>CM050411.1:3514103-4128555 GCA_027580255.1 Therioaphis trifolii
TGGTTATGGAACTTCAAATGACGGAAACACAGCGAGGCGATTTTTCGAAAATACAGAAATGCCGTCATCTATTACTGGAGTAGATATTGAAATAATTAATCGTTTTAAAATATTATTACTAAAAATATCTAGTGGATACAAAATAGATTTGAAAAAGTTTAATAATTATTGTATATTAACTGCACAAACATTTGTCGACAAGTATCCTTTATATAACATGCAAACATCTGTTCACAAAATATTAATTCATGGAACTCAAATAATTGAGACACTGTCAATATTACCAATTGGTCAATTTTCGGAAGAGTCACAAGAAGTTAGAAATAAGGATATAAAAAAATATAGAGAAGGATTTTCAAGAAAATGTTCTAGAATAAAAGTTTAGAGGATGTTTTTAATAGACTTTTAGTAAGTTCTGATCCATTTATTTCCAGTCTAAGGCAACTACCTCAAAAAAAAAAATTAAACATATGCACCCAGAAGTATTGGAAATGATTTTGCCTCCAGACATCAACATAAAAACCATAAAAACAATAAAAACAGAGTCAGATATTAGTAGTGAAAATGAAGTTTCCACGTCGTCGAATGAATAAATTCAACAGAAACGTGACTTATAATGTAATTTTTATGATATCTGTAAAATAATATTCTTCTACTAAAATAACATGATATAAATAATTAAATGAAGTTAAAAAAATTGATTTTTAATTAGTATTTATATTTTGGCCAGGTTTTTATGAAAATATCCCACTGTGCGGCCGGGAGACGTGTCTAGCCATCAGTACAAGCCCTTCGGAGTTCTGTCTTGATATTGTTATTCGCGACTAAGTTATAACTTGTAATTTTGCCTTGTCATTATTGTAAAGTGAATTGAATTAAAAGTGTTTACACTTATTCAATTGTCTACCATATTATTCTAACTCATACATCCTCAAGAGTACGATAGGTACCTGTTTTCATTGGGTACCACGTAACAGTCGTCCGACGGCACAACAACGCACACCGCGACAAATAACACGTCGGTCGGCGGCAATTACCACGCACGACGGCGAGTAAGAACAATTAGACCGACGGCAACGGACTAATTGTTCTTACTCGCCGTCGTGCGTGGTCATTGCCGTCAGTCGTTTTCGTTGTTGTACCGTCGTGCCCGTTGCCGCCGGTCCAATTGTTGTTACTCGCCGTCGTGCGTGGTAATTGCCGCGGACCGACGTGTTATTTGTCGCGGTGTGCGTTGTTGTGCCGTCGGACGACGACGGTAACGGACACGACGGTACAACAATACGACCGGCGGCAATACGCACGATGGCGACAAAACTACGACCGGCAGCAATACGCACAATGGCAACGAAAACTTGGACAACCGGCGGCAATACGCACGACGGCAACAAAAAACTACGACCAGCAGCAATAAGGACGACGCACAGTGGTCGGAAACGTGATCTAGCTTGCCTAAATTAATATCTCCCAAGAAAATCAATATTTTTTAATGCGGTTTTTTTCAAAATTATCTGTATACAGAGGTCAATTTGAAAATAAAATAAACATTTTTTTGGAATTTAATTTTTGGAAAATTTTGAATAATTTGTCCTTTTATAATTTTTTTTTTTTTTAATTTTTTTTTTTTTGTTTGGTTTATCCGGCTACTAGGACAATCCCGGCCATGAGATGTCTCACAATCATTTTTCTAACCAACTCTATTCGTTTCCAAACCATTTTATCACCTTATTTTTTTTATTTAATAAAAAAAAAATATATTCAAATTAAGGAAAATGTTATTAGTTGTCAGCCTGTATAATGCTTCAAAAAAACACATTTTCTAATTACAATAATTAATTATAAGGATAAAGTTATATTACCAAGTGTTATTTAATCAATTATTGGATTAAGATTCATTACAGTTTGCACCTCTTAAATTTAAATCATTTATGTTTAATAACATCCTGGCTTCATTTGAAAGTTTTGGTTTATTTTTCGTTTTAATTTTTCGGAGACTTGATTTAACTGGGTCAGATGATATCAGAAGCATATGCAACAGATCTTTATTTGTGTTTGATCGAGAATTTTTCCGTGTATGATGTTCTCGATAATTTTTAAAGTCCTTATTTCGACATTCTTGAGCCTCTTCTGACAATTGACCTTATAATGAATGAAACAGAAATTATTGGTTTTCTATAATATTCATAAACAAATATTAAATGTATAAAATGATAAGTAAAGCCTAGATTGAACATTAGTAGGATTTAATGGTCCTTTTTTCCGCAAAAATTCAAATAAATCGCGATATTTGAAATTCATTCGACCACTCTCTCCATTACTAGTCCCTAGAAAATAATACATTTTAAGCACAGACGCAAGTAGACGCAAAATTTTTTTTTTGGTCTGTGTAGCCCTTTAGTTATACTATAATTTGTATGTATTGTCAAATTGTAAAAATGAATAAATTTTTAATAATAACCTTTAAATTAAAAAAATATTGAAAAATCGGAAATTTTCAAATTTGAAAAAAAATATATTTATCTATATACATTTTTAAAATTTCTAAAATGTACTTACCTTGTTCCATAGTATCCATTATGTATATTGAAAGAAAAAAAAATTAAATCTAAGACGTGTGTACTTAGTACCACGTGACAAGATAAAGTGTATCAACAATAACATTATACCCTCAATTTCATATATTTTAAACGCTTATCTGGGAATTTAGCAAGGTTATAAATATCTAAATTTATCATAATCATAATTTTATCACTAATTAATATACAGTCAATAATGATTTTATGTCATAATTGGAATATTACATAGTCTTGAATTTTAATTTAGGCAAGCTAGATTACGTTTCCGACCACTGTGCGACGGCGACAAAACTATACGACCGGCGGCAATACGCACGACGGCAACAAGATGGACGGATCCTCGCAACGTCGGCAAAACCTCGTGGTCACGGAAGACGCGCACGGCACCGCGGCTCGCAAACGACACACACGGCCTTTAGAATATCGCTGTGTCATAGAGACTGGTCTAGCCTAGGACGGAGGGAGGGAAGAAAGTTCTCGAACAAACCTTTATAATTATCTACTGGATAAGATATCTAGTAATAGCTGCGGGCATTGATAAGGCGTGTATAAATCGAATAGCATCAGTTTTAAACTGAGTTTTGTAGCTTAAATAATATCTAAAATAATAGTTAAATATTATGATAGGTAGTAGGTTTTAGGTATTATATTATTAAGTGTGGAATTTGTTATTTGCAATTAATACCAGTAAGTTTGCATCATGTCCTGTCATAGTGTGACAAAACATTAAATGTGAATGGATACATTAATTTTCATATTTACAAGGTACTACCTTGGTTACTACACAAACAAATAAATAACAGTTTTGGATGTTTATGATCATTTGAATTTTTACATTACCTCAATGTATCCGTATTTTTCGGAATTTTTTTGAATTAAATTTGAGCTTTGTGTTATTTCGTTATTTGATATCTCACAATTTTGTAACAATACGTAATAATAAGCGAGGTGATAAGATGTGATTATCACCTCACTTATCACTCACTGTATTATCATAATTATGATGGTGATGGACAATCCATAATAGAAAATAAATCTTCAGCTTGACGATGTCCAATACCAATTGACAACGCTCCCCACACGAACACGTTATTTACGTTATCTGTGGACTGTTCTTTATTTGATGTAACAATTACCTGACGGTTACAAACATGACATTTGAAATACAGCTTGAATGCTACTCCACTTTTTACTTCTTTGATCAATGCATATCTTCCCATAGTGCATTTAGTACTGTGTTTCCCTAACTCCATAACTTGTTTTATAAAATGTTCTATATCTACTACTCGACGTCCTGATAATATAAGTTCATTCGATTTTACAAACTCTACAGTCAATTTTTGCAATGTGGTTAATTTTGGAATTTGGTCAAAATTTAAACTTTAAATGCCTATAAATAAAAAGTGTGCGTACTTATCTTAAATATTATTTTTAAGCGGATTTAGAACAAATTACGAAAAATCTTGTTTTCAATTTTCAATCCTTTGTTATAAAAACTGAACATTTTATAAATATTTAACTACAAAACAATTTGAAAATGTTCAATATTTTGACGTCTAAATTTTAACTTAAAATGTCTACAAAAAATTATAATTATAATACTTTTTTTCTGATTTTTTGTTAACATTATAAACTGTTTACATAAAACCTTGCAATATATTTTCAATCCTTAAATATTAAATCTGAACACTTTATGAATTTTTAACAAAAAAACAATATTTTGCAAATGTTCCATCATGAATTTCGGTCAAAATTTGATGTTTAAATGTTTATAAAAAAAAATTGTGCCTATGTATTTTTATAATTTTTGATCTGCTAGCAGTGTTGGCCTGGCCAGGGCAGCGAGGCAGCGAACGCTGCCGAGGCCCTCACTTTTTTTTTTTTTTATTCTAGCATAGGCACCTCAAATAGTGATGGACGGGGACTTAATAGCCCAGGGTGCTAAGTCTTGTTAAAGGTTCTTTAGGTCATTACATACATGTGCGATTAAATTTTCGTAATTGGGTCTCGCACAAATATAAACAATTAATGAGCAAAAAGAGTTTAAAGGATAAAAACTTGAAACATTGAATATTTGAATACTTTCGGTTTATTGGAATAATTTTGTTTTTAAAATACAAGTATTCTCTAGGTGTTTTGTTATCATGCAACATTAAATTCTCTTATCGCATCATAATGGTTTAAAAATACGAGTATTTATTATTTTTTGTAAATTATTTTTGTTCTATTTTTGGATACTACATGTTTTTCATATGTTAACGCTCATACAATCATGATCGTATTATCATAACGATAATACGATGTATAAATATATGTATTTATATTTCTGTTTATACCAGTTGGATTTTTATCACTTCTATAATATTTATATTAATAGTTGTATACATACGGGGCACGGGCATACGAGTGTGTAACGCGTGTTCCGGTATTATTGACCAGTTTCGTTTTGTGTTTTGTGTATCTTTATTAAAATTAACAAAAATGAATAAACGGAGGTTTCAAAGTGGACACGCCAAAAGAAAAGCGAAACAAAAGGAAGCCTTAATTGCTTGTGGAAACGACAAGAGTCAAAAAAAAATTTGCTTCTTCCCAAATATTAGACAAGGTGAGAATAAAATTCAAAATTATGTTTCATCTCACATGGTATACATTGCACAAATGTTAATTTATTCAATAAATAATCAAAATTGTCTTTTTTAGATAATTCTATCACAGGTTGTGATACAGTTTTAAGTACAACTGAAAGTAATATAGCAAATACAGAAAGATACAGAATTAATGATACTGGTAAGTGGTAATATTTACATATAATACAAATATACCTATTATGTAAAAATATATTAATTTTGATGGGCACCTAGGTAATTAATAAAAGAATTCTAAAATCTAAATAAATTAAAATGGGTATATTTTTACATTTACATTTAAATAAACCAAATTATAATAACATTTGAAATTTCAGGTAATTCTAGTGTTACAAGTGATCCAGTTTTAAAAATAACTGAAAATAATTCATCAGATTTTGAAAATGATTTGATATATGCAAATGGTAATAATAGTAAAAATTAAAATCTATGCAATGTGAATGTTAATTTATTCAATAAATAATCATAATTGTCTTTTTCAGATAATTCTAGCACAGTTTGTGATATAGTTTTAAGTACAACTGAAAGTAATATAGCAAATACAGAAAGATACAGAATTAATGATATTGGTAAGTGGTAATATTTACATATAATACAAATATACCTATTATGTAAAAATATATTAATTTTGATGGGCACCTAGGTAATTAATAAAAGAATAGTAAAATCAGAATTAAAAAGGGTAGGACTTCCGTTAAATTATATTGTGGCTTGCTCATTTGATGGTGCTTCAAACATGAAAGGCATTTATAATGGATTACAAGCACATTTAAAAACTTATAACCCTAAAATAAAAAAATACCTACTCATTGTATGGGACATGTTTTAAACCTTATTATGTCTGAAAGTACAACACATTTTACTATTGCTGAAGATTTATTTGGACTTGTAGAATCATCATCAGTTTTTCTGTCAGATTCTCATAAAAGAATGTCAGCTTGGATGGCCATACCCAAAGTTAAACATGTTGCTTATAATAAGCTCTATCGTTTGCAAAAAATTGGAGCTACTCGTTGGTGGAGCGAAGACAAAGCTCTATCATCTATATTAGATATAAACTTAGTTGAAGATAATCAAAAAGTAGAGAATAGTATATTTGTAACATTTTTAGAATTTCTTTTATCAGTTAACCAAGAAAACTTTAATACAAAATCAAAATTTATGGCACGTTCTCTTATTTGTAATTGGTCAAAATTTGAATCTATCTTTATAGCAACTTTATTGATTGACATATATTCTATTACTAGTCCTGCATCCAAATATTTACAATCTAAATCAATTAATTATTTGCAAGCCTGGACCATGATTAATACAATGAAAAACCTAATCAAAAAATTAAAAAACGAGTCTCATATTTTATTTTTATTTAAAAAATGTAAACAATTTGCAAATAATGTTAACTCTTATTTTCTTAACGAACCTTTCATAGAATTAGAAGAAGATTTTCCTGATAGACGAGTATCAAAAAAAAAAAATGCTGTCTGGAGAAAAAAGCCAAGATGAATCTAGAAATCAAAGTCCATATGAGAAATTCAAATCGGATGCATTTTCTATTTTAGAATCTATACTTAATAGTATAGATTCAAGATTTGTACCAAATGAAGGACTTCTAAAAGATTGCCATTGGTTGGAACCTAAAGCTTTCCCATCAATTAAATCATTAAATAATTTTCCTGCCGACGTTTTAACAAAAATTTGTGAGTTAGCTGGAGTAGAACGAAAATCAATTTGCTATGAATTGAAACAATTTGCTTGTCAGTTTGAAAGCTTTCATCCTAAATTATCTGAATGTACAACTAAAATTGTTGATCAGCATAATGTTCAACAGGATTTATTATTTGAAAATATGGACAGTGATAATGATGTTGATGTTGAAAACGTTTTACCAATTGACTATAACAAATGTAATAGATGCATTGCATGTGATTATATCACAATTAGAGAACTTGCATTTAATTCCAATACAATTACAAAACAAAATAAAATAATGCTAGATTTATTTCGCTGCCGGCTGCCCGCGACCATCCGTGCATTAGCCTATTGACGTGACAGCCGCAGCTGTGAGTAAAAACTTATTTTTTGAGTTCCAAAAATACGGCTAACTGACTGGTTTTAGAGCAAAAAACCTCTTATAATAGTTGAAGAGGAGAGAATTTCAAGGTCCTAGCACCATTATTTTTGGATTTATGGCAAAAAGTAAAAAATGAATTTCATGAAAATCTTTTATACGAGTACACCAAATGTTTTGCTCAATGTTTTGGTAGTTTTTCCTCATTATTAGAAAAACTATTGAAGATGGATACATTTTGACATGCTTAAGTTATAGCTACATTCAATGTGTGATCAAAAGATAAGTTTGGAAGTAACTTCAAAAAAAAAAAAAATATATACATATATAATATACATCATTGTAAAACCAATACATTCTTCGTTTCACTTAGAATGTAAAGTTATTAGTAAGTTTTAAACAGTATTTTTGCCGGTAATAGTTTCAACGACATGGTGATGGGTATATTGGTCCAATAAATTGTTTCATTAGTGAAACGATTCTGAGCCAAGATTCTAGTATATTTTTATGCCATGCGTTTTTATGGATAACAAATTTATTTCTTTAATAATATCAATGAAATTATCAAACTCAATGAAAATACTACTACCTATTTAATCAAAATAAATCAACTAAAAGTTTAAGTATCATAAAATAATTTTATTTACGTTTTAACCATGGGTTATGAGTTTTTTTTTTTTTTAATTTGGCTTTATGATAATAAGACTTAAGTATTTAATTTTTAAACCTAGTAACAGCTAATCAATTTACTATTTAGAGTTACCTAAGCAGTAAGCAGTATATCATATTTTTGTGTTAAACATGTCACAAACTGTGACTTCGGTCATTCATGATTTTGATGCCTCGTATTTCATGTGATGATAATATTTTATATATTATAGAATAGAAAAAGTTATTTTATTCTATGAATAAATATTGTTATTTTCCTATGAAAATTGATAATTGTAATTTTTCTACTTTTTGGTATCAATAATTAATTTAAATGTCATAAAAATTGGTTATGTTTTCTGCATAATATAGGTACCTACATGGTTTTTTCTGCAATTGAATGACTAAAACAATTTATTGATGGAAAGTTTTTTTTGAGGCGTAGACCATGAATTATAGAAACAGCGTTAGGTACTTCTAATTTATATAATAGTTACCTATTTGATTTGGCGTTGAAAAATTGTTACTTTTAGGTACCTAGGTACTTATGTTTTGAAAACCTCAAAAATACAATTGTATTGTTCATAAATATATAGTCTGTCCAGCGAGAGACAAGTTTATAATATATAGTCTGTACAGCGAGAGATAAGTTCATCACATTTGCTGTTCTTGATCCACATTGCTGATATGACCGGTTCTTTAGGAAATAAAAAAAAACTAAGACTTTCCTTGTCTACCATTAAGTGGCTTTTACAGTAAGTTATATAACATTTTGAGTATTGTTTAGGACGTTTATGAATATAAAACTCTTCCATTTTGCTGACGCAAACAAAAAAACAAAATAATAAGAAAAATGAAATGGTTCACGGCGTCTCGTAAATAAAACACATATTGAAAAAATATATTTATATATATATATATATATATATATATATATTATATTATTTAATCACAAACTATATAAATATATACATAAATAATTAATGCAAAATAAAAATGTGGTAGGTAAGTATAAATTCAAAAAATGTACGAATAACATAAAATCCACGTCCAACTCGTACAAGCGTCGAAAGCAGAGAACCTTTGTGTTCTATGATTTCTATGGTCTCGTCGAGAAAAAACCGTTACGAACAGTGTTTTTAAACGCAACATAAAAATTAAAAACATTAATATTCGATGTGTGGTCACACTGATTCAATTTCCAATATGTCGGACGATTTTTCGGGCGGCCAAGGTGACGCTTCTGATTTCATTTATTCTGTGGATAAGCTCCGAAGTTGACCGACACATACGACGGCAACGCTCGGTATTCGACCTTTTGTCGTTTAAACTTTATTGCCGCCTCTACGTTATTGTGACAGGCGTATTATATTACGTAAATATTTTTTCGTATTAATTTTCATTTTTATTATTTTATATTTTTACCAAATTAGTTTTGTCTTTTCTCTATTATAAAATATGTACACCGTTATTAATCATGATAATACATTTTTAATAGACAACATATGAATATAATACGAATGTTAAATATACATAATAATACAATTTTTTAATATATAAAATACAAATAGGTATACATAATAATAAAATTTTTTTATACACAACAACTTACTCTAAATTGGAGCATCCAAGATCAGAATCCGATTCAGTAGTGTCGGCAGTGATCGTCATTATATGTCTATTAATATTTTCATCTTCCATCACATCATCGACGGTTAAGTCGACCCTCCAAAATCGGTCTGTGTGTTCCACAAAATTGTTCCACATTTCGGGAGTACACTGATTCACACCATCCTCCAGGAGTTGTTTGACGTCAGGAAGTTTGAAGGTCGAATTATATGATTTGACGTATCTTTTTACGGACGACCACCCAAGTTCTATTGGATTTAACTCGCAATGATATGGTGGAGTCCGTAAAATGGTCATGTTTTTGTTTTTAACGTACTCGTCGATAACATACTTGTTAAAACGTGGTTTAATACGTTTGACTATTTCCATCAATCGTATTTTGTTTACCGGTCTCTCAAAATGTTCGCCTTTGTCGTCCAGCCACTTCTCTATGTCCGCCTTCTTCCAGCATAATGTTGGACATCTCTCAATTTTCATCGAATGGTAAGGCGCATTGTCCATCACGATTACTGAGTTAGGTTTCAGTAATGGAATTACGCCTCTTAACCATTCGAAAAAAACTTCACTGTTCATTTCTTCATGATAATCGGCGGAACCTAAACTTTCGACTCGAACACCAGTAAGCCACCATCGACAAAACCATCCTTCGACACTATGTGTACAACAATAAGTCTTTTACCTTTACTTGTTGGGTTAGGGGCTCCAGTGGATAAACCGCACACAAAAGCATCTCTGGCCGACGTCACTGTATTGTTCTGCCATATTTTATTGTTACAGTCACCTGCGTTGACCCATGTCTCGTCGATGTAGTAAATTGGTCTTCCTTGTTCCCAGTATTTGCGCACGTCTTCGATATATTTTGTGGGCCACAATACAATATCTTCCCCCTCGATAAGCTCGCTGTTCCGACCACGTTTCACAAAAACGAAATTAACCCATAAACGACTAACGGTTCCATATGGAACCAATTATAGAGTTATATTTAGGTATTTTTCCCATTTTTATGGATAAACCAAATTATTCACGAGCTATGATAACAAATCAGTCAATACGTCTATTACAACCTGCTTTTTTCTCAGTACTGTTGTGTGTTGTTGAAGTGATACATAGCAATTAGAAAGTTTGTGTTTTATTGATTGTTGAAAAATATGGACATCCCACTCGAGTAATTTACTGCTTTACATTTTTATTTTTTTTTTCCGTTTATTGTAAAAATTATATTCAATACATGTGTGAGAATATATTTATTAATTTATAATAATATTACAAACTATATTTGGGCTGTACTATGTTCATATTTAGGCTCGTGCCCATATGAGACCCCTAGGCCAATGCAGTGCAATTTATATAATTATAAATTTTATGATATTTTAGACGTGGTTTTACATTAGATGAAGCATTGCACATTTTGCTTGACGAAAATGAAAATTTATTGAATGAAAATTTATACATACAGCCACCTGAACCTAATATATTGACGGACGAAGATTCTGCAGATGAAGATGCTGGTGGTTTAGTCGACAACTTGAGTGGTAATCAATTAAGAGCTTTTGTAGACATTGAATTGGTATCAGAAGGACAGGTTAGTGCACTTGAAGAAAATATTTATTATAATGCGGAATCACAACAACTAGACCGTGATATCAATTTTATATTTCCTGAAGTACAAAAGCCAAATTTTTTTAAAAGGAGATTTAGAATACAATAATGTATTTCCATCTCAAACATTTGAACAATTCTCTCAATTATCACCTATGCAACTTTTTGAATTATTTTATACTAATGATATCATAGATTTTATTATTTATGAATCAACATTATATTCCTTATCTAAGAATTATAACATAAGAAATATTACTCGTAATGAATTACGATGTTTTTTGGCCATCCTTATTTTATCTGGATATAACGTTTTACCGGGTCGTAAATTTTATTGGGACGGAAACGATGATATGACAAACTACATGGTGAAGAATGCTATGTGACGAGATAGATTTATAGAAATTGCGAGGATTATGCATTGTGGAAACAATAATAATATGAACCACGACAAATTATTTAAATTGCGTCCTCTGATGAATAAATTAAAAGATAATTTCATTG
The DNA here is from genome assembly GCA_027580255.1 of Therioaphis trifolii. Classification (NCBI taxonomy): domain Eukaryota; kingdom Metazoa; phylum Arthropoda; class Insecta; order Hemiptera; family Aphididae; genus Therioaphis; species Therioaphis trifolii. The sequence goes on from CM050411.1 coordinate 3,525,773, forward strand.
AACATTTTGTACCATCAGAATTTTTGAATTATGATGAATCTATGATAAAATATTTTGGACGCCATAGTTCAAAACAGTTCATAAGAGGAAAGCCAATTAGATTCGGATTCAAAGCATGGTGCATAAATTCGCCAAATGGCTACTTAGTAAATTTTGAAATATATCAAGGTAAAAATATTTTTTCTTCTGATGATGTTGAAAAATATTTTGGAAAACCAACAACGCCATTTTATTACATGTTGAAAGATTTACCATCTCCCAAAAATAAATTACCTTATTCATTTTTTTTTTTGATAACTTATTTACAAATGTAAAGTTATTATTATTTTTAAAAGAAAATGGTTATTACGGAACTGGAACAATCAGGGAAAACAGAATTTCTAAAGACATACCTTTTCCTAATAAAAAAGTAGTAAGTATAATGGAGAGAGGGTCAACATTTAGTGTTCTTGATAAAAATAATGGTATACAATATGTCCGCTGGGTAGATAATGCAGTAATAACTATGGCCTCAACTGGTTATGGTGTCAATCCAAAAAATTCGGTTAAGAGATTTTCACGTCAAGAAAAAAAACTTGTGCAAGTTCCCCGCTCATTAGCTGTTTCTACTTATAATAATAATATGGGTGGTACAGATTTGATGGATGAAAATATAAATAGATATCGTATCAGTACTAGGGGAAAAAAGTGGTGGTGGTGCATTTATACTTGGCTGATTGACGTTTCCGTGCAAAATGCATGGATATTACACAAACAGTCACATAAAGATAAGATGTCTCAACTAGAATTCAGAAGAAACATAGTTACAAATTATTTGCTGAAATATCAGGATTTACCAAAAACGAGGGGCAGACCTACAGTGATAAATTCAGATATACGTCATGATGGTATACAACATTATGTAGCGAATGTACCAGATGGTAAGAGAAGGCGGTGTTCTTATGAGAATTGCAACGGAAGGGGAAGAACAATGTGTAAGAAGTGTGATAAAGGTCTTTGCATATCATGTTTCATACCATTTCACACATAATTTTGTTTTTATAATTTGTATATTAATTATAATTTATAATTATGTAATTACGTTTTTTGGTTTATGTAAATGTACATTTACGTTAATTTAGGTCTAGGTAAATTTGAAATCTTTAATCCAATTTTATATTATAATAATTACCAAAGATATTGTATGTAATATTATACTACTACATTACAGTTATTTAAGTTAATTAATTTTATATAGTTTCACTTCTAATATGTTTTATATAGTTTAAGTATATGAATTTCTGACTTTAAAAAGTACTTTTGAAATAAGAAATATAGAAAAAATTATTAAAATATACTTTTCTGTAATACAAATAAATTATTTTTAAAACACGTGACAAATCTAAACTTTAAATTATAAAAACAAAAAAAAATATGTCTTCAAAATAATATTTTAGCTGATATTAATTATAATTTTACTTACATCACTAACGTCGTCTGATGAGTTCTCGGTCAGAGCAGAATATTCAAATTGTGACATTGTAGGTAGGTATATTGTCAATACTTGGAAAAAAATATAATATTCGCTTTAAACGTTCCACTGTTCACTGGTGATATCATACAAAATTTTTACATTATTTTATAGTAGAAACTACTGTTGTAACTGGCCTTAGCTTAAAGCACTGACAACTAGATATTCTTAATAAAAGTAATTAAAATGTCTTAAAACATAAACATTTATTTATTACACAAAACTCACGGACAGACAGACCTGCACCGTGGCTTCAATAATTGAACTCCCGAGTCCTCCTCCTAGTCTTGATTTTATATGCTCTTTCTGTGATCACGCCACTACATAGATTGCTTAGTTGCTATCTATTTACAAAGAACGGTCATGACCTAATGTCTTTGATTTAACATTCGTATTATTTCAGGTATATAATTATTATTTATGATGATATGACAAATAATTACAATAATAATAATAATAGTAATAATATTAATAATAATAATAATAATAATGATAGACCATAATAATCTAACATTTTAATAATGTGGATTATTACACTACTACCTACCACTACGAACCATGCATTTTTTTTATTGATCATGCGGTTCTTTATCTCACCTTAATATTTTAAGATTATAATTACATCATTAATACAATTTTTTAATCATGTCATTCTTTATCTCACCTTCATATATATTTATTTTAAGATTAGAGTAACATTATTAATTTGCAAAATAAGCTTTTTACAAAATTATACGATTTTTTTAATCATACCATTCTTTATCTCACCTTCATATATATTTATTTGAAGATTAGAGTAACATTATTAATTTGCAAAATAAGCTTTTTTCAAAAATTTTTCAATTTTTTTAATCATGCTATTATTTATTTCACCTTTATATACGAGTATAATAACATAATTAATTTTGCAAAATATGCTTTTTAGATAAAATCATACGATTTTTTATTACACCTTCATATTATGATTATATTTAAAATTTTCCCGAATTATCATAATTATGTAACACCTGACTCCATATTTTATTTATTTTTTAACCTTTATAAGACAATTAAAAATCGGCTACTGTATCATTTACATATTTACACTTGAACAGTTATATTGAATTATCAATTTTTATATTTTTTAAAGTTTTATACATTTTATGATGGAAAACTTGAAAAAATATACGTCAGTGTCGGATGATGATGAAGAGTCTTCTAGCGAAATCGTAAGTAAAATAGTTATGTAAAATATAAACTTATTTTTTATAATTACCTATAATTAATTTTTTAGTTTATTGAAACAAGTGATTGTGAAAAAAAAACCCGTATCAATAAAAATAATGGTAAAAGAACAAAAACTCAATCGGTCATAAATCTAAAAAAAAATAAACTAGAGAAGGTAACTATTAAGTTTTCATATTTGTTACTATAATTAATATACTATAATTTACTAAAAAAATTGTATTCAATAACATTTGTTTAGCCAAATTCGTCTTACATGGATAAAATAAGAAAATTTGTTGAGGACGAAAACATAAGTGACGAATCCACTAATACATTGACTGCAAAACAAGATGGACATAATTTGGTATTCAAATATCCTATGACTGGCGGACAAGATTATTGGGTTCTTCAGCATTATAAAGTGGCTGATATAGAAAATATATCTAGTTCTAACAGGTAATAAAAATTGTATTACAATAAAAGAAATATTATAATAATTATATTTTATGAATTATTTAGATGGAAACATGCGTCTTGCTCTATAAAATTATACACGGATCAACAAAATAGTAAGGATAAAAATATAAGTAATAATTTTCATAAATTGATTGAAGTTGTGTCAGAGAGATTTGCCAATGATCCGAAGAGAAAATTATCGAAACACAAAATAGATAAATAACCGATTCTATAGTTTTTATTTCAAAAATATTTTTCCACTATTTTTAAGATAAAACATGAAAATTAATATTTTAATAAATAATTACTTTAATTCATTTTTTAAATAATAATATACATATTTTATTTTAATAAAATATAAGAAATAAAAAAATACATCTATATTAAATTATGTTTTATTTTTTATATGATATAAGACGTTTTCCTTTTCTATATAATTAAAAAAGTATTTTCTTAATTAGGAATACCTTTCAAACGTATATATTGATTGTTAATGCAATAACAAATGTTTAGTATGATACATTTAAGGAGAAGATGGTTTAGAAACGTTATTCGTATTTATATCTTCTAATATCATATCTGATATCTTTTCATAATGAAATTGTTGTAGTTCTAAAATAAAATATTTATCCTCATAGCGTATATTACTTAAATTGAATTCATAATTTTGAACATACGAACTTGTAAATTCTCTCCTTTGACATGCATTTGGTAAATTTTCAATATCTTGTTTAACCGATGAAATGATAAAATCAAAGCAAGTTTGATACATAATTAATTGATTTTGTTTCGTAAAAATACAAGCATCAATGCAAGATTGTAGCTGTTTCATACGTAATAAATTGTTACGAGATAAAGTTATACGGTTGTTATCAACTCGTAATGTAAGAGATTCATTATTTGCATTAGTTGAATAAAACACGTTTTCAGTTAAAATTGTTCGTTTAGAATTAGTAAAAAGTTTACTGAGTAACAAAATAAAACTAGTTTCAGACATTAAGTAGTTCCATTTTTCTTGATTTAGTTTTAGAGTTTGTTTGGTTAACTCACATACAAGCAAAACAACAATTTCAATTTTATAATCAACTGAAAATCCGATTGATATATTTTTTTTATTATTGAAAGGTTGAATACTGAAAACTGATTTACATACTGTTGTAGAAGCCATTACTGAAAATATTATAGTCTGTTTTTAATATTAATAGTCAAATTCGTAGTGAAAATATCTTGGTGGCTTTGAAATCCTTGATAATTTTCTAAGATTTTTTTTTTCTAAAATATATTTAAATAATATTATTTTTTTTTTCACACTTAAAAACTTCAAATCTATGCTAATATCAATAACTTAAGAATAAGGCATTACTAAAAAAAATAAAAAATAAAAATAAACAATGTTTTGCGAACACATGTAATTATTTGTTGGCTGTATCAAACATACTAAATAATTATCATACATTGAAAAATCAAGAATAATTACTTTATAAAAATAACCTTTAAACATAATAATTGGTATATGTGTACAAAATAAAGATTTATCTATGTTTATACATTTAACAGTGATAAAAAATTGATAAAAAAGAAAAAAAAATATGAACATATGTCTCATTAATTAAGGCGTATAGTAAATTATTTTTAGATTTTAAATTTATTATATACTTACTTTTATTACTTACTTACTATTGTCGTATATAGTAGACAGTCATCAAAATATTACTTAGGTCAGTGAAGCATATGTGCTGAGACAGCGATTAAATTACGATATAACACCGCCGTACAGGCAGGCACGAGTAGTCCCGTTGTCGCTGAGTGAATCGGCGAGGACGTATGTACTCTGGTTGCACGTGAGAAACGTCAATCATAGTACGGGCTATTTTAATCGAGTTAGTTAATTATTTTACTTGTGTTTTAAAATATAATAAAAGTGTTTCCGACATAAAAACCCGAGTATTATTTCAAAGTCTTTCTTCGTTCTTACCCTTAATATTGGAACAGTGCTCAGACCCACACACCTTAATAGTCAATGAGGTTTTTAATAACCGAATAGTGCTCCGGTTGTGGTGTCCTAATAGTCATTCCAATTTAAGAAACGAACGGAGAACGACAAAAACGCACACCGTCGTACCTCAAAGGTTAACAGTGCTAATCAGAATTTATTCTAGAGACAGTCATTAACCTAGAGTGTACGGGGGCAAGGTAAACAGTTTGGTTTACCGCGTATCATCCGATACGGGTGATACCACAGTTTATACTATGATCTTATACATTTTAGAAAAATTTAAATGCTTCATTTGTGGCTGCTTCTAAGATTGATTCTTGCGATACTCCCAGGCGGCTATTTTTAAAACGTGGTGTTCGTCAGTTATCAGATGAAGTAAAACTGAAGAACAAAAAAGTTAAGTTACTCCAACAAACCACAAGACGCCTGAATAAGAAAATTGCTTAATTTTTTTTCTGCCAAGGCATATGCTTATGTAATAAAAGAATTTAGTACTAACCTTCCACACCATCAAACTCTATCAAAATGGTATTGTCACATAAACGCTGAGCCTGGCTTTACGCATGAAGCTTTTAAAACTCTATCACTTAAAGTAAAAAACTCAGATTATCCTGTTTATTGCAGCCTTATGTTTGACGAAATGTCAAAATTCGTGATCAGTGACCTCAAAAACCCCTGTAGAGATGTATTTTTTATAGCAAAGACGCATTAAACCAAGTACGCGCCGTAATTTACCGAAAGTTGAAAATTCGAGTTTTTTTCAAAAAATCGCCCCGCCTACCAGAATCGACCAAATTGAGTCCAATTGCCTGCATTCGAAAGAGGACGATTACCGCTATCTATACTATACAGCACCCTTCGGGAAAATGAAAACAAACCTAAAAATAAGAGGGTTAAATCTTGAAAATGACGCGTTTTTCACGATTTTTTCGCATTTAAACCTAAAATTCACATGTTTTTACTTGACTAAAAAATCTGAAAAATTCAAGGGACTTCCACACATCCAAAACAAATTTATAATTGCGTTTAAACCATTTAAAAATAAATTAAACTGATTGAAAAAAATAAAAATTACAAAAAATCATATTTTTCGCCATTACTGTGTTTTCATTTGGGGTTATAATGACGGTAAAAAGCTTATACTGCTTGTTTTTCGACCCTCTTCAAGATTTTTTAAACGATTTTACCAGATTCGGGGGGGGGGCAGACCCCCCTTAACCCGCTACCCCCTTTGTTGCACAATCTACTAACAATAATATTACTGGAGTAGCTGTTATTTTTTGATCCGGCGCATATGATAAAACTCGTGAGAAACGCTTTTTGTGAAAAAAAAAAATGTTCATGGATGGGGATAACCAAATGGTTGATTTTAGTTTTGTACGAAATTTATGTGTTCTACAGGAAACAGAAGGAGCGTATCATCCGATACGGGTGATACCACAGAGTGGCGCCCAACGGGGTTATTTATCCACGGTCGGAGACATTTTTTTTTTGAATTTTGTGCCCTGGTACCTCAACCTTGGCACGTTTAATTTTTCGAAGTGTTTATTTGTGTTTTGTGCCGCGTAGTACAATCTGGCAACCGTGCGTTTACACATATACGCCAAGGTGAGCAACGTTTTGTAATATACTTACATATTAATATTAGGATTATAGTTTAGGTTTTATTCTCTTTAATAATTTTTCAAAATTCTTATTAAATTTTAAATAACCGCAAAATTTTAATTTAAGTTTAAACAAGTAGATTAGATTTTTTTAAAACTATTTAAATATGATTTTTCAGTTCATTTGTTTTCTTCTCTTATTCTTTTCAAAAATTTATTCGACATTAAATAACGGCAAAAAGATTTTAATTTAAGCGATATACTTACATATTAATATTAGGATTATAGTTTAGGTTTTATTCTCTTTAATAATTTTTCAAAATTCTTATTAAATTTTAAATAACCGCAAAATTTTAATTTAAGTTTAAACAAGTAGATTAGATTTTTTAAACTATTTAAATAGGATTTTTCAGTTCATTTGTTTTCTTCTCTTATTCTTTTCAAAAATTTATTCGACATTAAATAACGGCAAAAAGATTTTAATTTAAGCGATATACTTACATATTAATATTAGGATTATAGATTAGTAAAAAAAAAAAAAAAAAAAAAGTAGATTAGGTTTTTACAGGAGTTTTTCAGTTCAATTTTTTCTGTCTCTAAATTCTTTTCAAAAATTTTTTCAAACCGCAAAATATTTTTATTTAAGCGATATACTTATTTATTAATATTAGGATTTTATATTAGTTTTAACGATTTAAATAGATTTTTCTTTAATTCAATAATTTTTCTAAATTGTATTCTGTTTCGAATAACCACAAAATTTAAATAAAAAAAAAAAAAAAAAAAAAAAAAAGTTTCAAACTGTTCAAAAATTAATTATTTATGTGTTAAGCATAAATTAATTAAATTAAATTTTATTATGATATGAATGACGAACACCTTATAGCTTTGGGAAAAAAAATTACAAAATTAACCGATATTTATTTACAAAGAAAACCCGACCTTATTGAATTATGCAAATCTAAACAATTAAAAAGTGTAGGAACCGTAGAAAATCTGAGGGCAAGACTATCTAGATATTATAAGGGGATCGTAGAATTTGACGACATCGAAGAAACTTTAAGCGATTTAGAAAATCTCAAAGTTCAAAAGGATTCAATTGAAGACAGAATCGATATCACAGAATTACTTAAACAGTGCAACTTAAGTGATTCAAGCCCAGGAACTAGTAATAACGATATAAATAGGCCAGAAAAAATTAATAACGACCTTTTAAATAATATATCCAAAGATTTAGAAGAAAACGCAAACAAATTAATAATCCAAGCAGAAAAAATAGTAAACCTTGGTAGTAATTTATATAAAAATGATTTAGTACAAGCCCCTAATAACAGTTATAATAACTTAATAAACTTAGATTCTAACGAATCAACAAAAGTAGAACACATATACGAAGATATCATAAGTCCAACTGATTCAAATTTAAATACCACCTTCTTTAGCAACTCAAAATTCGTAATAGACAATACACCTGAAAAATTAAATAAATTGGAAAATAAAAAACCAAAACACAAAATGGAAAAAATGATTGTCAAACCAGATAGTTTCTCCGGGCAAGGCGACATAAAAACATTCATCAGACAATACGAAAAAGCAGCACAGATCAACAATTGGGACGACGACGAAAAAATTAAGTTTTTATCAATATTTTTGAAAGAAACTGCTAACATATTTCTACAAAATTTGGAAAACAAAGGAGGTAACTTGTCATGGGAAAATCTAAAAAGCGAGTTCATAAACGAATTTCAACCCATAGGATACTCGATAATATTGAAAAATAAATTAGAAAACAGAAAACAGAACGACTTAGAGTCAATTTCTAGTTTTGTTACGGAAATAGAATACCTGTGTAGCCAAGTACAAAAAGATATGAAAGAGGAAGAAATTTGCGTATACATACTAAAAGGTATTAGGGAACCAATATTACATGCAATATCACTGCATGATAATAGTACTTTAAAGAAATTGAAAGAAAATTTGAAAAAATATGAACTGATGCAATTTAGAATTAATTCAAGAAGTTCAGGTCTCAGCGAATACACAGAAATCTTAAATAAGCAAGTTATGCAACTCAATAATGAAACTAAAGACAGCAATCAAGAAATAAAACGATTAAATACAAAATTAGAAGGAATAGACAATTATCATAAAAATAAAATTGATCAATTGTGTACCAAAATCGATCAACTATGTACCGAAATGCATAATTTTAAAAAAACGACAAGACAGTCAACTTTGAAAATAGATCACGCAAGAGAGAAAAAAGTCCATATCCAGGAAAAGCAGATTACGAAGGTAGAAACCATTATAAAGAAAAAAGTCCTTATCCTGATAGGTACAACAACGATAAGTTTAGAGAAAGGAGTAGAGACAGATACTATAACAATAAATACAGAAATAACGGTAGAGAAATGGGCAATAATAGAGATAGGTCCGATTCAAAAAATAGGGGAAACTCCTACGACAGATCCAGAGATAAAAATAGTTATAACAACAGAAATAGTGAAAATGATACAAATAGGAAACAGTACAGTAGGGAAAACAGCAGAGAAAGATATTCAAGATCCACAACGCCGGAGAGATTTAACGGAAGAGAAAAGATAACATGCTACAAATGCAATGGTAAAGGACACTATGCTAACGATTGCAATTTTTCAAAAAACGAATAACACCCGAGCTAAGAGAAAAATCGGAATATCTAACTCGGGGAACAAATAATATTTATACAAAAACCGACAACTCAAAATTTAACAAAGAAAAACAGATTGAGAAAAATAATTATATACATTTTGTAGAAAATTGGTACAAATCAACAAATTCAAATAAATTAATAACTAATGAAAAAAACGACGATGACGAAAAATGTATAGAAAACATCGTAACAATAAGTAAATTGACCCCATTAAATGAATTCCAAAAATTCCTTCTCAGCAATAACGATAGAACCGATTTCCTATGCGATTACAGTGAACAGACGATAAATATTTTTTCATTACCAAATGATATCGCAATCGGCCATTGCACAAGTCAATGCCTCACCATGTCGAAGGGGATTGCGTTACAATTCAGAAATAAATTTAACAACGTGGATAAATTAAAAGACCAACATAAAAAAACCACCGAAATGGCTTATTTGAAAAACGGAAGCCAATGGATTTTATACCTCATAACAAAAAATAAATATTACGATAAACCAGCATACACTAACATTTTTAGCACATTAACTAATACACGGAAATTTTGTTTAGAGAAAAATATTACTACCTTGGCATTACCAAAAATTTGCACTGGACAAGACAAAAAGGATTGGAACGTTATTTCTACCATGATTAAGTTTATTTTTCAAAACACACAGATAAAAATTTTAATATGCCTACTGCCGAGCAACGACAATGAAAAGCAAAATAAAAATATTAGAAACAATAATTCCCAAACTACCAATATTACGATAGGTAAAAATTTTAATAACACGATCAGCGATAATCTAAGGTACGAAATAGCACAAATCGCTGGCTCATTCGTAAAAACAAAGGACGTACCCGGAGACGGTGATTGTGGTGCCCACGCACTACGAATATGCTTAAAACATCATGGTATATATAGGAAAACGGTAGAATTATTAAATATGCTCGGCATTCCTAATTGCAAATCTGGCTACTATTTTGAATATGACGATCTAGCATTTATCTGTGACCAATTTAATTTAAACTTATATTTAATACACGAAAATCCCGGAGACACAAATGCCATAATATACTGGAAATTAAATAGGAAAAGTATAGGGATATTCAATAAGGACTGTCATTGGACACCAGGAATCATCACAAAAACATATAAACCACGTCAATTCAATAATATAATAATAAACACAGTTTTTCCCGACTTTAATACCATTGAAAAAAATATAGACCATTTCTTATACGAATGTTGCGATCGTTTAAAATTATCACAACAAAACCCTATAGATAAAAATAAACCCGACAACAATTTAAAAACTGACATATCAACAATATGGTACTCACAATTTTGCCAAGACTGCGAATATTTGTCCACAACCAAGGATATACAAGACGACCATGATGACAAAGACTGGTATTGGAGTGATGAGGAAAACGTTATGTTTTGTGAAATATGCAGAAATTACATAAGAGAATATCGAAATCGGCCCATGCAAAAAGACGAGAAAGCCATAGAAACAAAAAATCAGCAAAATCAGCACAAAGACGAAATTAAAATCAACAATCAAAATACAAGCGCAGATTCAAACACAGACCGGAAACAAAGAGTGCTATCCATAAGAATAAAACTGGACGATAATGAACAAAATGCAATAATAGACACAGGCTCAAATCTATCATGTATAGATTATTCCCTAGTAAAAAATAAACAAGAAATAAAACCCAAAGAACAAATAATAATAACAGGCGCAGACAATAATGAACTAATACAAAGAGGAACAACAGAAGTAACAATTATAATCAATACACTAAAATACAAAATCAAAGTATACGTCATTGAGGGACTAAGTTGCAAACTACTATTAGGAAATGATTTCAATATTAAATACAACATAATAATCAATTTTAAAAATAAAAACATAAAAATCGAAAATAATTCTATAAAAATGGACGAAATATGGTACGAACATAATAAAAGTCATAACATAAATATTTTTGCTACCGGAAGCATTATGTGTAAAAATCAAAATAATAAAACAGTAACCAATGACAATGAAATAGAAGACGATCAAGGTACAATAATAAACATTTCCAAGGAGCTGAACAATGATCAACGCGAAAAAGCACGTAAATTAGTAAAAAGGTTTAAACATTTATTTACATCCGACCCATTAAACATAGGTTGTGCAAATGTAGAGCCTTGCGAAATAAACTTAAAATCCGACAAACCCATATTCCAGCCACCATACAGAACACCTCCAATCCAAAGAGAAAAATTAAAGAAATTAATCAATAAAATGATAAAAGCCGACATTATCGAACCAAGTCGAAGTAATTACGCGGCACCAGTATTTTTAATTCCGAAAAAGGAAAAAGGCGAATACAGATTTCTAGTAGATTATAGGAAACTAAACAACGAAACGATTAGTGACAAACACCCTATACCTAGGTCACAAGACCTTTTTAGAAGCTTAGAGGGAGCAAAATACTACAGTTCTATCGACCTTTGCCAAGGTTATTTTCAAATTCCGGTGAAAAGGGAGGACCAAGATAAGACAGCCTTTATTACAGATTTCGGTCTATACAATTTTAAACGAATTCCACAGGGTTTCAAAAACTTGGGCCCAATCTTTCAAAGGGTAATCAACAATTTATTCAGTGATTTCTTATATAGAACAATGATAGCATACTTGGACGATATATGCTGTTACGGAAACGACTTTGAGGAGGCGTTATACAGGCTAGAAGAAATATTCAAAAGACTAGACGAAGCCGGATTAAAATTAAAAACTAGCAAATGCGTACTATTAGGTACCGAAATAGAATTATTAGGGCATAAAGTATCAAATAAAGGACTAACACCGTTGGAGAAAAATATAAAGGCGATAAAACATTTTCCAATACCTACAAAAATTAAAGATGTAAGAGCTTTTATAGGACTAACTAGTTATTACAGGAAATATATTAAACATTTTGCGAAAATTGCTACTCCGCTCACCGATCTGACAAAAAAGGAAAATAAATTTCATTGGGACAGCTCTAAAGATAATGCATTTAATATTTTAAAAAATGCCATAATAACGGCCCCCGTACTAGCTCATTTTGAGGACGAACACCAAGTTTTTGTAACCACGGACGCATCACTAGAAGGACTCTCGGGAATTTTAGAACAAAACGACAAAGATGGGAAACGACACCCTATAGCTTTCGCTTCGAGGAAATTAAAGGGGGGTGAAAGGAATTTCACTACCACTGAATTAGAAATGTCAGCAGTTGTTTTTGCAGTGAACTACTTTAAAGAATATTTATTAGGCAGAAAAGTAATAGTATTTAGCGACCATTCTAGTCTAAAATACTACCAAACAATGAAAAATCCATCGTCCCGAATAACAAAATTTATTTTCAAATTATTAGAATTCGACATTGAAATTAAACACCAACCCGGCCTTTGGAACACAGCGGCGGACTGCTTATCACGATATCCAGTAGACACGTTACAAATAAAAGATATTTTTGAAACCACAGAGACAGAAGAAATAAATTTTGACACAATAAATATAGAAAAAATTAAAGAAAATCAATTAACCGACGAATTTTGCAAAAGCATCATATCAGCAATAAAAGAAAATAATAATTCAAAATACAAAAGAAAGTCTAGACAGTTCATAATTAAAAATGATATTTTATTTTTTAAAAATTGGTCACCAAACGGAGTCAAAAATTTATTAGTAATACCAAAAAATTTAGTCAATATAGTACTAAAATCTTACCACGAGTCAGTACTATCAGCGCATTTCGGAATCACCAAAACATTAGCAAGACTAAAGAAAAAATATTATTGGCCAACAATGATACAAGACACAAACAAATTCATAAAAACATGTGCGTCATGTCAATTCTCAAAAAACCAAAACGGTAAAAAACCAGGTTTATTACAACCTATTCCGTTAACCGACACAAAACCCATGTCTAGACTATGTTTCGATTATTTAGGACCACTACCAATGTCAAAAGGTAAAAAATATTTAATAGTGGCTACTTGCAACGCGACCAAAATGGCCTTTGCAAAGGCTGTTACAAACGCAGACGCAGCAGCGACCATCGATTTTTTATTTGACATAATAACTACCTACGGTACGCCAAAATACTTCGTCAGCGACAGAGGTACACATTTTAAAAATACCGAAGTAAAAAACATATGTGAAAAATTAGGAATAACTCAAATTTTTTCGACTAGTTACCACCCCCAGAGCAACGGAATGACCGAATTAATGAATAAAACTATATGCAACGCCTTAACACACTACGTCGATAATAACCAAAAAAATTGGGCGCTATATTATAAAATGATTATATTTGCGTATAATACACACCCACACGCAAGATTTGGTTACTCCCCATTTTACCTAATGTACGGCACGGAGGCAACGCAACCTCTAGACAACAAAATCTTCCCACCCGAAACAGATCATAATAGAATCGAAGAAATAATACAACTACAAAAAATTAGGCAAGAATTACCAAAATTAATAGAAGCAGAACAAATTAAGCAAAAGAAACAGTATGATAAGAGCCACAAGGAAGTAGAATACCAACCCGGCCAAAAGGTGCTAGTAAAAATAAAATTTCAGAAACAAGGAGAAACAAAGAAATTGGCGCACAAATACAGAGGCCCTTTTGAAATTTTAGAAAAAATTTCGGACGTAAATTACAAAATTGCATTAACACTAAAAGGAAAAGAAACGACGGACACTATACACGTAGACAGATTAAAGCCATACCACGAAGAATTAGATTAAAATAAATAAATAAATAATAATACTAACAAAAAAAAAAAAAAAAAAAAAAAAACGCTAAAAACGAAAACTAGGCAAAACACCATAGTACTCTTATATTATACTAAACCACAACAAGAATAATTTTTTTTATCAACTTAAAACAAAAATTAATGTAACTATAAAATTTAAATTTGTTCAAAACAATGTATTATAAAACCCTCTTTTAGGAAAAAATAGGTATAATTAACCAATATGCAATGAAACACAAGGTTAGGTTAAAAATTACTTTTAAAGGAAAATAATAAAATTTCAAAAACATGTAAAAAAAAAAAAAAAAAAAAAAAAAAATTGTAAATAAAAACAAAAAGAATAGAATGTATTTTCAGCATAATCAAAATTCACGAGTCAACAAACAAAAGCCGTAACAATCTTCTGAGACAAAGGGCGAGTATAATATTTTCAAAGTAGACAAAAAGCAGTAAACCAATAATTAAAAAAAAAAAAAAAAAAAAAACATTATAAACCAATAATTATAAAAAAAAAAAAAAAACAATAAGCAAACACCTTGCATACCAAGACACGAAGAAGAAACTGCCGTCAAATCAAAAAAAAAAAGAAACAAAAACAAAAATAGAAACAAAAATAAAATAAAAATGAAAAAAAAAGGAAGAAATACAAATCAAATACAAAAAAAAAAAGACAAACTAAAACAACCAAGATAATAACTACTTACCTTATGAAATACAAAGAGAAAAAGAAAAATTAACTACCATGGAATCGAAGAATAAAATACCATAGAAAAACAACAAACATTTACTGCTATTTGTCGAAATAAAAATATTATATTTCTAACTGTGAACAATCTCTAAGAAAACATTTTTCTACAAAAGAACCAATCAATACATTTTTATAACCTTATATGTATTCACATAAATTCTTGTATTTATGTTCTGAGTAAAAATTTCATACAGTACAATATTACTATTATTCAATTTATATTCATAAAAAAAAAAAAAAAAAAAAAATGTATAATAATCATTAATGTGTTTTGTAATTGCAAATTATATGTTTTTAATTATTACGAGATCCTCACATAATATTGCCATAGGTAGATTTTTTCTTGTATTAAAATTTTGAGTTAATTTTATAAATTATAAACCAATCACGGTGGTTGAAATATCGATTTTTTAATTTAAATTGTTGTAATGTTATTATTATGGTTTTCCATAACTACACATTTTCTGCGAACCAATCAATACATGTATATATATTTTTTTTTAAAACACACATCAAATAACAAATTATTAGAATAGTATGATTAAATTAACATATAAGCATAATTTTATAGTCAACGACGCGAATAAGCTGAGACAGTAATATAGTGTTAATGTAGGTTAGTATTTAATGTAGTAATAAGAAATTATGTGTAAAAATTCATTAAAAAATGAGGGCATTTTTTTTCAAAAAACTAGGAGGACTGTCGTATATAGTAGACAGTCATCAAAATATTACTTAGGTCAGTGAAGCATATGTGCTGAGACAGCGATTAAATTACGATATAACACCGCCGTACAGGCAGGCACGAGTAGTCCCGTTGTCGCTGAGTGAATCGGCGAGGACGTATGTACTCTGGTTGCACGTGAGAAACGTCAATCATAGTACGGGCTATTTTAATCGAGTTAGTTAATTATTTTACTTGTGTTTTAAAATATAATAAAAGTGTTTCCGACATAAAAACCCGAGTATTATTTCAAAGTCTTTCTTCGTTCTTACCCTTAATATTGGAACAGTGCTCAGACCCACACACCTTAATAGTCAATCAGGTTTTTAATAACCGAATAGTGCTCCGGTTGTGGTGTCCTAATAGTCATTCCAATTTAAGAAACGAACGGAGAACGACAAAAACGCACACCGTCGTACCTCAAAGGTTAACAGTGCTAATCAGAATTTATTCTAGAGACAGTCATTAACCTAGAGTGTACGGGGGCAAGGTAAACAGTTTGGTTTACCGCGTATCATCCGATACGGGTGATACCACACTATTATTACTTACTTTATTCCATACCAATGAATGTAGTACCTGTAAATTGATTATTTATCCCTACTCTAAATTATATTATTTATACTTATTAAAGTATGTTATAAATTACACGCCTTAACCATTGAGACACATGTTCACGGAAATTGTTAATCTTATATTATAAAATCGGAACGTAAAGAAAAAACGAACCTAACCTCAATCTACTACTATTTTATAAACGCCGTTTTTTAATTTTTCTCATACTTGAAAATTCCGTTCTTTTTTGAAATATTCTGTCCCCGTCTCCGGACGTCGTTTTACGCGTTCGCGCGCCCAAAAAAGGTCCATTTTTCATTTTTCCTTTTGAAAAAGAAATTTCCCCCATGATCGTTTCCCGCCAATTCGCACTACTCTCTGTCTTTTATTGATAACGCGGCCCCGTGTTATCTGTTATTCTCCGTGCTTTTGTCTTATATCGTATATTCGTATTACTTTTGTCGTAATAATTATATATTAAAAACTAATAATTCACTCTACTACTCGAGTTTTTATCGTGTATTCGTGTTTTATTATATGTTTACGCAAATTTACGCGAAAAAATTTACGCGTTTTTGTAGTTTTTTGTTCGTACCACTATATTGTTATTATATATATTGTTATTATATTATATGTGTACTACTCGAGTTTTATCGTGTTTTGTACGTTGTTTTCTTAATAAAAATGTTTTAAACTACTATTTAGTTTGTAATCCTATATAGTTAGTATCCTATATAATAATATATTATATGATTTACCGTGTACGTCTTTTATACAAAGTGTACTCATATAAGTGTTTTGTGATTTTTTGTACCTCTAGAGTACTCGACAAATAATAGTAAATAATATATTAATAATTTAATATCGTATATTCGTATTACTTTTGTCGTGTATTATATATTAAAAACTAATAATTCACTCTACTACTCGAGTTTTTATCGTGTATTCGTGTTTTATTATACGTTTTACGCTAATTTACGCGTAATATATTTTTTTTTGTAGTTTTTTGTTCGTTATACCATGTCATATATATATATATATATATATATATATATATATATATATATATATATATATATATATATATATATATATATATATATATATATATATATATATATATATATATTGATCGTTTTGTAGTTTCTTGCTGTCCACCGGTTATTATTACTCATAATGAATGATTTACTAAGTAAGTATTGAATAAGTTACTTTGTTACTAATGACAGAATTGGTCATGAGAGTGTTAGGCTTTTGCAAAAAATAAATACAAATACTTTCTAGATTCTGTTAATATTCGTGTTCGGTAGGTAGTTCCTATCTGTGTATTATTAACGCCGACTTTTAAAACACTGTATTAATTATTTATTCAATTATCGATTATTTACAATTTGTGTTAGAGATGATCCAGGAAATACTAAATATTATGAAAACATATTATTATTTGACTCTTTCTATTTCTTTTATATAATTTATATATTAAATCAGATATCGTCTTAATTATTTTCTTCTGTATATATGTCGCATCCACTTAGTGTAATCGTATTTTTCATGAAATGGATATTCATTTCATGAACTACGATCATATTG
Source organism: Therioaphis trifolii (assembly GCA_027580255.1). NCBI lineage: Eukaryota > Metazoa > Arthropoda > Insecta > Hemiptera > Aphididae > Therioaphis > Therioaphis trifolii. Next base: position 3,543,647 of record CM050411.1, read on the forward strand.
TGTAAGTCAAATTTAAGTTCATGAAATGGACAAATATTTTATCCATTTCATGAAATGGAAACGCTTATTTTACACTTTGTGTAATATTTTTAATTTATTACATCAATTGGTAACTTTTTGTGAAATCGAAATAATAGCATTTACACGATTAGTCTAATCTAGGATTTTTATATTGTATCATCATTATGATACTAAGTAGGTACTGTAGAACTGTAACATGTTTTATAATAAACTGATTTATTATGAAAAATACAATCAGTTTAAATTAAGTTAAAATTTTTAATTAACTAAATATGTTCATTATTATTAAACTTATTTTTGATTTACTATTAATTATGTATATTTATTTTTATTAAATGTTTTTACAAAATATATTAGTGTTATGGCAACGACTGTTACACTTAACAGAAGCTTTAAAACAAGCACACCGTTTCGTTTCACATTGGCGTTTACAAATACAACTTAAAAAACCTTGTCCCCCAGAAATATGAGAAACTGTTTCACGTAATGTAAGTTCTTTATCATTATTAACTTCAGTAATTTTTAAAAAATTAGATGTCGCGGGTTTCAAACTTGCTGAATTGTACCACCCTTTTACTAAACCATATTTCGTTCCAAGTTGGTGAAGTTTATGTTCGTTCTGCTTAACAATAACTGCAATTACATTGGCGGGATCTGACGGTCCTCGATCTACTTTAGGCACTGTAATTAAGACGCAATCACCAATTTTTAAATCGGATGTTCTGGTTTGGCTGGCCTAAAAATAATAATAATAAAATGATTTAAAAAAACAGATTAAATAGGTTCGATGATTTAAAATTCACCTTTAACATGATTTCAGCTGCTTTTTTTTGTCCTTGATATCCAAGTTGACGTTGTTCTTTTATTATTTTATTGGTTTTACATAAATCACAAATAATAGTTCCGGAAAATTCAACCTCAGTTAACATGACGTCTTTATTGCAAATCTTACAATTTGATGACATTTCTTTTTGTTTTTGTTCAGGTTGAATATTATTTAAAATCTCTTCAAGATGTTCTTCAGTGGTTAGTTTTTTTATTATTTCCGATGGAAGATTTGATGACGACAAGCCAACTTTCGGGTCACATCCAAATAAAGCTTTATACGGCGATCGTCCTATTATTCGATGGAAAGACGAATTTTTTTGAAACTGTACAAATTGTAATCCAACACACCATTTTTTAGATTGGTTATCCTTCATCCAAGCACGAATCATATTTTCAATGTCTTGATTACTTCTTTCGATACTTCCTTGACTTTGGGGATGACGTGGTCGGCCATGGACTATTACACATTGTGGCCACAGATCCTTTAATTCTTTAATAACGGAGTTTACAAATTCTCGTCCATTATCGCTCTGAAGTATTTTAGGGGCCCCAAATGTAAGAAAAATACTGAGTAATTTGTTTGCCACTTCTATAGCCCGTTTGGTTTCAAGTGGATGCAATAATAAAAATTTTGTGCTGTGGTCCTGATAATTCATGATCCATTTATATTTACCATCAGGTGTTGACTGGAAATCGATTAAATCAATTTGGCCCCTTTCATTGAAATCTTTAGTAATAATTGGTTTGATGACTAGTTTTCGATTTGCTCCTTGCTTGGAATTACAAATTGCACATACAGACAAAAACTTTTCTATTGCTGGTCTCGGAATTTTGTATTTATGACCCATTGACATACGTAATTTTACAATTCCACCATGTCCCGTTTTAATGTGAAAATCTTTAATACGATCGTACAGCTCTTCGAATGGTACAACGTACCTGTTTAAAATAATTAAATTAATAGTAAAAATATTTTACAATATGAAAAACAAACCAAACAATTACCTTATGTCTGCATCTTCATTAGTTTTTTTATAAATTAAAAACTTTTGATCTGTAACGCACAGGACATCGTATGTTTTGAGAAGATAATAATCTCGCCTCTCTTTTTTACCACTATAAAAAAATGTAAATTATATATTAATATTTAATGTAAATAAAATAATTTAAATTTGTTGTGATAATTTTAGTTTAGTTAAGCATCTATAGGTACATGGTGTTTTAACATAATATGCAATAACTTATGTTCTATTCAATATTTTTAAATTGGCTTTTTTTTGCTAATTTAAAAACTTAAAATTTTACCCTGCACTTTGATACAAAAATCAAAATAGCAATTTTTAAAACAATTTTGGTAGTAAAATATCTTCTTAATAGTTAAGCCATTTATTAATTATGATTTTTCAAACTTTTTAAAAATGTGTATTTTATTGAATGAATTAAGATTAAATTATTTGTATTGGTTTATTTTTCTGAGCAATTTTAGGTCTATTTAGCTGTGCATACTGTATACCTATTACCTATGTGATAGTAATATAATGATTTATGTTCATGTCACAGATATAGATAATAAATTATCAGCCATTTACACAGATTTCTATAACACACTATTGATAAGGTACTCGCGTTATCGTATGAAGCATAACAATCTTATTGTATTATATTTTATAAGTAATATAATATGATAATAGATATTGTTCATTATTACTTCGTAATTAGTTTTTTTAAATAGCTATACTGGTATGATAAGCAATCCGTGCGTTCGATGTTTAATTATTATTGTTGTTTTGTAGTGAGAAGTTTTATTTTTACACACACGATTTTCGATTTCAAGCCCTGGTTACGGGTTGGGAGATGGTAAATTGCGTTCCTAAAAATTATACAATTGACCATTATCAAACCGAAACATCCCCACGTTGCACAGCAAATCGAGGGTTGTTTTCGATTTAAATGCGCTCGGCGGAGCCGAGCGGGTGCGACACGAGCTTGCGAAGCGAAGCGAGGGGAGTTTTGCGAAGTGAGCAAAGCGAACGGAGCTGCGGAGCGCAGCGACGCTCAATGTTTTATTAATATTTACTATTGTACAAGTTGTGGTTACACACTTAAACGAACAATTTATTTTATTTCTTCCAAACCAATAAATATTAGTTATTTCTGGTTTCACTAAAAATAAATTATACAACTTTTAATACCCGTTACTCAAAAACTGAGCTAGATAGCACATTTCTGACTTCACTAAAAACTTTTTCATCTAAAACAGTACATTGAAAAAAAAAATTACCAAAAAAAGTGTTTTTCAATGTTTACGCACAAAAACTTCAAAAGTAAGTATGTTAGGTAAGTTTTAATTTAACCAATGTATTTAACGTTAAAAACTACACATTTTGAAAAAAAAAAAATTTTAAATATTCAATTCTAAGTATTTAAAAAAAAAAAACGCGCGTAACGAAAAAATTAGGTTTTTTAAGTTTTTCGTCGATAACTTCAAAACGAAGTATGAGCGGGCTTTTTTTTTTACATTCATATAAAGCACCCTAAAACACACATTTTGGAAAAAAAAAAAATTTTAAAAATCGATAGGTTGCTAAACTAGAATCGTTCCATAAATTCCATAAAACAAAATATTTTTTTGGAATACAAGTCCCGATGATTGAATGTAATAATTTTATTAGAAGTGTCTTATGTAATTAGTATTTACTAATATTTTGTATATTTTAACGATTACTTACATTTTTACTTTCGCTGCCATAATTTCTTCAATCATCAATTGAACCTCATTTTTGGTAGGTGGTTTTTTCCCAGGTTTGTCAACGTAGTACGAATTTAATTTTTCATAAAATTCAGAAAAAGAATCAAATTCCATTTTTCTAAAACAATTATTTTCTAACAAACGGTTTTACAATAATGATCGCTCGTATCAAGTCATAAGAGGTACAAGCATCATATAAAGATAAAAATAATATAATATAGAACTTTTCCAGATTGACATGGTCACATTACACTCATACAATTGATGCGATTATTTATCGATAACAAGGGCTTTACAGTACCTACTTAGTTATCTTAATGGTAGATAGTGAAATCGTGTAAATGCTATTATTTCGATTTCACAAAAAGTTACCAATTGATGTAATAAATTAAAAATATTACACAAAGTGTAAAATAAGAGTTTCCATTTCATGAAATGGATAAAATATTTGTCCATTTCATGAACTTAAATTTGACTTACACAATATGATCGTAGTTCATGAAATGAATATCCTTTTCATGAAAAATACGATTACACTAAGTGGATGCGACATATATAAATAATGTATAAGTAGATACTAGAAATAGCTGTGTAGCATTGTTCTGCAGAACGACAATTTTATGTTGGCTCGAATGTCGTTTTCGCATTGTTGTATGTTTTAATGACTTACAATTTTTTAATCTTGTTCCTATAGCATTTCACATAAGGCACTTAATGGCTTTTTTCACAGAAACTTGGCATTTCTCCATGGTGTAGGTTACCTACTGGTTTTACTTAATTTTCTGGGATATTTTTCGATTAGTAATTGTTGACTTGGGCATTGATTTTTATTTATTTCGATGTCTATATATACTTGCAGTAAGCGTATAACGAACAGGCTAAAGACATGAACTTTTATACTTCTGTGACTTTATCGAGAAGTGTCGATATAATATAAATTGGCACCTCTAAAACTTTCATAACTTTTTGTTAGATTTTTAAAATTTTAGAATATGACATGATCTTATTTATTATACTTATATTCGTAAAAATAAAATTTCAATTTTTACTGATATTAACTATATAAATGTTTTAACGTATTCAATTGTTTTACGACAAACAATATTACTTTAAAATATATTACACAACTTTAAAATGTATATGAATTAAAATCAAGGCAATTATGAGTTATTTATTATCAGTTATTCATATTTAATAAGTACCTATACAAGTTTATTTCTAGAGAAACCAAATAACTCTATTTTTATTCAATAAAGCAAAAATAAAGGTTAATTTTATAAAATAACACATTAAAACAAAGTATGTGCTAAAAAAATATATAAATAAAAACACATAAATTCTTCAAATAAAAAATAATGATATCTCGTAAGCCGAAACATGAGAATAAATAAACAAATGAAAAACTCCTCAAAATCTTATTTTTTTTTTATCATTAACTTTTCACAAAATAATACCTAGTCAAATGTATAAGTGTTTTCATGACTATTAGTATTTATTAATAGTAACAAAACAATTCCCATCGATTTTTATCATATTATGGTTGTCATGAAGTAATGTACCTTTAGTATGGATTAATAATCTGCTTTGGACATTAATTAACAAAATAATACGACACACTTGAAAAGGCTAATAGAATACTAATATTTTCCTTATTTTTTTCGGATGAACACCAAGAGGTTTTACTCTGCAGCGAATAGTTATTGAGTACTTTTAAACCGCTGAATCAACACACTTACGTGTTCACCTTGATCGATAAATTACTTTTATTGTATAATCCTGTATGGTTATGTATTGTATAAACTATTTAAATTTTAAATTACAGTACTTCAGTAGTATATAATTTTCTTCGGTTCGCTTTCCATCAAGTTTTAATATTTTTGTTTCAATTAACTTACCGTTTAGTGGACCTCCATGTTCAATCGTCTTTTTGATATATTTTTATTTTATAATAATAAATACCTAAACATTTTGCATTCTCTCCTATTTTTCTAATATCACGTACATATATTTGGTACAACCCGCCACATAATTATCTCACTTACATGATCATTTTGATACACACAAACGCGCGCGCACGCCTCATTTCGAACTAACAGGTGCGTATACTTTGGCGAGTTGACCAGAGGTTGCCCACCTGCTAGTACCGGTGGAAAATCATCGAAATCACAATAGGTACACCTATATCTTCTATTTTAATAGAACACGTCATTTCTGCTATGCTCTCATACAGTATTGCGATATGGAACGAGCTCAAGGGCGTCCCTGACCCTATTTTCAGGGAGGGGCGACTTTTAGAATTGTAATGTCGAGGAATAAAAAATAAACAAAAATAATTTATTTATAATATTTAGGATTAAAAACAAATAAAAATTCTTTTAAATGAAGCACAAACTAATTAAAATTATTATTCTATAAAACAAATCCTTTGAATCGTTTGTGTTCTGCAAATCTATCTATTATTTTGCTCGCATTTAGTGTACTACGTGAACTATGAAGACGTATTCGTGTACTACAATAATATCATTACTATTTCGTGTTTAACAAAAAAAAATTATCGAACGTTCAGTATCAGATAACGTGTATCTAAAAGTATCTATCGTTATAAAATCGATACGGTAAGAGCTGGGTAAATTCCGAGCGCTTCTATCAATATATTACACACCTATATCATAATCTATGACTTTAAATAATTTCGTAATTTTTTTCCAATGATTATTATAATATAATACAGATAATGTAAAAAAAGTAAAAAAAAAAATTGAAAAGGCCCAGGGGAGGGCGATCGCCCCATCCCCCCCCCAGAAATACGCCCTTGAACGAGCTGACAAATATTATGTTTTAATTTGTGCGAATATACGATATGGTAGGTAAGAAAAAGAACGCGTCCGCGTACGCGTGTTACTTTTCCGTAAAGCAGACCGTCGGAGGCACTCGTACTTATTAATTTTACGAAAAAGCACGGACGGGCTGTTAGAAATTCAGGCAGACAGTCGGCCTATACTCTACGTAAACCATTACGGACCGGAATACTAATCGTTTTGGACCGGGAAAAATGGTAACACTCTCAACACGTTTTTAGGTCGGTCGTTGTGGCTAAGTAGTTGCGACTCGATGGAAAAGTTGTGATTCCAATGATTCCATAAGGCACATAGACCGTGACTGTAAGACGACGGTACGATAATGATCTAATACCGTAAGACAGTAACTCTAGAACGGCTATAATATGATCTCGACATGATGTCAATAAACGTATAATACGTGATGTAAAAATATCGTGTCTGTACTGATCACGGTTATCTGATGACATGGTCAATCATATAAAAATAATCGAGTGACTCCAGCAAAACTAGCCACCACCAAGATTTCGAGTCTATTAAAATAGGCAATAACGGATTCGTTTCGCGCTCGATATAGATTGTAAAACAATTATCGTCTCTGAGAGACTTGATGAGTGAAATGGGTGTTGTTTGTTTTTAATTTATGGAATTTTAAATTTAATCATTGGTTCAATCGTTATTAATTAGTCCTACCCTAGAAAATACTAAAATAGCGGCCCCGATAATAACGATATACTGTTACGTAACCGCGGTCACTATCTCGTCGCATTTTTTTCGCAACGTCAATTCGATTACAAAACATCACATTATACTAGATACATTCGACATCGGTACGTGCTCGCATGGGTGTTGGTGTCATTCGACTTACGAAAAACCGCGTTTTCTCACGGTATTAAACCCGTCTATGCACAGTCTTGTGAACGCAAAGTAAAAAGCCGTTACTGCACAACGGGTAAATGAACAAACGAAAGACGGAATTCGTTTTTTCTTTTTGAATATATTTTTCCAGTGTTTCATCGCATCGATAATTCACCGTTGTTGACTCGATTTTTTTATTTTCAATGTGTGTGAAATCGATCCCGTCACACGAGTTATTTATTTATTTATTTATCTGTTTTTTTTTCTGATTGAAACGTTCGTTTAAGTTTCCGATTAAATAATAGAAACTACGCGATAGTTAAATACAAAATATATATACATGTGTATGAATAATTAAAATACCTGGCAAAAAATTTAAAAATATTTTTATCCCGACATATTTATTTAAGACCACTGTACCATTCATGTCCAAATATTTAGGATTTGGAAAAATATAATTTGTCCGTCTAAAATTGATTTTAAAATTAAAAATAATTTTGAAGGTCAAATTATAATTTAACGTTCCACAATAGTACAAAAAATTAAATTATTATATTCAAATTTATTTGTATGTTTTACTTTTACGATTTATATAAGTGTATTTGTAATTCTTTTACGACGACATTTCTGAGTTATTAAAAAGAGCCTTTTAACGAGCCAATAAAAACATTAAGTAGTTTCAACTTTTAATAATTAATGTTTGTTTTTATTTAAATTTAAGTTTGTCGTCAGTGTGCTAATAATAATAATAATAATAAGTTAAAATACATTCGTGTTGATAAATGCCAAAATTAAAATATACGAAATGTAGTTGGGCTTTGGCTGTCGCCTGTATTAGTGTTAGACATTGTACCTGCTCCATTACAATTATACATAGCGTTGACTTTTCGCACGTCAACAATAGTGGCACCCACTCTTTGCCCCAGCGACATGCTCGGTTCGTGCTGAAAAAAATAATACATTAATGCATATACCACTAATTAATACGAAAGTAATATCTTAATTCAATTCTAACTATCTCGGTAAAACTGTATACATGTTCATCTTCTTTGCCTGCCGTCAATGAACAAAAAATAATATATTTTAATTTACTTATTTATACAGAAATCCTACTAATCATCCCTAATTGAAAAACACATGTCATATTTTATATTTCTAAACATAAATATTAAAATAATATTTCAGTGTATTAGCACACTACAATTTGATGAATCATTCTTAACAATGCTAGTTTGATTTTCGTAATTTATATCTTAGAAAATAAACAAAAACTAAATATTTAAGTACTCAATTATAAATTTACTTAGAATATTGGCCTTTATTATTTATTTTTTATTTTTTATAACTCAGCTTCAGAAAAAAATCGGCTTAAAGCGCTCGTCTGGTGTATTTCCCTTGAGGAACTTGAAGAACAGCAGAGTTAAGATTTTTTATAATTGAAAATAAACTTTCATTGTTTTTAAGCGAAGACATACAATAGCTCTATTCAATCTAGTTCGAGTGCTTAATCATTGAATTTCAATTAGCAACTTTCCAGAATTTCGTATTCAAACATAAAATATGTTCTTTAACTTTTAGATTCTGAACGAAGTGAAGAATGTATTGATTTTACTATGATGTGTGTTTTTTTTTTTTTTTTTTGTTTTTTTTTTTTTTTTTTTTTTTTTTTTTTTTGTTTTTTTTTTTGTTTTTGTGTCTGTGTACACCATAACTACTCGAAATAATGCTTCAATTTTGAACTTCAGGGTATGTTTTCGGTAGCAAAACGAATATCGGAGGTACCTTAGAGAGGTCACAAGTGAAAATTCCCAAAAGTTTTCAAATGCCACGGGAAAAACAAACAAAAAATGAGGAAAAACCGGTACTTTTTGTGCAAAACCCGTTTTCGACGAAATCGATTTTTTTATTTAGCCGTTACTCAAAAACCAAAAATTGTAGATACTTGAAATTTTCACCAAATGTTTATATTGAAATCATCTATACGTGGTAAAATTTTGGAACACTTTTGACTTTTATTGAGCTAATTATAGACAATTGAAATTTTCAATTTTTTTAAGTATTTTTTTTTAAAATAACGATAAAATTTTTTTTTTTTTGCCAGAAAATCTTGAAAATTTAATACAAGGTTTCTTATAAGTTGTTCCATAACTGATAAAAAAAAATCCAAAATCGTAAGTCACAATTTTTTTTTATAAGTGCTCAAAGTTCCAATTTATACGAAATATGTAAAAATTGCGAAAATTTGCAAATAATTTTGTTGTTGAAAAATCGTAAAATTTTTTTCTTTTATAACTAAGTTTTGAAAATTTGGTACAAGGTTTTTCATTAGTTTTTCTTCAATTATCTGCAAAAAAAAACTCTACCGGATTCAGACAAAAAAATTTTATGAGTGTTTGAAATTTAAATTTTTACAAAAACACGTTAAACAACGGTTTAGCCTCAAACGATTTTTGCTAATTGTTTTTTTTTTCAAAAAGTATAAGTTGTAGAAACTTGAAAATTTTATCAGTTGTTTATATTGGCATTTTCTTTATATAATTTTATTTTCAAAAGATTTCACTCATTTTTAATCAATTTATAGGCATTTGAAATATTCGATTTTTTTTATTTTTTTTTTTTATAAATGTTGATAAAAAAAATGTAGCTCGGACGAAATACTTGAAAATTTAATAGAAGGGTCCACATAAGTTGTTCTAACTCCCATTCAAAAATTATAAAAATACATAGGCACAAAATTTTTTTATAAGCGTTTATAAGTGCTAATATTGACAAAATTCGTCAAAATCATGTATATTTGCTATGTATTTTGCAGTTGAAAATTCATAAAATTTTAAGTATTCAAAACTAAGAATTGTAAATTCGGTACAAAGTTTGACATACGTTTTCCTTCAATTATCTGTAAAAAAATTTGCACTGGAATAAAATCAAAAATTTTTATGAGTGTTTGAAATTACAATTTTTTCACATAATCGCGTAAAATAACAATTTAGGCATCATTGATTTTTGATATTTGTTCTTATTCAAAAAGTATAGGTCGTAGAAACTTAAAACTTTTACAAAATGTTTAAATAGGCATTTTCTTTACATAGTTGTATTTTCAAAATATTTCGTTTATTTTTTAGCTATTTATAGGCATTTGAATAATTCGATTTTTCTTAGATTTTTTTTTATAAAAGTCGATAACAATTTTTTGGCCCTACCAAATCGCTTGAAAATTTAATAGAAGGTTTTGAATAAGTTGATCTAAGAGTGATTCAAAAATTATTCAAATACATAGGCACAATTTTTTTTTATAAGCAGTTGAAGTTCAAAAATCGACAAAATTTGTCAAAATCACGAATATTTGCAAATTATTTTGTAGTTGAAAATGTATAAAAATTTTTGTATTCAAAGATAAGAAATGAAAATATTATGTAATATCACAGCTGATAAAGATAATTAAATAGATTAAGTTTATTATAATATAATCAGTAGCTGACAGCTGTTCTATACAAAATATTGGTAGATTGTAAACACAAGGTGTATAACGTACCTTTACATGGTTGAATAGAACGTTACTAACTTCCAATTTCCAGTTATTTTAATGTGTGTATCAGTTCCATAAACATGCGGATTTTATATATTATTATTAATTATTAATATTTAAATAGACGTAGCCACGGAGCATTCAGCATATATGGACGGCGGGGTCGGGTGGTGCCGTCACGATAGTGCATTTAGGCAAATAATATGGTATTTACCTACGCCCTATCTATGCACATCCTGGTTTGTCCAATGCTCACGAGCAGAAGTCACATGAATAGACAAATGTAAATTTAACCCAATCTAGGATATTAAAATAAAATATATATTACAATTTAAGGCTGACATCTTCATCTTCGTTCAGAATCGTTTTTTTTTTTATAATATAAAATAATTCCAAAATCTATCCAATAATGCCTAATCTAGCAATGCATCTCGTGTATCCCACCCAACTACTGTATCCTGTACTTAACTTACAATGATTTATCATTGCATTCAAATGTAAAGTACCATACAACTAAACTATCGTAAACCAGGTGATCCCATGATAGAAAGTGCTATACACTCCTCACCATTATCTTGTCCGAGGAGCGAAGCGACGAAGGACGAACTTCCACCACCATTATCTTATCGGCTTTTTTTTAAATTTAAAACTGCAAGAATATGAGATGAAATTTTGTAAATGGAGTTATTTTTATAAACAAATTACAATAATTTTAGGTTTTAAGGTAATAAAACCTTCACAATGATTTCACAACTTGGCTATGCACCCGAATTGAAAACATAGAAAAACGCATACATAATAATGGAAATCGAAATGTATTATTATAACTCATATTTATATATATTATTTGTTATAGGCCGAAGGCCGAAATAGGGGTTAGAGGCCCTAAGTTCCTTCAAAGTCACTATTATTATTATTATTATTATTATTATTATCAATATGACATAATAAACGATGGAGGCCGTGCGGAAGTAATGCCAGCGCAGTTCCCGCACGGTCCTCGGTTCAAAATCGAAAAAAAAAACTCATATTGGCACTTTTATAGATAAACAGATCTTAAATTTTTACTGTAGTTTTTACTATTGAAATCGATTTTAATAAATTTTTATTTTAGATCATTTTGAAATGTATGAAAGATACAGTTTTACAAAAAACTATTTTCACATCGATATACTAAACAAAAGTTAGGTTTTTTTTTTATATATCCTCTCATAAATTGCTGCAAGTTGTTAATACTTTGCTCATAATTTGTTGTCTGTATTTATAATTTTTTTAAATAGTCTTGTATTGCGTACTGTATATGCAGTATAATTAAAATAGAACTCAACTGTTTACTATCACATTCCAATAATCGTTATTACATTAGTATTACAAATTACAATTACATAATGTTAGCGTGCATCAAGAAGACTATACTATCACACCATATTATGTCAATAATCGTTTTTGTAAGTAAAAATATTTTAAAGAAAACAATAATTTCAATCATTCTATAAGAGTGGTGAGGTACATGAAAATAAAACTGAATAAATTACTAACACCAACTAAATATCTTGAAATATCATATAGCAAATAAACCCAACATGAATTTTGCCCTAATATATTTTATTTGAACCATTTTTCATTCAAAGTCTCAAAAAATCACTTATTCCAATGCGATTGTTTTAAGGTGCCTTGTGAATAATTCATTCAAAATATTTGTTCAATAACTCACCTTGGCAACAATAGTTTCTTTTCCATTTTTCGAAAATGCGTAACGTGGATAGTGCATCACACTTGTGTAATCATAAGGTAGTCCAAAAGCAGTTGTCAGATTGTCAGGCACTTTGTTGAAATCGGGCCAATATGCTAAAAGCAAAAACCATGCGATGTTCTTTAATTAAAATGTGAGGAATATATTTAAAACAAATAATAATAATTTTTAACAACAGTTTGAATTAAAATCCCAAATACGATAATAGCCCATTGGCAATGCATGAAACAAGAGCCATTGCATGCATTGGAATTGATTGTTTCAGAGAGCCGGTTCAATGAAAGTACACGGAAGTCTAACATCATAATAATTATCGTCAAATATTTAGCGTACCGAACTTGAACATTGGCAGAAACGTGCAGTTTTGTCCAATATTCTAACTCACCGTAGCCGAGTTCATAATTTTGACCATTATATATTCCTTGAATACGAATCGATGCACACAAAATTATAATGACAGCACGTCGCCCCGTGAAAATAATTTAGCGGAATGGCGTGCATGTCGCCTCTCTAAAACACAGATTTCTATACGCATTGTGTACTAGATAAAGGACTCAGAATGTGTGTCATGTATTGTAAAAATAATTTATGCACATCTGGGACGTCAAAACCGAAAGACCTGTGTAAAAATAATTATCACACAGGAAATATTTTTAGGTTTCGACGAAAAGTCCCAGATAATTATAAAATAGTTAGATATTTAGACACATTTACAGTATTTAATTCAAAATAATTATTGAAAAATGCTTTATACCATACGACTCTGAATATTCTGATGATGGCAAAAATTTATTTGGATTTAGTCTTTAAGAGCGCGCAGCAAAAGTGCTAAAAAAAACTAAATCGAATAAAATAAAAAAGTCGGTTTCGTGCTTGAACTTTTTTAAATTTGTACATAATACTTAACGAAAACTTCTTATTTCGTGATAGAAACATGTTAATTAAATTTAAGTGTGAGATTGTAAATTATTATATTTTATCGGTATTTCTTGAAGGTACTAATTTATGTAAGATACTCATTTTTAACTTGTACACAATATCTTTCTCAAATGCTTCAAAACTGGTCAAAATTAAATCATTACAACCAAGTACATGTTGTGCCGAACCGGAATTTCCATCAAATACTAAATCCGTATGACGCGAGTGAGTCTGAAAACGGTGACGCAATAGTAGGCATGATAATGAGTGTGTTTCTACGTAAGCGTATGATGAAGCAAATATATTTTAATAATCATTGATTATTCAGAAGCGTCATTTGGACCACACAATGTACACATCTGTGTATTTTAAGCTCCGTGTAACAGCAATATGGTCCGCCTCTTAAATTTATCGGTTTGAATAATTAATAGTGGCTCGGTGATACACCCATAACCCTTTGAACTACCCATCCCGTGAGTGCCCACGGCAGTGTATATGCTAGCGTATTACTAGTGTATTAATATCTAATACCAACATAAATCAATTGCTTTTGCTGCATGTTTCATGCTGATGCTAGCTTGATATTAATTTTTTGTTTTCAATCATGCATTTCTAAAATTTTTCTTCAAGAAAAATGCTGATGTTTATTTATCGTGGGTCACTATTGGAAAATTGCATACCAGGTTTGTGGACTGTATAGAAATACGTGGGCTTAAAATAAAATTGAAATGACGCCACTGTGATTAATTTCTACAAATTGAAATTTATTTTTGATGTGTATGAATGCGAATGTGAACCAGGTATTTCCTAATTGGTCTTTCGAGTTTTTGGTTTTTTTTTTTTGTTTATTCGTTTACTTGCGTGTATATACACATATCTACGTTTTTGCACTGTACATTTGCACTCGGGCCTCGGCGAAAATTTCTAAATAAATAAAAATAATTAATTTAACATTCAAAACGACGGCACTATTGTATGCGAAGCACCTGCTGTAAAACCTCCGAGCACGCCGAACGTCGAGTAGTGAGTGCACAAAAAATCTGTGCTCGAAACGGGCCCGGACCGACGAAAACCCGTCGTGTACGTCAGATCAAACCCAATAGGTACGTACGTATCGGTGACGTGCTCTGCTCTTTTTAAATAAGGGAGAACGCGAATGTTTATCGGTCATCAAACCTCTAGATCTGTGAAGCCTTTACCCCAAACGGGTGTTTTTCTCATTCGCTCATAGTTAAACTTTCATTGATTTTGAAATATACATCTAAATACACCATAATCGTGTTTCAAATATAGAAATTTCACCGTTTTATCGTATATAGTTATGGTATTAATGTGTGGCGTACGAATATTGGCATAGCATCCCCGTGTCAGACGTCAAATCACATCAGTAACATCCATGATTCTTGCATTACTTATCACGTACCTACCTATTTGTATTATATTTCGATTTACTTTGATGAAAAATTTGAAATCATACAAATAGGTTACGATATCGAAAACGCACGTTTCTGTTTTGATAACAAAAACGAATCGTTCAGTTTTTCTGGGTTAAAAAAAAATCAATAACCGACAAAACAAAAAAAAACATTAAACAAACAAAAGGTCGAGGATAAATCACACCTTCATCCTGCTCCCTCCCCCTCCCTCTATCTAGAGATCACGCCCCTTATACCTATGCATACGCCATACATCATTATATCCACCTGCTGCAGCGGTAGCGTGAACTACAAAACTCGTGTACACATAGGAGTGGCCGAAAGAGATTTCGGACTTAGACCCACCCGGAAATCTAAACGAGTTTCGAAAAAAAAAACCGGTGATCATGATAATTATTCACCGTAGGTTTCACGATGAACGAAAATCGATTTCCAATAGCCCCCCCCCCGTCCCCTTGAAAGACGTGTAGTAATATTACACACGAGTCAGTGACGCGTTTAGACATTTTGCACCTCGGGTAAAAATATTTTAATACCCCCACTTGACAATAATCAGCTAATAAGGGTATACAGTTAATTAAAATTAAAATTGTCTTACAGTGACACCAAATTTATGTAATTCAAATAAGTCAGAAGAGTAGGTACCAACATTATTTCGTTTAATTTTGTTACGAGGGATTGTGGGCAAGTGATCAAAATTTGATTTTCTTCAAAAAAAAATGTCGGTACAACCATTGAAATAAATCTTATAATTATATGTAATACAGTAAATCGGTGTCGTAAGTTTTTTTACCCCCAAAATGTGGTACCGTGCAAAGTCGCCCCCTCCCCCTCCGTAAAAACTCGCCACTGCGACGCGACGATAATAATAATATTATCCCGACACGGTATATAACACGTCACACGCACTTTTGTCGATGTTCTCCCAGTAGATGTTCACCGCGTTGTCCCGGTCCCAGCGAGCCTGTTCGTGCAGCAGCCCGACCACGTGCAGCAGCTCGTGCTGTATGGTGCCCTGGTGGGCCATGCACGAGGGCGCCTCCAGGTTCATCATGTGCGGCGTGCCCTGGTTCCGGTGGTAGCCGATCATCGCGTAACAGCCGCGGTTCCGCTCGCGCACGATCAACAGGTGCTCCGAGTGCCCGGCCGCGTCTAGCAGCGACCTGACCGCAGCCGACGCGCTGTTGTTCTTGTCCGCGAACCGCAGGCACGTCTTCGATTCGATCGAGTCCATGGCCGTACGGATTTTCGCGCGTTCGTCCGAAGCTGCGCAACGACAATAGGATATATTATAATGTAATAACAGTACAATTTTTTCACATAATAACAATAATAATAATAATAATAATAATAATATTTAATATTATCGACGTTGTGCAAGTTAACCGGTTTTTCAAACTAATTAAAGTTAGTAATTTATCCTCAGAAAAAAAAACCGAAATTAAGTAAGCTAAATTAATATCAGATAAAAATAAAAAATAATTCAAGGAGCTAAATCGAGTTAAAAATTTTTAGGAAAATAATGACTACGTTAAGTTCAAAATGTATAAGCAACTTTTTTTTTTTTTAATAACTCTTAACCACACTCATAAAAATATTTTATTGGTACTCGCCAAATGATATACATTTTAGTATTAACATAACAACTGATAATGATCACACTATAATAAAAAATGATTGTAGTTTTTACTAGATTTATTTATAAGGATAAAAATATAAAATTGATTTATTGTAATATGTAAATATATGTAATATGTAATTCTATGTGTATAATATGTAAATAATGATATTGTTTAGTTACTAGAAACTTTTTTTTTTTCATTGAATTTTAATGTTTTCTCAAAATGGTAGTCAACTAAAAATCATATTTTTCGCTCAACAGCTACCTACTACTCTTTCAGAGTTTCATAATTCTTTATTCTAATAGCTAATGACCATTTTGACTCTGAAAAACATATATTATATTGATTGAAATTTATTTGAAAAAAATGCCCGTCTTAATATTATGCAACAGCCAATAACGATAATTTCCACCTAAATTTTACGTTACAAAAAAAAAAACGACCGATTTTCATCGAAAAAGTGTATAAAATAAAATATATTTATACGTACACAATTTCTTTAACAAAAAATATTTGCTTATAACTTAAAAACTTTAATTTTCACAAAGCAACTTTGTTAAGTGAAAATGATATACATATTACATACGTATGAACCAAAATAATCAAGTTATTTTTTAACATTTGATATTTTTAACTAGTTACGTTAAAAGTTATCAAAAAAGTAACTTTTGACTTTTTAACTAGTTATTGTCCAGTTTTATTATATTATATAAATCACACAGTTTAGATAACTATGGTCGTTTTATGTTTATTGTTCGTACCAATTTTTTTCAAACATAGATAAATCTATCTGTTTCATTTAATTTACTTGTTAGTCAAGTGTCATAATACACGTGAATACCGATTCGACGGAAAGAGGACGTTAAATGCCGTAAATCTGTTGAAGCTAAGACCTTCCTTCCCCCATAAAAACACAAATTTTCTCAAACAAATTGAGAACATTTAATTTTTGGTCCGACTTTTATATCATGCGTTCTACAAATATCATAGATTTTATAGGTATTACAGAGATGTATAGAACCTCGGTGGCATTCAAGTCCAAATTTTCTCGCCACAAAACCACTTTTAGAGAAAAATGTCAACACCAATCCCTATCATCTGTCCGTTTATTAGGCACTTCGTACTTGAGCATTTTTAACTACATTACATTACTGATTTCCACGTACATGGCGGTTGCACCTTCTCAATTTATCTATCTATGGCAATTCATAAGTATGTTCTGGGGACGACGTCACTGAATAAACACGTCTATTTATGTCTCTATACATTTATTTTGAAGTACATCGGAATGTTAACAAAGGCAACAATATATGTAAGTTGCAAGCGGTCGACGTAGAAAAGCAACCAAAAAAAGTCGGATATACTTCGCACCATGACCATGGATATTATTAATTCCTCGAACTAAATAATGGAGATGAATGAATTTCCTACATTTTAAATAAACGATAAATCATTTCACTAGTTAAAAGATTCTGAGCAGAGTTACCGAGTAAAAATATACCGTTTATATATTTTATCGTTTTAAGTCTGATTATCATTTATCTATTTATCATTTCCACGGAGACTTCAAAAACTATCTTTACTCTATGGCCAATGGCTATATCACGATACGTCATGAATTTAAGTGCCCGTATGTTATTCAGTTTTCACCGATTAAAATGCATTTCTGTTTTGTCTAGATTAAAATGAAACAACTTTTGACATAATAAAATCTTGTCGAAAACAATTTATTCTTTATCCATTACCATGCTTATTTGAATAATAAGAATAAAAAATGGTCTAGTTTTGAATCGTCTTGAATGAAAAAAAACCTCCCTGAAGAGAGTTAACGTTTGTAAACGAATGTGTATTTGAATGTAAACCTTTAAATTATATTCGATTTAAACTTTAGGTTAAATTTATAAATTTCTATGTAAATACTTGATATGACATACTGTGGTACGAGCCATACCACTCGGCAAATTCCACGTTTAATGAAATTTAATATTTTTCGACAGTCGACGTACCAATGTAAACAACACGACATTACCAATATCATACCGACCGTACGTACATAACACGTCTTATGACAATGCGTGTGATGTGTACCCACGCAATGCGTGATGTGACCAGCTGGAACAACACGCTTTTTGTATTTGCTCGGTAACAATATAAAAACAAAACGATTCACCAATAAAAAAAAAAATGAACCGTTGTAGTGTACCTAACATTAATTACGATTTTGACAACAAGTTGTTTGCTTATCCATAGCCCCGCCGCCTTTCTTTCCGGAAACTTTACTGTATTTATATTCTATCGCCAGCGCACCGGTACACCCATCAACCCTTTGTACATCACGTTGTATCGCAACGATCGATCCCGCGGGCAAACGCATTCACGTCGAATTAATAATTCGTTTTGAACCCGCGGGCGAATGAATCGATTTGAAGAAAAAAATCAACTGCGATTTTTCGTCACTACGTGTCGGTATACATCGCAGAGCAGTGTAAAACATTTACCTAAAGTTCTACGCGGAAATTCTACCGAGAGTCCGAGTAGTCCGTTTTCGCAATACACCGGATATCCCTGTAATTGTGTTGTGTACAATATGCTGGCACTAATATCAGTATAGCGCGAGTAATGTACTGTCGCCGAGACACAAAAGTCGAAACGAGGTGTAAAATAGACGTAGAGACGTTAACACGATTTTCTATCGATGGCGCTGGCCGACAAGGTCGTGGCTCGTAACTTTATTTAATAGCATCTAAAATTAAATAAACTCCGGTAAAATAAATGACAGATATATATACTTATGGTGAGCTGCACAACGTGCACCTTTTAATAGGGTTAAATAACGCACAATTTCTACTAAAAGCTTTTAGAGTAACGTAATTATATGGTTAAACAAAATTCCTCCCGGTCGGAAAAATAAATAACGTTCCTATTTATTTATTTTTTTTTATTCTCGTGAAACTAAATGTATAATAATAGTTTGATTGGCTTACTGAAATTATAATGAATTATGTAAGGAATGATTCCTTTAGGCCATTTATAATAGTCCGAAATTATGGCGTTTCTGGATACAGGTACCATTATGTCTCCTTGGTATAATCTTGAACTCAGTTCTGGATACATATCTGTGAAAAAAAGTGTGTTCAATATTATAAAACATTCCGGAAAATGTTCCAATAATGATCAAAGTTGTAGAATAATGAAACAACTTTAGGTTAGATACTTTTTTTTCCTAAACAATACAGATTCACTTAATGGTCAAAATGTTGAAATTCATAATGGTGATCCATTATTTCAATCTACATATTTCAGTAAATATAAATTTAAAAATCCAATCACAGAATACATTCGTTTGTCGATTGTATAGTTAAGAACGTATACGTACATACTATATTGTATTTTATAAAAATGTATTACGTAAATTGTACAAAAAAGGTTTTAACAAAGTATACATAAAGTATACTGTGTCTACTGTGTATTCATAAATTGTGACTGATTAAGCAAATTATTCCCTTTTAAAGCGTTTATATGGTATCTACCTGAAAACTTATGTTTTCAAAGTGTATAGTTATTACCTATACTATACGACTATTCCGCGCATAGCTCTATTTTACTTTGGTTTTAAATATGACGGCCCGTGTGTTCAGAACACTGAACGGAGAATAATTTATATGCGAGCACACGCGCACAAGTGTGAGCGATTGTATTTGACTTCAGTTCAGACGTAAAAAACGTCCAATACGTCTAGGCGAGATGTTTATCTATCAGTGCGGCGAGATCCACTTACGTGACTCGGATAAAACATAATATTGGTATTCATTTCCAACTATCGCACTAGCGAAACGATACTTTTATAATCAGATTAAATAAATCGATCCGGAGTAAAATGATTTGAGATGTATTGACCTCGGCTTGACCGCGTCACGACGATCACGTAAATTCATTGGAACAAGAAAATAATTATCGCGATTTAATGCTACACGCTTGTGCTCGCTCTCCACCTCGAAGGCCTTACAATTTTTCTAAACTATATTTACCGTCAGTTCTGAGTGTCTGAGAATCACTTGCACACCCTAATAGTTGAACAATATGGAGGTTTATATAAAAATATTAACAAAATAAATACAAAAGGAATATTTTAACTACAGAGTATCTGAGAAATTCGGGTACTCCTGAAAAGACGATTTTTTTAACATCTATATGGCCTCGGTGTTTATGCAACGGGGAAGCACAAGTTATCCGAAAAATGTGATATGGTAGACTTAATTGGTATGTAAATTCCTGCTTCATGATAAAATATTATTATTCAGAAACGAAATCCGATCAACAAAATCATGCTGATATTATATAAATGCCATTCTTAAAGATTTTGTGAACGATATGTGTATAACATTATTTGTTTATATATACGAATAAAAGTAACAATGATATTTCTTTGTTCTTATGCATGAACAAGTCGAATTACCCCAACATTGTCCGAGCACAAAATATTTTGGATCTAAAATGTAATTATTCATACAATAGGTATAAAATAATTTTTAAACTTTAACTTGACTTTTGATATGAAAAAATAATTTATACATACATTATTTAAAAAAAAAATTTGTGTAATAATATATAATACAATTTGTATAATTTAAAATTATTTAAATGCACCTTCGAAAAGAATTTACATTAAAGTACACCTCCCTTCCGTCCCATACTCAGAAAAAAAAATATATATAAATGGATGACGTGGAGACACTTAAGGAAATATTTGGAACAACTCTGTGAAAAATAAAAAACGAGTGTGTGAATTAAGAAACGTGGTATATATAAAAGAACTGTTCTTTTATTTATGTAAGGATTAGAATAGACGCATATTTTCATGTTCCTATTTTTCGACTAGGATTTGAATATGTAATATGTTTACTATTCCAAAACATAACAAACTTATCATATTATCTGATAGACATAATTTTTTTCGTAAAAATCTTGCAGTTCAACTCTCTATAGAGCACCTCATTTAAATTCGAATTTCTAAAAAAAAGTTGTATTTATAAATTCACTATAATTTATTGTATGTCAGAATATCTGAAAATCTGAACGATAAAAATGATTTGTTTAATTCGATCGTTTTACTCTGAACACACTAGGATTAGATTAGTTTTAATGGTATTCCGGGCTTTTACCGTGAGCGTTCGATAAAACGTAAGGATTTACTGGTTAAGCCTAAGTTTTTCCCATATCCGCGATCTTTTGCGTAAGTTATATAATGCAAACAAGTACATAGTACATACTAAATGATGCAGTCGGGCCTCGGGGATTGAAAAACTACTTGAAGATGAAACGTATGATTTGCATGCATTATATTTATATTATTTTAGGTATTGAAATACTATGATAATACGTGATACTCAGTAGTCGATTAGTAGATACATTAAAACAGTTTAATTAATTCCTTTACTGAACGCTATTTATGAATACGTTTTATAAAATACGAAATAATTATAATTTAAATTAACCCATTTTACACAACCATTTTTTCTATGTATGATGTATGTCGACATACATAGATCCGTACGCGACGACGTCGGCAGTGTTAGCTTCTTCGCTGGACACGTCTCTTGTTATTTTGTCTTGTTACAGAAACGCTACGGCAACGAAATTCAAGAATACTCTAGTAATTAATCATACAGAATGTATAACGAATGGTCGTTGTCTATTGCAATCATCGTCCATTTTTTAAATTAAAAAAAAAAACTTAAAAGTATCCACACAGTTTGTATATTGATAAAAAAAAAAAATAAAAATAATAATAATAATATTAGGCACTAGGCTATGAGTAAAATTTATTTTTACTTTGCAAAAATCATCAAAATATAGTTAGCCACTTTTTATTTTATACATTCAATATCTAAGTATCCAAAGTTAAAATATACTTAACGTTAAATTTTACTGCAATAAAATTTAAATAGCTATTATATTACACGGCGGGTCCGCTCGTACCGTTCGAAATGGCAGTTTTCATCTTTTTATTTAAATATATATTTTTTTTTTTCTTCCCATAATTCAGATACGATATAACGACAGATACCTGCACGCGCGAGAACCGTGCGACCTTACCCGGAGTGTAATGGGTTGGCGCCCTGGCGCCGTCTTTGAACCTCTCGTACATCGTGGTCAGGAAATTCGCGTCCAGACCGGCCGAGCAGAATCCCAGCAGCGTGCCCGCGAAAGCGCATCCGTACGCGTAGAAAACGATGGCGCGCATCTTGGACGAGAAATCCGCGCGCGTCAGCGTCCGCTGCTGCAGCAACAGCGCAAGAGTCAGAGGTTCACGGGTTTATTAAAAATATAATTTTTTATTATTGTTATTATTATTATTATTAACTTTTTGTCGTAATTTTATGTACTATTATCACACGCACATATAAGCAGGCACAATAACGACGCCCTCGGGCGTGCGTTTGTATATATATATGTATAAAACACGACGAGTACGGTGCAAGCAAAAATCGTCTCGGGCGCGCGCGCGAATAGTGAAAAAAAACAAAAACAAAATTCATTGTCTTGGTTTTATCTGACGTTACGTCTCCCTATTTCCGCCGTCCACCCCGTCGACGATATATATATTATTATTGTTTAATTGTACCTATTTTATTCCGCTGATATACGTGTGAACTCGACGACACGCGCGTCGTGTTATGTATACCCCTATACATACATATATTATACTTGTTAACGTATACCGCACTCGTGTCGCACAAGACGAGGCCATTATTCATTATTTATTTAGTCGACGACGGGTCACCTCCCCGGCCCCTCACTCCTTAAGTTATATTATTATTGCCTAGCTGTACGATACGCCCTCGCGCTAAATTAATTAGACCGCAGCATTTTTAGCTAGGTGTACCTACGCCCGGCAATGAGCAGCCGGTATTATCGTTAACCGACGTGGCGGACGCTCGTTCCTATATCGCCGTGTAAACAGAAAATATTCCGCGATACAGCGGCGGACGTTCATGTTATTATTACGTACAATCTACTGCGCTCGTACGCATATGTGTTATATATTACATAGGCGCCTACCGTGCACGGCGCACCGCGGAGATAATACGACTGTTTCGCCTTCGTTTTCAATAAAGTACCCACGCGGTAGACTCCGTTTTATCGGGACACGTTGGTCACGAGTGTAATTTTGTTCCATTAAAGCGATTGTTCCGAAAATCGGTAATTAAAACAATAAAAAACACTTTTTGTGCTACATATATGGTTAATGATTGATTTATACAGAAAAAGTTCCGGGTCGGCGGACTTATAACTTATAACCGAACCGTTATTTGGTTTCGGTAATATTGAAGAATTGTACCGATCGATCGGTCGTCCTGATTAACCGATGCCTCTGTTAAGCGGAGTCTATTGTATGTCAAATAATAATATTGTCCTTTACATCTATGTGAGATAGGTATACTCTGTGTAAACATTTCTCAGAGTATACTATATTACTACACTATACTCGTACTGTATAATTTAGCGGGTATTACGTGACATTACCTGTGCGCGGTGGGGCGTGTTTACCCTAGGGCCGTAGGAGCCACGGCCCGATACGGCGGGTTGCCAAGGACTCATCCTCATAGCGCTCGACTTTGGATGCCTAGCTTTTGTAACCGTCACTTGTATATACCGAGAAGAAAAAATAACTTTTATGAAATCAATATAAAATCAACGGTATTTGTTGATGTTATAATTTTATTTTTTCTTCGTTTTAATTTACGATTGCTTGACAATAACCCTCTACCCCATCACAAACCAATGCTTTAAGGAGGAGATCTTATATTCTTTATCTCTATATTACATAAACGTTTTTATATGTATCGGTAGTAAACAATAAAGAAATCTATTACGTAAAAATAAAATAAAAAATTAATATATTTTCTTCATTCAACAATCAAAAATTGTGTATCAATTATAAATTTGACTCGAAAAAAGTTTTAAAAAAATGAAAATTCAAATACCTACAAAATTAACGACGAAAACTGAAGACGTGATTTGTGTTACGGTTATCCTTAATGTTGAAGTCGACTTGAAAAAAATCCTTAAATTATGACAGAATTAGGAAATGACGAATTTACGAACCACTTTAGAAACTTCAAAAAAAAAATTGGAATTATTTAATAAATTTTGTTTGTATTTTGTATGGATTTCTCATATTTGTATTATTAAATTAATTAAATTATCATCAAACGATTTTTGACTTTTTTTTTCGTATATCTATGGGACGGCAAATCGTATAGACTGCATAGGGCACCATATCTTAAAATACGCCGCTGCCAGGGCGTACGAGTGTACCATTATTCCAACGGGTTTTTAACGGCGTCTTATAAACGTCATGTCGTTACACCGAGCGTTCCCGGTTTTACGGACAATCTTTGGGAATAATTTCAAACTGGTGAGTTGAACCGAAAACCTATTTTGCGTTTTGCTGATGTTCAAAATAAATACTTGCTCACAACAGTTAACTCGTTTAATATTAATTTGGACGCAAAGTTAAAAAAATGTGATTTTAGTCTCGTCTACGTTGAAAAGTTCTTGAAAACCGAGTGGACACATCCCACGTAGAGATTTTAGATTGTCGTAAAACTCACACTGAACTTAGATTTGCATTAAAATGTACCTACATTAAATTAGATAGCCGCATGGGTAAATACTTTTAGACTCGCATTTGCGAAACTCAAAATATGTTTTCGACTTGGGTACTTGTCAATTCGAAATGATTCTCAAAGTTTGTATAGAAAAACTTAGAACAAAGTCCGGATGATAATTAGATTTCATCACAACACATAGGACAAATTATGTTATAGGTATAACTATAATATAAGTTTAGTAAATTCCGGTAAAATATATGATAATATATTGTACAGTTGACACTTGCATTCGTTGCGCAGAAATGTTCACCACCGCCGACCTTTTGTTTTCGTTTTTGTTTTGTTTTGTTTTTTTTTTTTCATTACTTACTGATATAAAACGTTGTTTACAATCAAAAATTGTATAATTTCATTTTTACATAAATATATATGTATGTATTTACGCCTGTTTACTCGACTCGGTGGGCAATAAGGACGCGTGTCACCGCTTTATTGTGGTCACATCACATCACATTCGATACAACATACAAATAATAAGTAATAAATTATACATATCATTATTCGTGTATTGATCGTATTTTAACATTAAATTTTAATGCTCATAAATAAAAATTGACCGTAGGAACCTTCTAACTTTCATAAAAGTATAAACATCGGAAAATATATGTATAATAATATGGTTTGTCAACAATAACCAACTTTTAAAAGAAAATATTGTCCATGAATGTTAACCTATAATAATTTAAAGTAGGTATATCTGCTACTATTTTAAATTAAAAAGTAATTCGAGCAAGGATAGACATAAATCAATGAATGAGTCAAAGTTATGTTAATTTTAACTTTTTATAAGTAGCTCAAATCATCAATTTTATTGAAACTTAGTTTTTAACTTGATTGATTTTTTCTATCATAAACTTAATTTTTTCATTAAGTTAATTTAAAATTTGCATGGTCAATAAAAATTATTTATAATTTTTTTTTATTCATTCGATTTATGTTAAGAATATACTATAAAAAGTATTAGTTTTACAGATAGTACTAACTCAGCTGACAGTATTAGTTTCATTTTTTAAGATTAAAGAAAAAGTAAGGTTATATAATTATATTATATTCAAAAATGTCGATCAAATATCAAATATTTTACTAGAGATAAACGTTAAATAACAAGGTTTTTTCTAAGTTCTATTTTTATCCCAAAAGTTGTTGTTTTTTTGGCAGCAACTTTTGTCAAATATGAAATCATAAGTCATTTATGCATGGAGAAAATGTCAAGTTAATAGTAACATTACTTTAGATTTATGACAAAATAACTAAAATCGAATTTATGAAAATGTCACTTAATACCTCATTTTTAAAAGTTCATTTTAAATAAAATTTTTAATATTTGATAAAGAGTTCCGAAAATGTAATATGACCTTACTCACGCGGTGACTCTACCTAACTAACGGTACAAAAAATCCAAAATTCGTGACACAGGTTATTTTTAAAAACATTATAAAATTTTTACGAAATCGACGGTTTTTGCATAAACTTCAGGTCAGGTGGACCCATGGTACTGGGGCCCGGCGGCGATCATGCAAATAATTACTTCAGTATATAACAGAAAAATATTTCAAATACATTTTGTTGATATTATACATGACTTTGCTCAGAAAAAAGCAAGAAAAGCAAAATTTAGTTAATATAGAAAGTATAAATTAGAATTTTCAATTCTAACTTCAAAGAGTATGTATAAATAAGTATAGAATTCAAATATATTTCGTTGACAGGATTTTAGCATAAATAATAATTTTTTAACTAAATTTACATTGTCTTGAAAAATTACAAAAAATAGATTTATCTGGTTGTTGCAGCAAGCCCTTCAATTCATCTCGAAAAATTAATTGTTATGATACAGGGTTCCGCATTTAGTTCCGTACCCGGGCCAAAAATATGATATGGGAGGGCCTGCATGAACCGCCGACTATTTTTTTCGATTAATGAATTGTGATCTTGGTAGGAATACGTGATATGTTTAGGAAAATAAATTTTTTTTACGGGCGTATGTGACAGTCTTCGAGAATATTCAACGCGAAATGTTTCAGAGAATTAAATATATTGAATGGGCGCACGAGAACATCGCGTCGCCTATAGTTGCAGCGAACTCATACGTACAGCTCCGCCCCGTACGGGGCTACCGCACGGCGCACTCGAAGTTTCTAGAAGAATCAACAGACTCCAAATACGTGTACAGGGTGTTTCAGAAGTCAGATCTGCTCGAAATGTAATGACTTTTGTTCCGTTCGTTATTTTCAACTGAGTTTATTTAAATATATGTATTTTTTTTTTTTTAATAAATTGTATATTATAATGCGAATAATTACACAAAAAAAATAATTTAAATATTTTTTATCAGCGTGATTTTTTAAGTCTTAAATCGAAACCACCATTTAACATGTCACAAGATACTCTTAACAATATATACGAATAATATTTTGATCTTTCAAACAAACTTCTACTTTACATAACAATAATCAAGTCAACATATGGACTTACAAAATACAACAGTGAGGTCGTATCCTCATTTGGAGTAAATTAAAACAATTTTTAAGGGATTTTTTTTTTTTTGTAATTTAAGCATATTTTTAATGATGTCCATACAACAGTGATTTAGAAAGCATGTATAATAATATATTATGTGAAATAATATAAAATAAATTTAAATAAAAGTTCAAGTTTTTTTGTTTGTTTTATAAAATCTTGCTCCTCATATTACACTTGTACCTAATAATATAGGTGCAGCTGATATTTTTCTAGTATGTCAAAATATATAACTACAAATTGAGGTTTAAGTAAGATTGTTATAATTTAGTAAGGGTATATTTATAATAAGCGCGCCAAGGATTTTATAAGTTTTAACAACATTCTTATATTTGCTTGCCAATTGATCAAGTTTTATTATAGTTACATTATATTGTGAAATTCAGATCATAAATTTATAATTTGATGTTGCGTATTCACATTCATTTGGCTTTTAAAACATATTTCGTTCTATTTGACATATCCTTAAAAATTTTCACTAGAAACATTTATGTCATATTCAGTGTCAATAATAGATGACATATTCAGATATTGAACGAAAAATAACAATAAATTTTTTTTTTTTAAATATCACTTCATAATGTAATTTTATCCATCAACCCCCAGACAATATTACACAATTAGAAATATAACAATGGTTTAGATTTTCACAAAGATAAACACATTATTTTTGAATTTTATAAACAAATATGTTTTCATTTTATTTAGTGAAAGCATTATAATTAAGAATCACCTATTATTTTGTGTTTTATTAAATTTTTTAAAAATTGCAGCATCAAAATAGCATTATAAGATATTTTTAAGAATATGATTTATAATTATTCATCATATATTTATAGCCATATATTATTCTATTTGCAGAAAAAATGATTTCAGTCAGTTTGAAACATCAAAATTATTATAAAGAAAGACTATATTTAAATAAATACTTTACTACCTATAACATATCGAGTGCCCATCAATTGACACCCAGCTAGTCTCTGTATTACAATTGTACTTTTGATTCAATATAAATCTTTAAATGCAAAAAAATTAAAATATTAAAATTATTACATTATAAAAACACACTACACTTATGTAATTCATACTTATATTGAATGAATACTTTATTCTATAAAATATAATTCAACATGATTATATTATTATGTTTTATGGAATTATTTTTGTATATTCTATAAATATTGATTCAATAATAATTTCATAAAGTATTTAGTACATTTTGTCCATTTTGATAAATATCTTCAATACTTATCATTATATTATTTATCGTGTATTTCTCTTTGTAAAATACAACATGATTAAACAGAATTTATGAATATTCTTTCACTGTCTGTAGGCAGTTAATCACATTATATGTTATGGCACCATAGGCACAACTAGGAAGTGCTTTTGTGTGCTTCAACATTTTTACCATAAAATTCTTAACCATAAAAAATAAGAAAAAAATATTCTTTTGTGGTTATTACCTTTATATTGTTAGATAATTAAAAAAAAAAAGAAGCAATAGCAACATATTGTATTAAATAATCACAAAATTTCATTTTGTGTTGAGATAAATATTTTTAAGTACAATTTTTGATGTTTTTATAATAATAGTTTCAATTTTTCATTGACGTTAAATGTAAAAAAAAGTGAACACTGTTTCCATGTTTCCATCACAGATTAAGTTTAAATATCAATTAATATATATATATATATATATATATATATATATATATATATATATATATATATATATATAAAGATAAATTAGCACATATCTTGTTTTCTATATGCCTTTTATTCAAACAAGTCAAAAACACAGGTAAAAAAAAAAAGTAATTATAAAACAATTTTATAAATTATTCTAGATATTTTTAATTTTATGTTCATTATTTTAATTCGTAAATTCAAAATTAAATATAAAAGGTTCCATTTTTATTATTTATTTTAATTTAAATAAATAAATACAGAAAAAATAACAACAAATTGTTTGTCTCTGAATTGATAATTTAAGAGAAAACATCAAATATAAGTTCTTATCATTAGACTTTTCAAAATCTGTTGACTTTAAAACACAATAAAATAAATTATTATTAGGATACTTTTTTAAACCAAAAACTATTGATGTTTATACTGTGTTTTTAACAATGATAATTGTAATAAGTAAAATAAAGAATGATATAAGAGGAGTTTAAAAGCATTAGATAATTTCAACTCCCCGACATTCAAGTTCAAGTTGTGTATTAAGATGGCACATACGCACATTTATTAATATAATATAATCAAAGAAAAAATCTATTTTGAGGAACACAAATAGTGAAAAATAGTAAAAATTAATTAAAATGATTAAATTTTATAATTTTGTTCAATTATTATCAGCAAAATTTTAAATTTCTAAAATTAGCTGTTTTTGTATAAATTGTAGTTCAAGAGATCCAGAGATTTAAAAAGGTTATTTCAATCTATAAAAAATTCTTTAATACGCATTCTTACTACATTAAAATGAAAATTGTTATGTTTATCAAACTTTTTTTCCTTCAAAAACGTCTAAGTCAATTTTAATAGAGCCCCAAAATCATTTAACCATAATATTATACACAACTCTTTACAATTGAATTCATTAATCATTAATGTAAGTTCAATATTAATTTGCATACATACAACATAGTTAAATCACTTTCAAAATATACATTTAAATAATTTACATCAGTCAAGATTTGTGACTTGAGTCGTCATCATCTGTAGATGTTTTCTCATCAGCATGATTATTAACTTCAATATCACTATGGTTTTTTGACTTATGAGAACTTTTAGAATGTTTTTTTTTCTTTTTATGTTTCTTTTTCTTTTTATGACTATTTTTTTTTAATTTTACAGTACTATCTTTTTCATTTGACAACATTGACTTGTCGCAATTTATAGGACTTCCAGAATGTTTGGTTTTTTTTCTGGAGCTTAATTCTTCAGAAGTAGACCGAGATCTATGCCTTTTGAACTTTTTATGTTTACTTTCTCTAGACATTGACCGATCAATTGATTTACTAGAGACATATTCATTAGATTTCGATCGAGTTTTTGATGCCTTGAATCTTTTATGTTTATATTCTCTAGATACTGATGGACTTCTTGACTTTTTAGATGTAGTTTCTTTTGACTTCGATCGACTTTTGGGTCTTTTAGAATTAATTTCTTTAGATTTTGACTGAGACTCAGATATTTTAGATTTTATAAATTTTAATTCACTACCGGAACTTTCTTCTTTTGATTTAGATCTACTTTTTCTTAATTTTTTTTTATAAGATTTATTCCTAGAGGAGTGGATTCCAGAATAACTTGATTCTTGATTTGACTTATCGCTTTTATTTTCATAATACTTAAAAATTTTAGATTCTTCTTTTTCAATATCAAGCCATCGTGTGTATGGATTACCACTAAAATTTCGATTACCTTCATACTTATAAATAACACGATTATTGGAAAGTGTTTCTGTAATGCTATTTGTAGTTTCAATGCCTACAGATTTATCATCTTGTCGGGACAAAGTACTAGTTAATCCTTCAACAACTTCTCTTAAAACCTAAAAAAAATTATAATAAGTAAAAATAATGTAAAATAAACTGAACATATAAAACTTACTTCTACATAAGATTTTTTGTCTGTATGAACTCTTTTACCACGATAAGCAGTTCTCCTACGTTTTAAATCTCTTTGCTCCTCTAAAATCTCAAGTTCAGTTTTTGGTTTTTCATTAGTTTTATTAAATAAATCCACACTAAAACAATAAAATCAATGAATATCAACAGAAAATGGAAACAGTAAATACCAAAAATATGTAAGAAACATTACCCTGTTAAATCATTTGTGATATCATGATGAGGCAGTTTTGTACTTTTAACAGCATAATCATACAATACTCGTCTCTCATCAGGAGTAAAATCACAATTATACCGTTCTATGCTTTGAGAAACTTCTCTAAGCTCAGGTTTTATGCCTAAAATAAAATGTTCATATAATTTTCAAGTAGGTAATATTTCATAATATTTGAAATAATACTATTAATTTAAAATGATAATTATGATTAAAAAATAAATGAAAATAAATAATTAATAGTAAATATTACTAAGTAATATAAAAGGATATAGAACTATGTTCTTCAAGTGTGATAATCATTGGATGAATCTAAATATGTAGCAAAAATGACCAAATTTTAAAAGAACAACTTTAAAAACCTAATAAATTAATAGAAATATACAATAAAAATTAAATCATAACAATAGGAATAATAATGAAATATTTTAATTATTATAAAATATAATAGTTAAAAAGGATATAAGTTTTATTTTTATTTTTTATTTTTTGTATACGGATACATAATGAAAATATTGTAGAAAAATATTTTGTACCACATTTTCTTTAATCATATCTGAAAAAAAGGCATTTGCTGTTGTAAAAATAATATAAATTGATATATTTAATTCTGCGTTAATTTATTGTTTTTTTTTACTTACTCAAAGTAAAGTTTGACTCCTCAAAAGCAGTTTTCAAAATATCCATCTGAGTGTTTTTATCTATAACATTTGTAAATTATCTGTCAAATATTATTGTAAAAAATATAATAAAATAATTAATTTCGTTTTAGAATCTGAATTTAGTAATTTTATAAAATACAGAGCATATAAATGACACAAATAATTTATTGCAGTTTAATATTACGATTTAGAATGGAAAGTAAAAGATAAAATTTTTACTTAAAGTTAAGTTTTTTCAATATACTTAAAATTATAAATTACAAATAATATTGAACTCACATTATTAAATATTTACAGTTCTATATAGAACAAATTAATTTAATTATTAAAAATGACTCAATATTAACATACCTACAGCCACAGTGCTCAACAGCACATATTAAAATAAGTAAGAAAAATATATTTTATTAATATTGACCAACTAAACCGTATAAAAAATACAATAATCAATAGGTAACATATATTAAAAACATTTTATATCAGTTCTATACCAAAAGTAGTAATGTGTTTGTGATATTCAATAAATAGCTGTGATACAGTTTTATAATTTACAAAATTTATACATCTATGTGAAATTGAAGAAGTAAGAGGTAGTCAATAGGCTTTTTGCAACATTCTGTTGGTCTCTCTAAATTAACTTTAAATGTGGGGAGAAAACACATACAATTATAACATTTTCTTAGAGTTGAACACAAACATGTGAAATAAAAATTAAAGTTTGCTTTTTGTAGACTACCTACCTCGATAAAAATTTAAAAATTGTTAGAACCCTAAAATTATGTACCTGCTCGATAGCATTGATGTCAAAATCAACTGGAGAAATTATTGTAAAACAGTTAATGGTTGACTCAAATTTACACTAACCATTTTATAAGTTGCTATATTAATATAATACCATAATTCAGATTAAGTATTGACTAATATTTTACCATTGAACATTAATAATTTTCTATAAAAGCTAAAAACAGTAATGTGTTTATGTACCGATTTGCATAGTCTGAACTGATGATGTTGGAATATTATATGAAGGATACAAAGAATGTGTTGAATCATATCCATTTTTTTTCAGTATACACGTTCGACAGTGTTCGTCAAGCTTGGATGGCAACATTCTATGTTCACTATTTATTGGACACTTTACCAATGCATCCTAAACAATAAACACAATCGCATGGTTAAATAGAATTGTACAGTAATTATAGAATTATAAATGACAAATCTCACAAAATAATTTTCAATTATTGTAATATTATAACCTACAAGAATACAAGTCACAAGATATTATATATTTAAATAAATACACAAAGATTTAAATTAGAAAAATGTATACCGTTTTTTAAAAACAGCCTTAAAAACAATTTTCAAAGAAATAAATAAACCACAGTTAAATTATTTAATTACTCATTACAAGAAACATGTTTTAAGCAATTATCTAACATTTAGAAATGTAAGCAAGTATCTACATAATAAATAAGCATTAATTTTTTCGATCATGAATGAATTGAGGTACATAACTCATTACAAAATATCGATGCTTGCAAATAGACTATTCGGATATAAAACTAAGATACTATGATTTATTAGTAAATTATTAAGCACAACTGAAAAAACCAAAGTGAAAAAAAAACTGAATAAATCTGCAATGACCGATTACAACTCTATAGATATTGTACATCATATTATAGGTAAGTAGTTACTTTAGTTGGTGTTTTATCCAGTTTCCAACCAAGTTTCTCGACAAAATCGTTTAAAGTGGTCGTAGCGTCGGCGATATAGCTTTCAATTTGTTCCAACGTATCCCTTCTACGGAGCAATTCTTCCGGCGATAAATCCATTTTTGTCGTCCGGTCGAATAAATTTGTTGGACGTCGTCGACGTAAAAAGCGGCCAGCAGACCCATGCGAAATAAGAACCGATCCGTAGGACGTTACGCGA
Source organism: Therioaphis trifolii (assembly GCA_027580255.1). Lineage (NCBI taxonomy): Eukaryota > Metazoa > Arthropoda > Insecta > Hemiptera > Aphididae > Therioaphis > Therioaphis trifolii. Next base: position 3,577,839 of record CM050411.1, read on the forward strand.
ACCGTAGACGATTGGATTTCGACGGGATATACATTGTTCGTGAGTGTCAAACGGTGGAAACCGTTTGAAATCGAACAGCGGACTCCGGCGGATCGCAATAAATTCACGGGAAATACGGACAGTCGAGCACTCGGCGGTACACAACATTTATTTTGATATCTCGGAACACGAATAACCTAAATCCGAACGTCTGATAGTGCTATCTTTCCCGCTCTTTTGAACGAAACAATAATAATAATATCGTGTGCGACGAGTGATGACCACGATTCGAGATAAAGACATCGGCACGCTCGTGTGTGTGTGTCTCGTATCTCGGTGAAAATCGTGAAATCGTGTCCGGCGATCCTCACGCCGCACTGCCGCAGTGGCCGACCGTGAAATTCGAGACACGAGTGACGAGACTGCCCAAGTCACCGCCGCCGGTGGTCGAACGAAACGGTCTTTTGTCTCCCATTCCAAACGGTTTCGGTTTTCCGACCGTGTTTTTCGCCGACGAATTTCCCTCGTGGACGTAACGAGAAAAAATGGAAGTGATGGACGTCGACGATCACCAAGAACCAAGTACTTCCACCGCGGAGGGATCCACCTCCACCGCCGACAACGGGCCCTCCACTTCTCAGTCGGCGGCGGCGGCGGCCAAGAACGATTCGAACGCACCTTGGTTTGTAAAAAGTTTCAAGACTTCGCCGTTCAACCCGATGGTATAGTCTGACGCTTATATTTGGACGTTCTGTCGTTTTTCGTGCTTTCAGGATTGAAAAATATCGTCCCAAAACGTTCTCGGACATTGTCGGAAACGAAGAGACTGTTATGAGGCTGGAAAAGTTTTCTCTGTGCGGAAACGTCCCGAACATCATTATCGCCGTAAGTTCGGAATATGAAAATATATGTTTTATTTTATCACTGTCGTTCTAATATAATTATATTGCCACGAGAGATTTCTAAGCGTTATTGTTATTAGGGTCCTCCCGGTGTTGGTAAAACCACGACGATATTGGCTCTTGCTAGAATACTCTTGGGTAGTGCTTTCAAAGATGCCGTGCTAGAGTTAAATGCATCCAGCGACCGTGGTATTGAAACGGTCCGAAACAAAATCAAAATGTTTGCTCAACAAAAAGTCACGTTGCCCCCTGGCAGGCATAAAATAATCATCTTAGATGAAGCCGACAGGTGACTTGCAATGTTTCATATTATTCAAAGGTAAAAAAAAACGTACTCTGTTATGCATTTGTTAGTATGACTGATGGAGCGCAGCAAGCACTCAGACGTACGATGGAACTTTGGAGCAATACTACTAGATTTGCTCTCGCATGCAATAACAGTGACAAAATTATCGAAGCCATTCAGTCACGTTGTGCAATGCTGCGATATGGAAAACTTTCTGATCAAGAAATCATGATTCAGATGTTGAAAGTCTGCAAGGCAGAAGGGGTATTGTTTATATGATATTTGTATATTTATTTGTCAATATATAGTGGTTAAATTGACATTCAATGACAGGTAACCTACAGCACCGACGGTTTGGAAGCTGTTGTATTCACTTCTCAGGGAGACATGCGACAAGCGTTGAACAATTTGCAATCCACTTGGAACGGTTTTAGACATGTCGATAGCGCAAACGTATTTAAAGTTTGTGACGAACCACATCCCTTACTTGTTAAAGAAATGCTATTAGAATGTACAGACCAAAATATCTCCAAGGCATACAAAGTAAGTTGTAAACAATAAAAATCATAAATATTATGATATTATGTTTCAGGCATTTTTTCAGCGTCTAATTTTTTCTTCTGTACAGATAATGGCCCATTTATGGAAACTTGGTTATGCCCCTGAAGACATCATATCAAACATTTTCAGGGTTGCTAAACATTTAGAAATTAAGGAAGCTTTAAAATTAAAATTTATACAGGTAAATACTTATATTATAATTGAGACGAAAACCATTAGCTCACATACATTAAATTTTGTGATTAATTTCCAACATAAAAAGTGCATTGCAAACTATATATTTTTTATTAATTTGTAAATATCACCATGTGTATGCATAAACATCATATTGATCATATTGGTACTCATTTCCAAAAATGTTAAACCATACATATTTTAAAATTAAAATAATTTTTCCATTATAGTTATGTTAACCATTAATCGTTATTTTTATATGATTTCAATTCTAAATGATCTATGAGGGCTGTAATTCTATAATAATCTTACAATTAAACTTAATTGTAAATTACTTGAGTATTTTATTTAAATTAATATTTCAAAGCTTTAACTGAAAATGACGAATTTAGTATTTCTGCTATACCATACACCAATGAACTCAAAATCACTCACACAGCTTACGTCAACTTACAATGTCACTTTGATATAGGAGCCGTGTAATTAGATATTTGTCTTGCTAGCTATAGTAAATATAATTTTTGATAGTTAAATCAATTTATTTATCTTTTCAGGAAATCGGAATGGTTCACATAAGAATTGTAGAAGGAATGAACTCATTACTTCAACTGTCTGGTTTGTTGGCCAAGTTGTGCACAGTAGCTGCCGTGATGGAAAAATAATTTAAATGTGGCTCAAGGTCACACAAATAATTCCAGTTTCCTATTCAATTTTTTTTTATTTTTTATCACTTACCTAGTTCTAATTTAATAAACATTTTGTGCCGTTAAAGTGCATTTTATTTTGCTTCAGGAACAAATTATATGAAGACTTAAGTATTACTTATGCTATGTATATATTGAACTTTTTATACCAGTTTTTCATATAACTTATAAAAATTAAATAACAATGTTTTTGTTAATTATTTCGATAAATATACAACTTAATACTAAAATAAATTTAAATATCCGTATTAAATGTTTTAAGTTTTCCACATCCAACTGTCAGATAATTTTGATTTAACAGAAGTTTTATTATCAGTCTTGATATGTAAAAAATTGTTCTGACAATCTACAGTTTGTCACCAGATACATTAATTAGTCCTATATTCAGTACACGAGTTAGTAATTAACTAAAATGAACAAATTTTAATATTCATAAAAAAAGGAACCCTGAACTGTCAGATTTGTCATTAGTTTAAAATCCAGTAAAATGGCCACCTGTATAAGCATAACTTTACTAAATTTTATTTTATTATTAATTAGTGTTATTTAATTTTATTGTCAAGATGATGTCTTATCCGAGTGTTCTTTGTCTAACTTACATTTACATACCATTGTACATTACCATTCAACGTGACCAATTTTGTATAGTTTGATGAATTATTAAAATTAATTGACCTATTATTTAAACTTTAAAGTAAAAACATTATTTATATGATGAGTTTTTACAATATTTTAATTTTCAAACAAGTTGTGATAATTTACAAACTATTGCATTTTACATGCTCATAATGCGCTTAAAAATGAATATTTTATAAAAAACCTACTTACAAATATAATGTGGAAATCATTGGTTATAGAAAAGATATCTATTATCAACGATAATACAAATGATAGTATTATTTATTACCTTAAGATTTTATTAATTTACTTAGATCAATTTACTCTATTTTAAATTTTATATGGGAATTACATAACTGCACAAAAAAAACAAAATTCAAAAAGCACATAGTTATGCATTTTCTAAAACATCATTGCATAAAATTTATAAATGCATTTTTAAAACATGAACTTACAAATTCTATTGGTTAGTATCTTCTTAAAAGCTGTTTATCTTACTAATTCATTAATCATTCAATCGATCTTTTATATTAATTCAATTTCACACAAATATTTATCTTCGAAACAATATTTAGAAATAAAAAATCATTAACTTATGAAAAAAAACAAAATTAGATAGTATTTCTGAAGAATAATTATATGCTAAATAAAATTGACAATAATATTTTATCGTTTTAAAAAGTCAGTAATAAATATTAATAAGGAAAATTTTTTTAACAATGTAGGTTAGAGGGGAGACGGAGTGGAATTAGCCGTCACTGCAGGCTGACACACACTGTCGCCGGTTCAAACCTCGGTCACGGGTGCCTCTCTTTCTCTGGGCAGGCGACTGTCTAGAGAGAGCAGCCGCCATCTCCCCTGTGCAGAAAGCAATGGGAAACTACTGCACAGTGACTCTTCTTTCCCTAGTTCTACTATGACAAGGCTAAGCCTTTAGAAAAGAAGAAGGTTAAAAAATATGTCATTCCAAACCAAACATAAGTCAAATTAAATTGACTTATAAAATATAAATACAATTAACAAATAAAAATGTAATAAAATATTAGATAAAATATATTTGAATAAATTTCAAATTTACATGAGTAAATAAGTTATCAATTTTAAGATGTATAGTTTGTAGTTTTAAGATGGTTAAAAAATACAATATTTTTAAAATGAGTAATATTTCGTAGTCGATTTTTGTTGGGTTTACTGAATGTAGTTTGATAAGGTAATTGACGATCATTAGATACACATGTATTCATCAATAGCAAATGATCTAATAATAGTTCTAATTTAGATGAATACAATTTTTTAGAAATTTCTTTTGTTTTATCTGAATTAACTATTTGATTTGTGGGTGTAGAGGAAATCATTGGGTAATTTGGGTCAGAGTTCATTTCTTTATACAACTCTTCAACTAAAATTTGATTGCTCGGGTTAATTTTAAGTTGCATTGTTGTTGCAGTTACCACAGTGATGACAGTTGACATGGCAATCATTTGTTTCATTTTCTGACAGAAAATTTTCTTTCGGTACAACTGAAAAAAAAAAAACGAATGAAATTATTTTAAATAATAAGGGAAAAAATGTCAACCTACCTTTCGTATTTTTTGTACCACCATTGAGATCAATAAGAACATTTTCAAAAGAACATAGTTATGTTCTTTCATATCACCATATAGTCGATTTACTATTTCTTTATGTTTATTAGCAAATTCTTCATCACTTATAAAAAATTCCCAATTCTACAAACATAAAAAGAATTGACTCCTCAACTTAATGAACAATATTATAAATAAATTTTATTGGTAAAGTAAAATGCATATTGTTTGATTTTTGTTTTGGCCAGATCTGTTTCTACCAAATTATGGTTATAATAATTCTGATATAAATTAATGACACTGCATTATACGTTTTGGTGAACGATGGGATAATCCATTCGATACTGAAATAACACTAGGATAAAAAGCACACTACATTTTGTAGTTACTATAATGATAATTCCAAAGATAATAATGACTGTAACAATGTATTAACCAATATTCAACTACTCGTAAATGAACATTTCAAGATAAAACATAAAAAAAAAAAAAATGATATATTCAAAATCGATAAACTATTATGTCAAATACAATATAATACAATTGAAGAGTGTAAAAATAAAACTCTTTATCATATGGAATTGAAAAAAAAACAATAACTGTAAAAATATACAATTATGATTAAAATAATTTATAAAAACAATATATTACAAAAAACTACAAAAAAACGAATACACAGTATTGTATAAGAAGAAATTAAATAAATACAAAAAGAAATAATAAATAAATAAATAGATTATATAGGTAAAGTAAATAAACAGAAAAAAATGTTTTGGAAACAAATGAGAACCCTCTCCTTGAGTGGCCCTTAGGTAATCCCAGGTAATCATAAATGATCCTCAAACTACAATTCTGTAGAAACATATTTAGGGGTAATAAAAAATTGTTATTAAAAATTGGAATTTTTCATCTTAGCAGAAACAATAGTTGGCAAAACCATTGTATGTCCTTAAAAACTATATGACTTACTTCTTGTTAAAATATTTAGAAACTAATATAATGCACCAATTTCTAGCATTTGTAAAACTACATATTTATTTAAAATTAGATATTATGTTATTTTAGATTTACTGTTAAAATCAAATTTGTCTCACCATAGCAGATAAATAATCTTTTTCCATTTGGTTAATAGTTTTCAAACTGATACCATAAGCTGCAGCCCATTCACTATTGATGGCCGAATCCAGTTCTCCGTCATCATGAAGATATTTACTGGCAACTAACTAAAAAATAATTAAATTTGTTTACAATGTGCTACAGTTATTTTATGAAAAAAAAAATACAAACCAAAGATATAAGAAATAATTCAGATGAGTTAATGGATTTTAAATAATTAGGATTTGAAATCTTAAGTCGTTCAAAATACATTATGGCCAGTACAAATGAACAAGTGTATACATATGGTGATTCATCTTCGCCATCAGAGTAATAATCAAAATCTTCAAATTTTGATATCAATTTCCCTGTTTTAAGTTCTTGAGCTATCTCTGTAATTCAACAATTAAAATTTAAAAAAAAGCTTAAATACATTTTTTTTTTAAATAAATATAGTATAATCAAAACCATTTTAATAAATTTAAATGATTATTTGACAATTATATATGAATGAGACAATAAGAGACTGAAAAAAATTTAATTTTAAACCCAAAAGCTAATATGGATACTAATTAATAGGTACTGCTAACTATGGTGATTAGCTCCTATTTACAAGATTATAGTAATAAATTATATTATACAGTTGTACAAGTTATAAATAAATACTATAGTTTGCAAATTATACAAAATGTAATTTATTTCATACATGAAATTGTAAATTAACTTTAAGCGTTAAACTGACTACCTATTCATACAAATTAGTAACTATTCATAATTTATAAATATCTTACTCAAATAAATTGTACAGATTTAATTTTGTGCCTATCATGTTACCATGACCTAGTATTTGAAAGTTGGTAAAAAAAAGTTAGTGAAATCTATAAACAAATTTTAGAAATCATATGATATTCGAGTTACCACTTTATTTAAAGTGAAAGTATTACCCTTCTATTCCAAAATTATATTTTGTCCATGTTATGAAAAACATCAATAGAATACATATTATTTTAATGACTTATATTATAGCTTGAAAGATTTTTAAACATAATTAAGAATCATTTCTTTTTCAACATTTCTCGTTTTGTTCCTTATTTTTACAAATTACAAATAAAATAAAAGTCAAAAACGCAATGTCAATTGATAAAAAACCTAATAAATCAAACTCGAAATATGATGAATAACTTATAATAACTATCTAATTACACATTTGAAATGTTTATTTTAACATAAAAAGTGATTTTAGGTATTCTCATCTCATTTTTAACTCTAAATAATGTATAAACTTAAAATGTTTTAATATTATTTTAAGTACACTAATGAATCTCATAATTTTAATTTTTTTTTACAATATTTTGACAGTTTACAAGTTTAAGTTATTTTAAATATCAACTGCAATTTTTAATTTATTATTCTAAAAGAGAATATTTTTATCATACATGTTTTTTTTTAATATTTATTATTAACCTAATAATTAAAAATAAAAAACATGAATTTTAATTTTAGATCAGCTGTAGTAAATTTTTGTAAGATTACTTTACATCTGTAATTTGCCAATTCTATCATACATTTTTTTCTTAAACTAATGCTCGAAAAAAAAAAATTAAATATCTAAATTTTTAAGTTAAGAGTATTAAGACAGAAGTACTGTGTAGGCGTCATTTAAAGTACAAAAAACTGAAAAATAAAACAGTTTTCAATTTTACACGAAAAAAAAAATTTGAATTCTGGGTTATTTTAAATTAAAACAATCATTTTGATGTAGTATGTTCAATTAATCATCCGGTATTTATAATCTAGAGATGATTTCATTTATATATATTTAATGACACGTAATGGGTGCGAAAAATGCACAATTGTTGCTTAACGGAACAAAAACATAATTCAATCATTACAAATTATGTACTACAGTACTACACCACAAACGAGATCAGCCCCCTCCAACCGGCAATAAAAAATTCGATTGAATATCGAACGTAGGTAATAATAATCTTTGTTATCAAACAATTATTATGGACCAAACGCATTGTGTACATCGTCGAAACGAATTTCATACCAGATAATGGCAGACGTCCTAAATTGGAATTGAGCGGGAGTCTGTTGAAATTCTCGCAACACAAGGCCGACGTCAACTTGGACAAGAACGCTTCGTGGTTCTGTTCGCCGTCCAATTTCTGTAACGCAAAGCACGGTTATTGGTTAGTCGATGTTACCGCCAATATTTAGCGTCTATACTCGCCTTGGCGTTGGGCAGTTTAATCCTGTTGCGGGTTTTCAGACAATACTTCGAGGACGTCATCTTGTGTCGCCGGGGTTTCTCTCGGGTTACGATTTTTCCACGGCGTCGCTCCGGTCTGACGCACGCGAGTCTTTCGCCGTAACACTTGTGACCTCAGTGCCTAGGGTCTGGCGACGACGCAAACTCGACGAACGGCGCGGCGGCGGATCGGACGGACGCGTGAAACAAAACGAAATGACCTACGCGCGCGACGACCACGACCCGACGATGGTGAAAACTCGAAACGCTCGAAACAGTCGAAACGTCGTAAACAACACGTTGAAAAACATACAGGTTGAGGAATGCGCCTGCGTGCCCACCAGTTTCGTCTTATCACGGTGTGTCGCGGGCGGCGTGCGCTCCGTTTACTTTACTATATTTAGTCAGCAGCTCAGGGCGCTCAGGCTCTGTAGTCCGTTTTTGTTATCGTTGCTGACGTACGTCGTGTACGGGACGGGTACAGATGACGTCACGAGCGACTTTCGCGGTTGAACGGCTACGGTTGGCAGTGCTTTTTCTTTATCATTTTTCTCGACTATAACGGCCGTGTACCGTGTTCATAACATTATAATATTCACGATCCATAAAGCTTTTGTGTGCACCGCGGTGTAGAAAAGATCTTCTCCACACCGGCACCGTGTACCCGACGGAGGCCGGACAATCAGATCTACGGAATCACGAGCCCTACGATACAATACTCAATACTGTGAACTAACCTGGAGTCGTATCGCCCGTGTTCTGCAGCGTTTTGAAATTTTGAATTATTCACGTATCGTTTCGACGTTATCGTCCGTGCGCGAACAGTGCGACCAACGTAACGGAGTGTTCTAACGTGGTGTTAACAGAGCCTCCGCTGTCGCGGGCGGAGCGGAGACGCTCGCGGGCGTGCTGTCGTGTGTCATATCGCAATAACAAAACCACGACTGGCGCTCGGGCAGCAGATATTGATATTGATGTTGTTATTATTATTATTATTATAATTATTTATTATTGTCGTTCGATTTTCACCGAGTGTCGTCCGCCTACTCCTCCGTGCGTGCGCGATGTTTTTCGACTGCTGACGGAATCGTTATTAGTTGGTAAAAATGGACTCGCGTCAAAAAACACGTCAGCGCCGGCGGAGCGTCGCGTGACGTGTTTACGCCGGCCGGAGACGACGACGAGGCCACCGGCATTATGCGCGACGCGTTCGCCTGACGGTTCGCTCTGGTTGAAACGACCGCGAAGACGCGGACGGCGAGATGTGGCGGCCGCTGCTCGTACAGCTGGCCATTTTGTGCGCCGGCGTGCCGGTGTGCCGTTGCCTGGACAAGGAGAACGTGATATTCGCGGTGAACGCGGGCGGCGACGCGCACGTCGACAGCTACGGCATACTGTACCAGCGGGACTTCAACCGGATCGGCACCGAGTCGGACTACGGCAAGAAGTTGTCCATACAGCGCGTCAAGCCGCACGACCAGATACTGTACCAGACCGAGCGGTACTCGCACACCACGTTCGGCTACGACATACCCGTCATGCAGGACGGCGACTACGTGATGGTGTTGAAGTTCAGCGAGGTGTACTTCACCAACAGCGGCCTGAAGGTACGCACGCGGCGTCCCTGGTCTCGCGTGCCGCTCGCCCGGGCGTGCGTGGCGTGAACGCCGGTGGCGCACACGGGATTTTTTTTTCGCCGTGGGCGATGTTATCGTGTGCATTTCAAACGCCTTCTTCTTTCCCTTTGCTTTTTCCCTCCGGTTTCATTGTGAATGCACGTATAATCAATTTTGGTTATTAAGGTACAATATCAATGGTTATTATTTTACCCCATCGCCAATACACCCCTCCACTGTGTGTGCCTCTGGTGAACGCTACCCTAGTGATGTTATGTCTGCAGTCGTGTAATGTCAATCGTTAATAACCGTTGTGTTTTCAGGTGTTTGACGTTGTGCTGAATGGCCAACACGTCGTGGTCCCACAGTTGGATATTTATGATAAAGTCGGTTTTGGTTCTGCTCATGACGAATACATCGAATTTACAGTGGACGGTACCACTCTATATTGGAGAGGAGAAATATCTGAAATCAAAGGAAACCTTGTTCGAGTGGATTTCATAAAAGTATACACACAATAATAGCATTTTTATTTTTGCCCATATGTTCCTCATTCACCAATGTTTGAAGAGAAAATTCATTCCATTTTTACTATTTCATCAGTCATATACCTTCTAATTTACTGAAAATTATGTTCTTGTGTAGGCTTAATTTTTAATTTTTGCTTTTAAAAGTTTGAGAAAATTGATGAATGTTTTTCAAATACAATTTTAGTATTTTTTATTACAAAATATTCAGATTTCTGTGTCATGTTTGATGTTTAACACAAGTGTTTTAATACCTGGTATAGTCATTTACCTTTACATTCACTTTATAATTTGTGGTTATTTGATAAAAAGAATAGTTTTCTATAGAATTTTATTTATTGTATTAACTAATATTTCTGTTTTTAGGGTGACCGTGATAACCCTAAAGTAAATGCTGTTCTTGTAGCCAAAGGCAGGATTTCTGGTAAATATCAACTCAATTTAAAATTATATGTACATCATTCAGGTATAATTTCAATAATTTATTGTGTTTTTTAGATATACCGAGATTACCAGATTTATACTCAGATATTGAACCACAGCCACATGATGAAGTTGAAGTTGAAGAAGATCCATCCATTAACGATGGCAAAGATCCTGTAAAAATAGTACAACACGCAAGAAATCCTAGTGGTCCAAGAGCACCTGATCCACAAGATGTGAATTCTATGAAGTTAATGCCGATATTTGGAGCTCTAATAGCATTTTTCGGAGCACTCCTTCTACTTTGTAGACTCTGATAAATTGTGTATACAATTAATTTTATTAAATTTCTTTCTTTTTCATTTTTAACAGTACAAGACTACATTTGATTGTTAATTTTTTTTTTTTAATATATTTTAATAATATCATTATTAAAGTAAAACAAATATTAATTGCACACATCGAAATTGTTAATGGTTACATGAATATTGTTACTTAATTTTTTATTGCAGTTGTACATAAAACATTTTTCACAGTTTCTGCTTATTAGTTGTTAATGTTTTCTTTTGTTGGAAGCATAATTTGTATTTCAAACGACTGAGTAATTAGATCTATTAATTATGCTGTATTAAAATTATAAGACGTGGAGGGGTTTCGTGTAGTTTTTAAAGACTGTTTTTATTGTTCACATTATAAACAAACGACAACAATAAGATCATTATGGTATTTTACAAATATTAAAAAAATTAAATTGTATAACTGTCTAAAATGTAATCTGTTAAACAGTATACTTTTAATAAAGCAATAGTTAGGTGTTTGTTATTAATACACTTGTTTGTCATTGCACATACGTTTTAAATACAGATATATTAATTATTTATATCAAAAATCTAATAGATATGTTCAACATTTAAAATAGATTATTAAATTTGCATGTTGGTATTTTTCAACACATCATTAAATATTAAATGCAGACGTATTTTAGTCCATTAATGAAAATCTTTGGAACAATATTATTTTTTAAATTCAAACTTACAAATTTTAATACTTAATTAAAAAAAAATTATATAATAAATAATAACATTGAATAATAACATAATACCGATAACACGAAAAAAATTCCCATCGAAAATAAAAATATCACAAAGATTTTAAAAGTTTTAAAGATTTTTGACTAGATTTCATTGGTTTTAGTCTTTTTAGATTATTCTACATGGAATGTTAGCAATCACTCCTGTTTGCAAAGAAGGTTGAAATAATAATAATAGTAATAATTAAATGTTGGAATTTGATTAGTTTACATTCCAAAAATATTTGACTAGAAAAAGTTAGGTTAGTTAACTTAACCGTTAATAGATGGCCTAATGATTATTGCACTATAACAAATCGCGTTAGTATACATAAAATTAGTTCCGAGTTAGTGGCTCTCAGCATTTGGTGAGTCGTGCACGCTGATGACACTATCCGTATCGGAATTGGTGGAAAACGGCGTTAGTCTTGTGTATGGGATGGGTCTTTTTCTCGCACTACAAAATAATTTTCAACCATTATTGGACATTTTATCGCAGAATTCAAAATATGAGGTGAAAATGAAATTTCAATATTTACCAGCTTGTAAACAAAAAAAACTGCCAAAAAATCAATACTTAACAAATCTAAATAAAAAAAACAAATAAATCAAATGAAAATAATGCACACAAATTATAATATAGCCATGATGCATAAATTATCTGAAAGCAAAAATAAAGTATAATGTCTCTGGTAAATAAATTTAAATGCACATATGGTTTTTCTTAATTTTGTATTTCTTCTCCTACAAGCAATATTTCAAATGAGTGTATGTGGTCTACTACTCTGGACACGAGTGTAATGTGAGGATTTACAACAAAATGACAATTGAATGATAGTAAAATAACGTACACAATATATATTTTTTTTGTTTTGTACGATTTCGCAATCAAAAATCATTTTTATTTCATCAGTTAATTATAAATGATAAAAAAATAAAATAATAACACAGTAAAAATTATTTGAGAAATTAAAATCGTACAATTTTATTTTATTGTAAAGATAAAAGTAATTCATATCTACATGGTCATGCATTAATATAATCTACTTGAGAAAAAAAATAAAAGTAATAATAATTATAAAACAATTTAAGCACATAAGAGTGGCAAAATAAAAATAATAGTCAAAATAATCTTTAGTTTTGCTAATATAATATAGAATTAGCAAAAATAACTTAGACCCTTTTATAAATTAACGGCTCATCATTATTAGGATCATATTATTTAACTGTAATATACATATTAACTTTTTAGGTTATAAAACTGTAATGAATTGATAAAAAGTAATAACTAGAAGAATTTCCCAATTCATTTTATAAAACATTTGATTTGCCATAAATTTACAAAAAGGTTGTATTATACACACACTGGACAATATTTATACAAAATACATAAACTGATAGCCTGATACCTGTGTTCCAGTCTCATCATCCAAATCGTGATTCGAGCATAATTTAAAATGAGATAGGAACATAATTTTACTATTTAGTTTGAGAATTTGAGTAATTAAAAATTGAACATATTATCTTTAATATAGTTTAAACATTTTATGGAATCGTTTAACTCATATTTAATTAAAAATAAAATTGGAGGTATAAAACACACACTAACACTGAAATTTACCTTGTGATTCTTCTTCGATCCAAAAAACTAGGCGATCCCCGTCGCCTAGGAATAGATGCAGATCGAGACTTTGAACTATGGCTAGACGCAGAACTGCTAGAGTCATGACTAGAACTAGAACTTCGAGAATAATGACTGCTCGATGAACTACTAGTAGAACGAGAACGACTTGAGCTATAGCGGCTTTTCTTAGTATAACATGGTGATGATCTACTGCTGCTACTACTGCGACTGCTACTCCTATGTCTTCGAGATGAACGTTTGCGTTTGCTGGATTTATGCTTACGTCTAGGGCTTGATTCCTCACTTGAGGAAACCCGTTTCCTCCGGGATCTTTCATCAGAACTAGCAGATACTGATCGAGACCGAGAACGAGATGTACTACCCTTAGTACGCCGACGTGATACAGGTGATTTTTTCTTAGAATATTTGTCTGTTGAATGTTGCTTAGATGAAGACTTTGATGATTTATGATGATCAACAGTTGTGTCACTTGCACTGCTACTGCTACTGCTACTACGCTTACTAGAACGCGAACGCTTGGATTTTTTTCTCGCATTCGTATCACTATAGAAACAATAAACCAAATTCATTAAAAGTAAATAAATAAAAATTAGTAAATGAAAAAGAATTTTTCATCAATTATTTGAAAATTTGACAAACCTGTTACTAGATGAAGATTCCTTGACACGTTTTCGTTTTACACTTTTTTTTTTAACTGGTTCTGCATCTGAACTCTCACTTGAAGTGGAATAAGACTTTACTTTACGTTTTTTCTCCATTAGTTTTTTTTTTAGATGAAGTAATGCTTGCTCTTGTTTTTCGTGTAATTCAAATACTTTTTTGATTTTTTCAGTTGTAATTTCTTTGATTATGTTTAAATCAATATCTTCTTCTAAGCCACCTTCTTCACTAGTACTTGAATCTAAAAATATTTGATCTACTCGATCGTTTCCCTTTCGAGGATCTGCCTTTTTATTTTGATTTTCACTATTTTGCGACACAAGTTTCAAGTCATTTGTACGTCCATTAGCTTTGGACACAATTAAGTGATCTTCACTATCTTCGCGCAATGAAAATGTATATTTCGTACTCTTAACATTTTTTTCATCATTAATTTTTTGGCCTAATTTCGAATTCACATCTTTTGGAGGCGGAGTGTAACATGATTGATTACTTTCATTACCATCAGAGATACAAGTTAATTTTTCTGATCGAATAACTGGTCTTTTTGAATCTTTTACAGGACTTTCATTCCTTTTCTTTGAACTGTGTTTATTGTCAGCCCTATCAGATTTTTTATCATGCTTTTCTTTATTTAATTTACCATCATCACGATTTTTTTGATGTTTATGAGAATATTTATCATGCTCTTTTCCTCTGTCTCTATCGCGTTCTTTTACAGGTGTTTTATGTCTAGGCAAAGTTTCTTGTTTCTTAGATTCATGAACAGAATCCTTAGATTTTGTTTTATGGAATTCTTCAGATAATTTATCTTTTTTAGAGCTTTTAGAATGGTCTGATTTGGAATCTTTTTTACGGTTCTCTTCTCGATCACTTTTATACCTATTATCTACTTCTTTTTTATCGTTCTTTGTTTTATCATCTCTTGAATGCTTTTTGTGGTTATTTTCAGACTCGTATTTTTTTTTATTATTTTCATTTGTTACTTTATTAGATTTACTGTCATCATACTTGGATTTTACTTCAGAAGTCTTGTTGACTTTTGATTCATAATTTCTAAAATTTAAATTATATAAAATTAATAAATTCTAAAGAAATGAGACATACATAATATAATTGTCTCTAATAAATTAATAATCTCTATTATTTATCAATGAAAATCATACCTTGGACTATCTTCAGATGAAGAATTATGTTTTTTTTTGTGTTTTTTTGATTTTTTTCTATCACTAGCCTTTTCTCTGGAAAAATCATAAATAATAATACAATTTTAGTTTCAATAACAATTAACACTAAAAAAAAAATGTATTGTATATGTTATTTAATATGAAAAAAAAAGGAAAAATATTCAGGAAAAAAATTATCCTGCCATTTCTTCTGAAAGAAAAATTATATTTAACTATAGTTTATTTAAGTATTATTTGTTTATTTATGTATTTAAGTATAAATTGTTGATTTAACCATTTAAATACTAATTTACCAATTATATACAGTAAAAATGTTATTATTAGTTATTATATATATATATATATATTTTTTTTTTTTTTTTTTTTTTTTTTTTTAGTTTAGTTTAAAATAATGTACACCTATTTGAAATCATGACAGGTTTAAAACAATAATAATTAAGTTGATAAACCAATAAAATAATATTAAAAAAAAAAAAAAAAAAAAAAAACAATAATTACAATAAATGTCAAAAAAGTAATAATAATTTAGAAAATTATTATAATTTAATAATTCAACAGCTAAAAAAATCTCGGTCTCAACAGTAAAAATAGATATTATTTAAATATTAAATAACAAAATAAATAATAATAATAAATTAGTTTATACTAATAGATATAATATTTTAGTTATAAGTATAACAGTAAGATATTATCATTTTCATATCACATTTTTTCCTAACACATCAATCATTTTGAGCAAAATGAGAAAAATTGTTGTGTTGTATGTTTATTTTTTTTGTTATGAGATACAAGAAAATATTATTGTTAAAATAACTTTAAAATAACTATATTTTAATTTCAATTTTATTCGAGTATAGCAGAATAGAACGATACTGTATGGGAAATCACACCAAAACAAAAATTATTGAATGGAAAACATAGTAACTTACCACTATTTAGTTTAATATCCTTTAATCAGTTTAACTAAACAGTAATCAACAAATTGCCTAATTAAAAAAATAGTTTTCACTGGGTATCTAAGTGTATCACAAAATTCATAAAGCTACTTTCTAAAAAATGATGATCAAAGGTTTACTTAAACAGTTGTAGTTCTTCAAAAACTAAAGTGAAATAAATAAACTATTACATAAATAAGATCAAATTAATCTTTGATCATCAGCTTAGTGGTATACAATTACACTTTTCCATAAATCCATCATATTGTACTGATTAACTGGAAAAATTAAAGACTTATACATACTTGTCAGTTTTATGAGATTTTGACTTCTTCTTCTTTCGTTTTTTATGTTTAGGACTTTTAAAGCTATAATTATAAAATAAATTAATTATACACTAACTTTTGATACAAATGTTCAAAAATGTATGAAATAATTTTAAGTAAAAATTATAACTCTTACTGTGGTTCATTTGCTACACTGCTGTCTTTGTTTGTTGAGGTGTCATCGTTAATTGTTTGCACAACTGCCTGATCCACCTGTAATGCCTTTAACTGGGCCAGTGCTGCTTCTTTAGTTTTTCTTTCTGGGTCTAAACTAGAGCCTTCTATAAAAAATTCTGATATACCAAAAGCGTCTCGAAGTCTAGCATTTTTTTTTAACTGTTCATCAGCATATTGATGGGTATCTTTTACACTAGAAATAAAAAATATAATGACTGTGAATAAAAAATAATTTAACAGTATTGAGAATAATAGAAGTACTTTTATAATATTTTTTAATAATAATAATATTAAAATATATATATATATGTATGTATAAGTAGACATATTAGAGTAGACACCTAATATATTAGTATATGTATATTCTACAATATTTGTATAGCGGCTATGAAAGACAAATACATTATAAATTTAAGTTACAACATTTGTCAGTTATTTATCTAACACAAACATTTAACTGAAAATGCATAAAGTAAAATTGATATGTTAAATTACTTAAGATACCTTAAAAATGATTTTAAGCTATTAATGTTGGCAAACTGCGTTCCATTAAGACAAACTGTATTCAAACAACCCCAAGGTATATGATGGAGAAATAATGCGCCTTTTGTATTTAAATTTGATATTGAGCCAGTGATATTATTTGCCCCATCATTTGCACAACATTCACAAATATTCTGTTTATTTTTTTTTTTTCGTCGTCGTCTAGACCGTTTTTTCTTGATATTAACATTGACTTGCTGAATAGATTTTGTTTCAGACATTATCATAGCATTGGTCGGATTTTTAAGCACAGATTTTAAAGTTTTTTTCCATACTCGTTTAAAACATTGTTGTTCTACATTATTTGGGTAGGACATTTTGTTATTATACAAATAAATTATTTATAAATGTACAATAATATCAATATAAATTATACAAAAAATATGAAGTTAAATCTTATCACAATATTAATTATTTGGAAGACTTGTTTAAATATTAATAAATGGAAGACTAGATTTATTTACTATAGAATAATATAATATCACATGTAATATTTTTGGAAGACTTGGATATTAAAAATATTTAAATGAAATTAAATCATGGTGGCTTATACTGTCGGTTCTTCATAATTTACATATTTGTTTTAAATTATATATTATAGAACACTAATACCACTCATTTTTAAAAACTATGAGCAAAATAAATACACAAAACTTAAAAAAAAAACAATGTACACATATACATTATACATATATAGTGACTCATACACCACCAATACTGTTTACCAATGGGTGGTGCCATGAACTAGGAGGGGGTGGGTTTCAGTATTGATCCATACAGGGATGTAATGTGAGTGGAACAACTTCCTTTTGTATACACTGATTACATATTAATTTTTTTAATTTATATTTATGAATATTTTCAAATTGTAGAACAATTATTTTAAAAAAAAACAAAATAATATTAATAAAATATAAAGACTGAATCATGAAAAATTAAAAGATAAAATTAACATTTAATGGTTATCTATACTATAAGAATATTTGTTTGTATGTTTAATAATGTTAAAGAATATAAATGAAATATTTTTAATTTCAAATATAAATTTTAATCATGTGTATAATATAATACAAAAAGTAGAATTTCAAATTATTTAAAGAATGTTCTTGGAAAAGTGTAAATTATTTCACAATGAGTTGAAATTATTAGAATGTAAAAAAATAAAATAAAATTTGATCATCATTAAACCCATGTATTAGAACATACTAATAATAAGTATAAAAATTTTTAAATTGTAAAATACGACAAATCAAGAGTCTTAAGTGAATCATAAGTAATAAAATGTATTCATTTTACTCTTTTGGAGTATGATAATAAAAACTATTTAAATTATTTCTCATAATATAACATACGATTTTCACCTAAACTGTGTTGGATTATTATTATATATATATCAAAAAAAAAAAACAGTTTGAACTAATATAAACACAAAAGTCAACATTGAAACTATTACTGTTTACTTACATTGGTCTTCCAAATTCATCATACTCAGTCCCTGATTTTGGTTTGCCCAACAATGTACTTCTGAAGGAGTTAATTTTTTTAATGATTTCATCCTGGGAATAGCTGAAAATTAAGAACAAAGTAACACCATTAACGAAGCCTTATTGAATCGGTGGCACACTGGTCAAACGACCATATTACTTACCCCTGGTCTTCGAGCGACTGTTCGAGCTCGATGCACTTGAGCTCGATCTTTCTCTTGCGGTCATGGTCCAACAACTCTTGGTTGGGCTGACGGTTAGCGGCCGAGTCGATTTTCGACAGCTCCTCCTCGGTCTTGAACGACGTCTGGTCCTTGACTTTCCTGATGGCCGCCCAGTTGCGCTGCACGTATCCGTTGGTTCCCGACCCGCGGGCCGTGGCCAAACCGATCCCGTTGTACATGCTGTCGTCGTCTGCGGGCAGAAAAAACACAAATGAAACGCTGCTCGGAGCTTCGCAGGTGCGTTTCGAGCGCGAGCGACGCGGCGAGACGGTGGTGGTACCTCGCTGTCGCGGGCTGAGGACGATTTAACGGCGTGTCTTACGGACGACGAGCGTCGGTCGGAGACATGTTACTGAATACTGTTATCGCGGTCGGTCCCTTTTACTTTACGGTCGACGGACAAGACGCGACTAAACGGAAACGTCGTCGTCGCGGGGGTTCGCGCGCGGAGGGATTTGAAGTTTTGAAGCGCGGTGATGAACGTGCAGACGGACGGTAATAGTGACCGCGAACGGACCTGTTAAACAAAACGTATATATATATATATATATATATATATATATATATATATATATATATATTATATACACATAATATATATTATATATAAATATAAGTGTAGGTGTACCTAATTATGTATTAAATAACAACAATCTGTCGTGCCGTAACTGCGTACGAACGGCGCGCACAACTAGCGCTATTAGTTTTTCGTTTTAATTTCTTTTTCTTTTTTTTTTCTGTTTCCTATTTCCTCTCGACGCCAGGGTGAGAGTGCGAGAGGTGCGACCGACGCGCGCGCGCCATCGGATTGTGTTATCAGCGGATTCATGTCGGTACCGCGTCACGTACTCGTTTTGAATTTACGTCAGACAATAATAACTATTTTGATTTTAATCTATACTTATAAAATCCAAATACCACTGACTGACTGATCGCTGTATCTCAAAAACTACGCAACGTACGGACTCGAAATTTGGAATAGAGGATCTTCTCATATTTTCACCGTGCAATAATCCAATACACATACAAATTCTATTTAATATTTATTAGTTATTAAAATTTATTAGTAGCTGAATTACCCGTCTTCGCCCGTGTTTGTAACCTAATATTGATGAGTGCAATATATTTTTTATGCTTAGTAAATCGTTTTTGCTTTTTTTTATAATTTTCTGGCTTAAAGCAAAGGAAATGAATATTTGTTACTTTGTTAGCGTGCACATAAGAATGTATATTGTATAGACACCGTGGCAAAGCAATAATAGAGAGATAATTCATAAATAGAATTTGTATGTGTATTAGTTTATGTTATCGGTGTACAGACCGAAAAATATTGTATACAAGGGAGTATTATAAAAATGCAAAACAGCTTTGCATAAAAAGACTATTTTGCATAAAACAAAGTTACACATAATATATTCTAAAATGATATTGTAAATATGAAAAAAATATATACGGATGAAGCTGGATAATTAAAAAAAAAAAAGCAAAAACGATTTCTAAGCATAAAAAAATATGTTACGCTCAACAATATTACGCATAATATTCTAAAATAATTAAAAATTAAATTAATTAATTAAAAAAATTAATACGAAAAAAACAAAAATACACACGGGCGGAGCCGGGTTAATTCAGCTAGTATTTTATAATTTTCCGGGTAAGTTCTTAAGAGTCTATTAATTGAAACCCTGCGGTGTACGCGTATCCCGTCGTGTACAGTTCACGAAACGCCTTGTATTTTATGTACCGACGGTTTTCTCCGCCGAAATTCCGACCATCATTTGTCTTGATATTCAAAAATCGAACCTATTTCTCGTCGTTTCTGTATTCGTAAACAAACGAACATGAAAATTAACAAAACGACGAATAACCGCTGAATCCAATGACGTTCGAAAAATCCGATTCGATCGGTCGGCGCCGAACTCGTCGGAAATGATATTATAATTTTGCGACTTGCGAGTCGAGTTTTGTGTTCAAACAGAACATCGCATGTTTGTACAAAACGCCGGGGCCGTCGTAAGGAGGGCGAGCGTCATGACGCACGTCGACACTCGCATCGAGCCTACCTGTAGCCCGCGCGGTGACAAACGTGCGCCGAACGTTTTTAGGTTAGAGCGACCAGTCCGCTATCACTGGTTTTCGTTTGATAATACGCGTTTTCCTGGACGAAGAGTGAATACACTTATGAAGAGCACGTAGTGTCGTACACAGTACACTGTGTCAACTACTGCGAACTTTGTAAATGATTCGGGCCGAGAACTAGGGTTTTCGCGGTGCTCGTGGGTCGAGTGCTAACCGATACAGTGAAGAGCACACGTCCACCACAGTGGCCACACATCATGTTACTTAGAAGCGTTAAATCTTATAGGATCCCGTGTGGGACGGCACCGGGTAATTTTTTTTTTTTTTTTGTGAAGGTACGGTTTTTAAACGCGAACGATTAATCGGTTCGTATAGTTTTCCAGGTGTCCAGACCGTCATCTAGTGGCGTCCCATTGCCCGACGTTCAGCAGGCTACGGACGATGCTTCATCCGGGAAGCAATTAAAACCCGAAAGGAAATCGGTCGTTCCGGCCAACTACAGATTTATGTACCCTGAATTTTTACCAGATCCCAAAATGGAATGGCGCAACTCCTTGCGAGAAAAACTAGAGCGTATGGATATGATTGAACGGAGAAAAAACATTGATATTCCTGAATTTTATGTTGGTAGGTGAATTGATCACTGTGAATTTGTTTAGCTGGGTTTCTACAGGGTGTAACCTACCTTTAATCTCAAATAAGTTTGATATAAATACTCTTTGGACAAGTTGAGACCCATTTAAATGTTGGCCTAATGCCTATTCAAATTGAATTCTGTGCCGTGGAAACCTGGTTTTAAAATGTCTTTTTTTTAATTTATTAAAAGATCATCTTGATTGATGAATTCGAAATTAAAACACTATTTTTAAACTAAAACATTCTTAACAATTTTAATTGGTATTCTTGTATGTGAGGAAATAAAGTAAAGATTCTTAATTAATAGTTCATTCTCCTCAACTTTTAAATAAATGATAATTTCAAGAACTTTTAAAAGTAAGTTTTATTACTTATAAGAATTAAAAATACTTTAATGACAAAAATAAATTATTTTTTTATTGAGGTGTAATACTTGTAGTTTATTATCATTATAATTCAATTTATTCTACTTTCATATAATATTCATATTTTTTCCCCTAATTCTTTTATTAAATAACCAAACTATAAATACATGAAAAACGTATACTATATATGTATTCAATATTTTGATGTTAATCAACATTGTATTATGTATATTATATATTTGTCTAATGCTACATGTTAATACGCATTTCATCTCTTTTTTTTTATCTCTTTCTTCAGGTAGCATCATGGCAGTAACATCATCAAATATGCATGCTCCAAATAAAGCTACTCGTTTTGTCGGTATATGTATTCAACGTTTAGGATGTGGCTTGAGAGCAAATTTTACTCTTAGAAATGTCATAAAACATGTTGGTAAGTAAAAATATGAAAACTTTGTCTTCTATTAAAGCATAATTCAAAATATCAAATATGTAGGTACCGAAATGAAGTATCAACTTTATGATCCAACAATACAAAAAATTGAAGTTTTACGCTTAGAAAAACGACTTGATGATGAATTATTGTATTTAAGAGATGCTCCTAATGAATATAGTACGTTTGATGAAAATATGGAAGCTGAATATTTACCTGAAGGAACACCTGTACCAGTTAATCCTGCAATAGTAAGATGAAAAATAATAAAAACAAATACAGAAACTTGATCTAACAATTATCTTTATTAGGTAAAATTAAAACCAAGACCTTGGCGTGCCAGATGGGAAAGAAAAGGTATGAAAGGATTGGCAGACTTGGAATTAGAAGACAGATTTTATAAGAGAGCTGAAGAATTGGCAACACCCTGGGAGAAATATGACTTAATGAAACAATACAGGTAAATTCAACTTTTTATAAATAAGATAAGTTACCAATTTGGTTTGTAATTTTATATTTTTATGATTTAATTTGTTATTGCAGAAAAACAATACCAGAAGAAGAGCAAAAAGAAATATTTGCTGAAGTGTATTCAGAATTACACGAAGTTGAAGTAATACGAAAGAAATTAAAACGTAAAAAAGTATTTGTTAAGCCTACCAAAACTTCGTAGAAATATAATTATGTAAATCATTTTTCATGCATAAATAAAGGATTATTTTGTTATTACGATTTTATATTCAATTAAAATGTTAATATAATGTACCTTATTTAAACCCTTTGTTCAGTTACAAGTATTAAAATAATTTTTTTTTTCAAAATTTCCAATCCGACATATTGTTTTATTTATGTATAATGTTTTTGGCAGAAAATGACAACAATGATATGAATTTTCTTTAACCAGTTTACTATCTTGAAAATCATTATTAACTAAAATGTGTGTGCATTGTATGATAAATAAATAATAATTAAATTATTAATAACCTATATACTTACAGATTTCAAATTAATTATTATGTACCAAAATACAATAATTTTTATGTTGTTAGTAATCGAGATGTAACAAAGAATTTAAACTTGGTATATTAGTTTCTGAACTTAAAAAATTAATATTTTTTATTTGATTTGACTGTAAAGTAAAAAATATGTACAAACACAAGCACAAAATTTGTCTTGGTATAATATAATGATGACACCAAAGTAAAACAATTGTGTATAAGAAAACCTCTATTTATTCATTTGATTAAATAAATTCTGTTTGTTCACATGTAAACAAACAATTAAAGTTCTCTCATTGGTGCATAATTTTATGGAAAAATAGGTAATTTAAGTGAAAAATATGTTAGCAACTTTTTACAAACAAATGATAGTTTAGTTTTTATAAAAGAAAATGTTGAAACTTTTTATAACTATAACATTAATCTAGAACACCAAACTGAGGTTTATTTACACGGGACATCTAATATATCAAAACTTTTCTTATTCATCACACTGACTAGAGTTCTTACTACCCAAAAAAAATCTATGGGAAAAAAAATTCTTATATGATCTTATGATTATTTTTGTCTGAACTGTTAATTTCATATTATATGAATATTTTATTCTGAAAATTGACTTGTGTGCTAAATATTTATGACGAGAATTACTTAATAATTTTTTTTTTTTTTTGTCAATAATTGCATTTAACACATGAAACTATTCTGAATGTGTTCTTAGTATTTATAGAGGGTCTTATTTTGTTAATTGAAAATAAATTTAAACTAAACTGTAGAATTATTTTCTTTTTGCCTTCAGAAATTCAAAATCTGTACAAGTATATGTTGTTTTTTTTTTAAATTATTTTAATTTAAGCTGATTATAGTGATGACTAGAGTCCGGATTCGTATGCACTCAAAAAACCTAAAATAGTATGCATTTATGCATCTAAAAACTTTTAAATATGCACTTGATATGCTCTTATTTTTTAAAATTATATGCAAAAATATATTCTTTCCCAAATTATATGCATTTATTTGCATAATTTTTTACGCATCTTTTTGTAATTTTTTTAATTTCTTTCATAAATAATAATTCAACTAAATTAGACAGGTAACTTAATTGTTTGATTGCAGACATCAACTTACAATATTAGTTGAGGAATAGTAAATAGTAAAAATATATTCAACAAATAAAACAAATATTTTTATTAGGAATAGTAAAAAATAATAAATAAAATCATATTAAATCCTCTTATACCATTTCTTTGGTAAATATTTTTGAATAAAAATACAAAATAAAGAAATTTTTAAAAAAACACAGTTTTATAAACTTTAATACTTTAATAGGTACCACATATGCTTAAATATGCAAACATTTTATAATATGCCGTCATCCCTGAAATATGCATTTATATGTAAAATAAATTTTTTCCTACGCATTATCTGTTACACAAATCGTCCACATTTCTTACTGTCATCGAACTGCATACACTCATTACAAATATGTAAATGCATACAAATCCGGACTCTAGTGATGACTAATGTGTAAATTCCGATGAGGTATGGAAGTCTACTTGTGAACCAAATCCTAAAAAAAAATGCCATTTATCCAGTTTATTGTTAAATAGCAATTGTCATATTATGACTATTTCAAGATTTATTTAAGTTGCTTGGGACATACCCTGGTGTTTTTCTCAAAAACATGCCTTACTGGAAAAACTCATGTCTCGTATAGTGGTCTGATTTAAATAACTTGTTTAGCCGGAAAGAGGAAGACGTCTTTTGGGGCTTATTGGAATTATATTTTCAAACTTTTTTTGTTCAAACGCTGTATTAAGAGTTAAAATATGATCAGTTTTCCACTTTTGGTATGGTTTTTAGTAGTAATTCAAAAATTAAAATCTAATAGGCTCTGTCAGAAATCTTATACTTAACAATAACAAAAGATTGAAATCTGACCTCTGTCTGAGGAGTGGAGTGTTCTTTCCACAAACCATGTTTTAAGCAAAAAATTATTATTATTTATGACCTATACATAATTTTCACAGCACAGAGACAAGATTACAAATTGCCTAAATTCAGCTCCTTATTTAAATGGACTCAAGTGAGGGCCTTAATAACTATTGATTATTCACTTAATGTCTTAACTTAAATATAGTATAAAATTAAACTTATCAGTTAAAATATTTAAGATTTTAGAAATCTTAAAACTAATTTATACAGGTACTTTTGTTTAAATTAATTTTATTCAGAAATTAGAATTAACATTATAAATCATAATAATTTTAATACAAGCTTCCATAACATTGTTATTATATTACACCTTATTTATTTAAGCTATTTTCACTGATTTACTCTTTCACAATTCATTTATTTTTATTCATCATTTCACTATTTGTATTTATTACATTTTTGAAAGAATGTTATGTCAGGCAAGTTTAAATGATCTAAGAAACACAAATATGAATTTTGAAAAAATCAATACGCTTAAGTGCAAGTTGCATGTTTTGTATGTGATAATCAGGGGCGGCTCGAAAGCAGTACAATTCCTATGCCTATGCACAGAGCCCTGCATCTTCAAAGGTGTTATAGCCAAGCATACAAGCATAAATAATCTACCACTTTTGTAAGTGACAATATATTTTATTGTGAAGACATAAAAGCATATTAAATTTAGAACAGTGAAACAACAATAGACATTTATGCGGAGACTTATCAACTTAATTATTATCCTATAATGCTTAAATGTCATGTAACTATCGGTTTAATTAAAATGCTGATATCGAAATTTCAAAAAAAAAAAAAATGTTTTTCTTCATAGTTGTTGCCAACTTAAATACTAAAAAATCAAACTTAAAAAATAGAAAAAACATTTATTTTTGGTGAAATTTAGTTGTTTTTAAGTGGACATACAAATTTAAGCTTCAAACAGGATTAAAAATGGTGTACCCATAATTTAAAAATTACTTGGTTCATAAAATAATGAATACAACATTTAAGTAGTGCTAGATTTTAGACAGTTCTCATTACAAGTGAAAAAAAGACATTGTGGAGTGTATGAAATACATAAGCCAAGCAAAAATCATTGCATGGCCTCAACATTTTTCAAATCCATCCTGAAAACCATTATCTATTCAATAATTTACCTCATTGAAACATGGTAAAATTGTTTTTCATTATAACCTTACTTTAAAACTAGCACCATTACAAAAAGCAGAAATTAGATATTAAATAACATTAAAAAATCAATTTTTTCTAAATCCACTTCAGGATACACATTGTAATGTAATAATCAACTATAATTATTAATTAAGTGAATAAAATCAATAGAATTTAATTCAATTTTACACTTGTATTGAGTATAAATATTTTTATTGAAAGTGGTTCATTACAAAATTTAATTTACATATTTAGAGCCTGCTTACCGAAATGAATATTTTGTATGCATGTTAATTAAATGTAAACTTATTTAAAGATTACAAATACCAAAATATCTTAAAATAAAATAATTATTGCAATTTCAAAAGAAAAAAAAACAGTTTCATCATAATTTAACGAGGATATTGATTAATTATGAAATATAGATTATCAATTTTCATGTATATATTTGAATATTTACAAAACATTTATGTACTAAATTTTATCTGCAAAAATATACCTTCACATAAAACTATCATTCGTTATATAATTAATATTATATTTTTACATAAGTTTTTGATAAATACAATAATAAAAAAAAAATGGTGAGTTAACAGAAAATGATAAAAAAAAATCACAATTTTCTACATTTTTATTTTTTTTATTATTATAAATATTTTACCTCTATAGTTACGCAAGACACCCAGTTAGAATAACAAATTATTATTTGCTTATGCGAAATTATTGAAGGTAAGTACATAAATTTATTAAATATTTTTCAATTATAGAATAAAAAAACACATCAAATTTTAAATTATAAAAAAGTAATTAGAATATATATAGTAATAATAAACTCAATTGGCTGGTTATCTTTTATTACTGATATTTGCTTTAAATTTCATTTTTCATTTTGACACAAAACCTGAAAGTAAAAATAATAAATTATAAGACATAAAATAAAACAACTTATAAAAATCCACAGTATTCATATTATACTTATACAAATGAAGTAGGTAAATATTTGTATTTTAGGTACATAAACTTACATTTCAATATTGGAAGTCTGGTGGCAAGTTGTACTTGACATAAGGTACTTCCACATCATCGCCATCGGTGTTGTTGCAGCATATTTCAAAAACTAGTGATCTGACATGTGGTTCAATCTTCTTCTTTGATATGTTACGTACAATTTCAGACATCTTAGTATTGATACGTTCTTCTCTCTTTGATTTAGGCATAAAGAAAGAATATAACATACAAACTCCTTGTGAAAGCATAGTGATTTCCAATTCATGTTTTTCTTTGAAGTAATTTAAAAATTCATTCAAAGTAAGTTCACCTTCAACTTCAAAACGATCCCATAAAGTCCAGTCGATGTCATAATATTTAGACTTTGGTGCCAGTAAAGGTTCAGAAAAACCAAAGAATGGTAAAGCTAAATTAACAAAACCATTTTTGTACTTTTCCAACTCTTTAAATCCTGCAGCTAATTTAATGAACTCCTGGCAAATAAGACCAGCGACAACTGAAGTTGTAGTTGCGATAGCTGGAATAATTTTACCAGCAATAAGTTTACTGCGATGTCTATCAGCAGGTTGAATAGCATAATTTGTAGCTCTTAGGTTTGACGCAGCCACAATAAAATCAATATGTAAATTATTGTCATCATCTTTCTCAAATTCTAAAGGAACAATTTTTAAATTTTGTAAAGAATCGGCTGGCGGTAAATCTTTATTCACTTTATTCAGTTTGCTTTGATCATAATTTGAAGACCCATTAGTAATCTGTGAATCATTCTCAGCAATCCTTACTCCAGACTTAGGGGTAAATTCAGGAACTTTAACCGAAGACACAACATTGGCAATATAGACACGATCCCTATTCTGATTTATATTGTATGTTTCAGCTCGCAAATTGGCTGCTGTGAAGATATAGTCCAAATGCAAAGGATTGTTCACATCGAATACAATTGGTTTAGGGCAACGCTTGGGTCCTGACCAAAATGGTTGACCAGTAGATGTTGTTTGGTCTGGGGGGAAATTAAATAAGAGTTGTTTGATTTGATTTGTGAATTGATCTTCAAAGTGTGTTCTAGCCCATTTAATACAGTCATCAAAATTATTAGGGCGTTCTGTCACTGATATTTTCACGCTATCCATGATTTCTACAGGTTGAAGTCCAGGTAAACGGTTGGTACGTTCAATAAAAGTAGGATCTTCTATGTATTGTTTAACATTTTCTGGGGTCTGTTTGTAAAGTCCTTCGAATAAATCTCTAGCCCACTGTAATGTATGTTCAATTGCATTCGGGAAATTTTTCAGAGTACAAATTGGTATGCTTTTTTCTGGAGGATCTTGAGATGTACTGTATGATTCGGTTAAGTTTGGTATAACTACTTGAGTATTACCCTTTGTACCCAATGTTCCAGATTCCAAAAGAGGTTTTTTGTAAAAAACACAACGTCTGTCCATATATATACGAGCATCAACATTATCCAAAGCATTAGCTACACCGTCCAAATTTTCGAAAAAAGTATCATTGTATGTTTGTTCTGTTTCAGGACATACTCTATTTGTTTGAGGTTCAACGTTCACATTTGGATTCATGCGTTTAATAGCACTAGCAGCAGTTTCAGATTTTGATCTTTGAACATCATGAGATCTAAACAAAAACTGTCTGTTTAAATTTGATTTTTCAATCAGATCCATATCAGTGACGTAAATCTTTCCGTTTCCACAGCCAACACCCATAATAGCAAAGTTTTTCAATAACTCACAACCGATTGCACCAGCTCCCACTACAAAGTATTTCAAATTACCCAAAATAGTTTGGAATTTTTGCCCATAAATAGCGACTTGACCATCATAACGATTACCAATAGGCTTAGCATCTTCTTCAGAAACTTCTTCTGGTAGAGTTTCAGTTGCATCAAAGTAGAGCCATTGAAATATTGGACTGAATTTACCTGAACACGATTTCATGACTTCTTGGGCTACGACACCACCAATAAATGACGTCATTGGATTAATATTACCAGCACAGACTTTTGAAAAGGTTTTAATTAGATCAGCGTTGAGTTCAATAGAGTTATTAGTGTTCAGACTTTCGGTCAATTTCAAAAATGTATTTGCATCATCAGAACTCCACGGAGCTGGTAAACGACCGTTGTCAGCAACAAATTTATGAAAAGCTATAAAAGCTAAATGCAATTGAGAAGGTCTGTCGAATTTACCAAAATCAGAAATCAGAAACTCCGGATCAGCCAAAGCACTATTTAAGGGTTTGAAATTCAATTTTTTAGGCATTTTCACTTGAGTGGCGATACCGCCTTTGATGTAGTCGGAATACGAAGAGGTATCACCAATACCAAATGTATATGGTCCAAGCACAGTAATCTTTATTGGTTTTCCACCATTTACTTCAACCATACCCTGAACTTCCTGGAAAGTGACGTAGTCACCATCTTCAAAGCCGTGTCTGGTCTCATCCATACAAGTGACTACTCCCTGTTCGTCCTTGGTGATGCCGGCCACCATGACGGATATGGGGTTCTCGCCAGTGGTGTCGGTCACGGTGAACTCGTCGCCGAAGTCGCAGAACACCTGCGCGAACACGCCCCGGGTGTCGGCGACTATGAGAGCGATCCCGTTGGGATGCGTGATCTCGGACACGCGCAGCTGCTCGTCCAGCGAGGCCTCGGTGAGCACGACCACTTTGAACTGTTTGATAAAGGCGGCAGACAGCTCGCCGGTGTACGCCTTGACCGGCACGTACGAGTTTAGCTCGGCGAGCTTCGGGCAACTGACCTCGGCGCGGTTTTTCCCGACGTCTTCCTCGGTCAGGTAGAATTGCGACGCAAGGTCGCGGTACGCGCAGACCGCTGCGTCGTGCAACGTGACTGACTTGACGCCGCCGAGTATCACGTTCTTGGCCACCTCGACGCCCAAGCCGCCGAGGCCGCTGATGAGCACGTCGGACGTGGCCATCTTGCGCATGGCGTCGTGGCCCAGCACGTACAGCTGCCGCGAGTACAGGCCCTCGTCAATCTCGGCCACGCCATTTTTCGCGGACATCGCGGCGGTTACCTTGTGGCGGTCGCTGGGGGGCGCCGAGTCGTCGTCGTCGGTGACGGGTACAGCCGCTGCGGACGGTTCACCGGAAGCCAGTTTACGCTTTTTTGCCGGCAGTTCACAGGCGGTGTCTAGCACTTCAGCACCGGACATCGGACAACGAAAGACCGGATCGTGGAGTGCGCGGGGCCCTGGTGGCGGTGCTGCTGCTGTCGCGGCGGTGACGTCGTCGTCCGGTGATGGCGCGGTCGCTCGTCGTCGTCGTCGTCGTAGTGATAACGTGCGGTGTGCGTGACGACGGCAATGTCATGAAAGGGGCGAACAAAAGTTTTCGGGGGACGGTCCGGAAACGCGTCTCGCACCACTGGTCAACGCGGACACGACGAGAGCGGAGAGTTCTATGCGGAAAGCGAAGGTTTAGTGGTTTTTTTTTTTTATTGTTTCGGCCCGAGAGGAGGAACGAGAGCGAGGAGGAGAGGGAGATATTAATTTCTTATCCTGTTCCGTCGGGCATGTATGCGTGTGTGCGCGTGAACGTATAAATAAACGAGCCGGATAATTAACGGCGGGCGGAACGGTAGGGAACAAAACGCGCAAGCTTGAAACGCGAAACGGGACGGACGCGAGCGGCGATGACGAATCAGAAATACAAGTAGAGGAAAAAAACAACCGCATATAAATAATAATCACGACGAACGCGGTCGGGATTTTGCATGCACCGTAACCGTGGTCGAGCTTTGGAGTCGTCTGCCGCGCGGAGCGGGGGTCGCGGGTGTTACCGACCGATGACCAGAGTGAGTGAGACAGGCTGCGCCGGGGGGGGACAACTCGTGCGAGATCGTCGTTCGGCCAATGGCGTCGCGACAATCGGTTATCGCGCGGGCCGGTGGCCAAGTGGTGCGCTAGCGTCGCGGCGGCTGCTGCTGCTGCAGCAGCTGCTGCGGGCCGCCGCGCCGAACGTGAACGGACATGTCGAGACGTGCATGCGGCACTGCCGGCGGCGTACAAAAGAAACGCGGTACGGGTTTTTTTCTCCCCCGTCCGGTGTCAGCCTGGTCTGGCTCGCCGATAAAAACCGTAGGTACACCGGCGGCCCAGCTGTTTGTTCGCGCTGCCTGTGGTCACACTGTGCGGCGCCGCCGAGACCCACTACTCACTAGCCAACCAGGTCGGATTTGCGCGCGCTCGCGATGACGTTTCGAACCCGTTGTCCGGTCCAATAATAAATGTGATAAAAAAATTATTTACTATAAAAAAAGTTTACTATTTTTACTAATAGTTTACTATTTTTTTTATAGTGATGGCCGATGGGCACAACCGACTAATTTTAACTATCGATAGTTTCAAAAACTACCGAGTGATTTTTCAATTGAATAGATATTATTCATCGATTGTTTTTAAAAACTATCGAGTAATTCACTCGATAGTTTTCACTCGGTTGTGCCCATCACTTTTACACCGATTAGTTTTGACTATCGAGTTAAAAAAAAACAATCGAGTAATTTTCGGTATTATTTTTTTTTTTTAATTTTATTATTAATATAAATGCCTTAAGGCTCAAGTAGTGTACAGTTTAAGTAAAATGATACAACAATAATTATAACAATGTAACAATTTAAAAATAACAATAATTATCGACCGAATTTACTTGATAATTTATATAATTAAATTTTCATTGGGTAAGTAGGCCTAAAAACGTATCAAAACAGGGTACCTAGTTCGATAGTTTTATAAAACAACCGAGTAATTAGATAGTTTAAACTATCGAGTACTTCGATAGTTTTCACTCGGTTCTGCCCATCACTATTATTAATTACCTGATGTGGTAAACTGGTAAAACCGTGGATCCTATATAGTTAAAGGTCCATGGGTAAATCCACGGAGCGTTCCATCGATTTATACGGTCTTTTTGATGAACGTTCAGGTCTGCGAATTATGATTAATGGTCCGTTGCCGACGTTATTTTCTCACGAAGTTTCAAGACTTCTTCGTCAGGGAACCCCTACAATATTGAAATTTGAAACTAATACAGTACACTTTTTTCCGTATTAATTATCTGTAAAGTAAACGTAAACCGATCAAACTAATTTTATATACTTAAGTGACGCCATTATTCGATCGATTTTTTGGGACATTTTTTACACGCTTAAATTGTTTTACATAAGTGGTTCATATAACGCTTAAACTATTATGACTTTTATTCATAACGTACTATTCATATTATGAAAGTTTAAAACAAAATGTTTTTACATTAAAATATATGAAATATTTGAGTATATTTCTACTTCTAATAAGTGTCGGTCACCGTAAAATGACCTTTATTATATTTTACGCAGCCTGTCTTCGTATTGGTATAACACCTATCGGTATACCAACCACACTAACTCATTAACAAATTAATAGTTTAATCTATTTTGTGGTATAGCCATAGCCGCGTAAGAGGTTGGTCAATGAGCGGTAATACAATCACCACAAACATGCTATATAGTATATAGCATGATCAAATGTATGTTTGTATACGAGTACCACCTATATGACTTACAAATTACAATTAGTTTAAATTACTTATGGTGCACTGTGCGTCTGTGCAGTATAGTTCATGTTGTTCATGGGCTGCATCATTGTCCTCTAGGAATTGCGTCGAAAGAATTCCATTATCTCTTCAAACAGTTCAAACTCAATCAGGTACCTTAATCACAGTACAAGAAATGCCTAAACAAAGTTATCTTATCAGTTGTAAATACTTGTAATTAAGTATTTCTTCCTATATGTGGTTTCTGACCAGAGTACTTCGAATGAACCTCAAATTGCAATGCATTGCGAAAAAAAATGCCAAGGACATTTACTTGATATAATTTAGGACTTCAGGTCATCCTTGTTTTTTGAATCATGGGTGTAAAACTTTATGATCGTATCAAAATGTTTAGATGCGAATAATTTACGAAAGTACGATACCTATGTAGGTACGTGCTTTATTCGTATGCATAAAATATACAAACTAATTTTTAAATAAGATATTTAAACTTTAATAAGTTTTTTAAACCTATTTACTTCAGTTTTAGTTTTCACGTAGGAACCTACATACTACGTATTAAAATTGAAATCGTTCAAAGATGGTACGTACTACAAATATGAATAATTTATTGAAATTCTATAAACGATGTCTTTGCTTGTTCCTAGTTATTTTCACTTAATGACGCATCTGTTTTTGAAACGATATGTGAAATCACTATTTAATAAATTACTTAACCACCCTTAGTTAGTCATTTGATATTTCAACGATGTTTACTATAGAAATCGATCGTTAAATAATTAGTACTTCAAATTTCGTAAACTTCATTTTGCACTCAAGTATATAAGCAATAGGTGCACTATATAAAAAAAATATAGTCACTGGTAGTTGCTATATAGTTAGTAGTTAGTGCACAAATATACAACAAATGTATCACGTATATTTAATATTTCTTGGCAATTATAATTTGTATTTTATTATGAATTATGATGAGTCATGAGAACTAAGAAGTCCTAGTTGTGGATAGTCACTAGTGAGTTGTATATAGCCAATATGTAAACTCGATGGTCTTAAATCGTAATCGTATCAACATACACAAGGCACGAGACACAAGTCTACGATCAAATAGGTTAATTTCGTTTTCATCTCAATGTTCTCGAATTGACAGAAATCTTGGTAGAATACTAGAATCGTTGTGTTCGCGAATTTACGGTGGTTACTGGTTATAGCTATCGGCGGTTATTGTTCTGTGGTTTTAGTTGTACCAGTTGCACGGTTGTTGTAATGGAATTGATAACATTTAAATGATATAGTGATAACATTTTAACAGCAAAATGAGAGGTAATAATGCAAACAATATTTTGGCGGTTTTCATCCAGGACATTGTTATTTCATAGCTTACGTTATAATAGTACTTGTCTATTGAATAAATATAAAATGACACAAAGAACGCTAATGTAAGTAATTTTATTATTTAAATACAACTTAAAATTTGTATTTTTTCGTTTCAACATTTTTATAGGTCCTATTTCGGTCCTAAAAATGGGATAAAAAAAGAAAAAACTCCACCAATTTTATCAGTTACTTCAACGTCTCCAGAGTAAGTCATTTTGTTTTTGATACACAATTACTTCTGCTTATTCATTAATATATAATTAATCATTAATATTTTACTGTAAGATTGCTATGTTTTTTAAAATATTTCATATTCTGTATTTTGATAAAACGTTATATTTGCATTATGATAGATTTAATTTATTCAATATTTCAATATATTTTATTACACAAATTATAAATTATTATTTATTCCTCATATGTTCTTTTGAACTTAAAGAAATGATTTTCGTTTTAATAATGTACTGTTACCATATCTTTTGATAGCAAGATGATTAAAGTGTTCTAAAATTTTACAAATTATAAATTTAAAAGAAAAATAATGTAAACATTATTTGTATGTACTTCTAATTTCACTTCATTAACTTTTTATTGGCAGAGAACTAGAAGTTGTACATAATAGTCCAATGAAAACTTATGGTAAAAGAAAAAAAAATGCAGTGTTTTTTAGTGATACCAGTGATGATGAAGTAGAAAAGTAAGTTATTTTACTTAGAATTAATTGATAAAATAATGCATATTAATATTTACTTAACATTTGATTTAGTAAAAAAATATGTGAGGAAAATTCATCATCAAACATTAAAGTCAAAGATGCTGAAAACGATCAGTCTGATTCTAAAGAAAAAAACACTAAACCTAATGCTGATATTGAAACTACGATACATTCTCCTATAAAAACAAATGGGAAACAGTCTCCTGAAAAATTAATAGAACCTAACAAAAAAGAGTCTCCTAAAAAATTAAAAGATTCTGATGCAGAAGAATCTGAAAAATTAGAAGAAACTTTTGAAAATCAGTCTCCCAAAAAATTAGAGAAATCTAGTGAAAAAAAATCTTCCAAAAAATCAAAAACACTTATCAAAGAACGTTCTCCTAAAATAGACACAGAAACATCTTCAGAGTCATGTAGAAAAGTATCTGAAAATGAGTATGACCCCACAAAAAAAAATTACCACCCTATAAATGATGCCTTTTGGGATCATGGACAGCCGTAAGTATAAATTAATAATAATAAATGAATTATAATGATATTTACTTCTACGATATGTAACTATTGCTTATGTATTTAAGATTCAAATGTATTTGTTAACAAAAATGTATTCATAATATTTAAAATTCAAATCTCATATAAAAATAACTTGTACTTGGTAATTATTTGAGACCTAATCACTTAAGAGAGCCTACTAATTTCTTACTAATATATCCATAAATATAAATGTATGTTTAAATCTTGTGTAATAACTGATTTTAGATTTCAGTATTTAAACATTCATGTATTTTTCAAAAAATATTTATTTAATTTACTTTTTATAAATGATACAAATGTTAATGTCAAATAACATTGATTTTAAACCTTAAAGTAAAACTAAATTACACTTAGTTTTTAAAGAGTATTTTTCTTTTACAGAACTCCATATGGCGCTTTAACAAAATGTTTGTTATGCATTGAAGAAGTAAGTGCAAGATTGAAAATGATTGAAATACTTTCCAATTATTTCCGATCAGTAATGGTGCTCAGCCCTAAAGATTTATTACCCAGTGTATACTTGTGCTTGAATAAAGTAGTTCCTGACTATGTTGGATTGGAATTGGGTATTGCTGAGACTACCCTTCTAAAGGTACTTGCGTTATTATTAACAGGTTAAGCGCCAATAAAAAAAATATGATTTTGATTAGAGAGCCATGTAGGGTTTACTGACCCTACAATGTAACTTGTCTATAACGCCACGTAGGGTTTTCAAGCCCAACATGTACTACTTGTTTTTTCATCGCGTAGGGTCTCTAAAACCATCATATTACATATTATCTTATGAGAATCACATAAAGCGTGGCCCGTAGAACAATTTTATAGAACGGTTTGTAGAAATACTGAACCGTTATTATGTTACTATGTGAAAAAAATCTGTATTTGTCTTCATTTGTGTACCTAGAAATATTGAAACAATTTTAATCAAACATATACAAATTAGTGTAACTTGTATTGACAATTGTTTCGTTGGGTCTAAGAACCCCACATGGCGTTCAACCTGTTAAAACTTAAACAAGAAGTATTTGAAGTTGAGTAATTTATAAAATTCATAATTCACTAATAAATTTTAGGCTATAGTCCAAACAACGGGAAGAAGTATGGCACAAGTTAAGGCTGATGTTAAAAATACAGGTGACTTAGGACTTGTTGCAGAAAAAAGTAAAAGTAATCAAAAGACAATGTTTAAACCAGCCAGATTAACTGTGAAAAGTGTATTTGACAAGCTAAAAGATATCTCAGAAATGACTGGCCATGCGGTAATACTTATTGAAGTGTATTTTTGTTGTATATAAATAAAATATTTATCAAAACATTGTATTCTATTTTGATAATTTAGGTTCTTGCTAAAAAGCTTAATATAATCCAATCAATTTTTATTGCATGCCAAGACTCTGAAGCCAGATTTTTTATGAGATCACTAGCTGGAAAATTAAGAATAGGACTTGCAGAACAATCAGTGTTACAGGTATATCTAAAAAATGTATTGTTATTCAAATTTTTATGTAAAATATAAAGCATATTTTCAAGCTAAAAAAAAATTCTACTTTGAAATCAGTATTTTATAGAGGAATTGATAAAAAGATAATAAATAAATAATATTTTAGGCTTTAGGATTAGCTTGTACCATGACACCACCTCCTCAAGATTTTCCTCCTGAAATTCTCAATGCGTCTAAAAAAATGAATGAAGAAAAATTTAAGAAACTCTGTGATGAAAATACATTAATTATTAAGACTACTTATTGGTAATTACTAATTAATAATAACTTATTATTTTTAATTGATCATTTATAAAAAAAAAAGTTAATTTTTAAAAATGTTGGAATTTTATTTTCAGTGAAAGTCCTAATCTAGACACAATAATACCAATTATCTTAGAAGTTGGTGTTAGCGCTTTACCTGAAAATTGTAAGTTAACTCCTGGAATACCATTAAAACCAATGTTAGCACATCCAACTAAAGGTGTTCAAGAAGTGTTAAGTAGATTTGATGGTTTGAAATTTACTTGTGAATGGAAGTATGATGGAGAACGAGCTCAGGTATTTTTTTTATTTATAAATTTCATTTTTGTTAAATAATTAAATTTGTGTGTATTATTTATAGATTCATTTGACAGAAGATGGGCAAATTTTTATATACAGTCGAAACCAAGAAAATAATACTAGTAAATATCCAGATATTGTAAACCGTTTAGATTCTGTTAAAGGACCTAATGTTAAGTCTTTTGTTATGGACTCTGAGGCTGTTGCTTGGGATAAAGAAAAGAAAAAGATTATGCCATTTCAAATATTAAGTACTCGTAAACGAAAGGTATTATAAAGCAATAATTTAGATGTTATTTTCTTTTATTTATTTAAATTTTTGGAATCCTAATTAATCTAGAATGCCAATGAAGCAGATATTAAGGTCCAAGTATGTGTATACATGTTTGATTTACTTTACTTAAATGGTGAATCATTAGTCAAACGTCCGTTTTGTGAGCGTCGTAAATTATTGAAAGAAAACTTTGTCGAAGTTGAAGAACAATTTTTACTAGCTACGTCTATGGACACGACCACAATGGAAGAAGTTCAAGACTTTCTTGAAGAATCTATAAAAGGTATACTTAATTTTTTTGAAATTATCTATGATTGCTTACAATTTTTTTAAATAGTCAATGTATTAATTGTACGTATTTGTATATATTATAGGAAATTGTGAAGGCCTAATGGTTAAAACATTAGAAGAAGAAGCTACTTATGAAATAGCTAAACGCTCACGGAATTGGTTGAAATTAAAAAAAGATTATTTGGATGGTGTTGGCGATACTATTGATGTAGTAGTTTTAGGAGGTTATATTGGCCGTGGAAAACGTACTGGCACTTATGGAGGTTTTCTTTTAGCTTGCTATGATCCTGAAAGTGAAGAATATCAAAGCGTTTGCAAAGTAATCAATATTGAAATATGAATATATATATAATTTCAAGATGTAAAAATTTCTATATAATTTTTTTTTTTTTTTAGATTGGCACTGGGTTTAGCGATGAGGATTTACAAAAACATACTGAATTTTTCAAAGAACATGTTATCGAACAACCTAAAAGTTATTATCGTTATGACCAGAGCCATGAGCCAGATCATTGGTTTGAAACGGTTCAAGTATGGGAAATAAAATGTGCAGATTTGTCATTATCTCCTGTACACAGAGCAGCTATTGGTATTGTTGATCCTGAAAAGGGTATTTCATTAAGATTTCCGAGATTTCTTCGTATACGAGAAGATAAGTCAATTGAACAATCTACATCAGCTCAACAGGTACTCACTTAGACATTGAAATGTTATAAATAATATATATTTTACTTTTTTAGCTTAAAATTTTATTTGTGTGGAATTATTAAGATCAAATATTTCAGTTTCATTAATAATTTAAGAAATAGTCAAAATCTGAGATTCCAGTATGCAATAAAAATATAACAATTATTATAAAAATTATGTTTCACATATAGAACTATAATTTATATCAATTAATTGATTCATAATATTAAATAATTAGCAGTTGTTTACAGAATTAGTATTGGTAATACATAATTAGTACGGTATTATGTACTTATATTAAAATCTGTGATTTATTGTCATAGAATCATATATAAATTAATTTTTTTTTTTTTTAATTGTTTGGTATCATAAAAAAAAACTACTATATATTTTGTGATAACTTTCAATAATTTATTATGATATCTACTCACTATTTTCATAGTATAAACGTAATATTAAACAACTAAGATGTTTTGAAATATTTAACAATTACTTAGTTTATAACTTTTTTCTCATTAGACTACTGTTTAAATGAAATGTTACATTGTTAAAAATCTTGTGAGAAATTATATTGTGTATGTATTTATGGTGTGTTATACAACTGTTTTCAGATTGCTGAATTGTATCATAGCCAAGTACAAATTATCAACCAAGGAAGCTCTAATGCTAACAGAGAAGACTTTTATTAATTTTTTTTGTTCCAAAATTGTAAAACTTCAATATAATTTTAATTTTATGTTGATGAAAAGAGTGTGATGAATTATTTTTATGTGTATTAAATTTTATGTATCACGTATGTTTATTGGAAATAAAATATCATTTTCTTAGATTTTATCAGGAAACTGTATTCGTATTTTTTATTCCCTAATGCTTCAACATTTATTTTGCTTTTATCTATTTTTTTTTTATTAATATTTTACAAAGGTGTACTCTATAGCAAATAATAAATAATAATTCATATACACAAAAAT
Organism: Therioaphis trifolii; assembly: GCA_027580255.1. Classification (NCBI taxonomy): domain Eukaryota; kingdom Metazoa; phylum Arthropoda; class Insecta; order Hemiptera; family Aphididae; genus Therioaphis; species Therioaphis trifolii. Next base: position 3,617,932 of record CM050411.1, read on the forward strand.
GTTGGTTAAATGTCATTAAATACAAAATATTAAATAGTACACTTTTCTTTTTTTTTTTTAATTCATGACTTCATTATTTAACATAAAAAATTACAGGATCGAGACTATATTACAATTTAATGTAATACACGCTAATAGGTTTTAACAACACATCAATAATATATTAAAATTTAGTGAAAGTAACCCTGACCTACATTTTTAATTGGTACATTTTTTTATAAACATCTGATTATCCATAGTATTTTTGAGTTTTTCTATACATCAAATTGTTCAATGTTTTGTTGTAATTCCAAAATGAGATAGTATAGATAGTAATGAGTTTTGGAAACATATCGTCGCCCTCGTGCAAAAAGTGACCATGTGCAAAAATTGACAAAGTGAATAAGTAATTATAATAAGTATATATATATATATATATATATATATATATATATATATATATATATATATATATATATACATAATTATAAGTAGGGCTAGGGACTTCATGCCCTAAAAAACCTTAAGATATGCATGCATTTATGCCCTTAAAAATTATCATATATGCTATTAAAATATGCAAGAACGCTGAAATATTCTCTTAAATATGCTCTAAAAAAATTTGTATTTTCTGTTAAAAAAAAAAAAAAAATACAATTTTATGTAAGTACACTATTATTTTCATTTCTTCTAACACAGTAACACAGTAAAATGTTTTTGAGCACTAACTTTAACTTCACAAAGTTTACAAAATAGTACTGATTGATCAATTAAAAACATAGAATTTTTACTTTAGGCTTTTTTGATTTAATTTTTTAAAAAAAACTACCAAGTCTAGAATATTATACTTATTACTAGACCATAACACATACAATACGTACATACAAACTAAATTGACGCAAGACGAAAACACATACGATACGAATAGACGAATTGACATCAACTGTTTTATATTAGGTGTATCCCTTATTGACCGATTTCGTTTTTCACAACACACGAATAATTGGAAAAACTCAAGATATAGATTATTTATTAATTTAAATTTAATCGTATTTATTTATTTTTTTCTGATTTCTAGAACATTCATATAAAATTTTGTATAGAAAATGTATAAAACATTATTCTCTGCCATGCATTGTTTTAATTTTAATAAAATGAAATATGCTCTTACAATACTAATATAACAAAATATGCACTTATATGGAAAAAATAGCTGAATATGCAAAATATGCAAAAAAAAAATGATTGCTATAAACTCCTAGTACAATGAAACAAATTTCTATGTCACTTGGCTATTTTTTAAATGATTATTGAAAAACATGCAATAAATTTTAAATCCACATTTCTATATAAATATCAATTTCTCTAATACCTACTAATTAGTTTATTCGGTTTATTAGGTTATAATTGATAGAACATAAGTTATAGAAAGATACAGTGAAACGTATAATTATTTAGGTTTATAAAACGAAATAAACATAGTCTTTGAAAAACATGCATAACTAGGTACAAAAGTGTATTGTGTTAAATAACTATAGTCAGTCGATGTAAGGTGACCATACGTCCCGTTTTGAACGGGACAGTCCCGTTTATTGAATCTCTGTCCCGTTGTCCCCTGAGAAATCTTCGGGACGCTAAAATGTCCCGTTTTCAAAAAGTAGACAAAAAAAAAATAATGAAAATAAATGTTCTTTGACGAAATATCGTTTTCAGAAAAATATAAAAGTATTTAATTATGTAATTATTACACGAAAACATTTTGTTTATAATAAGTTAATTACCTAGTAAGTGTAATAAGTTAATTTAATTTTTTTGTCCTTTGAAAACATTATAAGTACCACAGAACTTTGCTAGTAATATTATTAAATTAAAAATATTTGTTTGTAACAAATAATTATGATTTCTTTTTTTTTTTTGCCCCGTTTTGATTAAAAAATTATATGGTCACTTTAAGTCGATGTCTTCTCGCCCATACCACTGAATGTTATCTACTTTAAGGGCACGTCAAATGATCTTGACCGCCTAAAATCAAATAGCCTTTGGTAGTAGGTTGTGGATATTGGGCTCCAATAAGGTTTAAATAGAAGTGCAAATTCTTCTATTATATATAATATATATATATAAAAAGTCTTGTGTTAATTAAAGTCCTAATCCACATTCAAAGGACCTGCTCTGAGGGATTTCACCAGGACAACTAGAGTGGAGAATTGGAACTGGAACTTAAGCCAGGTAATTAGCTTAAGCCGAGGCGATAGGACGGAGAGGCGTTTTCGACTGTTCGTGTCCATCATATGCGTACCATAAATCACGGAACACTTTCCGAGACGCAGACGGCAGACCGACAAACCGGTCGATGACGACGAGAAAAATACCCCGTGTCGTCGACGTTCCGATGACCGTCCTCCAGATGGCTTCTTCGGCTTCTCGTGCCGCAAAACGTTTTGAAAACGGCCATCAACATATTGATGTCTTCTCTGTAGGTCCGAGATTTTTACGATCTCCGTCCTCTCGTCGGCGATACAGGCCCGACGAGGTCTATTCCTGTACGCTCGTGCGCGCGGAAAATCGGCGGATCGCCGGTCGTGCGAGCAGTCCGAACGTCGAGCAGCACCATGACTAAATGTCATCCGCGGTACACGTTGTGCGGACCGCGGAGACGGCGCGCGTGGATGTTTTGCACACTCGCTTTCCCCATGGAGACGCCATCCTGTCTGTGTGTAGAATGACTGGAACCGGATATACTGCGACGAGCCGGTTCGATGAACTTGTTATTCGTATATATTAATATATGTACAACATAATAGACGATAGAAAACAAAAATAAACAATACGCGAATACAACAGTAAAAACTTAATATTTTTTGTTTATTATTATTATTTATTTTTTTTTTTGAGGGGTTATTATTATTTATCAAGATAATTATTTAATCGCAGTAATAGCTTCAACATTTAAAAGTAGAAAAAGAAAAAATAGTTAGTTGAAAATCATCTTAATGGAAATAAAAAAAAAATTAAATGAAAAAAAAAAAATTCACGTGTATTAAAATATTTATGGTTTTGTATTCACACGACATCAGTACTCACCATGGAGTAAATGTTTTTTATGTGAATAGTAATTTTGGAATCATATTAATTAAAAGTAAACAGTAAGTCTATATTTATAAAATGTATTCGTTTTTAATTCATATGCTTATTGTAATAATAAAAATGCGTCAGTCATTCATGATTATAATTTACATTACTCATGAGGTCGCGAACACAAGTCACACACACGCACGTGGAATCTAAACAAAATATGGTCAGTTATGCAGTTATGCCAGCAATCTTATTTGTGCTAATAATTATCATCTCCGCGGAGAAAAAAATACACAGCCCATTACCTAGTTCGGTTTTTCCCACTGGTTCTATTTGCCAAAACCAGTTAAATCCTTTGCGTGAAAAATAAAATAAAAATAAATGTACAAACATTACAGCTGTATTAAGAATAAAGTACACATCCTTCTCCATAAATTTAAAAAAATATATATAAAATCAAGTTTTTTCTCGTTAATTTATGTTGAAACCAATGAAATAACATGAAATAACATAGGTACCATTAAATATAAACTAGTTATTTATCTTACACATTTTAAAACCTAGTAATGTTAGATATATTTGAAATATTTACAAAAGTTCAGAAATTAAAAATTATATAATAACATGCACGATGATTTTTAATTGAAGTATTTATACTTCATAAATACTATTATTTTTTTTTTTAAATACGTATTTCATTTTTTAAACTATTGCATGAAAATAGTGATTCGAAATACAAATGTTGCACCATTAATATATATAATATATATATATATATATATATATATATATATATATATATATATATATATATATATATATATATATATATATATATAATTGTAACAAAGATTGGTTTAATTGAAAAATCACTTTCATTTCGGTTCATAAAACTTGTTATACTTGAATGTATTTCTCAACAAGATCAAGTTTGATTGGTAATCTTAATCATCATTTTTATGAGTAATTAATAATTATACTGCATACAATTACGTACTGTAATTTTAAAATTTAGTTAACTGATAGACGTTAAAGTATTATTGGTATCAATGTTATCTGTATTTTATCAAAATAAAATATTTTTTAAAACTGTCTATGCACATAAGTATTTCTAATTAAATGTTTTCATTTAATTATAATTATAGAAAGAATAATAAATAATAATAATAATATTTTATATATTACACAAGTATTTTACATAAAATAATAAATATAATAAGATTGTGATGATTTCATTGTACCAAAATAAATATACTCATTAATCATACACTGTTAAACCTAATATTTCATGAAGGTATATTATTCCTACTTGAACACAAAACATACATTAAAAAAAAAAGAGCTATACATGATACGAAAATTCATAATATATAATCATTTCTAGGTACCGATGTGAATCACTCAAATTCATCTTACTGTATTGACTAGCATACTATATTAGTTTAACTTTTAAAAACTTTCTTCCAGATGTCTTCGGTTTTGAAATGCGGTTAGAAAAATTCTTCACATTTCTCGTGTTTCGTAAGTATTAATCGATCGGGATTGAGGCTCAACTCGTATAATATGCTGTGTAATTCGGCACGCACGTCCGCGGTGAGATCTCGTTCTCTTCCCAAAATCCAAATGATATCTGCGAAAAATATATAGTGTTTTACTTTAGACCCGAACATTTTCTCTCTCTCTCTCTCTCTCTCTCTCTCTCTCTCTCTCTCTCTCTCTTTCGCTAAAACAACAGGACACTCGTGCGCTCTAAAAATGATTTAATGTCATCGACGAACACGCGACGATCGCGTCTCTTACCTGTGTGAAACAGTCCAAAACTCGTGCACGACCACAGAATCGTGTAATTATCGTAGTCGGTGTGCATGATGTGATACAGCCCCGTGGTGGGCAACATGCGGGCGAACAGACCGGGCAGTCGACTGTCGGCCTGATAGTTGAGTACGGATTTGTTTTTGGTTATCAGCGTCGCCGAGCCGGAAAACACATTCGGATTCCCTGTGCTGTGGACGTGAGAATAATATTACAGCATTTCGTCGTGTACAAACGAAACAATTCACTGTGGATAGGTAACGACCGAAGCCGGTCTCACACGGTCGGTGTACACACGCTAAACGTTTGATGCTTGTGATGATTTTCCGGCTTTACGGGAGATAGTTTACGAGTTCGGTTATGGGAATATAATAGTAGTAACTAGAGCAGCGCGGATTCGTACACATTTACATATATTTACTCGGCAGGTTGATCGTCTAATATGCTAACTGCTAAGTGCTAAGTAAGCACACAATTTATTCCGTAACATTCTGATTGACATTATGAAACTTCTCAGAGCTTATTTCGACATTCGTCCATTTTAAAGACTTATTTTACGATCAGAAATTGTATTTTTCATATTTTAGTGCAAATGTTGATGTTTTTCTAGAAATTTTTGAAATAATTTCTGTCAATATAACAAAAAAATATATGCGATTTATTTTTATAGTTTTCGAATAATTTCGATATGAACAAATATACGCATGTATAAGCATAAACGGGTTTCTAAAATACAAAAAATATGTCCGTAGCTTAATGGTATTAAGTTATCGGTACGTTACCGAATTTATTGTGTATCTTAATTTTAGCTTATATGCCATTATACGTAACAATCGGTCAAATAATATACGAATACTGAGATAAAAAAAATTTGACCGTAGCTACTGAAATTCAAAGAAAAATATTTATCATTAATCGTTATTATTATTAGTATTATTATTATTATTTTTTTTTTTCAGATTGTTATTTTATTAAATAGGTACTCTTGCATATTGAAAAAATATTATTTTTTTTTTGCTAATTTTCTATTATATATTAATCATAAGTAAATTTAAGTATTTTCAGTGCATATTGGCAGGTTTTTAATGCCTATAAATCCGCGGCCTAGTTATACATTCAATGATTAACCCCATACTTAGCAAGTGTCAAATGGGTCAAATATTTGTCTAGTAGATAAGTACGCCAGCCGCGTGAGACCGGCTTGAGAATAATACATGGGAACAGACTACAATTAAATGTTGTAATTTATACAGCTGTTTCATAATTTTGGTTATGCCTACGCGGTACTATTATAAAAGTCCAGAATGCAGACTTTGTTTTCAGACCCCCTACATTTTCTTTGATCGTATAAATGTGAAAAATATTTGTATATTTTATCAATTATATTTAAAACATAAAAATGGCTTTTTTTTTTTTTTTGTAAGTCGAGGTCCACAGAGTCAATAATTAAACAGCTTAATACTTAATAATACCGCAGTTATGGGAAAGATAACTGCACCCCCGATCAAAGCACCTTTTTATAGTAAATTACCATAGTAATATACCACGTTATTATACATTCGTCACGTGGTTTACACTGTCGCATAGTAAAATCGAGAGTATTTGATGAGTAATAAAGTAAGGCAGAGGACTTATAGCGTTTGTATATTTGTTTTGCACGGTTATAAAAAAATGGCATAGTACGAAACAAATACATTTCATGCATTTACAAAGCTATTTTTGAAATTTTATTTTGCATATAAATGCATATTTTGAATAATTTTTGTTTTCAGGGCATATTTTAAATTTTTACACGCTATTTAATACTTTTTGAGACATATTTGAACTTAATTCAACTTTTTTCACATCGAAGTTTTTATCTCAAACAATACAGTCAAAATGTTTGGATACAAATATTTTTACTTTTAAATTTTGTTCCAACGTCGTACACCATACTACATCAGCACCACAGTGAACCGTGTGCCTACATCGTTAAAATTGATATTTTTGTTTAGTGCCAGAAGAAGAAATATAAAATTAACAAAAAGTCAATCAATAGAAATAAATGTTTCGGCTTGATTAGGAAAATTAAGAGAAATGTGTATTTTATTTATTTGGCGACGATATAAAATATATTTAAATTAAGTAATCGTTTCAACTTATTGTAAAGCCTATTTATTTTACTAATACTTTTAAATTAAATCGCAAAAAAAAAATTTAGCTGCATATTTTAAGTGCATATTATAGGGTTTTTAAGTGCGTACGTGCTTGCATATTTAGTGCTTTTTTAGAGGTACAAGTCCTCTGCCCTAGTAATAAGGTAATATCACACCTGTAGTTTGTTTTCGATTATTCGTATTGATATAGCAATGCAATGTTCCATGTAAGTTGCCGCTAATACACTATTATCAATACGTATACGTAATTTGAAAGTTTATATTGAATACTTATTTATCGACACTACTAGACGGGGGACCGGAGTCCTCAGTAATCCAGTTATTTAAAGTAAATGTAGTAAATTAAATACAACCATTTAAATTAATAAAAAATTGATGAACAGTGTTAAACCGCGGACCATCGAGATAAAGACAATATAAACAATATATGTATATTTTTAATAAAAATGTATAGATTAAAAGATTGTCGTCTACTAGTTTAAAGGTTTTAAGAGTACTATGATGCGTGAAATAAAATGTTTGTATTATTTATAACTGTTAAATACGCATATTGCATTGAAGAAACATTTTTGTTTAAAAAAAATATATTATATTGGTAACATTATTTTATCACCGAGCTACAATAAAAAACTATCCTTCTGTTGACACAATTCTGATGTATAATAATGACAATATTTTGTTAAAGTGCAAAAATCATCCTTACATTCTGTTCTTTGTTCCAATGTGGACTTTGTACGATGTGCCGTCTGGACGTAATGTAAAGTTGAACGCAGTACAACTGGCGGTCACCTCCATCATGTAAAATGTTTTCTCCACTTCATACCACTGGCCTTCGAACTGAGAATTGAAAAAACGTCAATAGTTAAAAAGATTTTCTACTAGAGTAAATAACATAGGCTATAAGTATATTTTATTTTTTATAGTGTTTATGGACATATGTATATGACTGAATGAGTGAACCGTTTTTACTAGTAATTGGTTTGATTTAAGTAATGTATAGTAAACATAGAATCTAGTAATTATAGTGACTTTTATTAAGCAGCGAAATTATTTATTTTTAACGTTTAATTAAATTTAATAATTGCCTAATTCAAAAACTATTCATTCAATTAAAAATTGTAATGTTTTTTAAATGCCTATACAATCCGGCACGACTGTCTAGTGTCTACCGTACGGATTTTTATTTATGGAGAATTGACTATTTTCATCATACGTGTTATTATATCTACTGATTACTATAGCCATATACATCGAACGTAACATTCGTGATCGTAACACCTGCAGTGATATTATCCTCAAACGAATAGAATTACAAACATCTTCGTTTGTTGCACGGTCGCTAATTTCGTCGATACCCATATAAGTAAACCTATGGTACGGGCTTGGATTTGGAAATAATTAACTTAATGCTTATAAGTTATAGTTTCATTGCTGATTTGGTAAAACATTTCGGCCCAGGAAAGAAATTAAATTATTTGATATTTATTATGCTCTATGTTGTTTTGAAATAAGAATCCACTATTTATCAAATCAAATTATGAAAATTAATAATTTTTTTTTTTCATTTGGCTTTGGAAATTTTTATTTTTGAACTGATTGTTAAAGAGATTTAAAGTTTAGAGTAACGAAGAAGAGTAGCAAGGGCACCCCGAAAAAAAAATCACTAATTTGCCACTCTAAATTTTAGGTGTTTATAATTTGTATACTTCTTAAATAATTGGTTTAGTAATTTATATCAATATCTATAAATATAATAATAGGTAAATAAACACAAAACAATAAATAGTTTTCTTGAAAATTAATGTGGGACGACAAAAAATTCACTCAGTAAGTTAGATATACCCAATTGTAATTTTTCAATGGCATACTATAAAAAAGGAAACTAGCGGATATCAATTTGTTTTAAAAAAAGCCGATTTATAGAAATCGTTGCCTTAATTTCTCTTATAAAGCTTTATTGTCTGATCAAACCAAAAATATGACGTAAACAGATCGATTTAAAATTTGTGTTTCAGCAATTTCGTCTTATAAATATTTAAAAGAGAGTAAATGAAAGTTTTTTTATTTAGGTAAATCTAAAATGATAAGGAAATTTCATATTTTTTAACTACCCTTGATGGATTGATTTGGGGTTAATTTTTGAAAATCAAATGGGGATTAATGTTTTTTCAATACGATCTGAAGATATTTTTTTTTCAGAAAATTAGTATGGTCGAAAAACACTAATAGATGCAAAACTTAAGGTGATAAAGCGATTTTAAATTTTGCGGCGTTTACTTGTTAAACGCATTATAACCGCAATACTACACGCACAACCGCATTGGACGTGCACCGCACCGTGATCTTAAAACCAATTTCTAAAAGTTTGAAATCGCTCTCGAACCTAGAGTTTTATATCAATTATTATTTGTCATCCACTAAAATTTACGAAAAAAATTTCTTCACATTAGAAAAAAAAGTTTAGGTTCCCATTTAGTTTTAAAATAGAAAAATGTAACTGTATGGTGTTTACAAAAAAACAATAAGTTAAACGATCGCACGTATTACATGTAGAATGTAACTGTACTGCCTGTACCATTATTTCGAATGTTTGACAGTATCAATACAGTTCATTTATTTTACAATGGAATATTTTTTGTCTCTAACCACTAAACACGTTTTTGGGTTGTGAAAGAAGTTTAAACATTTCCATTCAGTCTCATTTGTAGATTAAAAATGTCTTTTACGTATTTTATTGGTACTTGAAAAATTTGATAAAAATATGAAGTATTCAATTTTTTTTCCAAACGTACCTGAAGGAAAAGTAAAAATAAAATATACATATTATATAACAGCGAAGAAATGCGAACGTGCATAATTTCATGGATATGTATTTTTCGTGGATAATTCTGATTAAATTTTATTGATTTATTTTTGGTGATTTTTAAAGATGCATATTCTGATTGCCTAATTGAAAATAATAATAAAAATGTCTACGTGTTTAGTTGATATAATTCAACTTTATTTCAATAAGTTTATTTTGGTTTTTAATAAACTTTATTTGAAGACTCATATATATGAATTTCATTTGGGATTAAAACTATAAAACTATTAATTATCATAAACTAGGCCACATTTACTTGATTGTCACGGACTCACGGTTAAGCAAATTCTGAGCATATTCAAATATAAATCATTTTTTTAATTTCATAAAAAGATAACCATATGTTACACTTAAAATTAGGTGTTCATAGTTCATAATAGACATAATGATATATTTAATTGGTTATTTTTAAAAATTAACCTTCTGGAAAAACTCCTGAATGGTCGATGGCCTAATCCGCTAGCGTTGTGTTGACATCTTTATATAATACTAAAACATTCATCAACGTCTCAACGAAAAAATATCAATATTAACAAGTTTGTGTCTTATTTTCTCGTAGATACCATTCGTATTAATGTAGATAAAACGACATAGATACGTTTGTTATAAATGGGACTTATCATTATAATATTTTCTTTTTTTGCTAAATAAAAATGTACATTCATCAATATAATTTAGGTACATCTGATTGTTTTATTATAGTTTATACTAGACTCTCTAATTTATATATTTATTAATAGGATTTAAAATATTGAAATGATTGGCTATACGTTTAATTGACTTCTGAAGACGTATTAACTGAATAGTAGTCGGCATAAATACCTAATAAGAACTATATTTTCAATGGACTACACAACTGCAAATAATTTTTTTTTATTCATTCATAAATAATAACTGTTGATTAAAGAACGTTATTGGTACTACTAAACGATGATAAAATCCAATATTTAGCCAGTGACGGATAATAATTTTAAAATGCGCGTGACTATTATTTCGTCATCGTGACTTGTACTCCATGTACGTCATTCAAGATTAGAACCACCACTGTTTAAAATCGTATAGGTACCTATACAAGATTAAATTTATCAGTTTAGACTTTTATATTAACAATTAAAAGATTTAGATCCATTTCTTCAATTTAATATTATTTTACTGTAGAATTCATAAATGGTTTATTCTAAACAAAGGATAAACTTACCTACTTATCGATATCTATGGTAGGTATATTATTATTTTTGTTTACATTTCTATAATAATATACGATATTATTATGATTATTACCTTCGATAATGTTTTAATAGAATTAATATAAAGTACGTAAACCGTATTTAGTTTATTAGTTACATTAAAAGATACCTTTTTTTCCCGTGTTTGAACCGAAAAACATTGAAAGGTATCTATGTTCATATTTATGATTACATTAAATCATTTTTTTGATATTATATTGTATTGTATTTGGGTTTTCACTAGTCAGCCACCACTACTATGAGAAGCGCTCACATTTAAATACTAATCGTGAGTGTATTTCGTATTGAATTTGAAAACGTGTCTTAATTTTAATTGAATCATTTAATGAACACAATATTATTGTAAAACAGCTTTAAGTACGCTGCGATGGGGATTTTACATTTTACAATGGTGTAAAATCTACACGAATAAATTTAATATCAGCGGAGTAAGAGTTTTAAGTGTTTATACAGTGGTCAGTGAGAGTCATAATATTCCCGTAATAATATAATGCACGCTCATGGGTTATGAGTAATATCAATACTTTATGAGTAATATCAATAACTTTATAATATTTAATCGGCGGTAAAGATTCTATGGTACACGATACATGGCAGCGGTGAAATAATGACGTCACGGGTATTTTTCAAACGTTCATAGCACAAATAAACATCGGTGGTCAATCGGTTTCGAAATAATGGTCGAAAACATTTTTAAATTGCATCCCTGTTTTTATCGTACTATATGTTATGACAGGGACGTCTTAATATTTTCTTTTTTGAACCTTTTAACTATCAAAAGTAATCTAGTGGCGGTGATTGGCAATAAGTATAATACTCTATGGCGAGGACGTGATGTTGAGCGAATAAACACGCTATTGTAGCAAATTACAGCAATGAAAAATTCCAATTTTTTTGTTTTTTTTTTTATTTACCTCAGTTGATGTGTTTTTTTTTATGAGTAGGTATACTGCAGTAGAAGAAAGTGCGCGAGCACAAATAGTCCACGGACCTTTTGAATCCGCTCTTTCTACATCTGTGGGTATAATTTAAATTTTTCCTGTGTCTATTTTTTTATATAAAAAAATAAGGCATTTATGAATATATTTTGGTAATGAAGCTAATATCCGTTTATAACGTTCAAAGTAACTCGACGCAATTATAATGTCAAACCCGAATCAACCTAATCCAACCGAAATAAAACCAACTCGATTTTTAACTTGCCTGACCTTGCGTGAGAGCGAATAAACTTATACCTATGTATGTTGATTTGGTAATTATTCTTACATGAATATCTAAATTAATTTCTCGGTTTATTTCGTATTTTAAACTGTTTTTAAACATTTTAAACACTATTGTAAAATGATTTTTAATAAAAAAAAAAATTACACGGAGTACATCTATGTTTGTGATTTACACATTTTAGACCTTTTCACGACCTTTGTAATAAAATCAACCACATTAATTGAAAGGAAAAAGTATTTTTCAAATTTTATTTATTACCTTCGTTTTATTTTTGGACCGTAATTTAAGAGATACACATATTTCAAGTTTAGAATTGTAAGGGAATGGTGGCAAATATTTACAAAGTACATACCTACCTATTTAGGCTATTTTTGTGAGCAATATGAAATTAATATAACGAGTATGTAGTTCGAAAATATTAAGCAACTTAATTGTGATGTGTCTATAAGTTTAATGCGCAGAAAAAATCCTTTAAATTTGTAATTTTTTTTAAAAAAAGCACTAAAAAACACGTTATAAATGTTTTAAAAATACATTGAAAATCAAATTTTTTTAAATAATATATGGAACTTTCGAGTCTTATTGAAAAGAAAAAAAAGTAAGTTGAAAAAATATAGAATAAATTATACTCTGGGAGGGCTCGAGAGTCAATAATAAAATGTATAAATTATAATTATCATTTTTAGAAAAGCTGTCTATTTCAAAATACCTAATATGTAGTAAAAATTATCACTATTTAAAAACTATTAAATCATTTTTTCAAAATAGTGAGAATAATGAGTTATATATATATCTACATTTTTTTAACAAAAGTGTAGTTTCCATAAATGTTTCAGGTAGTTAGTAAAAAATAAATATATAATTTAAAAACTACGAAATTGACTGAAAAATCGAGTGTTTTGAGTTGAAAAAATTTTGCGCTCTTTAAATACAGAATAAATATATATATATATATATATATATATATATATATATATATATATATATATATATATATATATATATATATATTATATATATATATATAGCATAAGCGCAAATATTGTTTGAGATTTAGGGGGACCTGAAGTTTGGGTTACTTAATGAAGCATTTGTAGATAAACACCAGAAAAAATTTTCTTCGCTACGCTCGATTTTGAAAATTACGTTTTTACCTAATTATAACACATAGAAACAATACAATTTACTACATATATATTATTTTTATTATATTTTTGTCAACGAACTATTTTAACTAGATACCTTTTAATCGTTATATATCCGAAATGACCAAAACTATTGCAATGCATAGTTTATATTGTACACATTACGCGTACTATTGATGTTTTTTTTATAAAACAATCTCATAATAAGCAATTTAAACCAAACCAATGATAGGTAATATAAATTGAATTAACAAAATTGAAAAAAAAACTTATTCACTTTCGTAATATTTAGAACTGTATATAGTTATATAAGTAGCGACTTTAGTTGTTGTTTCAACAGAAAAACTTGTGAAATCATTAAAAATTACGTGGATAGAAAAATTATTTAAAAAAAAAAATTACTTTTTTCATAAACATGTAATTTTCTTACACTGTATTTAAAATTGCACGTAAAATTAAAATTTTGCAATACGCACGATTCGATCGCGAACGCATTCTAGAGATCGTCACGTTCGACGCTATAAACAATAAAAACGTTTGCACAATAAATTATGTGAATTCGCGGAGGCTACGGACATTTTCGTCAAGGCTTAGCGCCCAAAGTCCCCGGTATTCGCGGCCGCGTGATACTCGCGTGTATAATACGCGGTGCTTTCAATGATTCAATTTCACTGACATACCCTTCAGTGACGCCGATCCTTATATCTAGGTATTGCAGTTGCAATACCTGTTAAGGGTTGGTGGGTGGGTGTGGTGAGGCTGTGAAACACACTATGGGTTAGATCCACTCGATGGGAGGAAAAAAATATGAGGGGCAGTTGCTCAGCCTATTTTGGTTAGGTGGATGGGTATTTGCTTCGAAGGTATGCTTATAATGCTTCGCAATACCTCTTAAAAACTGATTTCGGCGCCACTGAATTACCCGTCGTGACCCGTTCACGACGGTGATCGATCGCGCCGCAAACGTATGTTTTACCTGTTTCGGGTCGAACTCTCTCATGGACTCTTTTTTCGGACACTTTCCCAGACTCTGGCCGTGGACCGCGGCCACGTGCAGTTGCGAGATGACGACCAGCGCCGCAGCCACCGACAAAAAACAGTACGGACGGACGACCGTCGTCGATTTACGCGTTTTCGTCACCTCGTCGTCTCCGGCCGAGACTCGTGGCGGCGACTGCTGCTGCTGCAGCATCCGCGACCGTCCTCTTGCCGTCATGGTCGGCGTTCGCAGGCGGTCGTAGGCCGGGGTTACAGACGAGTCTATTTTATATGTATACATACACGTCGCGCTCAGACGGGGGGAAATTTTCAAATTTGAAAAAAAAAAAATTCTAGAAAAAATTAAAAAAAAAAAAACTCGCGACGACAATAATACGGCGGCGGCGGCTTCGAAGGCGTCGCGTCGGACACACACCTGTTACACCCGTGCACTACGTACGGCGGACTGCAGCACGACCGTCGTCGGGAACGCGGGTACTCGGGTATAAGGTCGTCGACAGTCCATGTGCCGGTCGATAAGCGGCGGGTACACGGGTAAGACACGGCTACGGCTGCAGGTTTGTGAGTGTGTGTGTGTGTTTGTAGCGTGTGTAAGTAAACTGTGTATACGGTATGATAATTGGTCACGGTGTTTTCTCGCGGGCCTTGTCAGCCGGGGGTTCGCGTCGGAGACACACACACATATACTATACGCGCGCGGACGGTAACCGACTGGTGAATGGGTTTTTTTTTCTTTTTTTTTTCACTTCTCTGTAACCCGCGCGTTACGAATATCTAATAATAATAATAATAATAATAATAATAATAGTTATAGTAATAAACAAATCTCTCTGGCACACATTCGTGTGCTCCCGCCACTCTCCCGCGGAGTCGAGAACCGAAAAAAACAATCCTATTTCTCATACACGCGCGTTATACAGAATACAGTGTACGTATACACACGCCGCGATCACTTTCGCCGGATCTCACGTGTATACCTACACACACACAGTGTTTGAGGACAGTACAAATAAAATATATAGGTGTACAATACGAATCCATACACCTTATGTACATATTATATTCATATACGAGTATATTATATACCACTCCATTATCGTGTACAGAGTGACTCGGCGCTATTTGAAAATTGCGATTCAACCCCGTATGCCGTATGGATATGAATTTTTTTTCTAGTTTAATTTGAAACGCTAGCAAAACGACTTTTTTTTGATGAAAAAAAATTATTTAGATACTATTTTGACCGATGATATTGGAAGTTCTTAATTTTCTTAAATGGGATGCAGAAATGGGATGTTTACAACCTAAAGAGTACCAAAAATAACCGAAAAAAATGACCTGACAATTTTTCATAAGTGTCAGAGTAATTTAAAATATGAATCGAAAAACTTTTATGACACATTAAAATTTTTAGTTTAATTTAAAATTAGAAATATATATGAAATTATTCCAAGTTTATTAGGAAGTAAAATAGAAATAAAAAATATGTTTAAAATATTCGAATTGGTTGATTTTGAAAACTGAAACTGACAATGAAAATCACTGAAAATAAAGAAAACAATAATTTAAATAACTGTTAAATAAAAACAATTGTATTATTTTGCATACTAATTTGACCTTCCTTCAGCCACACTGTATAGTTAAAATGTGGCTGATGTTTTCAAACTGCAAAATACGATGACGTCGGTAAGACGTAAGTTAATACCAAATAACCCTCCATTCATAATTATACAATTATTTTGTTAAATACATTTTCTTTAAAATCTACTTTTGAGAAAAATGTCCCGCATTGTACAAAAATTACATAAATGACGAATAGTATTAAAAAAATGACGTAAAAATAATTTTAAAAAATGATGTTAAAAACTTAAAAAAAAAAATGAATTTTAAGCTAAACATGCAAAATTAAATTATTATAATCAAAATCAAGAAAAAGCATAAAGCGAATGATCAGTTTAGATATCATTGTATTGGATCAAAGGGAAAAAATGCGAAAGTCAACAACATCCTATCCCTTAGTAATCAGTTTTAATTTTGAATAACATGCCAAATATCACGAAAAAGAATACTAATTTGTTGAAAATTTTGAAATCGGAATTTGTATGAATGGACAGACAGTTTAAGAGAAATAAGCATTTCAAGTTTAGAGCAACAATGAGTAGGTAAGTGATTCAGATAATCCCCACTGGCTACTTTCAGCATCTTGGTACCCTTGTTCCTTATTTCCGCTACGTTAAACTTTAAACGTTCGTACAGATGTATCTCTTACCTACACGATTGTGTCAATCGGTCGGACGATACAGATTGAAATAATAGTAAAATATAAATAGAAAATATAGTAGTTGTGACCTTTAAAAAAACTGAAAACTTACAAAATTAAGTCCCGCGACGAAAACGAAAAACAGTTGACTTTTTTTTTTTTATAAAAAAGGAAAAAATAATATTCAAACGTATTTATGAATAGTTTATACATAGTTCATAAACGGCGCCGAGGATGTTCCCTGTAAACACGTGTTCTCACATTTTATTGCCGCGTGTGAGCAGCTTATTAACAGCCGAAAGATTCGTTCCCATCCTAATTATCGAGAACAAGGAAAAAACACGCGGATACGTCATACCAACTATAGTTTAGTCGTGCGTCTATTATAGTTATAATGAACGACAGCGTATTACGAGTGTGGGTTCTCACCTATACAGCCGGTACAGCAGTGTACACACACGTTATTATTATGTAGGTAATATAATATAATACACCGACGACGGTATAATAATAATAATAATAATACCTATACAAGAATGAGCCGGAATACAATATAATATTATACATTACATATGGCCGTGTGTGTGTGTGTGTGTGTGTGTGTGTATACAGATAAGTAAGTACGTTACTCAACGCTCATAAAACGTAATATAGCTAAATAGGCATCGTGTGTGCGGTTTAATATAAAAAAAAAAAAAAAAACATCGAGATACTTCGAATACCAAACGGTATTAAATAGTTGGGTAGGTAGCCGTCACAACAACACTTTTCAATTATTGTTGTTTCGTAAAGAATTTCCATTTCACGAGGACTGTAACGTGCGTGTGATTTAACGGGTTATTCTATCGGGTGACACATAGGTACCGGTCTACCTACACGGGGTTACGAGTGTCGTGAATGAGCATTTTATTTGGATGACGTGGTCGTTAATCCGTTGTCCTGCGGCTTTCGATTGCGTTTCTTTTACGTTATTTGGAGATTATTTCGAGTTTTAAACGTCGAATACCGCATAACACCTGTTCTAAGTGCCAACAGAGATTTACGATTTTCAACATCTTTGACGAATAGAAATCGTAAACGCGATTCGTATTTCTATAGACACCGACGTGCGATCGATCTACACGAGTATGACTGATAGAGATCTGATATATCTATCACGTTGTAGGTACTTACTCGTGTGGCCGTACCCAATGGTCCTCGTCGCGATTTAGTGGGGAACACACCGATTATTGTTTTAAAATTGAAAGCACTTGACTGATGTATCTTTGGTATTCAAAAACGTTTATGAATGAAAAACTATGTAGGTACATTACGTACCTATGTTTATAATAAACATACAGTGTGTTCAACGATTCAGGTCTAAACACACAATATTTCAACGCAAGACATTGGATTTTATTTGGGTTTCTTTAACTGCACACAGTATCTTCAGTAATAAAACTTATTACTGAAAAAATTCAAATTTGAAATCCGTTTAATTAGTACATGAACAGCAAAACTACATTGTTTTTAATAGCGACACTCTGTTTTTAGTTCGGTTATAAATTAAATTATTTTGTTTTAACAAGTTTGATTGACCCAGTTTTTCAAATCTTCAGTAATAAAACTTATTACTGAAAAAATTCAAATTTGAAATCCGTTTAATTAGTACATGAACAGCAAAACTAAATTGTTTTTAATAGCGACACTCTGTTTTTAGTTCGGTTATAAATTAAATTATTTTGTTTTAACAAGTTTGATTGACCCAGTTTTTCTCTATTTTGAAAGCATCAACTTATTGAAAGGGGTGCACACAGAAATTACTATCTTCATTTTCCAAATTAGTTTCAAAACAATGTATGCTAATTCATGATATCTACAGGTTTACAAACCAATAATCCTACTCTTTTGTAAGATTATATGTTTGGTGGTTCCTTACTTAAATAATTGTAGGAACAATTCTTGAAAAGGGTGAAAATTTAAGAGACATTTTTCAAAGTATTAAGTTCAACTGTACAAGAATGAGAATTATGGTAATTATTTTAAAGGACCTTTTTTTTTTTTTTTTATTAAATATTGTTTTTCGATTTTAAATTCACAACTTTCCAACGATCAGATCTTCAACTAAGTTATGTATTAAATAATATAAAGATAATATATTATACAAACATATAAATGATACAATAAAATAGATCAGAGATTCTCAAACTGTGGATTGCATTAAGTTTTGAAATGCATAAATATTTGTTTACAATAAAATATAAAATAACAGATTACTGTATCAAAAAAGTACATATATCACATATAAATTAAAAAAGAAAAGATATATTTTATGTATAAATACTAACATGTGTACAACTATGTTGTACATTTATTACTATAAAGCCACATTATATTATAAATAATTAATAATTTAGTTCATGACGCTAAAGCCTAAACATTTCAAAAGAGATTAATACCATGCAAATATTGAAGGAATCTGTAATAGATAATTAATTTTAGTTAATTTATTATTTTTACATTAATCAATCACACACACAGATTAACTACCTGTAAAGCTATAATAATTTATATTTTGATTGTGGTCAAAAGTGTGTATTCTTCAAAGCATTTGAACATAGTACCATGTACAGTCTCAATGGTAAGACAAAAACAAATATATTAATTAAATAAAAATATAAGATACTTAAAAAAATGTAACAAAACATTTATTTAATATTGTTTATTCAATATCCTAACAAATAGCACACAAAAATGAAACAATAAATTGACCTTAACATTGACCAATATACAAAATAATAATGATAACAAATAATACATATTTATTACTTTGTGACTAATTAGTCATTTATCTACCATTTTATATTTAATGCTTGATCATTTTTTTTAATTTCCCGATACGATGTAAATAAATATTCATTTTTATTGTTTTCATCTAACCAGTTATTGTATAAATAGTTTACATGGTCATTCTCGGTGGGACTTCTTTTAGGTAATTCATCATAAGAATTTTCTAAACTGTTTATGAATTCTCTATTTGGTTTCAATTCCACTTGTTTTATTTGGGCACCACCATTCAAACAACCTGTTTGGAACAATGAAAAATTAGCATATTAATAACACTTAATATATAAACTAAATTAAAATTAAATTACATGAAATATGAATAAATTACATTATTGGTAGACAAAAATATTTTCCAAAAAAAAAAAAATTAATTAGGAAATTAAATAAACAATAATATCTTACCTGAAGGACATGCCATTACTTCAACATAATCATATGGGCACCTTTTACTTTTTAGTTTTTGTACAAGGTTTTGTATGTTCCTAAATCCATTAGCTATGGCAAAACGTAATACAACAACTCCATCGACTTCTAATGTAGCCTCTTTCATATCAATATTTCTATAAACATTTTTAAATAATTTCACTAATTAATTGAATTTATACCATACATGTATATTCATTTGTTGATCAATTTATTTATTAATACAAACCTTAGAGGTTTAAATTCGACTTTGTCAACTTTTATATTAAATAACTCTTGAGCTGCATGACAAAATATATGATGAGCATATCCTCCAGATCCAGAACCACTGTTAGTGAATAATTCAAAGCTATCTTCTGATATATTACTTATGGGGTTGTCAAATTTTATAGGAACTATTTCATCAAAAACTATGTCTTGTTTGACCCACAATGCATCTAATTCAACTAAAATATAAGTTTGAAATTGTAATACATCACAATAAAATTCAATAATTACATTTACAATAATAAGCTTTAAATTCATACATACTAGATGTTACAACACAATCAACATCTTTGGTTTGAGTGTCCACATCAAAAAATTGATCTCTAGACGCTTCTAATTTTTTGTCAAAACAAGGCATGACAGTTAAGTGATATAAATCTGTCCTAGATTTATTCTTCAATTTTGAAATATAATCTTTGATAAGTGAAGCTATTATTTGCTGTGGAGATTTCACGCGACTTATATATGGTAGTATGAAATTTCCATGAGTTTTCTCTGCATAACACACCCAACCTATGCACAACATAAATGTATAAAAATGTATAAAAACGAGTTACCAAAAAAATATTAACAGGTTCATCAATTTATACCTGGACATGATGAAGCTAACATGGGTAGGATTTTTTGAGTTTTTGTGGCTTTAGCAGCTTTATATCTTTCTATAAACTCGTTCTGAGATTCTAATAACGCCAAATCTTCGGCAAGTTTTAAATCCAGGACCAAATCTGCACCCAATTTCTTAAAATATCCTTAAAACAAATTTTTCTACAGTTATTTAAAATATATTTCTCTTATTAAATATAATCGCTAGTGGAACCAAACATAATTTTGATACCTATTATTATTATTAAATATATACCCACGAGAAACTTCCAGCGAGTTTCTATCAAGTGTAAAGATATTAGTTACAAAAACATTCTTATTTTAAAACTTCGTAAGAAATGTTGACTTTTCTGATGTTCAAACATTTTACTAGTATGGTTTATTATGTTAAATTGTATAGTTGGCATTGTTGATGAACACAATAATCATAAAGTATGCGTACTATATCAGCAAACACAGACTACCAATTGTAGTCTTTTGTTATAAAGTGTAATTTATACAGCCGGTAATTCTTTTTTCACAGCCTTAAGAATATCTTTAATAGGAACACCATTTCTTTTTAATGGCTTATTATTTATCTTTATTAATTGATTAATGACTTTTGATAGAAACACTTCATTAAAATATGAGCTCAGGTGTTCAGTTTTCAGATACTCTAATAATAAAATAATGTAATTAATGTATACCTTAACGTAATAAGCATTAATATAATAGATATTACTGGTATCTTGCAGAAATATGATGACAACGAATAAATAAAGAGGATTTATTTGATGCATTTTTGAGATAAGATGGAAGCTTTTTAGATTTTATAATTTAGATCTAACTTATTTTGTATACGTTAAATAGTATTAAATATTATAGATTAAAATTTGAAAATTTGATGATAGACTGGCAATAATATCACAAGAAACACAAATTATTTGGCTTTTAAACAAATTTGATAAATAATACTTACCGCATAATTTTGATGCCGCAGATTCAACTGTAATATTTTTACTTAGTGCAATCGATATACATGATTGAATAGAAATGGAAACGACTATGAACTTTTTACTATCAAGATTCTGAAACGTTTGATTGTGTTATATAAAAGTTAAGTAAAAAAAAAAAAAACTAAAAATAATTGAATTACATTTTTTGCATCAAAAACACGCATCATTTCATCAGTACTTTGTTGTTGAACAAGAACAGTTTCTGCTGAAGTTATACACCCACTGCATGCTAAACAATCTGTCAACGATATTTCAACTTGTTTCAATTTTTCACTCTTGCCATTCTAGAAATAAAATAAAAATTCATAATTATTTATTTTAATTTCTAATGAGTATCAACAACT
Organism: Therioaphis trifolii; assembly: GCA_027580255.1. Taxonomy (NCBI): domain Eukaryota; kingdom Metazoa; phylum Arthropoda; class Insecta; order Hemiptera; family Aphididae; genus Therioaphis; species Therioaphis trifolii. Next base: position 3,640,150 of record CM050411.1, read on the forward strand.
TATTCGAAATATCAGCAATAGATGTAAACAAACTGAACTTAATTTATTATATACGGCTATGACTCATTTTTAATTTAAACACAATGAATCCTCTAATAAAATATAGTATGATATACTAATTAATATTAAATTTAAAAACAGACATTTTTTTAGAATGTGCTGAGAAAATGCTCGTATTATTTATTTAATCTTTAGGTACCTTTGTAAAGAGATCAAACTTTCATTTTCACAGTAATATAATAAAAAGAGGATTCAGAGGTTTCACATCATTCACATCAATAAACAGAAAAATTTCAATTCCATAATAATACACATGCTTGGAATGAGGTTTCAACAATGTCTGAAAATATTATATATTATAAAATTCACATTTGTTGTATGTGTAAGTTTAAACATTAGGATTAAAAAAAAATAATGAAGTTTATTTTTTAAGAGGTTAATTATTTACATTTTATATTTGTGAGTCTACTATGATTTGAAGTAGAAATTCTATAGCTTTATTTTAGTAGCAAGCAGTAAATTTCAGCTTACAATTTTATCAAATATAATTCCTAAGAGTTTTCTTTAGAAAGTGAGTATTGAGTGACAATAAATTATTCATAATATTTGAGAATACTAGAACAAAGTGGCAATAATGATTAAAATGTAACTCAATAAAATAATTTCAGGATCCTCAAGAAGGAAAAAAGCCAAAAGTTTTCTTTTCACCTCAATGATACCTCAGATTTATGTTCATTAACACCTAGGCATAGACATTTAACAAAACACAAGTAATTAAAATACTGATACACATAATGCTTTTCATTAACTTATTATTTGTTTTCTTTAAGTTGATTATAATCCTGTAGTTTCAATGAACCATTTGAGCGATTTAATTCAAGGCTAATAGACAACACACAACACATTAAATAATTAATTACCATTGAGTCTTGGACATAAGAACCGTCGTCTCCAATTCGTATTTTGGCGCCTGTCCCAAGAGATGACTTTTCAAATTTTACGGGTTTTATACACTCCTAAAAAATATTAATGATTATGTGTAACAATTTTTGTCAAAGCCAAAGTAGACGTTTAGGCAAACCTGGGATGGAGTAATAAAATCGTCCAAATCGGTCAATTTTAAAGCACCACTGAATCCTGAAGAAATCATCTTCACTATTTTGACGATAAATATTGCAGCTAAATGAAATCAAATGAATTCCTACATAATATTTGAAAAAAATTGTATTTTGACTTTTATCAAATTTGTTCAATGATAACAGTTCTCATTTGATATTGATAACAAATATGATAACAGTCGGACCCGGTAGACTAAATAATAAGGTTCTTAAATTAAAATCATTCATTTACACAAGAGTTTCATATTATTTATTAAAAAATAAAAAACGGACATTGGTAAGTCGCCGAGAAATAAGAATATCAATTCTCTGTGCGGTAAGTAACATTTTTCCGAAAGAAATATTTCGTTCAGCCTATGTCAACTGAGATTTATCGACTGGTCAGATGATTCGAAATGATTTCCCGCCAGTTCATTGACAAATTCCACGGGGATCCATTGACCATTCAGACCGTGTTTCGTAAACGGATCGTCCGTCTGTACGTTGATGTCGTCGACGCCCAAATCCAATCTGACAACAACAATAAAGTGGCGTTCAAATATTTAAATAATATCGTATACAGAATTGGAATATTCATAGTTTATTTTTTCTCGGTCATAACAGGCCCCTTCTAGCCAAAAATTCGTGACATTTGTACGTTCGACCACAATAAACACACATGACACAGCTGTGTCAGGTCGAATGCGAAAGTATATAATATGAAAAACACTATAACTTACAGTAGTGCCAAAGTTCAAAATTGTTAAATACAACGAAAATAACCGCAGTGCGCAATTTCAACACCTGCACGGCTGCACCCCATAGTTCGCAGACTACAGAGTAAAGACTACAGTACTACACATTGTACGAATATCATTAATATTATCTGTGGTTAGAATAAACTCTATGTCAAACCCAAATTTTTTACCGTCAATAATATGAATATAAGACTTATCGCGTAGTATCTAGGCACATTAAAGTGTAAAGATCTTTTTCACATCATCTCCCACCTAAATTTTGAAATGATACTCTAATTTTCTTTTTCTTTTACATATCATCGACTCAATTATTGTACCATAATCGATGAGTCAGAAATAATAACTGATGCTGAGAACTTCAAGTACCTACTTTTAAACTTTCAGGTACTTAAGCACTTAAAATCTTCAAAAATGCTCATAAAATGTATTACATATTTATTATTTGAAAAAAAATTATGTGAAAACAATTTAGCTGTAAAAAACATTTTAAAAGTATTTTTTTATTTATACACAGTTGTCAGTGAAAGTATTATTGTACCGAAAATTGTCCAAATGAGTAATTCGTCCAAAATTAACACGAAATACAACTGTACCGAAGTATTGCAAAATAACATGTCCTTAAAACTTTCTAATATATCTATACACTCAATTAATATGCAATAATGACAAAATATTCAAAATAAAATTTTAAATATAACCTTCTAATGTTATGAAATGCGTTAATAGATCACGAATATCGTTCTCTGATCCTTTTAAGCAAATATATGATAAACTACAAGTCCTCATACCAAGAAATGACACTCACGAGTCGTTATCGAGGTCATTATTAGGTAAGTTTTACAATATATTGACGGTAGTACGCGCCCTATGGAGTTCAGAAGTGACAAGGTTGCCGAATGGGTCATAGTTAGGAGGGGCGAAGGCCGTTAAGGGGTCGTGACGATCCCTCACTAATTTAAATTTGAAACACATTTGTACAGTCGGCACTTGTACGTGTATGAAATAAAAATATATAATCAAACACAAATTTAAAGTTTTTAAATTTGAAAAAAAAAAAAAAAATACCGTGTGAAATAAAATAACTTGAAAAATTACCAAAAATTACCCAAAGCTAAGTGGTCGGTGTGCCAGCATGAAAATTTACCGCTAACTGTGTGATCGCTAAGTCTGCCGAGCGTCTCGTAAATCCGTCACTGTACAAGCGCCGGGGACAATGCGGATCTAACTCCGATACGCATACAGTCATATGTATTGTATCGGTGAACACATCGATTTATTTTTTTGATAAATCTCATAATATTGACTGGGTGGTTCAGAAATTACGTTACGGCAAATTTATTTAATAGACATTAAAAATAGGGTAAAATGTTTATCATGAAAGTTTCTTTATTTCGAGAAATCTAAAATTATAAGTAAACTTCATATTTTTTAACTACCTGTTACTAAAATTGTAGTTTTGGTGGTTACCTTCTAAAAATCGAGTGGGAACCTATGTTAAATAAAAAGCGAAGGTATTTTTTTAGTGAATTTTAGTGGTTTAAAAAAGTTCATCGATGTATGAGAGCGATTTTAAATTTTACGTCATTGTCGTGTTAATGACAGGATGCGCAAACGCACGACACTAGGACCGCACAGTGATCGTAATACAATTTCTAGAGATTTAAAATTGCTCTCAAATCTAAAGTTTTGTACCAATCAATATTTTTAAATCGCTAAAATTTACTAACAAAGTACCTTGACATCGTGTTGGCAAAAAAAAAAAATATATATATAGGTTTCCATTGGACTCTAAAAAGTTACCTCCCAAAACTACCCCTTAAAAAACACGAAGCCGAAAAATATGAAATTTTTACTTATCGTTTTAGATTTTTCTGCATAAAAAACTTTCATATCATATTCATTGTACGTATTCCGTTTTGATTATTCACATGATAAAATCACTGTGACGCAATTGTCGAATCACCCTTACACAATAATACACATAGGTGCAGCTGCACGTATATATAGTGTACAGATATATAACATTTTTCAATACCTGTACGAGTGGAGGAACGTCCGGCTAGGGCTCGTGTCCTTGCGGCCGCTGTACGTGTAGTCTCCGACGATCGTGTGGCCGATGGTCGAGCAGTGCACCCGTAGCTGGTGACGACGCCCGGTGACGGGCGACAAGAGCACTTTGGTCGCCGGGTACGACATGTACACGCCGCGCTCCAACACCACCAGCCGGGTGTGCGCGTCCCGCGGCTTGGTGCAGCTCGCGCTGTCCGCGGTGCACATTCTACGATTGCCGTCGATTTCCTTTGAACAATAGCCTGAAAACGATAAACGATTTAAGTGCGAAGGCGGATTTACATTGATAAAAAAAAAAAACCAAAATCGTCCAGGAAATCAGGAAAAAACCATACGCTTTAGAGTACTTGTAAGAGAACCGCGTCGATTTTAAATTGAAAAATACGAGTTTCTTAATTTTATTTATGTTTTACTTTTATCTGACGGCTACTACAATTAGGATCTACGACTTGAAGATAAATAACGAACGCGGATAAAGCGTTTATCGCGTAAAAAAGTAACGTGAAATTCAATAATAATTACAATACAAATTAGTATCTAGGGGTTTAGGGTGTCCAGACCGAACAGGGTAGATCAGGGGTCCTCGCGACAACTCCTCGAGCTCGCCACGCGCTATATTGAGAATACGCAAGTAAAATCCGAACTGCTGCTCAGGAGCCTCTGTCCCTTTGTATTTCAAAATAAAAAAAAAGTACGTTTTTACAACACGAGTATAGGGAAATCCGTCCGTACGTCCTAGTGCGTAGATCGAAATTCAATATACGAACAGATATTTCAATTTTTAATAAATCACCGATGCGATATAGACCATACTGACGCACCTTAGATCATACGCTATCCATATGATCTATGAGAGACGCAGGATTAAAGTTATTATAGATAGAAATTAAGATTAAGAAAGAATTTACGAGGATATACATTTTCACCTCCCAGTCACGGGCATAAACACAGGTGTATATTATAATAATAAAAAGTTAAAGGGTCTAAACATCTTTGACCGGGACTTAACCGCGAGAAAGTTATCGAATTAACTCCGACAGTAACAAAACATACTTTACCGATCGGATTGATCAAGTCCATTTTGTTCGCAGACACGTGTCCTCTGAGCAACGCTATGTAATATTTTCGTGATATTCTCTTTTGCATGGCACCAGAAGCCGCCGCGCAAGCTCTCTTGTTCAACGCTATGCATATCACTCCACTCGTCACGTAGTCCAAACGATGGACGAAATAGAAACCGTGTTCTAAATTTTTGTTCACCAGATGCGGATATTTTTTTCCGAGCAACAGGTCTAAAGAAGGACTCTGCAAAAAATAATCGCACAGGACAAATTGTTGTTTTTAATAGGTCATCAAACAGAGAGGAAAATCCTAATAATTAATAGGTATTAATTAGTCAACGAAGGGTTCGACTCGTAGTTCATTTACAGTTAGATTTTAACAAAGCGTAAAAATGACACGTCCAGTTCATTTTAAATAATGAGCCTACGTGATGATACACGCTAATAAGAAATACATCGGATGTTCGAAAACTAAATATTGTATTATTATATCTTATTATATATATATATATATATATAGTTAGAAGACATCGTTAAAAGTTATGAGTTATAGTAGGAATTAATGTTTATTTTGTAGTTTCACGCCGTATCTCCGTCGATTTGACTTGACTACGTATTTCAAAGTGAAACGGCCTACAAGCCTCGAGATATACCGGACGGTTCACTGAACTCACTCGAAACAGACAATTTGAATAGGAGTTATACGACTACTCTCGAGTACAGGACGTGTTTTATTTTTTCCCGTCGCCCTTACAAAACATATGACTTTTTTTTTGCTATTCGTGCGACAGACACGTTTATACAGTGTGCGTTTTATTCGTACAAACACATTTGGAAAATAGAAATCTGATGGAAGTCTTTGGATTCCCGAAGTCATCGTGACCGGTCGAATAGCCAAGGCATTGTTATAACTCGTATTTGTAGTATTGACGAAATTTATTGCGCGTGAATAAAAAAAAGAAAAACGAATGACGCGAAACTACGGTGAAGTTGCACCCCGGCCGATGCGAGTGGACGCTCGAGTCTCGACATTATACTACCGGAGCTGCTGAGTCACAGGACGTGTGTATTTCGCCAATTTCGTCAGTCCTGAGACCGAGTAGCCGAGTATACACAGAATATCGTTAAGATGAAAACTACACTGACTTCTTTGTTATGGTTGTTTACGAACACGTCCTCGGGTTTATTGACGATTATGTAATCGTCGGATTTATAAACGATTTCCACGTCGATGTCGTTCTTTTTCCAACTGCCCAGACCGAGATTGCGGACGACGAGGTCTAGACCGTTTTCAAGTACGGATTTGAAAAAAACAATTAGAAGTCGGATGGTCATTTTTCTCGAAACATAACATTACTATCAACCACGGCTGTAGATAATATTATCTATAGCTGTACTATCAACGCTCACTGTTATACGGTCTGCGGTTATGGTTCATTGGCTTATCACCGTTTTTCTTATCACGAGTTTTTATCTCTCTGATTCGTAATAAATAAACGATGGTCGATGATAAACACTGTCCACTGTGCATCTGTTTTCCGGGTCTCGTGAAGTCTTGAGCCGTCTTTTACTAACACATTAAGACACTTAACTGAAACTGTACTTGTCCAGGATCGAACGTGGACAAAAATGAAAAAACTAACACAGTGGGTCATCGGCGTGAACGTACTGTCAGTGTTGTGGTTGAGTTTACTAATACACCAGTACGATAAAAATATCTCCAGGGAACGTTTTTTCATAATTCAATACCTACCGATTATTTCGATTATTGTTTTCGGCGTAAGTACACTACATGGCCGTTAGTCATACCGTTTCAGTTTTATACATTTCAAGTTTTAACATTTGTATGTGTTTAGGTGGTATCACTTGCAATAATACTGTACAGAGTAGCAACTTTTAATGACTGCAAATCTGCTGCTATGGATTTACAAGCGGTAAATGACATTTTTTGATTATAATTACATAATTTTAGAAGGAATTTGATTTTTATAAATTTTGATTTCACAGGAAATTAAAGAGGCGAAAATAGCACTTACACAAAAAGGGTTCAAATTTGATTGATAACAATTTATCATATATTTACTTGAGCAAAGAAGTTAACATTCCATACTTATTACAATTAACACTTATAGCTAAATGTGATTTTCATTCATTTTTTTAATCTCTGAAATAAAAAAAATATGTTCAATGAATTAAGAGAACATAATGTATAAGTGTATATATGATTATAAAATATAATAAAAAAAATTAATAAATACAACCTGTACATAAAGAATAATGAACCATTATTTTTGGTTTTGAAATAATTGTTGGAAACATGATTACTTATTGAATTTCACTAATAAACTATTAATTGGTTATTGAGTATAAAGTAGTATTTATTTGTAACATTTATTAAGCATTCAACATAATTAAATTATACTTAAATATACAATTTGTAAAGCCAAGAGAATAAACTACTAGTTGGGCTTAGTAAATTTAAGCTTATTTTAGGTCCGTTTTGGTTATTTTATGAAAATTTCAAAAATAACATGACAAACCTTTGAAACAGAGTATATACTTACTTAGTGTAATACCGCATATCAAATTTTTTTTTGCATTAAATAAAATAGGAGAAGTTTTTTTAAGTTTTAAATTTAAAAATATTTATAGAATGGATCTTTCAATTAATAGTAAATTTTTGTATCAATAATGTTCGAGTTAATTTTTTGTTAGCAGTGGCAGGTGATACATTTTTTATGAGTAAAATTTTAAACATATCTTTCTCATGTATAGAAATTAATTTATGTACTAAATAATACACATAATACATAATGTAAAAATATATTATAATGACATTATGAATTTTTGTAATTGACAGTAAAAAGTAATCAAGATATAAATAAATAATGCCGAAACTTGAGATATTAAAGCATCATGATGTGATTTGTAAATCTAGAATCTAGAGGAACATTTGATGAAAATCAACAATCTCTCTTCATAATTAATAATCTGTTACTTTAAATATGATTAAAAAATATATTTCGCACCTTATACACTATAGATTTGATGATTGATAAAATCTATTATTATGTCAAAGTTATACTTAATAGTGATTTTTTTTTTTTTTTGTAAAATATAAAATAACATTTTAATAAATGAAAAAAATAAAATAATTTCACACTAATTAACATCAGTTAAGTTTAAATTTCACAGAATTATTATATTTATTCCGGTAATAAAAGAAGTCTTATTGGGCTGAAAGTAAACCATACAGTTTTTGAGTGTTTTTAACATCTATCTTTTTGTCAAAATATTTCTAAATCGTCCCAATTTATTTACTTAAAATGAAGATGTACCAAATTCATAATATAAATACTACTAAATAAATACTAGTAAAAATTTAAAATATTATATTAATGAATTTATCAACAAGAACCATTTGTAAGTTATAACAACGAATATATTTTGATTTTATAACCACAAATAAAATTAAAATTTTTTGTACTATATAAAAATAAATATTATAAAAAATGTATAATCTTACAAAATAATTTAAATATTTTCATAATTTTTTTAACAAATTTATATAACAATTTTCATTTATTCAATTTATAAATTTATACCTAAATTATAACTAAGCCGGAACTAAAATGTTTAATTCTCAACAATATCAGACCTTTAATGAATCTGAGATTACAATAAAAACTAAAAATGACATAGAAAATTATTAATTGTATAGGTAAACTTGAAATACAAAAGGAAGAATCAATTTTTGAAATTAATGTAATGAAAAACTCATTAGATATGAGGCACAAAATATGAATTGTAATAATCAAGAAACTGAAAATCTCATAAAGTTAAGAAAGAAAGTACTAATTATGTTTAAATGTAACAATTTCATTTAGATGCATTTAATATTTTTTAGATCCATTAAATGATTTTCAATTTCCTGATTTCTAAAATTTATCTCTTTGCTTCATCCTACCTTATACATTATTCGAGACATTTATTTCATTAATTTAAATTCTCAAGTTTTAATACCTAAACAACAATCAAAGCTGAATATTTATGAGATTACTATTTATAGTAAAATTTTAACTATTAAAAAAAAATATTAATTTTTACTTTTTAAAGTAATTGTAAACATTTTATAGCCTTGTAAAACTTGTTTCAACATTTATCTTATTGATAGTTATATGCTTCATTCAAACATACATTTAAATACACAAATACTATAATGAATTTGATCAATATATGTATAAATTTCAAATGTTGAAATTTACTTTCCTTTTAGTTCCGGCCTAAATTAATAGTCATCAGTATAAATTTTAAAACAAAATTTTTTTAAAATAATGTTTTGTTTTATTAACTTATTTTAGCTATACCTAGCATCATTTATTGTTGCTGGTACTTTTACTTCAAAGTCATTAAAATTTTCATCTAAGGTTATTTGACATCCTAATCGAGATCTGAAACAAAATAATTTAATCATAGTTACAATCAAAAATTAAATTAGACTAAACTAGAATGTTTTTTTTTTGCCAGTTACACTAGTATAACTTATAAATGTTCACTTCAAAAAACTAATTGAATAAAATTCTGAAGAATGATTTAAAATAATAAATAATAAAAGTTCAACGTCTTTATTTCAAATATAAAAATAATATTATTAATGAAATATAAATTAAATAATATAATTAATGAAAGTAAAATAAAATTATTATTTATTCAAGAAATTTGAAATACATATTTTATGACAAAATTAACTAATATATTGGGCTACCATGAAATATGCGGACTACTGGTGGCTTAGTAATGTATTATACACTTGAATATTTGAGTTATGGCCATTTAAATCAGAGGTTCCAAACTTGTGGTACGCAGCACTGCATTTGAAAATCACAACAGTAAAAGATTGTAATTATTTTTTTTTAACATTTATACTTATTATACAATGATAACATTTTTTAAATAAACTTATAGTAAAAGATAGGGTATACATAATTTTAAATTCTTCTTAATTTAGCTTTTAGAATTAAAACACGTATTGATTATAAAAATGTCAAATGGTACACACTGGTGAAAAGTTTGGGTACTCCAGGTGGTTGAGGGATCATACAAATTCTCTCTGAGATGAATACAAAATATCACTCTATATGTAATATTATTGAAAAATATAACCGATTCATGAGAGTCAATTATGATATTTTATTACTCATTGTCAGAGAATATTCAAATACAAATGATACAAGTTTCAATCAATTACCACATATCAAAATGAGATACACTACACATTACGTACAAACCTATATTGCCAGTAGACCGTATACTTAATAATAGCCAATAATTGTTTATTTTCAAATTTTATGTTTAAGCATTTTATACACAGATAATACTAAATAAAAGCAAAACAAATTAGTTAGGTTAGGTTAGGTTAGGTTAGAAAGGTTTATATTTATTATTATTAAAATAGAAAGTAAATTTGATATTTAATGTAAATGATAATTATATATTTAATACCTATGCAAATATATTTATCAAATCAATGTAATAGAATTTTACAAATATAGAATACAGTGAGTACTGAGTAGTATTTCTTAAAAATATTTAAGTTGAACCAGTAGTTATAACTGATATATTTACAAACTCTACTTCTAGTTTAATAATTGTATTCGTACGTGTCAGTCAGGCCGTAAGCTAAATCCAACATATCTAATTCGTCATCAAGTGGTTTATTAGGAACAGCATCAAAATCCTTTTTACTTAAAATAACGTGGCACGTTGAACATGTTAATGTACCTTCACATGCTCCTAAAAAATAAAATATTGTAAAGTTTTAAATCGAATGCATTGTACTTTGTACTTGATTTAATTTATAATCATACCGAATCCATCAAAATCCAGGTTGTTATTGACAACAACATCGAGCAAAGAATCTCCTTTTTTTCCTTCAGCAATAATTTTCTCACCATTTTCTTTTTTGAATGTTACTTTATATCTAAAAATATACCATTACAAAAATGAATAAACTTATAAATTTTTATTTTCCAAAATATTTAAATTAAATGGAAAAAACTCGATTTTTATTTACATTCCATAATTTTTATAGACGTGATTTCATTACCTATTTTAAAATGTCAGTACACATTTTACTCTAAGAAAATTAATTATCAGCAAATAAGTTTGGCTATTGTGTGATCAATCAAAGAAGTTTGCTATCTATCAAATTTTTAGTTAAAAATGTTTAAGTGATTAATATTTTATTTTAAATTCATTTTTACCAAAGTTATGTACGTGATTAATAAGAATGATAGAACAATTTTAAATACTTTTCATAGAATTACAATTTTAAGATTACAAATTATTGCTCAAATTTCAATCAAGACTAAATTGTCAATTAAAATTTTTTTACCTAAAATTCATCATTGTCGTATTGTTTTTTTTTGAAAATACAATGAATGATATAAAGTCAAAAAGAAAACATGATTTATCCGAGTGGTTCAATTATTTACGTGTACGTCGATTTACGAATACGGTACAGCAACGCGAACGGACGGTGGACCGCATACTGTACCGTAGCCGGACGTCTCGAGTCGAATAACGTTTTTAACGAGCAGTAACACCGAGGTGACGGTAAAGCGCTTACGTGCGCGGGTACTCACAGCTTTTCGTCTTTCGCGGAGTCGGTCATACATCTCGTGGTCGTCACTCCGGCGTTTCTACAATTACCGGCGACGCGCCTGAAGAGTCCCGCGGAAAAGCCGACCAGAAAAGGCCGGGTCAGCATCGCGACGCTTGTTGGTGGCGTTGAGCGAGAACGATAATAATAATAATATATGAACAAAAAAAATCGAACTATTCCGTATGATTATACGAAAAGTATTTTCTCTGTTGATAAGGAACCTATATCGAAGACGCGAACGCCGAACGTCGAGCTTTCCACTCTCGGTACACGCGTACGTACATTTGTTATACACCGGTTAACAGCGAGACCAACTACTACGGTCGGCAACGCGACTATTCGCGGGTGACGACTGAAAGTAGGTCATCGTTACACGGTCATAGACTCGGAACGCGACTCGTCCTTATCAGTTATCGTTTTCGTCCGCTCGCCGAGTGCCGGAGCGTATTTTCCTCTGTTCTGTGATACACAGTAAAGTTCAACGTTCACTGGCGAGCGTCGGAGCAGCGGCGCTGAACCGTTACATCTGCTCGGTGCTCGTTTTTTTTTTTTTTAATTTCGGTGCGTACAATTACAACGCATAGGTACGTCGTTTCACGTCGGCCGTGATAACAATAAGTCTGTTCGACGAAGCTCGACGTGCGCGTTATCTATTGGCTATTATCACGGCAACAGTATCACAGAACATTGATAGTGTACCAAAATTATTTGCTTTTACAGTGTAATATAATATAACATTATAATAAACAGTCGTCGGACCTGGCCAAACCGTCTGTAAAAAAGTCTTCGAAAACGATAATGCCGGTAACGCCGGCGGCGGGCGGACACTACATTAGCATAATAAAGACTAGGTCGACGTCCGACGTGGTTCGGTGTCAACGTCTTTCGGTCTAGGCGCCCCGGGTCCATCATCTCGGGGGTCGACGGCGTGGCTACTGCGCTCTAGCGGCCATCGCGTCAGAAACGTCAGTGGAGTCGACCACGTGCGGCGTCTGCGACGATTGGATCATCGTGAATCGGCGGGCGAGCGTGAGGGTTTCGCTTTTTCGTCCTATATAACCGTATATAACAGACGCAGTGACGCATCCAAGAGGCAGGATCATTTGTCCCCCGTGCCCTTCCAATATAATGTAATTAACTCACGTCGTAAAATATGTGCTAACTACTAAGTACTTATTCAATTAACGAGTGCAGAATATTTTGTTAATTGCGTAACTTATACGTACCTATTGGAAAATGTATAGGTACTATTATAATATATACTATTAAGCTAACCTAACCTAGCTAATAGTTATTTATGCTACGAGTTTATTTATCACGTTAAATTTCTTTATAAATGACATTGCTTTTGTGATGCAATGTAGCTATTTTAAGTGATATTTAAATGAATATTGATTGTCCATTTGTATAAATATTGCATAAACTTATAATCATTAAAATAATTGAACATACGAATGATTAATGAGCACGCTGTAATCCCGGAAAGAAAGTTTATTATCAGTTACAAATATACCTATGACATTATACTGTTATATTTTTACACGGGACACTGAGCAATAACAATAATATTATTCAGGATTCATAATTATTCTAACTTTCAGAGTATAAAATGTTGGAATTAAAAAAAAATTAAAACTAATCTCAATAAGTCAAAACTGAATCAATTGTATCTTATACTATAAAACGAGCAATGAATTGAATGTACTTATTTCCAGTCATGCCATCTCGAAAACGGCTATAACGATTTTTCTTATCCTTATATATATAAAAGAACAAGTCTTTTTTATGTACCAATTTTGTGACGACGATATTTAACTTTTTTCCAATTTTTTCAAACAAAATTGTTCCAAATACTTTCGTGAGTGTCACCACGTCGCCCGATTTTCAAAATTTTGATTTTAAAGGGTTGAAATTGGCAAAAATAAATTTTAAAGTTTTCCGTGTGCTATGCCCGCATATATGCGGGAGATCAAATATAAAATATAAAGAAAATAGTAAATACCGGTAAAATTGTTATCAGTTGGGATATTATATCACAGAGTAAATGAAATTTAAAACTGAGACGGAGTGGCCGAGTGGAACCAGGCATCACTGCTGACGCACACTGTCGCCGGTTCAAATCTCGGTCACGGGCGGCTCTCTCTCTCTGGGCAGGCGACTGTCTAGAGAGAGCGGCCACCATCTCCCCTGTGCAGAAGGCAATGGGAAACCACTGCACAGTCAAACCCTTCCCTAGTAACACCTTCTTCTAAGTGCAAACCAACCCTCGGGTTGTGACCCTAAGAAGAAAAAATGAAATTTGTATTCTGTGGTAATATCAACAATATCCAAAGAGGTATTAAGTATTATATATTTCCAACCTCTTAGTGGTTCTCAAACCATGTATCCATGGAAATTATTATTAAATCCGTGTATTTTAACGCGTTTAATTTTACATTTTTATGTATCGTACCTACAATTCGTTTACATTACCTATAGTTTTCCTCGTAACAAAATTTATTTGGTAAAAAAACCATACACTATATTAAAATATGAATGTTACCGCTTTGCGCAAGTTTAGTAACTCATGGCCGACAAATACACATTGAGCTGTAACTCAGTTAGTTTTGATTCAATTTTTTTAAAATTAACTGTTTCATTTTCTACATGCAAACATCTATCAGTTTAAGTTTAAATTTTTTTTTTTAAATCTGTAGCACAGAGAGGTTGTTAGCTATTTTAATGCTCAGCAGTGAAAAGGTTAGACGATCCATCAGACGCCGAACGCGCGCCGATTGTCGGTTCATCAGTGTACTGCGATTGTGATCAGTGAACATTGCACGTTTGTGTTGTGTTTCCCTAAATTATTTAACTAAAATTTAAGAGTATTGTCATTTACTTTGCAACATTATGAGTACTGCCTTAGAAATACATAATTTGTATTTAAACGACGATGTTATTAATGCATTTTTAGATATCGTAAAATTACAAACATCATTTATTCCACAAAACGTATTGTTTTATCAAACATCACTTATGTATTCAGCCGCTGAGAACGTGGACGGTTTTCAAATTTTATACAATGGTTCTATTGGAAACACGTACACTTATACGCACTTATAGTTTCATTACGATAATACACACATAGCCAATGCCCAATAGCATCATTTCCAATAGAACCATTATATAAAATTTGAAAACCATCCACGTTCTCAACGACTGAATACACAGTGGTGTTCGATAAAAAAATACGTTTTGTGGAATAAATTATGTTTGTAAATTTACGATTTGGAAATAACTGTTTCTCACATGGACAATATGTATGTGGCGTTTTCTAGAGTTGGAAGACCTGACCACTTGTACGTTTATGTACTACAAAATAAAACTCTAAATGTTTTATACCAAGAGGTTTTGATATAAACCGTATTAGAATTGAGCATCTACGTATCATTTGTAAATATTCATAAAAAAAATGTATATATAATTACAGAATCATTTTTTAATAACAATATAAGTATAGAATCATTATCATTAGAATCAATAGAATTATTTGTAAATATTATTATTATTACTATTATTATTTTTGTTGTCTTTATAATTCACTACTTCTATTTAGTACCTACTTTATATCATTAAGTAAAATACAATTTTAGATTCTGAGTGAAGCGAAGGATCTTATGGTTTTACAATGATGTTTATTTATTTTTTTTTTTTTTTCTTTTTTTTTTTTTCTTTTTTTTTTTCTGTAAACACTTTTTCGTATAGAAATCCTTGTCCAAAAGTTTCGTCCAGCAACTTTTTAGATTCGAAATTGAACTGAGATGGTACTTTAGAGAGGTCATTTTTCCAAAATCTCCATAGTTTTTCCAGTAATCAAAAATAACGATCGAAAAACTGAGTAAAATCGGTAAAAATCCGCCGTAAACGAGATTTTCACTGTTCAGATTTTAGGTATTTAGTCATAAATCGAAAAGTATTGAAGCTAGAAACTTGAAAATTTTATCCAATATCAAATACATACTTTTTTATATTGGACAACATTTTCAGAACAATTATAGCACTTTTGACTTAAATATAGAACTTTTAATTTACCAAATTGTTTGAAAGTTTTTATGTAATATAATTTTAAATATTTGACAAAAAGTTCTGAAAATTTAATATGACCTTACTCATATACCTACCTAATTATCCTAACAAAAGTTCAAAAATCGTTAGTCAGGATTTTTTTTTATACACGTTTTAACAAATTCATATAAATTCGTATATGAATATCGACTGTTTTTACGTTAATTTTCAACTTAAAATCTGTATAAATCTTTTTTGGTGTGTCCGATCACATTGAAACTTGGAATATAGATATAAAAACATGTTTCGAATCTTTTGGTAACAGAAAATTTCTAACGAGTTAAAAATTGAATATTTTATGAGGGTTTAATAACGAAAAAACTCACCAAAAATCAGACAAATAACCGAAAAATACGTAAACAGTATATAAATAATATATTATATTACACTGAAGCTTTGCTCAGAATCGTTTTATACTAAAGAAATGAGTCATCATTTCTTTAAAACTTAATACATTCATCACCAATATCTTGTCCGAGGTTAGGTTAGGTGATCCCATGATAGAAAGTGCTATACACTCCTCACCATTATCTTGTCCGAGGAGCGAAGCGACGAAGGACGAACTTCCACCACCATTATCTTACCAGCTTTTTTTTCTTTTAAACACAGCAATGTGTGTTGATTTAAGAATTTCATTTTGATACAACAAAAACTACACTCGGGCGGAGCCGGGTAATTCAGCTAGTATTTCTTATTTAAAGAGTTTTTGACCTCAGGAATCCAATGGACTTAGTCAAAATTTCAAGAAAATTTCATTTCTATGAGTTTTCATAAAAAATCTTTATACAGTAAAAGTATCTGTGGGTGAGGTTCGCGGTACGGCAACGGACGGCGGCTAGACGTGGCCGCCCAAACTTCCCCTTCCATATCACCGTCGCGCGACGTGATAGTTCATATCTTTATACGTTGCTAATGGAAAACCTTTCTTGGGACCGCGATGATGACAACGCGACGTTCTGGGTTCTGGTAATTCGATTCTCCCTGCATGTAGCGTTCTCCCTGCATCGGACCCCCAGCGTGTCCGACGGCCAGTCGTTGAGTGATAAAAAAAAATAATACACATTTAACTATTTAAATGATACAAAATATAATACTTTTAAAAATTCAAAAAATTAATTTTTTAAATAATATTCACAAATTTAATGGTAAATATCTTTTAATTTTACATTTTATGAAACATTTTATTAAACAGTACTTCTGCAAAAAGAACAAATTCAAAACTCAAATTCAAACTTCCGTGTATATACTTATCAAGTAAATATTAATATCTTATACTATCAAACGAGCAAGGAATTGCATGTACCTATGTATCTATTTCCAGTCATGCCATCTCGAAAACGGCTCTAACGATTTTTCTTATATTTCATATATAAAGAGTTTTCGACCTCAGGAATCCAATGGACTTAGTCAAAATTTCAAGAAAATTTCATTGCTATGAGTTTTCATAAAAAATCTTTATACAGTAAAAGTATAGGAGAATTATTAGTTACGCCCACTTTCTTTAATATACACTTTCTAAGCGCATCTAATGAACAGCCGCTCTTTTATTTTAAAAAGCAGATAGAACCTAATTTACATATCAATTGAAAGAAATGTAGAGGCGTAACTAAATAAATTATTTAATATTTTTTTCGTATTCTTTTTATGAAATCGAAAATAGCCCGGCCACGATTTTTTTAAATTTAGGACTTTTCAAATTTAAAAAAATTGTTGTTTCTATTAAATATTTGAAAAGAGCAGATAATGCCAAACTTTTCCATTAAATATTTAAAAAAAGCAGATAATTTTTAATTTCTTTTTTTAGGGATAGGTAAATAATGGCCCAGATCTGGGATCTGGGGCATTCTTTTTCGCAGCCCGAAAATACGTGCTTTCTGGCCGCTGACAAGAAAAAATATTTTAAGTAAATAATTAGCTGTTAATTATTGCAATATTTTTAAGAATGTTAAAAACGAATCTTAAAAGTAAACGATTTTTATTTTTAAAAAGATTAAATTTTTACATAAATATAATCTACTTTTAAGATTAAAAAAAAATTTATCCTTCAAAATAAAAAGAATTTTTAAGAGATTTTAGTTTCGTTTAATTAGTCTAGACAATAATTGTCTATTCAAAATTGTTCAGTTTTGTTTTAAACTTAGTAGGGTCAGGTTCAAAAAAATACATTCAAAGTAGCCTTAGTTTACTGTTTTTTATAATTAAAACATTTTTCTAAAAATTGATAAAAAACTATTTAAGTGCAATCGGAGATCGGCCTTCCTGGTACTGTATTATTATATAATGAAAATTAGATCATCGAAACTCTTACTTTGAAAGAATAACGACTTCTGTCACGAAATAACTGTAAGGTTGATAGAGTTTGGAATAGAGAAATAGTCTCAAATAATCGATAACATTAGAATGATTCATATTTAAACAAATTTTTCTCAATTGGAAATTTTTAGCATTTAGTTCGTAAACTTTAGTATCCTCCTGATACCAACGCTCAGAGTCATTTGTCCCGTACTCAAATATGCCACTAATCTACAAACCTATAAATAGGCCTTTTTGTTAATGTACGCCGCTGTTTGCAGCAACTCATTCTATATTTAAATAAACAATCACCTTAATTTTCTTTGTACGTTCACCGTCTGCACCATTAGTTTTGTCTTATATTGTAATATTTACAAGTACGCCTGGCTTAAATCCTTTAAATCTTCTGCATAATCTATTTAAGCTTATTCATTCAGCGTAATTCAAAAATCTTAATCTTTTCAGATTAGACGTTGTTTTATTGAGTTTGATTATTTTATTAAGTGAAGTACAGATATAATACACATTGTATATTTATTCGTTCTTTCGTCCATTCAGCTGTTGAAATGATATTCGTTGATATGTGCTCTGTAAGTCACTCGTACAGATTACAAAACACACTAAATAAAATCTGATTATTTTAATCAAAGTGGACCATAGATAGGCATTGTATACGCGAGCTGTTCGTCTACGGTTTGACCTTCCATGTTATTGTCGTGTTGTGTGTTACCCGTTCAATGATTATGAAATATCCCCACCAAAAATGCATATCGTGAAAATTGTTTTTTATATTTTTAGTATAGGTAATCAAATTGTTAATTATGTAAATATATTATTCTTAAAATTTACAATTTACATAAAAATGAAAAAAAAATCAATTCAATTTAATGAGATATTATGTCTATTTACAATATGTATTTTATTTATTTTTTCATCGAATTGTTGTGCATTCAAGTGGTTCGATAATTATTATTTAAGTCGATAGACGGTTTTATGTTGCTTAAAAATACTATTCTTGTGTAGTTGTGTACTATCTAGAAAAGTTATTTGACTTTTGTTTTATTGTACTTTAAAACTAATATTCGATATCCATGTCTGATATTGTCTATTATAATAATTTACTCGTATGAGATTAGATATTTCAGGTTACGCGCTAAAATAAAAATGATGTAGTACAGCTTGTAAGTGGTAAGTCACACATTCAATAAATTGAATTTATTGAACGTGTGACTAACCACTGAACTAACCGTGAAATAGGAATTTATTAAATTCCTATTACACGGTGTAGTCTTAAGGCACACTTCAAGCGTCAATATATCGAAATTATTTCCGATAGACGCCATTAGTATAACGTAGAAGTATAATTATTTTTCAAATTCAAATATTTTATCATATATTATCAACATCATTACATTACAGAATAATAATAATAATAATAATAATAATAATAATAATAATAATAATATTTCTAGGTAATATAATAAATCTTACAGTGCCGTAATAATACATATACGATTAAGTAGACTCGTATTATTAAAAAAAAAAAAAAAATGTACAATAGATATATTATGCAACGAAAACAATTAAATGAACTATAACTAAATCAACACAGTTGAATATGCTTTATGATTTATATTATCGATAATGATATTATAATATTTGTTTTTTTTAGGGTGGGTGTCCTATTCCTGTGGTGTTTGCTCTCACTCGGAGTACCTAACGTTTGTAGGCGCCGCCGTCCATGTTAAATGTACATCACTTTGAATACAACGGGGTTTATGACATAGAGTTTACGTTAAAAATAAAATAAATACACGTAGAATACGTATATGATCTCTATAACTATATTGTGTAACATCGACGTTATCTGGTTATAAAACGATATGATTCCTCGGTGATTTGATTTTCCGACGCCGTGTACTCTATTTGAGAAGATCCGAGCAATTATTTTAGTTTTAATAAACCTCATCGTGGCTCATTCGACATGTAAAACTATGCGTATATATTTTTAGAGATGGACGAGGTAATTGTTAAAGCCGGGGTTGGACAATGGGAAGTATTGGTCCGTCGAGTTTTAGAACTTTGACCATCCTAGAACCAGTAAAAATTGATTTGAAAAGTTAAAAATATCAATATATATTTATATATATTATTCATGTATGATTACTTTATCTATCAAAACTTAGTCCAGATCACCGAGTTTAACTCGGTAGCTAGAGGGTGCGTCCGAGTCCGGTTAAAACGTCTGTCTACAAAAAACGTATACAAGTATAAAACGCGTTCAGTTGTATCTCAAGTCTCGAGGTACAATGTACAAGAAACGTCATTTAACATTTCCGACGGAGTATCAGATATTACCTTTCTTCGTATTTAAATAGGTACCCTACAAGAGATACGATATCCATTAGCGAAAAACGACATACATCTGATGAATTGAAAAAAAAATACATAATACGTCGGGTAAATACTTTTTAGATATTCATTCAATCTAAAACGAGACGTCGTGTTTGTATATAAAATAAAAGTTCACCGAGGAAATTGAAGAAACAAATAATAATAAAAAAAACATATATATATACATCTTTCGTGACTTATTTAGCTCTCGTCTCACAGAAAAAAAAATGTATACAACCAGTGCTCGAATTGGGGGGGACGCAGGGGGACGGAGCTCCTCTTCGATTTTTTAATATTTTGATCACACTCTTTCCCATTATATTAAATTTGTAATGAATAAGACATTCAAATTTTAATTTTGATTTAATTAATTATTTTGTTGGTTGATATCGAGACCGATGTTTTTTTTATCTTTTTGTTGGTATTATACCGGCTTGGTAACCGGTTAAAACAATATTGTGATATCATAACATAATCATTTTATTATAGTGCAATTTGTCTTAGTGATAATATAAAATATATGATAAATAAATATATCAGTTTTATTTTATTATTATACCTATTGTCTTACTCGATCGAACACTAACTTATATTTTAAATTCATAGTTATACTCATAGTTGTTATATTTTGTAAAATACGGAATGCATTTTTGAAGATGGGTTGTTGGGGGGTGTGTGAAGTCATTGTAAGGGACGCTAATTCTTAGTCCCCGATCTTTTATTTTTCCAATTCGAGCACTGTATATAACACGTGGGAAATATTTAATATGGCACCGTAAAGAGAGTTTTAACACACTATAGATTCTAAAAGAAGAAAACAAAAAAAAATTTCAAGAAAGACAAAACGCTCGTACGACATTTGGTCGTCCGAGACGTTGGCTGTCTGTACGTATATCACGTAAACCATATTATACGACGCTGAGTGTACGCAGCGGGGGAAACGGCGAGAAAAGCCCGACTCGGAAAGACGACTGATCGTCCAAAGCGTGCGTGTACGCGTCATTAACGTCAAAAACACCGGTACGTGTACCTAAAATAATATCATTGCGTGTACGACGTACGTATGAACGCACGACGCGCAGTGACGGGTGCGCTTACATTCGATCGGACCGTGTGGACGTTTGCTGTTGCGTTTAACCACCGCATCGATATCGATCGAGTCGTCCGACGTTGCGATCGATCGCGCGTCGATCTTCGCTCCGGGGAGAGCGCGAGCGGGAGCCGGGGGTGTGCGGGGACGCACAAAAAATATGACGTTTAGGAGTAAACGTTATCACGTAGTATTTTACGTTTATGACACGACGGATATGTTATCGGAGTGTTTTGTGAAAAAAAAAAAAATTAAAAACACATAAACGCCGAGAAAAAAACTGAAAATATTGAATTACATTTTTTTTTTTACTTTTATTGAGTATTCAGAAATCTTTCGGTTTTTTTTGTAGCGCTCGTATGTGAGGGACGAGGCGGTTACTTTCGTTCCCAGGTCTGATGTGATAATATTATGTGCGATCACACGTGCGGGGCAATCTCCTTCTCGGATCAGTAAAAGGACAATATTTTACGGCATTAGTAAGTTACGATCTCTCTCTCTAGGCATTTGATTAGAACCCTATACCGCCCCCGTCTCGAACCAGTAGTATTCACCCTTTACTCCACGGTCCACTAACTAATTAAAGCTGTTGAATCTTCATCTCTTCTATACCGGCCTACCTTTTCCTTATCTCGAGACTTTTTTTCCCATCGATCGTCATTCCAGAAAAAAAAATAACTCGTGTTATAAATTCCACAGACTATTCGATCTCTCTCTTTTCTTCAAATCGCCTATAGCCTCCGATCGTATTAACATTTTGAAGATGTCCGCCGTACGTATTTACTGTCGACTAAATCCGCTGTTTTATCGGCACCAAAGTTCGTTGCATTTATCGGACAGTTTTTTATTATTATTTTTTAAATTATTTTCTGAAACAGCTACAAGAAAAACGATCGAAAACTGGGACGCAGAGGGATATCGTCGTCGGAACTCTAACCAAATGACACGGTCTTTGACCGTTGTTTGTTATTATATATTTCAACCGTTGTATAATATTAGATTGTTGTAGAATATTTGTAACATTTTCCGCGTACTATTGCAAAACGAGTTGATAAAAAAATTACGTCGATAAAAGTGTATTCGCCAGTGTTGATGAAAAATAAAACGTAAAAACGTGATTTTTCGTTCGCGGGTCCGAAGCTTCGGAGACGATATCGTGTTTTTTCGCGCCTCTACCGGGCGAGCGACGACCACGAGAAATCGTTAAAAAGAAAAAATTAGTCTGACGTCGACGTCGGTGGCTTTTTAAGAAAAATGAGACGTGTTGATTATTATTATTATTGTTTTTTTTTTTGAAACGCACCGACCGCGATCGACTTCGATTTCGAATACCAGGGCGAATCGGTGATCCTCCATTCCAAAAAAAAAAAAAAAAAAACAAAAAACAAAAAAAAACGACGTCACTGCGCGCGCGGGGCGGCGGCGGCGGTGGTGCGGCCCAAATTCGGGCGTGATGTGTGCGTGAGGCGTGTGTGTGTGTGTGTGTGTGTGTGTTTTTTTTTAAATAATTTTTTGTTTTAAATTTTTTTTTTCACCGTCGACTCTGTCGTCATTAAAATAAAATCTATATCATTATTATCGTCATGATCATCATCAACATCGTCATCGTCGTAACCGGTCACAACGTGGTCGCTTCCGTCCCGTCACCGCCGTCCGTCCGTCGTCCCGGCAGCAACGGCAGCAACACCAGCAACGGCGACGGCGACGGCAGTGCCCCCGCTCCTCCCCTCTCGTCTAGACGGGCAGCGGCACGGGGTCCCACGTGAGGTTCTGCAGGTACGTGGTGTCGCTGATGTCGTTGTCGCGCTTGTCGAACAGCGCGGCCGCGCTGCCGTTGCGCGGCCGCCGCCGCCGGCGGCGCGAGAACGACCGCGTGTAGATCTTGAGCACCTGACAGTTGCACGTGACCGCGAGCGCGACCAGTATGCCCTGCAGCGAGTGGCCCACGTTGTACGCGATCCACGCGACCGGGTCGGCGGCCGGCGAGCCGTTGCGCGCCACGTACCCGAACGCGTTCACCGCGAACAGCAGCGCGGCGATCTTCACGTACAGGTGTAGCTGCAGCGTGCGCTTCCGGTGCATCTTCAGCCGCGTCTTCTTGTCCACCTGCAGGCCGACGGTGGCGCGCGCGGTCAGCCAGCTGCGCACCAGCGAGTCGCCGATGGCCGCGAAACAGCACAGCGCCGGCACCGCGAACGTCACGTTGTACACGGTCTTCTCGAAGAACCTGCAACAAAACAACGACAATGACAACGACAATGACAACGACAATGACAACGACTATGACAACGAAAATGACAACGAAAGGTCGGGCCGGGTGATCGTCGTCGTCGTCGTCGGTCTGCGGCCGGGTGTTTCGGCTTCGGGCAGAGCCGGATTATAACATAGGTGCAAAAGGAGCTTTTGCTCCAGGGCGGCAAATGTTTGGGGGTGGCATGTAATTTTTGTAATATAAATATTAAATATCGTGTATTTGTTTAGTTACTAAAATTTATACATAATTAAATCGAGTGGTATAAGGTTGGCTAAACACTGATCCTAGGTCATATTCAACCCCCACCCCACCACAGGTAAAAATATTCTGCAGAGGGGTAAAAATATTCAAGTATATTTTACTAAGGTGGGAGGGGCTAAATATTCGTGGGTAAATATCGCCGGCTACACCGGTTAACCGAGTCTTAAAACAAAAAAGGGTTACGTGACTTTTAATTTAAAAACGTGTCTTTAATCGCATCGTTATATAAAGATTTGTTTGAAAAAAAAAGGAAGTGTCTTTGTGTTTCGTTATTAGCATATTATTTTGTACTCATAAACGTCTTCGTAAATCTGTGAAACTTATCGTTATATATTAATATGTAATGTATGCGATTAATATTGGAGTGAACGGCTTTCAAAACTATTGACTGCAACTGATAATTACTGTAGACATGGCGTGGCGGTGCCAATCGATTGTAATAATTACAAAAATATAAAAAAAATAATATACAATAATATAATTATCATATGACAAAATTTTTATTTTTTTTTTAATTAAAAAAAAAATGTTAGGGAGGAGACGAATCTCCCTGTAAGAACAAGGGAAGCTTTTATCGCCTCATCAAAGGGTAGGGCCAGTCATAGTGGCCAGTGTTAGTGAACAGGTTAGGTCGAGGACCACCCCCCCCCCTGAAATTTCAAAAGTGCCTCTCCTTCCTCCCACGGGTAGTCGACGACTGTCGGAAAAATCATACGGATTCGTCATCGTTGAAAACGCGCGCGTAAACGAGCAATGACGACGACGACGATGTTATTATAAAATAATACGCGATAACGTTATCACGTTTTCATACTGACCAACAGTTGTACGGGTTGAGATTGTCGACGGTCTGACGCTCGACGGCGACGCGCATCACGCTGGCCGCGATCACGGACAGCGAGGGCACGCCCCACGCGAACAGGCTGTACTTGACGAACCTGGATATGAGCACGTTCACCGGCTCCGGCCGCGGGTTCAGGTTCACGTTGTTGCGGAACGTGATCAGCATGTCGTACGTCATCACGCACAGCCAGCTGATGACGGCCAGCCGCAGGTAGTGGATGCCGAACGCCAGGCACAGGCACAGGTTGTCCTCCTGCGGGCGACACACGGTGATGACGTCAGAGCGCGTGCGGTGCGTACACCGAGGGGCGGGGACGGGAGAGGGCGAAAGGGGAGCCAAACCTTGCGCGGGTCTCGTCGCGTTTCGCCGCGGCCAGTCGAAAGAACGTTTCGGATCGGCGCGGCGCTGAGGTCTGATTCGTACTCGTCGGACACTCGGGATAACAATAACGTATGTGTTTTACGATGTATTATTCTCAGTGGGGTTTTTCAAAAAAAAAAAACAAAAAAAAAAACCGTCTGTTCCTGTAAAGCTGCGTCCACACCTAACAAACGGTTAGAAAACGTTTTTCGGACGTTTGACGAATGTTTTTCGAACCGATGAACACGTCGTGTTTCCACACTAATTCGTTTGTAAATAACCCAAACAAAAACGTTCGCTCACTAGGTAGTATTAGTTTAAATAATATTGTAAATTGCCAAACGCACCGACATGGAAATATAATTACGACAATTTCGTGTTTTATTGTCTTATGATTTTTGGGCCAGTTAAATTAATTCAAAATTCAAAATCAATACTTGGCATTCTGGTAAAATCACTAATTAAATCACCGTCATGATGTAAAATATCGAAAACGAAATTCTCACCACTGTAAGTCTTTCTTCTTCTTCGCTGAAAAAGTGGTCTATCCCACCACCTTTTATAAAAAAAACAATTTTTTTTCTTATTTTTTTTAAAATTTATATTCATACGGATCATAACAAACGCAGCATGCGACTTGTTTTAGATCTGACATGGTCACGAATGTTGGCGAACACAATATAGCGAACGGCTAAATTATGAACAAACGTTTGCGGTCATTAATAAAATGTTTGACGAAGGTTTGACAAACGTTCGACAAACAATGTTTCCCCAGGTGTGTACGCAGCTTGATAGATCTCGGTCGTGACTCTAAAAGTCGGTACTCTCGATTGTCGGAACGTTCACTGATTTTCGACGATGAAACGGTCTTGTACAACACCCGATAATAGTGTCAAAAATATAATCTTATAAATGATAAAATACGTACAGATTTGAAAGTGCTTGGTTTTTTTTTTTTTTTAATTTTCGTAAAAATCGGCTCGACGCATTTCTATACGTAGGTACTTGATGAGTACGTAAAATGTCAAAATATGGCGAAATCGATCGTTTTCACGAATAATTTTAGTACGACACGGATAGATTTGGTGCTATTCAAAAACTAATATCGCTTGACACTTGAAAATATCACCGAATACATACCACGATGTTACGCGTACTAAAAAGAGAAACGAAATTGCTAATGAAATTAAGCTCGGCGTACAAAGTTTTGAAATAACGTACGATTTCGACGTACAATGTAATGTTACGAAAGTACAATACAAGTAAATTTGACTCAGATTTAGCGTAATATGACGAAAAAATCTACTCAATGACTACCTTATATTCTACAAGAAGAATGTTTGAAAAAATTATATTTTTATTTATTGATTCTTTTTTGAACAATCAGTGATTTTGTCAGTAAATAAACCACCTCTTAATGTGCTGACCTACATTTAAATCTGATGGCAATTATCCAACCGAGAAGACATTGTGTATTATTTTGTTATCGAATGATACGCGGACACTCAAATACTACTACGTGACGTATGTATGTATCATTGGACCGATATGCTATGTGGTATATTATTATTATCTCCGACATGTCGTCTTAAAAGTCGTTCGTTTTATGATTTTCGTGATTGATATTTGTTTTTTTCTTATTGATATGTGAATATTTACGATAACGATTCGCTGTTTGCTCACTGTAACCACCGATAGTAATGCAGCGAAAGCCATATCAAACGAAACTATTTACACAACTGAGTTATTACGAAACTTTGACATTTTCATTCAAAGACGTTTCTGTTTAGCGAAAAAAAATTTTTTTTTTTGATTTAACAAATTAGTTTTGTAGAATATTTCTCTACGAAAAATTCTTTAACGACGTTTTAAACCGTTATAATTTTGTAAACTATTCACTCGGCGATCCGACATTCGAAAAGTATATGATCGCGTGTCTATATGCATATCATTACTCGTTAAATTTTATTGTCCGAGATTATTGGTGTAAGCGTACACGTGTGTACTAAAAGTGACCGTACGATATAAGGAAGACGATTCATCAATAATAAAATCATTTTTATTATTGACGCCTACTGTTGGCGGACGTTCGCTCGTGAGATTTAGACAATGAAACAAAAAGGAATAAAAATGTTTTATAAGGCATACAAAAGACGGGTTTTTTTTTAATTTTATTTATTTACTACTGTTATCTATACGACGTATTGTTGTTTTCGTACATTTCGTACTATAAAAATGAGTATTTAAGTGAAAAAAAAAATGTTATTACTTTCGAACGATTTTTTATTTTTTTATTTTTTTTTGTTGCAAACAGAACAATCAAACTCGTCGAATATGGTCTCCGGTGTATATTACTATTGATTTTAGATTTCGATCGGATATATAGCGGATTCACGAGAGGATTTACCGGACCGACGGTTCGTCTGTTTCCGACTGAATTATCATCGGGAGGTATTCCGTATTCCTGGTAAGCTGTCATAAACGCGATGGTTTTTCTTTTTACCGGCGACACGTCTGTCTCGTCGTTTCGGCTGAATCGAATTCCGGCCGTTAAGAGTCGAACGTCCGGGCTATAAACGCCCGGTAACGGGCGTAGGGACGTGATTTCGCACCGGCCACAGGGTCCGATTATGTCGTCCGGCGTCGACATAGCAATAACGGTTCGCGATGAATTATTGTAACGTCGATAAACCACGGCTGAAAACGGAGCCGTGTCGTGTTTTTATGCGCGTAGCAGTAGTTTTATTTATCGCGACGATAATTTGACGGCGATAATCCAAAAGGGCATAAGCGCCAAAATCCAAATTGTACTCAGATTTCAATAGATATAAATTATTAATCGAAAACCCGGTTAAATGACGATTTAAAATAGATTAAAACTCAAATTTTTTCTCAGCGATATATATATATATATATTTTTTTAAACTAAAAACATTCAACGATAAGTTAGGTAATATTGGTAAAAAATTGTTTTTCAGATCTTTTGAACAATTTCGAAAATGTCGATTATGCCCTTTTGGATTGTCGCCGTCGATATCGTTTTCTCGTCTCGACGTTATGTTTTTCGTTTAGGTCTAAAAAAAAAAAAACGTCTCGTCCGCATCGTATCGTATCGTAATTGTCTTCGTAATTAACACGCGTGCAAACGATTTTTTGAACGGCACTTATGATTTTGTGAAATTTAAACATTACACCCCGTAACACGACAATAATGAAATTATTGCATTGACCTGTGAGTTATTCGAACGACAATGAAAACGCACGCGCGACACAACTAACGCTATCTAGGTATCGCGATTTTAGTTTAAACCTCGAGTTGTACTCACGTCGTGTCTGCGAGAGAGCCGATCCGAAATGTATGAACATTTGTACAAAATAAAAACAATTGAACGTTTCTTTTTTTTTTTCATCAAAAATCAGATAGATTCGCCAGGAATCTTGGACCAACAAAAATGTCTTTATTTTAATGTGAACAAGTTTTGAGAAAAAAAAAATGCTGAAAATATTTGCTCTCGCGCAGCACCCTTTATAGAAGAAAATGGGAAAAATGATCGTAAATTGTATTAAAAAACGCAATGTTTCTGAATTTCTCTGAAGTCGCGGAGAGCGTGGAATAAACAAAAATAACAATTTCAAAGGAATGTACGAATTTTCATGTATTTTTAAAGCGGCTACTAAATCGATTCCGTGAGAAACAACCTTTTTTTTATATTTTTATATATTTTTTTTCTATAATATTCTTCTGTAGCTTTATATGATTTTCCGAAACGTTCCCGGAATGACCTGTCTAGACCAACTGAACGTAATTTTCAATCAATAAACAGTGTGTCTGGACGAGCGGCGATTTCGGATTAAAAAAAAAAAAAAAAAAAAAAAAAAAAAAAAAAAAAGGAAGCTCATAAAAACGTAACGCGCGAGAAACAAAAAACGAGAAAAATAATCTCATCGCGAAACCGATAATAACAATGTTCGCTCGGTGCCGATGACGTATCGCGCGAACGTCGCGGGTATATAGTACACGTTCACGCGGGTGAATAATCACCCACGGGAACAGCGGCGGCGGCGGCGGCGTGTACGGTGATTTTAGATCGAGACAACGAGCATGGAACAAAAGCGGTCGGACGAAAGTTAATTCGAGTGAGTAGGTACCTGAACTCCGCCAACTCCGACCACGTAGAATAGCTGTGTCAAGAACATATTCGCCAACATGTACATTAAAGCAGTGCCAGACATGGTTCTGAGATCGGAAAACAAGCTGAAACAATGAAACACAAACAGTCGTATTATTATTAAAACACATTTTATCTATGCGTTATTCGGACGTGCTCCGAGTGAGCTCTTCCGTGCTTTGCGCGGGTGTGTGCGACGTGAGTTTATATAATATTATATTATGTGTGTGTGTGTGTGTGTGTGTGTGTGTGTGTGTGTGTGTGTGTGTGTGTGTGTATGTGTGTGTGTGGTATCAAACAGATTTAACGTGGGTGTGCGTAGAGTGTACATTATATAAGTGTGTTTCGCGTGAATCGTCTTCAACCCGAAACGTACAATACATCGCGCGGGTGGGCGATTATAACATATTCTTACTGTTCGCGTCGCTCACGGAAGGAGACCTTTACGTTTAGACGGCGCGGCGCAGGCGGTGTTATCGCGGGCGGGCGGACGCGAACGGCGGCGAAGGGACGAGTCGCGCGAAAGGGCGATATGCGTAGTACCATTTGTTAAAGTGACAGCCCCGTGTTGACAGGGACGACGTTCTGCGCGCGGTCGTCATCGTTATTGCCACGAGTCCGCCTCGCCCGCCGAGTCTTCGTTTCGTCCGTTACGTTTTCCCACGAAGCCTACCCGGCCGCTCGTCGGGGCGGCACCCGAGAATCGCCGAGATGAGTTTTTCGCGTTTACGTCGCGTCGTCGTCGGCGCGTTCGGTTTCGGCGAGAAGCGACGCGGCAAGTGGTTTTGACGATCGCGGCCGCTGCAGATTAGCGTTTTACGTCCGACGAGATAACGTGACGAAGTAGTAAAACGGTTAGATCAACACCGCGCCGGCCGGGTGTGTAGTGTTTTTCGTACTCGAGGGTTTCGAATAATTAACGTCACGATATTTAGTATAATCATAATAATAATAATAATAATAATAATATATATTTATTTTTATAAAAATCAATAAATAAACAACACCCCAAGGGGTAGGAATACAGTAATATAAGAATTTTGAACTAACAATTATTAAATAAAACACGTAACATTAATTATTTGTATTGTATAAATACAAGTCTTCAACGTGGTGCATGAATCAAAAAAGAAATCGAAATTTTTTATTTGGTTGCATAAAGTTGGTAGGCGACACATCGGACTATTAGAGAAATAATTAGTTTTTGACTGTGGTATAGCAAAAAGAGGATTTTGTCTTGAATTGAAGGAGGGTACTTTGAGACCAATTTTTTGTTATAGTTCAGGACAGACGATTTCTCCTAGAGATATTATATGTATTTAGAATATAACCATAAATCGTGATATTTTTCGAATTAACGCGCGCATAATGTTGAACGTATTATGATTCTTTAAAATATATCTTTTTTTTATATCAGATGTTCAATATGTTGAAACATAAAAAACTTTACTTTATTTCACTTGAAGTACTTGAAGTGTATACACTTAGCCCGTGTAAAATATTTAATATGCAGTGGATTATTTTCTAGTTCATAACTCGTTTTGAATTGCTTATAGTTTATAATATAAATAAGTATGAACATTGTGTACCTCAATGCTTTTATACAGTTTAAAGTTCAAATCATTGAGATTGGTTATTTTCTCCCGAATTCACGGTTTAAACTGACGACTGATAAATGGATTTTTTTTAAAAAAATAAAAAGTATCATGATATAATACACATTGTAAAAGTGGCAGATTTGAGGGGGAGGGAGACGTGGCGATCGCCCCCCCCCATTAGGGATTTTTTTTTTACCTGAACTATACAACTATAGATGTATTAAATCGTAAAGCAATGATTAATAATTTTTTCAATCAAATGATTCTGAGTGGAGAATCAGTTTTATATGAAATTTTATTAAAACAGTGGATTTCGTCAAAATTCAAATCACAAAAAAAAAAAAAAAAATAAAATTTCAGTGCGTTTTTAGTTACGTCATTGTTAATTAAGAATCCATGATACTGATTCGCCCCCCCTTAAATAAGCTTCAGATCCGCCACTGCCTTGTAAGTATGAGTAGACGATATAAGAGAATTCATATTATCATATATTACCGTATGATGGCTGGTATTATATTATGTTTGCTGGATGAAGGTTTAAAAAGAATGAGCAATGTCCACGATTGATTTGATAAAAAATAATGTATAATAATATATTATAACATCTATAATAAGACTGATTAAAAATATTTCGTAAATTAAAACGACCAGGAACCAAAGTATAAATATATATTGAACGACAATCGGTAATATTCATTTAGTTTGCATTGACATTAAAGTGTAAAAAAATGAAATTTATAAATATATCAACAGGAATAACTTTTTGATACAGAGTACTATTTATATGTAAGGTACTCGTGAGTTGTATGATTTTTCAACGTTGAATTTATAATCGAGGCAATGTTGTTTCTAAATTTCTTTCTTGGACTCAGTCGGATTTTCACAATTCAAACGTCAATAACTCGAATTATTCAGCGTTTTCAAAACAAATATTTACCTACCTTCAAACTTCTTTTATTGTTGAGTTTAATTTATCAAAACCAATCGCCTGAATTCAATAATATACCAACAATGTTTATACTGGTTTTCAGCGCTGGGTTTTGCACTAGGTGATAAAAATTTTGATTTCGAAGTTTACGATTTTGTATTAAATCATCATTTGACGAGTCGGCAACTTTTTATATTTATCACGATTACCGCGCGAACGGCATTGTTCTTACAAGCATACGTTTTACGTTTTAAATAATTTACAATGTGCAAACAATATAAACGCAATTATAGGGAAATGAGCTAAAACGTGAACGTTTAATGCTACTTGTCGTTACTTTACGACGTTCAGTCTGAAAATATTTTGGGATATCGTTTCAAATTTAAACAAATCACGATGCCGAAATCGGTGTGAAATCGCTACAATTTATTTGATTGTCAAGCGTACCTATACACTCGTAAACAACGTCGACTCGTTAATAATTATTATTCGTGGCCCGTGCGCGACGAGAGCGAATAATGATAGGTAGATTTATTGCGAATTACCGCGACGATAATCAAACGATCGTTTCACGATAGTAAAGCACACGTTCGCGAAGCCGATTTCCCACAATACTGAACTTGAAATAACGAGAACTGTGTAATACCGGGTTTATGTTTTTGTTTTTTTATTTTCAACAGTGATATCTTTATTTCGTTCTGCGGTCTCCTAAAAATAATAATAGGTACTCGCAGTCACAAAACGTATTGTACCAACGTACACGGTGAATAATTTATTCGTCGAGTATAATATATTATAATACATAAAAAATATATATATATATATATATATATATATATATATATATATATATATATATATATATATATATATACATACATACATTTTTTCATCCTCTATTGTTCAGAGCGATATTATACGATTTTACTTTTTGTATGTTTCTCGAGCAACGAAATTTTTCGGAACCCGAAGAGTCAGATATTACCGTAGTTTTTTTTTTTTACCATTTTATAAATCATACCCGAGAGAATTACCGGCCGGTAAATAAGAAGATATATATGTATAAAATGTGACTTTCGTACGTGTTTTTCGTCTCGCATTATGCACACGACGACCGAGCGGGGCACGAATAACAAGTATCGGACTTTAACGACACACGTATGCTCGCCGAATACAATCGACGTGCCGTTTACAAGTGTAGAAAATCAGAGAGCATCGGATTTCAATAATACGTCATGACCAGTGGCGTACTAACGGCCCCCCCCCCCCAAAATTTGTAGCATGAATTAATTTATTGTGAGAAAATTAAAATATCTGGTATATGTGATTAATTTTATTGTACTTAGGTATAAAAAATTCTTCATGATAATAAAACAAGATCATTTGGAAGGTGTCTCTGGTAAAATAAGTCAAGTTATTTGTAATAGTTGTAAAAACTGTACACTGTGTTGTTACAAGTTACTGATAAAATACAATTTATATAATATGTGGTACCGATTATCAAGTACTAACAGTTGCTTATAAGTATTTGTTGTGTCTGTCCGTTACCCAAGTTGCTTGTGAACGATCTTTTTCTACCTTAAAGTTTATAAAAAATCGGATAAGAAGTAAACTTAGTTATGAAAATACTGACACGTTTATGATAGTGTCAGTTGAAAAAGAAATGTTGGTAAATATTGATAATGATCACATAATTGATTTACTGTAACAAAAAAGTAATCTTCTTACATCATGTTTTTAAAATTTGCATTAACTTATTATTTGTATTTAAAACATAAAATTAATTATAAAAGCTCAATTACTATATTATATTCTTTTTGGTTTGTTTATTAGGCGTATATAAATTACGATTTTTTATAGAAAATTCAAGCATAGTATTGCTTATTTATATATTATAATTATGTTTAATAAATGGTTAAATAGTCAATTGAACTTTTTTTTTAATTGTTTAAAGATAATACATACATATAGGTGTTACTAGGCCACTAGTCTTGGAAATTGAATTGAGATGAACATTCTCACTAAAATATCGATGATGATTAAAAGTCTATTTATTATTTTTATGTCCTCCTACATATAATATAAGGTTAAGTCTAAAAAGGTTAGGTGAATAAATAATTATAAAATTAATTTATAGTGATGATGGGGGGGGGTAAAACCTCATATTACTTAGCCCTCCCCACACCCCCCTTATAGTAACGCCTATATGCCGTAAACATTGAAATGTGGCCTGGTGAAATACATTTTCCCGACTTGAATTTTTCTCCCAGGCCGTCCCTGAACGTACGATACGAGCCGACACGAGCACGGCACAATTTAATTAACTATTTTTTTTTATAAATAACGACTATACGTTGTAGCGTACGCGGGAACACTGGGTATTTTACAAAATGCCAAAATGGATTTAGGTAATGCGCAAAACAAACAATCGTCGTTACAAATATGTTATTATTATTATTATTATTATTATTATTGTTATCATTATTATTACTACGAACAATACGTAAAAGGTATTATCTTACAATGAGGCCTTTGATGGCACTTCAAAAGGGATATTAATATTATGGTGGCTTATTGATATATTTTCAAGGCCTTACCGCTGCGATTGAAGTGAAATGTCAATATTGTCATGGAATAACCGTCATACATATTTAATAAACAAAAACAGACGTTACATTACACCGAGGGAGAAACGATATTATTACAATATTGTATCGTTACAGTTTGCCGATCGATTTCAAGTAGAGAAAGTATAACGGCTGCGTTCTGATTGGGTATTCGTATTACGTGTTGTGTGTGGAAGAATAATACTAAAATTACATATCCTGCAGTATTGGTGATATGTTAATTTGTTTAAAACCGTTTTATTGTCGGTAATAAAATATTAATAACGGTTATTATAATGATTGTAATAAATGATTATATTTGCTGGGTAATCGATATTTAAATCGGAATTTTCTTCTTTTCTACTTTTATCTGTCGCTATATGATTTTAAATTAATACTCGGATTGAATAACTTTTTTGGTTAGGTATATTTTACTAAAAAAAAAATAAAAAATAGTTTTTTTTTTTAAGAAATTATAAATCACTTTTTGATGGTTTTATTTTGTTGTCCCCCTAGGCTAGAAAAAATAATAAAATACCACATTTTTCGGTTCCCGAGCTTAAGTTTAATCCCCTTTTCTCCGGTCGGCCAGATTAACAAATACATTATGGCGGTAACCATAAAAAAAAAAAAAAAACATTAAGTATACCTGCAATTTTAATGTTGAAGAGATAGGTGGATAAAATAGTGAATGTTGTACGTGTTGACAAGGATTATAAATGACAAAAATAAAGATATTAACGTTGATCCGAGTAAAAAAGATGATGCATGACTAAAAAAAAAAAAAAACAATATAAAATAATCCTATAAGCATTTACACGGTGTTTCAGTAGGATTTGATAAATTTGATTATTTTATAACAGAGCATAAAAAGTAAATTCGAATTTTTTTCATACACAATTAAAATCACTAAAAAGAACTATTAAGTTTTTTTTAACTTCTTCCAATTATAACCATTACGAATAAATGAGCAATTAAAAATAAGACGTTTATTTTCAAAAATGTTGGTACGTACTCATTTATTTTCGTATAGTTTAACTAGTTTAAGAGATGTATTCATTTTAAGTTTAGAGTAGCAGAGTTGAGAAGCAGAGGTCCCCGCAAAAATGCACTGGCCCAACTCTACTTTTATAAACTTTAAACGTTTATATCTTTTAAATTACTGGTGGAAAAAGAAAAAAAACATTAAATAGCAAAGTTAAAAAAAAAATGTATTTATATATATATATATTTATGCATATTGTTTATTTTCTTACGCAATCTTTAATTATGACATTACATTTTTTTATTTAAGTGGTTAATTTTTGAGAAAAAAAAAAACTTGAAAAATCGATTAAATTATACGTAATTGTAAAATAATTGCTTAATTCACAAAAATGTACTTCCATTAGCGTTTTAAAAATTTTAAATCCTACTTTAGTATACTGTACTTATAATTTATAAATTATTGATGTGGCGTTGAATTAAAATTTATTTAAAATATTTAATGTTTTAAATTAAATCATTTGATTAAATGCTAAAGCCCATTCATGGCTTCAAATAAACAGGGTTATGGAACTGCTAAATTATTTAAAAGTCTGCTGGTCATATTGAAAACATCATGATTCAATTTATTTTATTGACGTGCATTGAAGATGTTTTTTTTAACGCGGGTATATAATATATATATATGTATCTAAATACATACAAGAAAACGGCCTTTTAAAATCTTTTAAGTTAGAATGTAAATATTTTTTTTCTAATACCTTTTTAACTTCATTATCATTAGTTGAAGTTTTCTCAGTATTTTTCTTTATAAAGAGCTTGTTTATGTTCCTTTATTGATTTTAGTGTTTTAAACATTATTTACGTCCATTGTTTACTGATGTAAATTTTTTAAAATAAATTTTAAATTTTAATCGAATTTTATCCATGAATTAATACTTAAGTAAATGTCAACATTTGCTATTCGAAATATGCACAGAAGCGTGGAAGATTTTATTCAGAGATTAAATTAATTCCCAAGAAACCATGCAATACATAAAATATTATGTATCATTAAAATACAAATTGTTAAGTGAAGACTAGATTTCTCTTTTTTTTTTCATATATTTTTAAAATGTTCGATAATGTAATGTTACAATAATAATTATTAAAGTCAAAGTAAGTATATAAGTGTATGGTTATTTAATGACCATTTTTCCATTGAAATGTGAATGTATAATTTATTATTTCGCAGCTGAGATATTAGGTTACCGTGGAATGAACGACAAAGAGGAAATGTTCGAAAACTTTTATGTAATAATATAACGTAAGTAAAATATCAAAACGGATACGCGCCACTCGTACTTCTTTGTTTACCTCTCTGTGTAGGCCATAATTGGATATAAGTTTGAAATCAGGAACCGTAAATAACGTAAAGATAAAATTATAATTAGCTTATGGTATTTTACTTGTGAATTTCAAACGTAAAAGCATTTCAAAATGAATGGTAATAAAAATATGTTCACAAATATCGAGAATGCTGTTTAGTCAGGATATGTCGGTATGATTTTCAAAGATTTTCATTACGTTTTCCCGTTTTAGCCAATATTGTGATGTACAAAATGAACTTTGGCCGGTCGTGCGACGTAGAGTGGCGTCGCTCGTTACACGAGTATTCATTCGATGACGCTTAATGCGTATATTTATTATTTGGAATTTGAGACACTTAGTAAAATGTATAAATATCTATACTTTATGACTGTATTCGTTATTCTATTGCTGTAATATTTTAAATAAAGGCAAATAAATAAATATATATATATATATATATAAAATAGTAAAAAGTAAAAATCTTGTTATCGCACATTTGCACACTCGGGTAAAACAAAATGTTGTAACCGGCATCTAGTCAGTTTTTCAAAGCTTTCAAAAGTAACAGTGTGTTTATTTCTGTTTATTCTCTTCACCGCGGTCGAGGTAATCAGTAATTTGTTTCAAATTAATTTATAAAAAGTTTGACAATGGATCAACGGTTGAAAACTGGTACCGTCGGTAAAAGGAGAACAACTGAATTAGAAACTGATCCCATTCCAGGCACGCCAACGAAGAAAATCCTAGCAAAAAGTCAACACAGGTTAGTAATAGGTACCTATTTCAGAGATGAATAACATAAATTGAGACCAGAATTATACACATTTGTACGTTTTGCCGAGCGTAGTAATGAGGATTTGAATTATTAGCTTAAATATAATTGTATATATACATTATTTCTTTTAGTAAAACATATAAAATTTAAATTCATATCAATTATACTATGAAATGTCTTGTTAATGATTTGTTTTTACTGGTAAATATAAAAAATTAAAATTAAAGCTAAATTTAACAAACAACAATACTAATAATAAAACAAATATTAGACAACCATTTCACTCTGTTTATCAGGATGCGATGAAATGCAAGTGTACTTATATATTATCATTTTAAAGTTTAAATGTGAACACTGAACTTGACGCCGATTATTTTTATTACGGCAAAAGTTCCAAGACGAATAGATTTTATTTTGTAAAATATGATAAAGTATTAATTTACATTTTACAGCTATCCAAAAATGATTATATTTTTTAATCTCCCCCTCCCCCTCTAAATTTTTTCCTGAGTTCGCCCCTGAAATCAATAACCGATCATACGTCGTCGAAGTTCAAACTTAAATGTGCTTTGTCCACTGATATAATTTAAAAACACGAATTAAAGTGTTAAAAAAAAAGTTTTTGAATTTTACGGACCCATATAACACGATCATATACGTGTTATCAAGTGTGGGTACCTAGTAAGATATATGAACAAGTTGGCTCACCTTTGATATGTTTTTCAACTACAATTTTCCCGATCTCACGACGATTTTCTCGAAAGTTCTCAGGGATTCGTCACACTGATTCGTCTTAACTGTATCATCCGTGTCACTTTACAACCGACAGAAGGGTTACACGATACTTTTAGATTCCTATTACTGGCTTAAAGGGTGATTTGGAAAACAAACATTCTTGCATTTCTTTGTTTTAAGCACAATTATTTGTGCGACATAACGCTCGCATGTGCCACAAGGCCACAGATACTAAAGATAAACAATCTTTTGTATCTTAATTAAATCAACAATGGACGTAGTTTTGCTTGTGTATTGTGATTTGTATTACCAAGCAGGTCATTCAAACGCATTGGTACACACGATTTAGAACGATTAACATTTAAGTCTTCAAAGGAAGAGGGAGACCGAGGAAGACATTCATAGGAGAGATGGTTAGAATGGCAGGATTTAGTGGGTATTCACATATGAAGACTCTGGAATTGGAGAAAGGGAGAGATGGAGATCTATTTTGTAACTATGAGAAGGCTAAGCCTTTAGAAAGAAGAAGGAGAACATTTAAATAGGATTTATCGATACGAAAATCTGGGTATTATTATTATTATTATTATTGTTATTATTATTACTATTTTCAGATAGAATTAGAAGCGTAAAAATATACTGCTCGACGAGGCCCAATCATTGAAAAAATATTTTTAAGATATTATTTACCGTGTTCGTTAAACACATAATTTTTAACCAGCAGATGAATGGCGAGAAACCGTAATTGATCGAAATGTCAAAAATACATTAGATCCGATAAAATATGCGAAATAAAGTTTCTGAGATCTCGCATTTATATTTTGACAAGTTTTGGCTTCGGAATTTCGCGCGGACCAATCTTAAATGGAAAAACTTAGTACTTGTTAAATGTTTTTTGTTCGTTAGGTTTTCACTGCCTACTCATTTAATGCTCGTATTATTCAAACATAATTAAAGAAAAAGTACTTCTGAAACAGGCTTTGAATATTTACACAGTTTTAAGATTGATATCGATAAAATATTTAACTTACGATTACGGTTTTAAAATGAAATACTAACATAAAACTTTCTTCAAAGTCTTATCATTTTTTTCCATCAGATTTTTGTTCAATAGCTTATTAAATTCATTATTAACGATGTCAAACTGTGTTCCATTACGGTTTTCACGTTTGAAAAGAATGAACCCGTGAAGAATTAAGACCGAGAAGAAATAACGATGTTGATTTTTGGATAAAAATGTGTGTAACTAATTGGAGACCAATTACAAAACATTTAAATGTTTCAACGGTCCGTGTTTGCTTTGTTGTCTGTTTAACCAAACAAAATGAACAATATTGTTCGCATAAAATATTTCGACGTTTCGAAAATATGTGTATTTATTTTTAAACCGAATTTCATTTTCGTTTCAAATGCAAATTCCAAAGGTTGTTTGTCCATTTTAGTGTCTCTGGAGTCGAATAGTAGGATTTTAATAATTTAGTCTGAGCATTTGACGTAAAGTATTTTAAATATTTGTGTTTCGAGGGGTGAGACGTTTTCATTGCTTCGACATTACATCAGTTCGTTTGAATAAATTATTTATAAATGCGATTGTCCGTCACACGAGAGAGTATGGTTATTAAAACGCTTATCAACAAAACGTTTACAGATTTCTGAAACTTATAGATAGAGTTAACGCTCGAATACTACATTTTCCGACGAGAAACGAACGGATTGAATAAAAATCGATTTACGTTCATAGACCGTTGTGCCTTTTTTGGGATTTCGGGCAAATAACGAGACGTACGTTTCAATCGGATTTGCTTGTTAATACAACGGAATAGACGAAATCCGATCGATGAAATCTTCAGTGTTGCGCGAGAACTATCACGAGTTACATTTTAATTAAGCGGTAT
Source organism: Therioaphis trifolii (assembly GCA_027580255.1). Taxonomy (NCBI): domain Eukaryota; kingdom Metazoa; phylum Arthropoda; class Insecta; order Hemiptera; family Aphididae; genus Therioaphis; species Therioaphis trifolii. The sequence goes on from CM050411.1 coordinate 3,680,439, forward strand.
ACGATGAATATATATTTTTTTCAAAACAATTTAATTATTCCGTTTTCCGTGGATTTTACATATTTCAAATACTTCTGCGGCGTTTAATTACAATGGACATAATAATACTATAAAAAGTATAAATAATTATACGTTATACACAGTTCATGAATTCATTGCTCTCAAGACGTCATTAAAAATTGCAATTTAGTTTTCAAATTATACTCTGAACATTTTAACTGTCCGCATTTATTTTAACGTTCGTACAGATAATGAATTATAAGTCGTAATGACTGATAATTAATGGTATTTTAATTACACAATGTTTAGCAAAAAATTTATATACCTACAGCTCATACGTACTTTTACCGACAATTTAGACACACCACACACAAGAAAAACCGATGGATTATAATGAAATTTAAAATTAATTAATACTAATGTACGAGATGGTTCTTTTAAATTATTCAGGTCATAAGTTTAAAAACGAAAATGAAAATCTCGTGTAAATAAAAACAAACAAAATAAAAATTTTAACCAAGTCTAAAATTGGTCGATTTTTCCAGATTTTAATATCCTCAACCAGGTCAATAATAAATGGTATAAATGGTATTGTTAAATATTTGTATAACAATCATTAGACTTTTGGAATGACGACGAAATATCAAAGTTGATATTAGACACATTTGGACGTAATATGTTTTCATAAAAAAAATTAACGATTATAAATTATAATAGAGAAAAACACGCCGTTACTGTGAATCTGGTGTCCATGGTAAATCACTTTATCCCTCGTACGTGAAAATTACACCGAGAAAAATAGATCTTATGGGACGAACTTATTTCAACAGGACGAGATACGAAAAAAAAAAATTGTCGAAAACACGAGACGTTATTCAACACCGAGTAAGAGGACTTTTGACACAGTGTCCGTTTTCTCGTGCGATTGGAAAAAACCGTCGAGAAATCGCCAAAACATTTACACACAAGTACAAGCGGATTTCGAATCACAAATAGATCGAACGATACTTTTTGGATTTCTTCTTCAAGGTACACGTTTTATTAAAATTATCGGGTAAAAAACAAAAATACATCGTTGTTACGGCCTATACACTCTTTGCACTGCCCTGAACCCAATAGCCTAAGGTCACATCATTATTTACTCCTATATTTTGACTACGTCTCGTTATAAATCTTTGCTCTAATATATCTGATACACGATTTGTATAAATTTTTTTTTTAATAAACTATGATTCGATTTGATCGGAAGAGCAATAATATATATATATTATATACACGTATGTAGATTATTTTATATATATTTTGTATTTGTTCAATTTTCAAGCATATACGGTGTGTCAGCAACTCTAATATTCGATCGAGAAATCGTGACTTGGAAGAACTTTTGATATCCAGCATGTTGTATTTAATTCTTTATTTGATTTTCCAAGTGGAATCCGAAAAATAAAAAATATGTATTCAATCAAATTAAAAAGTAGCAGTTCTCCGTGATTTATAACCGCGATAAGAATTTAAAAAAAACAAACAAAACGGCAAAAGTTTGTGAAATTAAATACTTAAATAACAGAGAACAATATAGAGCTATTATGTTTATTTTACTTCTTGAAAACTAAGTGTTATTAAAATTTTAACCTGGTAAACAAATAAAAAAAAAAATAATAATAGTAATAATAACATTTCCTTAAAACCACCTATTTTATAAAAAATTAATTCTTGCATTTTAGAGTTTTTGAAGTTTACGTTATGGCGAACGAAAATTTAACAACAAGTGAAATTATAAATTAAACTTTACATTAAAATATGTATCACAATATTTTTAGAAACTTTTATTACAATCAATTTTTTATGTGTCATTTCAAACTTTTTATTAAATTTCACTTAGTAAAATATGAAAAATAATATTATTTTTGTAAACAATTGTTTTGATATGAAAAGTGTTTGTTGTTTCTATATACATTTTTAAACTCATATTTACATAAATAAACATAATTTTGAACGATATTATTATTACTTCTTTAACAAAAATAAAATTTAGAGTTTTAAACACCTGTCTTTGTGAAATTCATTGTTTTGATTTATTTCTCTTAATTAACAACAACAATAATAATGTATTTTCGGAAGTTATTTGGTTCTATTAATATTTAATGAGTAAGATATTGTTTTTAGTTTTTACCAGAAATATATTTTTCATATTATACACCGACGTAATGAAAATAAGTTATTTTTTCATAAACCTTATAATAGATATTGTCCCTGTCTGTATTTTTTAAATTTCATAAATATACTTCTGTTCATTTTAGTTTTTTCTTGATAGACCAATAAAATATTGTAAATCGTCGAGTTTCTTCAATTCTAGGGCAGTTCTAGAGTTGAATATCATTAAAACGAGTTCGATAAAATGTTGTTCACTTCACCACTGTATTTGAAATAATTTTTACTTCAAACCGCACGACTTAATAATCGGAAAAATAAATGTTCAAAATGTACGATGTCTATACTCGGATAGAAATAGTCACTTATTTGATAAAACGAACGCGGCGGAAACACGACGTTCCGAAACATTTATTTATTTACGCTGACGTATCTCAGGAACTCAGGTAAGCGGTCAAATATATTCAAAACAGTCAAATGCAACGATGATGTTTATCTGTGCCATAAGACGCTTTAAAATTCAATCTTCTGGTTACGCTTTTATCTCTTCTGCGGAAAATCGAAAAGCTACGCGCGTCGTAATAAACAAATGTGTTTTCCCTGATCCATTCAGAAGACTCGATGTTCTCGACGAGTGTTCGCAAACACGTGAGGTAGGTACACGCAAAAATATCGGTTTTTAGATTATCATCGAAATAAACGTCGGTTTCGTAGATTTTATTTCACCGACGTCGTGAACCGTGTCCGGCCTTATAACGGTTAGTATATAGAGTTGTACGAGTTATTAGGTTCGACTGGGAATGTTCGCTAAATATTATTGCAGTGTCATAATATCGTTTGCTCTTCCTTTTTTAATTATTCTATTCGCCGCATACTACGAACACGAAAGATAAATTAAACATCACATTCGCCACATATTTTCAAAAGTTATTCTTTTCCACGTCTCATAACTATACTTCCCCCTCGCCCCGATTCTCTTTTTCTTTGTGCGTTCTTTTCTCGGTACACGAATTTACCCGCCCTTTACCGTTTCACGCACGTCGCGCGAATCGTCCGTAAACGCGTTTACCCGTTTAATCAGTTTTCGTTACTTTCCGACTTTCGCGAATGTGCGCTGGCTAATAATATACCGCCGGGAACACCCTCGAATACTATTTTAAAATTATTTACCGCCGTGGCGCGTCTTCTTTCAGAGATTATTGGCGTGCGGCGAGTGTATGAAAAATACACGTATATAATATTGCGAGAAAACGAAAACGGCGAAGAATATATTTTACTTTGTGAATAAATGTATATATTGATGTTTAACGTTAAACAAAGAAAAATTGTTATTTATTATTTCAAATGCATCGGTAAAGTATTCTATTGACTGCTTTAAAATTAACATTTATATTGGCAGCTCAAGACAATCTGTCACAATATCGGAGTGAATGGTTTTTTTACGAAATTGACATTTTTTGGCTACTCAAAAAAAAAACCTATTTCAAAGGTAATTCTTAATTCAAAATCTTAAAAGCAGCATCTTTTTCTAAACGCGGGTTGACGGGAGTTCGATTTTAATTCAACTGTCGAAGTCGACGGACCAATAATAGAAATTCGTACGCTTTTTTTTTAATAGCGTAGCGAGTGGCTTAAAAAGAAATTATTTTCAAATCGATCAAAATAGCTAAAGAAATAATGAAAAAACGTTGCGACCGATATTGTGACTGTTAAAATATGTTGAATTCGCCCGTCTTCAACATCGATAACAACAGCCGACGAAGAAAAATTTAAATCGCTGAAATCGTTATTGTAAAATACGTAGTATTTATAATTAATTGATATAGCGGTTATAATTTATAAATATCATAGCTTCAGATTTATCGTGATAGTAAAACACATCAACAACACATAGGAATAATTATTACATTTTTTTTTTTTAAAACGTTCAAGTATGCACTCAAAACTTTTACACGTCGAAATATGCATTACTAAGTGGAACATTTTACATTTTGTAACGTAGATATTTTACCTCGCACAGCACTTAAACAGATATTGTTCTCGATTAGGCCTGGAAACATTACGAAATTGACTCGTTAGGTGTACTAAAGGAGGTAGTATAGCATTAAAATCCGTTTATCCATTTACGTGAGTGATTTGAAGTTCAAATATGATTAAGTTGAAATTGTAATTAATAAGAAAGTACCTAATCTACAATACGATTGAGTGTATAATTGTTTTTTTTTTAATTCATCAGCTGTTTAAGTGTGACGTACACGTTTCAATAACTTTGTGGCAAATAACATTGTTTATTTTACAATCGATTTCATGACACATTATCATTCGGCGGATCACATCATGTATACTATATTATTATCATTATGTCGTGAGTAAAAACTCGTTTGAAACACGGCATGATGATAAAGTCGACCGGCTCCGAAAAATAAATGTAAATGTATAAAATATTAAAACAATATAGCATAATGATGAGTATTTTTAGTTGTTTTTTTTTTTGCTTCTCTGTTTTTTGCACGTTTAAATCAACAGCAAAACAAATATTGAATTCTGTATTCAGCCGATGTTTGTTTAATTACAATATTCATCTGAAACATATTATGTGCACAAAAGCTGGACATCCCACCCCGAACACAAATGTTATTTTTATTGAGTACTATTTGTGGAAAAACACGAGTGTATTTTCATTGAATTTATGGTCTTGAAATGTCACGGAGAAAATTTTAAACGAAATGACCACTGAGAAAAATCAATAATTTTCAACATCTTTAGAGTTTTATGTTGAACTAATCTCGGGTGCTATTATAAACCGATAAGTTTAGATTTCGTTGAACTGATCACATAGTAAACTGAACCTTTACGGGTTTATGTATGAAAAAAAAATAACGAGCATAATATAACATTTTGAAAAAAGCAATCATTATATTTTATGGTCTTCACTGAGTATTACGAACTAAATCAAATATAATAATATAAATTACGAAGAAAAAAAGTGAACGTATATTCACTTTGACTATTGTTAAATATTGCCATTGGAAGAAGTAGTATGTAAAAAAAAAAAAATCGTAAACGAGTTTAAAATCAATAATTAAAACTAGACACCGTTTGTACCCGTGTGTGTGAACAGTAATAAGATATCTTATTTTTTTTAGTTTGAAATAGTTAGTTTTAAACGAAATCTAAATCAGTTTTTGTGGACGGCAACATTGAATAAAGTAACACAATTTTCGATTTATACCTAAATATATATTTAACAACACTCCTATGTACTAGCACATATTTTAATTTTATGAAATTTCCGACAATATTCGTGGCACTAACCAAGTTAATAATTAGTCAGGGTAAAATAAATCCATCGTTCAACAGTAATTTGTTAAATGTTTTCCTCTGCGCTTAAGACAACACATCTTTTGCCGTTTCTACAAAAAAGTTTCGTGGTACGACTTAAGAATAAACTTTTGAGCAGTACCGCATACGCGGCCTGAGAACTGCTGATAAAGTTTTCAGATATAAATGAAAAAAATTGTATTTCGGAGTTTACTAAAATCCATATGACTTATACACATAGCGATACTCGAAAACGGAGCCGGTCGATTCAAATGTTTTTACCGGGTTTACATTTTAGTAGCGTTTCAACCACGGTTCCCGAGCATTTGGCGCATTGTTAAATCGATTCATCCCACATGTCTTAGATAACGACGATAAACAATAATGGTTTTCGTACGCCGTTAGTACGCGACGCGTGTCACACTCGACCATAGGCGGACATTTTGCGTAATTACTAAATTTGTCATGCCATTGCATCTATACCTACCATAGACGATCGTTCCGCTCGCAGTTATTAATTCTAACTATAATTTACGTTCCGAGTATATACTAAAACTAAAATACATCGTCAAAGACAAAAATAAAGTACAGGTTTATCAAAAAAGATTTCATTACTACTTAGATACTAACCAAACATTTTATTTTTCAAAACTTCCAACCTAAATTTAAATATACATAAAAAAAAGCAAAGTGTGATTAATTTTAGACATCTAGATTTAATATACGAGTACTATTATGTGTGTGTGTGTGTTATATCAATATTTAAATATTATATTTATGAAATATAACTAGTCTAGAAATTTGTAGAAAAATTACACAGTCAAATTTAAATTGTTCATTTTATGGTTGTGATGATAGTACATTTGACGGGGCTAATTTCTAGGTTTGAAGATTTTGAGGAGGTTCAGCCCCCTCAAGCCCACCCCCAATTTCCGCCAATGTACTCGGCCGGTCAAATTTATAGTGAAATTATCCAATGTCTTTGATTTTAAAACGTGCGGTATTCGTATGTGAAAGTCATTAAAATTTGCATACAAATTGAGTTCGCGAATTCACGAAAGCGCAGAACAATATCGTCGTAACGTCATGTATCCGCGAAACTTATAGCGCGACCCAAAGGAATCTGAATTTGATAACAAAGAGTGGTATAACGTTCGCGGGGCGTATAATGTAAATCCTAAATTCCTTGTACTCGAGAAACACTTTCGACGTAAACGAGGTCAGTGTTTTCGAGACGCATGACTGCGATACGTTTGCGCGCAGAAGAAACACGTACGTCGTTTTAAATTTGTAAGCCACGGCGGATCGAATGATGGTTTCATTCGTAACGGCGCCCGAGTTTGTAAGACACGTTAAATTGTGAAACAAAAAAAAAAAAACAACCACTCAGACAATGCTCCGAAGACGATTCGTGCACAAAGGTAGAGAGTATAAACCGCGGAATAGCTTAACGTCTGAATTAAAATTCCGACTATCGAGAGCAGCTCATAACGCAACGAATCGGTGTAACAAGAGAGTAAAAAGACGGTCGGAAAATTAAAACAAAAGTTTAAGTGTTTTAGGTTTTACTCTTCGTCATAGCCCATGGGGCATTGGTAAACAGTTTCAGATCTAAATTTGAACTCAACACGAGAAATACGAAACCCTTTATGGGTTGTACACGTCTTGACGGGTCTTCTTGTAAGCAACGTTTTAAGAATTGAAAACAAGTAGTAAGAGGCGAAATTTTATTAAATCTCAAGTTTGTTAATAGACGGTAACTTTGAATAATATCGTCACAGCGATTTAAATTATTTTTGAATATTTACGACCATACGTAATTTATATGTATAATGTGTATAAAAAAGAACAAATGATTTTGAAAGAAACATTAACATTGACATACGACTAGAATTTTCACTTGATTTCAGTTTGAAATTAAATATTTAAATACACTTTGAACAACCCACTAATCAGTAACTTAAATAACTCAACACTTCCTGATAATCCTCGCCGTCGACTGAAAAGGAGATGGTGTAGAGATCTTTTACAATAAGTCACTCATACTCTTCCTCTCCCATAAAAAAAAAAAAAAAAAATAATAATAAAAATATATATAGGTATATTACCTTATCTTCCTAAATCTCCTCACGCAAAGAGTCACTAGTGTTTGACTTTTTAATCACGCATACCATGTTTTCTATCTTTTTTCACTTATACTTATTATGCTAAGAAGTATAGATTGTATAATTATTATGAAAAAAAAAAATAAATAAAAGAAAAATACACTTTTGATGATTTCGTGCGTTTTATGTTCTGGACAGAAGAAACAACTATTGATTTTATCATGTTTCGGAAAACGACTTTTGGTAATAGAGTCGTAAAATTTTAATTAGTTTTTTAATCTAATTTCTATTCGTCAATTAACTTTTGAACTTTTCGATTACGTTCTTGTCTACGGGGGTCTTTTAAAAGTTGGTTGGGAAATACGACTTTCAAGTCCCGGTTAAGTTTTTAATATCAGTTAACTGCGTGGGATTTCGATTAACGTGAAGAAAATATAGCGTAAACACCGGGCACGGTATGTTTAGAACCGTAGGATGAAATTAACTACGAACGCGTGTATAACGTTTAACCGTAAGAAACTAGACTGAAAACGCGACGCGATTCGTCAGTCGTGTTTAATCAAAAACGTAAACGTCGCGTTCGTAACACTATCGCGCGTTTTAAACGCGTTTCGTTTTTCGAGTCAAATATTTTAACGCGACCGACGGTCGAACTACGTTATAATATAATTATTACAGTCTATAGCATTGGATTTCAAAATAATTTCGACCACGGCACATTTCATAACCTTCGCGAATTTTTCACAACACGTTGTGACCTTTTGTTTTAATATGCTGACAAATAATATCACCGATACGTTTTATTAGGATTCAATAGTTATCTGACATAACTCGTCATAAATCGCTTTCTAATTACAAACTGATGATTAGTTGACATATTATAAACGTAGCAGACGCATAACCACCGAACGCATCTATTTTCGCGCGTCACAATTCGATTCGATCGGTGGTTTATGGATGACAAATTTAAAAAAACCGCGTTATTTCAAAAGTATGCGTTTGTTCGCGCGATTAAAAAACACTACGGCTGATTTCTGTTCCTATGAAATTCATACCGGATCGGTTTTATAATATCACCAGTGTTAGGAACAGATAACAAACAAATTATCTGGATAAAGATAAAGATAACAACATTAAATTTTCTCTAAGATACAGATTTAAAGATAAACAAATCAAATTCATCTAATGAAAAGATAAAAGATAAAAATATTTTATCTAGATAAATAATAAATTATTATACAAATTAAAATTAAATTAACTAATTAAAATATATATACTGTCATGTGAGTACATGCCTGTATAATATGATTATTTTCTTCTTAACTTTTTATATGTATTTATAAGTTATAATCTAATACAGAACATCGATTATCAATAACAATAACTAATTATAAGTACTAAATAGGAATAATTTAATAATTTATAGTATTTTCAGAATAACTTCATAATTTTTTAGCCCATGATTGTATTGTACGTACAAATAGTGCCTGAGACAATGAGAATAAAAATTAAGCGTTTTCAAACAAATATAGCTAATTTTCACAAAAAAATGTTCTTTTAAATTTATCTAGATAAGTGAAATTTTTATCTAAAATTAATACTTAGATAATTTAAATTTATTTATTAGGATAAGACAAAGATTTTTTTTTTTAGATTTTGTCTAACAATGAGTATCAACAATTAAGATATAGGGTGACATTAATTGGGGGTAATATTAATTTAGATAAGAAAGCCGGAATGGTTGAAGAAGGATAATATTGGGTTAGTATTATGTTTGGTGGAGGTGAAGAGAGAGTGTGCTGGATATTGAATGTGTAATTTGAGGGAATGGAATAGAGAAATTAGGTCGGAACGCATGAGGGTTAATTTTGGACAGTTAAAGAGGATGTGCGAGATATCGCAGATCGCGGGATAATTGTGGAGCGTGCAGAGGTTGGAGTCGTTAAGTGAAAGTTTGAATGAGTGGGAAGGAAATAAGGGATAACCTAGTCGAAGTCGAGAGAAGGAGCTCATAGATTTCCCGGAGAGGTTTATATTGTGGAACCAGGGATAACGGGAGGTCATTGGGGAGATAGATTTATATCATGAGGCAAAATTAAAGATAAATGATAAAAGAATAATTATCTAAATAATTCATCTAGAAAAGTCCTGACACTGAATATCGTAAACGGCTTCGTTTCGATCGAGTCAGACGACGAACGACGGTAACATATCGGCTGTATTACACCGCACGAAACGTACACGTCGGCGTTCGTTAAAAACGGATAACGCAAAGGAACCGCGGGCGCGTTTCACCGGAACGACGGCGGCGGCGGCGCGAGTTATTAATTAAAGTCTCCGGTGCGCGAGATATTATATGCTCATAAGAGCGTGTGCAACGTCGACGTCGGCGTCGGTGGCGGGCACGGTGGTCGGGGGAGCGGGGACGCGTAGACGAGGGCAGTCGGGCGCACGGGTAAGCCGCCGGCGGGGCGAAGCCGACGTCGCGGTGCGAAGAACGTAACAAATGTCGGCACGATAAATACACGGGCCCGGGAGTGTTCGTGGGTCGCACGCGGGTGTGTTGTACACGCGTCTTGACATTCGGCATCGTCGCGAATCAATCAACCGAACCGAATCCAACGGCGGCGGCAGTATATTATCACTATGAATATTACGTGTCTGTGCGTGAGTGCGTGTACGTGTGTGTGTACGAGTACGTGTGTGCGTATGTGTGTGTGAGTGCGTGTGAGTGCGTATGAGTACGGGTGAGTGCGTGTACGTGTGTGTATGTGTGTGTGAGTGCGTATGAGTACGGGTGAGTGCGTGTACGTGTGTGTACGTATGTACGGGTGTGTGTATGTGTGTGTGAGTGCGTGTGTGTGTACGAGTACGTGAGTGTGTATGTGTGTGTGTGTGTGTGTGTGTGTGTGTGTGTGTGTGTGTGTGTGTGTGTGTGTGTACGTGTATGCGGGTGTGTGTGTGTGTATGTGTCATGTGTGTGTATGTGTGTGTGTGTGTACGTATGTACGAGTGAGTGAGTGCGTGTACGTGTGTGTATGTGTGTGTGAGTGCGTGTGTGTGAGTGCGTGTACGTGTGTGTACGTATGTACGGGTGTGTATATGTGTGTACGTTAGTGTGTGTGTGTGTGTGTGTGTGTGTGTGTGTGTGTGTGTGTGTGTGTGTGTGTATGTGTACGTAGTCTCTACTACGCGAATGAAGATAAGCCAACTCTTTTGACGTCAATATTTGCTGTGAGGGGGTAGAGCCGCGGGGCGGTCGGCGGTGATGGATGATTGAGTGAAAAATGAAACTGCCGCGCGCGCGCCCGTCCGCCGATTTTTCTTCATCTCGCGATGTTCGACCGCGCACGTGTTACGATCGAGAGAACACTGATAGACGTTCGCTGCGCGATATTATATTCTCCATTGTACAGTGCGCCAGTGGCGTGTGACCGGGTGGGTGGGGGTGGGGGGTAATTTAGAGGAGAAATCCCTCCGTCCGTTTTAATAAAGTAGAATCTTGAGCACAATTCAACTATTTTCGACATTTAATTCAAGATATTTGAACAATTGAGAATGGATCATTTGAGAAACCAGCATCTGTGAGGCGGTTGTTTTTCGATTACTTCAAATATTAAAAAAAAAGACTTCAATGTTTAAATGAAATTTCTTATCTACAGAGGGGCTGAACGTTACTTCTTGGCGAAGCTTCCACTCGAAAGAATGTTCACAGGCATTAAAAAAAATAAGTCGTCAGTAAAACTAATGCATTCTTAACTTTACTCAGAATTTACGATTACAAATAAACAATAAAATGCATAAAAAAAAAAAAAAATCTTTAAAAGCATTTTCGAGTTTAAGTTATTAAAATTTACTTCAAACACATTTACGATAAATTATTTTTAGTTCAGGTTTTATAATATTACGAAATATTGAGTCATTCAAAAACTAATAAATTTCAACCATGCAATCCGTCCGTAGGCATCTCAAATAAAATGTTCTCGAAAAAAAATCAGTTTTTAAAAAATTATAAATTTGACACGTAAGACTAAAATATGTATGTAAATGAAAATGTCAAAAATATAAAAGTTTTTTGTTTTCATGTCCATCAAGTTTGACACAAATGATATAGTTGAGCCATAAAAAAAATTATCTTCTTGGAGCTAATATTATATATACACAAAAAAAAAAAAAAAATGAATTTGATAATATGACGCAACGTCCTGTGTTGAGTACCGAATTGTTTAACAATACAAATGTCTGCTGTGCGGGTTTGAATATACCTATATTTACGTTTCCTGACCGTTTTCATTTTAAACCACTGAAGAATTGAAATTTTTTTCTTTTGTGGAATTAGATTGATGGCCGTGGACGGAAACACACCAGTCGTATTGTGAAATTGTTTCATTTTCACCCGCTCTTCCTTAATATTGAATAGTTCTAGACTCGACGCCAGCGAGTGGTGCCTTTGAGGAATTATTATGCGGGTAACTAAACGTCCTCCAACCTCTAGTCCTTATCAAAGCCAATTTACCCAATACGCCGCTTAAAACATCACAGGCCAAGAGATCTATTAAATAATTAACAAAATAACGAGTCATGAGTTCTAAAGTGGTGTCACTGGACACTCCGTTCTTTGAAGCTTTCATGTCAATACCACCTTCATAAAAATATTTACTAATTGTATTATTAATGTATTCAGATTGTAAATATTCTTTTAAATATAAAAAAAAGAACTACACGTCGTCGGCCGACCGGTTGGAAAACGTGTACTCACAATAGTCATATTTTATAGTTTTATTCTGATTGTCACTTCGATGTCGATTCCGAAGACGTAATTAAACATTGTTGAAATGTCGGTCGGCTCGAAAAATGAAACGCTCTTTCGAATAAAGCCCATGTTATTAAAGCGACGCGATCGACACAAAAAATACGCTCGACGAACGAAGTATGAGGTAAAATAATTAAACTTATTCCGTGCAAAAATAATAGTAACAATGATAAAAATTGTAATTTAAACGGCTCGGAATCGTGAATCGTGTAGTCGAAATGTATCAAATCATACCGTATGGACAGACGGCGGCGGCGTGTATGCTCGGAAGTATTTTTACTGTAATTGATATTTTTCAATTACTTTTTTTTTTTGTTCTTTGTCAATTTATGAAAAAGTTGTAGTTGAAAACGGTGTCCCGAAGTTAATCTCTCGTGACATTTTTTTTTTTTTTTTTTTGTTGTATTAAGTGATGGATTTAAATGTTTCGGGGATCTGTCTTCTAAAGAAAAAAAAACGACATCAGGCTCTACAGACGTTGTATCCGTTTATAATTTTTTTACACCGCTTTTGTAACCGAAAAATCGGAAATCCATTATCGAAATGACAAAAAACCTACGCGTATCCAGTCAAGTCTCAAATAGGGTTTTGAAAGTTTAATAGATTTAATGTACCCAGAAGACCTGTGGGAGTGAAAGAATGGAAGGAAATTATACAAGATCGAGAGAAATGGAGGGACATAGTGTTGGCGGCAAAAACTCTAATAGAGTTATAAAAGCCAGTGATGATGATGATGATGAGAAGACCTGTAACGAAATGCATATTTAAAGCGGTTCGCCTAGAAATCGTATTTACTAAGTGGTTTCAGTCATATTCGATTTTTAATCAACATGTTGTTTCAAATCGATTACTGACAGTTGCTTCGACAAAATATTTGCATACGAAACTGTGATTAACACGCTTTGTTGTGCCTATGCATTGTCTTTCATTAGCATTATGGCACCGTTTAAAATCCCCCGGAGCGTAAATAAGTTGATGTTTAAAACCGTGTGTTGGTATACGGTCTATCCGTTTGAGATATAGTTAACATTTCGAATAAACGGTGCGATGGAAATCAAACACTAAATGTTTCCAAATAATGATTATAGGTGCTGAAATCGATTTTCAATTATTCGTGAAATTTCTTTTCACAAAAACACGGTGTGAAATAATTTACACTACAAAAATCTCGAGCATATTTCGTAAATAAACAAAATTCTATTTTGGATAATTTTTCGATCACATTTACTGTCACGTTTACGATTTTAAATAATAATGTACTTACTACCATATAAGTAAAAAAAAAAAAAAAAACGAGACGAGTAGACATGTGTCGAATAAAAAAAAAAAAAAATAGTAATTATAAAAAATTAAATACTAACAGTCGTCCGGTTAAAACGTTTGAAATGTGGTTTACTTATTTATTAATTGGCAACGTGTTTGAGTTTGGCGAATCCTAAGCCACTCAAAATATTTATTTGTAAGAGCTTAATTTATGTTTTTCGAATAGTGAACGATTCGTATGTTTTTCGCAACTATTAAATAATAAGTAGCCTACATGAAATTTTTAACGTAATCTAAAATGTTCGTACAGCGTCAAGAGAGGAAAAAAAAACATGAATTATAAATAAATAAATACGTCGTGTAAAAACGAGAGCTGCTTATTCGTCCCGCTCAGAGACTAAAGCGTCACTTCTAATATTTCAAAGCATTTTATACGTTTTTTTTTTCATTGTTTTTTCATATCGACTAATGCGTTATTATTATTATTATTTATTTATTTTTTTTAGGTTCTTATTTAATAATTTTGCGGGCATATAAATCCTTTGAAAGTTTAATATCGTTCATCTATGGACTGAAAATTGGACATGGATGGTTTATATGATAGCTGTCATATTTGGAATACTTTGGACGTACGTTTCTCCAGCCCCCCCCAATTGGATTTTTGAAATTTTTTTTTTACAAACATTTAGTACGTAATTTGTATGAATTTGTACGACCATTCCCGGAATTTGTACGGCATCGGAACTATGGAAAAAAATGATAATAGTGTGGGTGGGGCTGGAGAAACGTTTCTCCAGCCCCACCCAACTTAAAAAACATTATTTCTGGAATTTTTTTTTTACAAACATTTAGTACGTAATTTGTATGAATTTGTACGACCATTCCCGGAATTTGTACGGCATCGGAACTATGGAAAAAAATGATAATAGTGTGGGTGGGGCTGGAGAAACGTTTCTCCAGCCCCACCCAACTTAAAAAACATTATTTCTGGAATTTTTTTTTTACAAACATTTAGTACGTAATTTGTATGAATTTGTACGACCATTCCCGGAATTGGTACGGCATCGGAACTATGGAAAAAAATGATAATAGTGTGGGTGGGGCTGGAGAAACGTTTCTCCAGCCCCACCCAACTTAAAAAACATTATTTCTGGAATTTTTTTTTTACAAACATTTAGTACGTAATTTGTATGAATTTTTATGACCATTCCCGGAATTGGTACGGCATCGGAACTATGGAAAAAAAATGATAACAGTGTGGGTGGGGCTGGAGAAACGTTTCTCCAGCCCCACCCAACTTAAAAAACATTATTTCTGGAATTTTTTTTTACAAACATTTAGTACGTAATTTGTATGAATTTGTACGGCATCGGAACTATGGAAAAAAATGATAATAGTGTGGGTGGGGCTGGAGAAACGTTTCTCCAGCCCCACCCAACTTAAAAAACATTATTTCTGGAATTTTTTTTTACAAACATTTAGTACGTAATTTGTATGAATTTGTACGACCATTCCCGGAATTTGTACGGCATCGGAACTATGAAAAAAAATGATAATAGTGTGGGTGGGGCTGTAGAAACGTTTCTCCAGCCCCACCCATCTTAAAAAACATTATTTCTGGAATTTTTTTTTACAAAAATTTAGTAATTTGTATTATTACTAGAATTTTTATGGCATTGGAACCATATGCTTAAAATAATTTCTTATTCTCTAATTATCATTATAATTTATAACCAATAATACTTAACAATAAAACAATCGAAACACAAAACTCCGTAAAATACCTTTGTTTTCACCTTGACAAAAGACTAACTTGGGCAGCCCACATAAAAAACAAAAGATCTTCCCTCAATCTAAAACTCCATAAATTCAGGCAGCTACTGCGTTCTAACCTCTCTCTTAATAATAAACTTCTTATATACAAACAAATCATTCGACCTGCAATGACCTTTGGCATACAAATTTGGGGAACCTCCAAAAATTCTAACTTAAATAAATTCCAAGCGTTTCAATCCATCAATCTCCGACTACTAACCAATTCTCCCTGGTATGTCAGCAATCGTACTCTATATAAGGATCTAAAAATTCCAACTATCTCTGAAATAGCATCAAACCACCACAAAAAATTTTATAAAAACACCATTAATCATACTAAGCCTCTCATCTCTAACCTATCCTCTCTTTCACTCCCAGATAACCCTATCCACCGTCTAAAACGTAAATGGCCACGTGACCTACTTAATACTTAATGACAATTATCTTCAGTTAGTCAAAAAAAAAAAAAAAAGAAAAAATCATTTTAACTAAATCCACCAATCTAATCAAGTTGAAGTAGTGTCACTGGACACCCTCTTCACTCACGTCATCAAACCTTGTACAAAAAAAAAAAAAAAAACCATCACAATTACTTATTGTAAAAATATTTAAAGATTGTATATTCTTTTCTAATAAAAAAAATAAATTAATAAACTATTTGAAAAAAAAACAAATTATATTGTGTAATATACAAATTCGACTGGTACTTTAACTGTATCTTTTATTGGAATGGGTTTTTTTTGAAGATCGTCATATAGCTCCCAATTGTTTTCTCCTCTTTTGACGTAAGCCATATAGTGACCACTTGAATTACGTAGTTGGCTCTTTCCACGACGAAAGCATATAATGCCTCGTAGATTATATGTAATAGCCGCATTACAGAGTATCTGAGGAATATCACATAATCTTATTTCAGCCATATTTGCTGCATCAGTACTCCGATCAGAAACTAAATCTTTCTCTAAAATATAGAATATTTTATTTAAATGTGAATATATATATATATATATATATATATATATGAAATGTAAATATAGTTAAATTTTAAAACTTGGAGAATTAAAGCGTTTAATAATTATAATAAAAAATATTTTTCATTGCCCATAAAATATTACTATAATATTAACTTATTTTAATCGGTATGTTATTAGTGAAAAGTGTTTGATGCGGTCTTACTATAGTGTACTCCTGTTATATAAAAAACTATGTTATACAGATTTAAAAAAAAGACACTTTATTATTTTACCGAGACGACGGTAAAAAATAGAGTGGCTCTAGTCTTATCAACAAATAACAAAAGTTGAGACCTGCCGTTTATCCGTTTGTCTCAAACAGAACAATCTAACCAAAAAAACTGAAAATAACAGGTTCAGTGTGACGGTGTCGAGTCGCGGCCAGTGTTCGTAGTCAGATGGAACAGTCCAGAGACCATTTACATCGGTAACTATTCGATCCTTAAATTTGACCACCGCATCTACAACTTCAATCACAGGTACAGCTGGTTTTCTTCCTTTCATGTTAATGGTTAACAAACACAGCCAACAGTAGAACATCAAATAATGCAATATTTCAAGTATTAAATAAGAAATTGTCAATCTCCGAATCTCCCTACTATATGATATACTTAGTAATAAGTAAGTCTATAAATATACTTACCTGCAAGTACATGTTCCCGGTGAGGTATCACGATGTTGTTTTGACTTTTGCTTAAATATAAATTATCTCTGCTATAAACATATTATTATGTGGGAAAATGCATGGACAATTCATGATGAAATTATTTATAAATGGTTATGAATAGGTACAATAGAGGTACCTATATAATATTTATAGGATTGTGGTGGAAACTGAATTATTTATAGTAATAAATCCCGTGTAGGTTAATTATTATATATTTTTATATTGATATAACATGATTTGGTATATTATAATTTACAATGACTTACTTTTATTTATTTTGAGTCTTAAATGTTAAATCAATTAATTAATAATAAATAATAAACTAATAAAAATATATTTATACGTAAATAGAACTAAAATCTTTAATAATACATTTTTTATGGTTCCAACGCAACGAACTAATATATTACTGATT
Source organism: Therioaphis trifolii (assembly GCA_027580255.1). Classification (NCBI taxonomy): domain Eukaryota; kingdom Metazoa; phylum Arthropoda; class Insecta; order Hemiptera; family Aphididae; genus Therioaphis; species Therioaphis trifolii. The sequence continues at coordinate 3,698,002 of CM050411.1, forward strand.
TCATATTATTTTAAATTTATTTTGGACGACATTTCTAAATAAGAGAAACTACTGATTTTATTAATTAATTTTTTTTACAAACACGTTTTTATATATCATCTACCTAAATTGTATTGTAATTTATACATAAAAAGTTATTAAAAATCATATAGTTATTATGAATTTAAGAAAATGATGTAGTATGACATAATGATTTATGATAATATGGTAATGTGATGTATATAATATTTAAAAACAATGTTCTGTTGACTTTAGCCATACGACTAATTAATATAAAATAATATGAAATGGTACTAAAAAAGTCCCAATTATTTATATTTAAATTATAATGATTATTAGAGAATAAGAAATTATTTTAACCATATATTTCTATGGTTGAAATGTCATAAAAATTCTAGTAATAATACAAATTACTAAATGTTTGTAAAAAAAAAATTCCAGAAATAATGTTTTTTAAGTTGGGTGGGGCTGGAGAAACGTTTCTCCAGCCCCACCCACACTGTTATCATTTTTTTTCCATAGTTCCGATGCCGTACCAATTCCGGGAATGGTCATAAAAATTCATACAAATTACGTACTAAATGTTTGTAAAAAAAAAATTCCAGAAATAATGTTTTTTAAGTTGGGTGGGGCTGGAGAAACGTTTCTCCAGCCCCACCCACACTATTATCATTTTTTTCCATAGTTCCGATGCCGTACCAATTCCGGGAATGGTCGTACAAATTCATACAAATTACGTACTAAATGTTTGTAAAAAAAAAATTCCAGAAATAATGTTTTTTAAGTTGGGTGGGGCTGGAGAAACGTTTCTCCAGCCCCACCCACACTATTATCATTTTTTCCCATAGTTCCGATGCCGTACAAATTCCGGGAATGGTCGTACAAATTCATACAAATTACGTACTAAATGTTTGTAAAAAAAAAATTCCAGAAATAATGTTTTTTAAGTTGGGTGGGGCTGGAGAAACGTTTCTCCAGCCCCACCCACACTATTATCATTTTTTCCCATAGTTCCGATGCCGTACAAATTCCGGGAATGGTCGTACAAATTCATACAAATTACGTACTAAATGTTTGTAAAAAAAAAATTTCAAAAATCCAATTGGGGGGGGCTGGAGAAACGTACGTATACTTTGGTAGTTTTCGGAAGATGTCGAGCATTACGGTGTAATCGTGAAATATTGATGAGCTCTGCGGTACTAAATCTAAAATGCGGTAATCCCTTTCACTGCGAAGGTCAAAGCGCGCGGCCGTATAAAAAAAAAACGAGTACTGCCTACTCTGAATCCAGTGGTTAACTTGTTCAATAAGGGTAATATTAATTTTGTATCAAGTCGCGTGACGAAAAAAAATAACCATTATGACACAAAATGTGTAAGGTGACTAGAACATTTTTTCGAGACAAGATGTAATGTTGTTACCGTTTCGTAATACGCATTCTAACCATTTAGTGGGTACGCGAATTTAGACTCTCGATGATAGTATGAAAAATATTTTTTACTCCACGAGTGTAACAAAGAGGTTGGAAGAGGGGTCTTGAACACATTAATAATATTGTATTCGTTGTCCGTAGAAAATAAACGCTGTGCTTGCTCTAAATTTAACGTGTTTTGTAATTATTTTCATCGCTTTTTCGAGATGAAAATGATCGATCTCATCCCCGATACAAGTCTCTTTTACTAAAGCCCACTGTTTTCGAAACAGACATTGTGACTCGTATAATACAACTTAATAATAACATTGCTAAAAGATAAAACCGTGGAATACACTAACGAAGCTATAATGTCTTGAAAAGCTTCTGGGTAACCAGTCTTTGTTAAACAGTCGATCTTTTGTTTGATTTTACGAGTAAAACATGTTATACGAGTTTAATGTTTAAAAAAAATTGTCAGTGAGAAAAAAAGGCGCGGCTATAAGGAAAATTAAAGAAAAAGAACGTTTCGTGATAAAAACTACGAGAAAAACACAATTTTACAATAAACCATTGAAATACAATCATGAGTTCTACGATTTTACGTATAAAACAAATTACACCGAATTGTTATAGCTCGAGTCTCGTCGACTTATAATCCCCGTCGTGATTCAAAATATTCGAATTCTCTCGGTACCTATTGCATAGTAATATACGTATGAATCAGGACATCGCACAAAATAAAACGGATACAATAGACGCTTAATTAAAAAAAAAGGAAAGTCGTAGTCGACTATACGCATATAAATACAATAAATACCCGTATAATCGCTTAAGACGATTGAAAAGAAAAATTAATTTATATGAGAAAAATGTATAACAGATTATAGAAATATGGGTTCTATAGTAAATGATCGGAAGAAACGTCCATAAAAAGGCTTAAAGCAGTACATACCTTCAATTATATAGGATTTATACGGATAAGAATGTATTGTTGGAAATCTACGTCTCGGTTCACTACCGGATGCATGATTATTTTATTTACTTACCGCTTGATTATTTAACGCAGTGATTTTTCAAATAATTAAATTTTAATTTTAAAATCATCTTAGAGCGCGTATTGTTTTATGCAGGGTATAATGTATTAAATGAAAACACTTATGTACACGTAATTCCAACTTTTACGTTAAAGTATTTTAACCGTTATTTATTTTACGAAACGCAATTTTAATTAATGAACTTATAAATATATATTAAAAAAAGTAAATAGATTTTTATAAACGGGTAGTTAAAAAAAAATATAGAATTGGGATATAATTAAGAAAATAAATGTTTACCTAATTGAAATAATTAATAATTAACTTTAGAAGCCGGTAAGAATAATAATGGCAGTGGCAGTTCGTCCATCGTCTCCTCGGTCTTCGTACAAAATAATAAGATAACTGACGTAAGTGTATTGAATTTTAAATGAACGGTAAATCATTTTTTTTTTTGGAATAATATCCTAAGTAATGATTTAGTACAGTGTATACCGTTTACGCGTTTAACCGCGTTTAGTCGAATTTTCGGTATGTTTTTTTTTTCAATTAAAAACATGCACGATTTAGAATTTAAGCCCAGTTAAAATTTTCGTTCAATAAAAGAATCGAAATTTTCTATCTATATTTCAAGTTTTATAAAGATTGGACGATCAATTATTTTATATGGTAATTTAAAGGAGCGTTTGATATAAAAAGAGCTGATTCTTTCAAAATTCTTTATTTAATACATGTTTATACGTAAAAAAAAAAAAAACGTTGATCGGCAACATTTAAAATGTTACGAGTGTTGTTAGTGTAGTACATGACTGAAACTGTATTAACATTTCAAGTTTTGTTATTATGAATTGAACATTTTATTTGATGAAACAAAAATATTTTATTTTCAAAGGTCTTTATTTAACTTTAAAGTTGTCAATGTTATTCTTATTTTTTTTTTTTTTTGAAACTTTTGTATTGTCTGTTGGTATACGAGTTTTGTTGATATTTGATGAAAATATCGAGTAGTTTGTAGCTCCATTACTTTTGAAGTAATGACTAAATAACTAAAGTCCATTTCATGAAAATCTCGTTTACGGCACATTTTATCGTTTTTACGGTAGTTTTTCCCAAAAAATAATTCAGAAAAAGTTTCGAGAAAGAAAATTACCTCTCTGAAGTACACAGAAGAAACATTTCCGATCTACAAAGAGAGAGACTGAACGTTACTTTTGGACGATGTCTTTTACCAGAAAAAATGATTTCAGACAAAACAAAAACAAACACCATGGTTAAACGAACAGATCGTTTGCTTCAATTAGAATCTAAAATTAAAAACACCTAATTACTTAAAAAAATCTATTCGGTGACATAAATATAACATTATTCTGTGTGTAAGTACCTTCAAAAACACAACACAGCACGTATTTTTTTATAAACGCATATTTTATGAGATTTACCGCGGTCAATTACATTTTGTTTTTAACGTTGTGAAATATCGGGGAGTAATAAAAAATATTATTTGTGTACGTACGTCTGTTAAACATTATGTTCGCGCCGCGCAATTTGCTTCCGCGCCAAAACTAAACCGCCCGGTGAACCCGGTCCGCGTTATACCGCGGTTGTGTCGCGACGATTGTCGGTGAGCTTTGTCATCGCCGTCGTTGGTAGTAGGACGATAACTTTGGTCGGGGCAACGCGCTCCGCTCGCTCCGAGTGTGTGTGCTTCTCTCGATTCGCGCCCACCGACCGCGTTGGTCGTCGTGTTTTGTGTGCGTTGAGTGCCGTCGCGCCTTTATCCCGGAAACCCGTTTTCCGATTGGGATCGTTTCGTTGAGCGCGACGTGCTTGATACGAGCGTCACAGTACGATCCGGTGTTTTGCGCGCCTTTCATGTGCCGATTGCCGTATCCGTCTGGTTTCACCCGTCGTTCGTGACGGTCGCGACGCGACGTGTCGCCGAGTTCGCGTGTGCGTTACGCAATATCTCGGGCAGTCGTACGTTCGCCATTACGTGTCGTTATATACGCCTTTGTCGATCGCGTTGATTATCGTACTCGCGTGTGAGGTACGCAAACCGCGTCGATAAAATTCGTGAGTGTCGAGTCGTCACTAATTTCGTGCGATCGTCCTTTTCACGTGCCGTTGCTGCCGTATCGTCGTGTCGACAAATTACGCGCCTTTACGCGACAAGTGCCGCGTTTCCACGTGCCATCGCTGCCGTGTCGTCGCGTGGTGCCGCTGCGTCGTGCGTTCCCGTTCAGTGAACCCGACGTAATTCGTTCGCGTGACATTTTCGTCGTGTCGCATCCGAAGTACCCGGCCGTTATTTGCGGATCAACACACGGGTTTTCCCAGGCCGTTGCTCGTCGAGCAGGACCCGGTGATCCAGTGCCAACCTTCATATTATATGCCGTCAAGTTGCCATACTGGACCGGGTGACATTTATCAGCTGTTGTAGTTTGATTAAGCACTATCATTTTGTATTTCTGCCTATTAGGCGTTATTGTTATTATTTATATTTTTCTGGGCGCCCGCTTAATTATTTATACATGTTTATGTTCAATTATTTATTTTAATTATTGTTTCTTTAATACAATTATTTCGCGCAACGCGCTATTACAATTGACTGTGTAATATATGTATATGAAGGTCACCTCACTCCCCAAAACCGAAACGCGAGTCGGACTAGTCAACCGCCATTCGTAGGAACTACTCCGGCGCAAACACATTATTTACGTCAATACTACCTAATAGGTATATAGTATATAACTAATAACCGTTGTATCAAACAATATTTAAATCGATCATTTTTTTTTTTTTTTTTTTAAATTTAACTGATTGGATTCCTATAACGGTTTTATTTACAAAGAATGTAATATGTCTCGACGTCTAATACGTTTTACGAAAATGCGAAAATGTGCAATATAAGCGAAAAAAAAAATCGTTTGTTTAACAGTCGCGTCTTAGGCCTTTGGTTAGCTGTTTACTCTCGATAATATTATTGTTATTATTATTATTATTATTATTGAATACGAATAAATCTCTGTACAGCGTTGGTACGTTTTATAATAGAGAATTTTCCGTATTCGTAATAATAATTGTATTACCGTCCCGGACGATTTATCGATAATATTTTGTCGTACACAAAACGCGTCTGAGATATTTTGTAGACCCCACCGTACGTTTTCCTCGACTTGAAAAATTAACGCTCTAGACCTACATTATATGTGCATTGAAATCCACCCTTGTAATTGAATACAGCTATAAACTACAGAGCATAATGTGGCAAGCGCGTGTTATAATACCGTAGTTGTTCTATTATGAATAATGTATTACAGCCACAATTGCCAGCTAAATTATTCTATCAAGCCCACCACACGGAGTTGATTTACGGTAATAACTTGTGCTTGGCTGCTAGTTTTTATGACTGTTTCAAGGTAGGAGGCGCCTTGGCGATCGCACTTGAGCTAGTAGCGAACCTTTTCCGCTCCGCCGTGCTCGGCCGGTGGATGAGGAATTTATCAAAAATGTACAAATGATCCGGCGCGGTGACTTCAAAAATACATATTTTATCTCAAACGGCGGGTAAGTCGAAATTTGTGTTAATAGTTTGCTATGCTTTTGGGTCGAGTTATTCTAACCTGCCAGTCAGATATTATAGGAACAAGTACAAATCCGGTTAATACGTTTTCGTTGTTTGAAAATGCAAATAAACAATTAAATATATCCGTGTTGTGAATTTGATGAAAATTTATAAGTAATAAACTTCTTAAATTCACACACCGGCAATGTCGGTAATGAGATGGCCGATAAAACAGCAGATTTAGCCACCAAAACAGTTTTACATTCAACAATCGCCAACATACCGCCAAATGGTATCAAAATATCGATAAATAAAAAGGTCAACACGGCTTGGCAAATTTACTGGGATTCCGTTCCGATTTCCAAAAAATTTAAAAAAATGTTGAAAAATGCGCCCTAAAGTGTCAATTTCCCAAAATCTTAAACAGACGACAAGAAGTCTCTCTAACCAGAGTGAGAATCGGACATTATTTTTTGAGCCACGCATTTTTAATTAGTAAAGATCCACCACCTAACCTATATGAGACAAATGCCAAGCAGACCTCACCATTCAACACATCATTCAAGACTGGCCTTTCTTTCAAAGCATTCGGAACACTCTATCAAATAACCTAGATGAAACTCTAAACGAAGATAACTCCATTAAAATCTTAAATTTCTTAAAAATAAATTAACATTGTAAACAACCTCTAACTTCATGTATACACAACTTATATATGTCCAAATTTTATGTAACTCACTCATTTGTAACATGTACACAAGGCCAACACCATTAGATGTTGAAGCCTTTTTTTTTTTTTTTAAATGCCTTTTGATCGATTATTTGTTCAACAGTATATTATACCTAGGCCAATCAAATGGTAAACATTCATCAATCAATGTATTTTTCAAATTGTGATCTATTAGCTAATAATAAACTGAGTAAATAAAAGCAATAGATATGACAAGAAACTAATTAAAAATTTTTTTTTTTCAACCCGAAGGTTGGTTTACAAACTCAATTCTCCATCCTAACCGATTACTCGCTTTTTCTTTAAGTTCCTTAAAAGTTTTGACTTTTGCATCGCATTTAATTTGTCCTATATAAGAGTTCCGGGGACGTCCTACAGTTTTCTTTCCTTCTATCATACCCTCTAATATCATATTATGTAATTTTTCTGGGTGTCTCAGGGCTTGTCCAACCATTTTCCAGCGTCTTCCTCCAATCGCACTTATGAGTGTACGTTTTTCTCCCACTGTTCTAAGTATTTTCGTCATTCGTTTTCCGCTTTATCCAGCTTATCCTTTTAGATTACGCCTCCAACACCACATCTCGAAGGCTTCTAGTTTTTTCCATTCGGCATCATTTATCACCCAAGTTTCACATCCACATGTTGCAACACTCCATAAGTATGTTTTTATAAGTTTCTTCTTGATATTGAGATGTATCTTTTTTTAAGTGAGCGACTTGTGTTTTTTACTAAAGACAATTTTCGCCAATGCTATGCGTTGTTTTATCTTGTGGACACTTTTGCGAGGTGATTTTGCTCCCTTGGTATACAATTTTTTCAAATATTCTAGTTTTTGGATTACTTATGCATACATAAGCTTTTACTTTCGGGTCTCTGGCGCAGTTTAAGATCTTCGTTTTTGTACTATTTATTTTCATTTCTGATGTTCTGAGCATTTCATTCATTTTTTCAACTGCACGCTGTATGTCACCTTCACTATCATTTTTAAATTATAAAAATTCAATTACTATACAATATTGAACACGTTATGAACGTTTTAATCAAGTCATAAGTGCACTGTGAAGCAATAAAATATTACATTTTTATGGTATTTTTTTAAAACGGTATGGAGCTTTTTTTCGGGTAGTGAATGTGATCCAAAAGTTACGTTCAGTCCCTTTATAGATTAAAAATGTCATCTACGTATTAGGTACATCAACCATTGTTATTTTTCAAAATAATCAATTTTTTCCCCAATATTTTGAAACAAATAACAAAAATTCGAATAAAAACCGTTAAAATGTAAATATAATACTAAATTGTAGGTACACGTAATAATATATTTTAATAGAGAACAAAAAAATATTCGACTTCAGGGTAAACGAGTCCGAAAATTCGTTGAGCGAGTGTTTAATCGAATGATTCTTACGTTTTGAAAAGAAAACGTTTATTGTGTTATTTAAACTTTAATTTTCATTTCCCCCGGAAAATATCACAAAGAAACTTTTTTTCTTACATGCTTTCTAGTCGGTTTCAGAAACGTTTTGTCAAACTTTTCGTTCATTGTGTTACACATGACCTAACCACACGGCGGAAAAGTTGTTGGTTTTCTTTAGGTTCAAAAAAAAAAAAAAAAATAAAAGGTAATAATAATAGTTCCCGGGAATATCTTCACGCGGAACTTTTTTTCGGGTGAAAAAAAAAACCGTCAATTTTCCCATTTTTCGAAGAGGCATTTTCGACGTTTTTGGATGGCTGCGTTTTCTCGAAATCGGCATCGTATCAACGTTTAACACCCGCGATACGTCGCGAAAATATTCCTCCTTATTTTACAGTCCTCCTTTCGTACGTGGCGTGTGGAATATTTCTCACGGTCTCCACCGATTCGGTCCGCGCACGAGTGCCGAAGGTTAGGAAATAAACGAACGTAATATGCGACACTATTAGTCATAAGAGTCCTGGTGAAAATCGTGTTTGAGAAAAATTTGATTAAATTCGATTAAAAAAAAACAAATCACAGTCGTATTTCCGCAGAGTTGGTAGCACGTGTTCCGCGGTGGAAAATTCCGAGAAAACGCGAGATTTCCGTAAATTCCACGAGAAAACGTTTTCGGAACAACACGATTGTGTGCGATGCACATTCTACTCTCGACCATTTAATTAATTTACATTTAGCTATTCGAAATATGTTACGGAAACGATATTCAGACCGAGATTTCGTTGCAACGTTTCGCAAACTCTGTGGTAAAAATATCGCGCTTATCATATTAAAATGCGGTTAACAATGTTATTTCACAAACAATACCGTGCAAAGTGGAGTTTTGGCGTTTTTCAATGGCGTATTTGAAATGTCTGTGTTATCGATTATTCAATTACGTGCCCGTATTCTAGATCTTTAGAAAACGCCATTATTAAACGTACTTACTAATTATCGAACAAAAATGATTGCAAGACTCGGAAACCGCGCGTCGAAATTAAAAATACATACATAACAGCTTTTTTTTTTTTTTTTTATAAATAATTGTTCAACTACTGCGCAACAGTTTTATGAAAAAAATACATTTTTTAAAATTATTAATTTTTATTTTAAACTACGTGATTTTCTAGGTTTCAAATTTCCTTAAAAGCGATGATAAATAAATGGATCGTTCGGAATAAATGTTTAGAGTGCCGCCACGGTGGGTGGTAAACCACATAGTTTTTTTAAGTGCTCATAAAAACCTTTATGAGTCGAGATTAAAGAAAAACAAACATATTTATTATTTATACATTTCTCGAGTGCACAATCTGTAGAACATTTTTGTGAACTGACTTTTTGTAGTGACTACAAGTTTAGAGATTTTTGCTTTAAAATACACTCAATCAAATTTCTAAAATACGTGAACAATGAAAATATTATGAAAATCATTTTCAAGCGCAATGCAGAGGAATTGTATTTTTTATGGAATTTGTATTTAAAAAAATCTACAATTAAAGATTGATTCTATCTAATTCATTGAACAAAGAAAAAATAATAAATAATTGTTCTCGTTTCACGTGTATATCACGGAGGGTGAACGATGAGGCACCCTTATCAATTTATATATGGAATATTTGACATTATAGCGACCCTCTAATTACCCATATTCGTGTTAAAATAGATTAAATTCGAAATTTCATTGAAAAAATCAGACCATCGCGTCGGTGTTTGTATAAATGAATTGAGTAGTCGACTGCCGAAACGTATAAAGTTATTATTCTATACAGTCTCATGTCGTATTAAGGTACATATTTCAACACGAATCGTAATATGCCTCAAACCCGAGAGTTATTACGAAGACAAATAAAATATGAATTCCATTTTATCGTTGGTTACATAATATAATTTTAAGTGAACCATTGTGTCCCGGTAGAGTTTAACACAATAACATTATAGGTATTTAATACGTTTTAAGTGCGATTCCCACACCATTTTTGTTTGGTGAAATTATTAAGATGATTAAATTTTTCAAACACACGGCGGTAATAACGAGTCGGGCTGCGACCCGTTTTGTCGATGAAATAAAATAACCACTGTCGAACGGGTACGGCAATTATTTTTTAATGATCTTTTCGTGTTATCGTAAAGAATTCACATCGATTGTCGTGTTGGCGGCAGACATAATAGACTTGTATTCATATTATATTTCGGAAAAAAAACTGCGTAGATGTGGACGCGTTGTATTATAATATGCACGCGTTGTATTATAATATGTGAAGCTTGAGCAAGAAATCAATGGGGAAACCGTCTAAAAATAAAAATTCAAATGCGTTATATAAAACCCGTTCTTAAAAAATAAAAAAAGAATAAACTGTACTTCGAGTCGAACATAATCATAATATTGTTATGTTTATTTCTTCTTACGACCTGTGAGGGTGTACATCATCAGGTAGGTATTTGAGTTTATACAATCATAGAGAAAATACATCAAATGCACTGCGTGTAAAAAGAGAACCATTAAAATCACATTAAGACGCGACAACGGTAAAAAATGAATTTACTATTGCGTACAGGTACGAATACGAGCGAATGTCATTGTTATTATCGTACAAATCTAAAATAAATAAAATCTGTTTTCGTCGCTCGAATGTAGGTCGATCGATTTTTTTTTTTTTTGTATTGACTATTCTATTCACCAAAATAAATACGCCAAAGAGTAGTTAAGTACACGCATACACACACACACACACACACACACACATACACACACACACACTCACACTTCTTAATAACTGCTAATAACGATTTACATTATTATATTGTTTGTCCGATTCAACCATGTAGTGCATTAATTTCTCGTTAAATAGATTATCGTCTGATTCGGTTTTAAAATAAAGTTTGTTAATTGATCAAAGTCCCGAGTTCTAAGGATGAATATCACAACTTCACGTCTGAAACACACCCGATTCTAATGAGCTTAAACATTTAGTTCTATCGAGTATTATTGTCGATGATTATTTCGGGTAGAACGTTGTAATATTCGTCGTGCGAAGTCTGTTCGCCGAATATACTATTATATCGACGATTTAACTACGAGTACGAGTAAAAGGTTTGCATTGATCGAATACGTTTCTCAAAAGTATTATTATAATTTACGAAAATCAATTTTACGATTATTTCGTTCGTTTTCCCACGAGAATACGATTGATCTTAAATCATGTTTTTCATTACCACCGTTGTCAGTATATTGTTTTAAAAACGTTTTGTGTCAAGTGATATTGATAAAACTAGGTTAGTCAACATTCGATGGCTTCGAAGACGGAAGTCGTTGAACATTTTACCAGAGTTCATCTCGGCTGTGGACAGCACTCGTCTGCAGCCGTGTGCACGCAATGTTCATCGAACGAGTGAATAAACATTTTGTATTCACTCTAGACTTTCCATACGAAAACGATTTATATTTTATCTTTTTAAATTTTGGACACGAAAGACTTTGTAGTGAGTGTTTAATAATCAGACACTAGTTTTAAATAAAGTCAATTGGATTTTTTTTAAAGAAAATCTGTATCCGATAATGTGTAGTTATTTTATTTTAATCAACTGTGCGCAATTAAATTGTTATAATGACATAACAATTTTACAATTTAATATTATTCTTAGGGTAGTGAAGCGCTTTTTAATTGATGGATTTTTGTATACTTCACGAATACAATTATTAATCGTTTCGAGTTCTACTCTTTTCCGCAATATTATCCGTTTGTATTTCGCATATCAAAGTTTTAAAATCGCCGTTTTAATATTATACTTCGGCGCGCGGATTTCACGCACTTGTCGTTTTAATAGGTATATGTATGTGTTATACACGTCGCGTTGTTGAAACGTATCTGGAGCCCGAACGAGCGAACTAAGACAAACGAATTCCGTGGCACTAGACGAGTTGATTTTCTGTTCTGAAAGACAGGAGGGCATTTTTTTATTCGTTGGCTATACGCGTTTATTATTGTGATGGAAATTACCATAGTGATACCAACGTATTGCCAAAAGGTTTACCGAACGAAAACGAAACGCCAAAATCGTCACAACGCGTTTGTTATTACATTCGATAATTTTCTTAGCAGTCTACTAGAGAAAGTTTCGTTATTAGCTCTTGTGCTCTTGTGTCTGCTGTTATATTATAACATTGTTATAAACGTCCGTTGCAGTCCGATTGTCGCGAGAGTTTCGAACACCCGTGCCAGATGGACGCCGTATTGAAAAGAGTAAGTGGAACATTTTACAGGTCCCGGAACGAAGATTCGACTAGGTACCTCCACGTGAGGATATTGCTCGGCCCGAATCGGTTATGGTAAAAAATACCGTACATAGACGTCGTTTGACCTCGAACGAACATTGCGAGATCCCCCGAACGGACGACGACCGTTTCGAACCGTATAGGCTTTATATATTGATCTGACGATCGAATGATCGGTTTTATTTCGCAGATGATCGAAGCCAACGCCGAAGATGAGTTCACACCGGTGCCCGTGACGTAAGCCTTTAATGATATATTATAATATTGTTTTATGTTCAAATGAAATAATAATTCTTCCGTGTGAACGTGTTTCGACTCTAGTTGCTTGCATTCGAACGTAAAAAAAGTGCTGAGACTCGGAAAGAAGTGCGCGGTCTGTGACCGCCGCGTGTGGAAGTTCTGGAAGACCAGAAAATGTCGAGGTACGAAAGTTTGTGTAAATGAGTGGAAACGGGGTTTTTTTTTTTTACTGCTCACCGCGGTCAAAGAGTTTAACACAAATATTGTACGAAACATATTTTTTCAGACTGCAAAATCGTGTTGCACCGGTCGTGCGTGACGGCCTGGGAGAAATACGTGAGTATATCAAATTATTATCATTTCAGTCCGGCGGCGGCGCGACTCCGACATTTCGTTAATATTATAAATCGATCCGCGTCGCACCTCGTCCGGTCGGATGAAACGTCGTGTTTTACGGACGAGCGCGGCGCGGCGGTGGTTCGAAATTTTCTGTTTTCTGACCAAAAGTCGGTCAGAAAGTCGGAGATGAAATTGAAATCTCGACGGTTTTTTTTCACACTCCTGCAGCCGTTAATCGTTCTCTCTCCGGAGTCGCGTCGACGACGATTTTCAGTCGATTTTCACCTCATCTGCGTGTGTTTTACAGACCGCTCGACAAGCGATCGTCGCGGTCCAGTTGCCTTGGGCCACGACGGAGGTCGAGCCGGAGGTGACGGAGGTCGAGCCGGAGGTGACGGCGGCCGAGCCGGAGGTGACGGCGGCCGAGTCGGCGGTGACGGCGGCCGAGTCGCAACAAGTCGTCCGGGTCGCACCGCTTTACGTGGCTCCCAGGCCGTGGACCTGGGCCAACATTACCGCGGTCTTGGTCGACTGCCGTCGCCGTGCCGTCCCTTTGTCGGTGACCGTCAGCCACGGTCACGCGCTGACCGCGGCCGCGTTCGCAGGGCTGTTCGAAACCCTGCTGCCGTCGACCCTCGAGCTGCGGTCATACACGGCGGCGTCTTCGTGGTCGAGGCCGGCCATCGGACCCGCAGTCGAGTCCGCGTCGACGGAGCTGCGGCGGGAGACCGCCGGGGACGGCGACTGGACGACACCGCCGTGCGGCGAAGCGACCGCGACCGGCCCAGACGACATCAAACGCGTGTGTCACGACGAGACCGGTTTGTAGGCGGACTGTGTGAGGTAAGGGGGACCGGGTAAGCGGCGTCGTTGGTGAGTCCGGATTGGAGGAATCCCACACTTACCCCGTACACACATTTTGTTCATGATATTCGTCACGAGAACGAACAGAAAATATGATTTCGTTAGGTCGGTTAGGGATTTTCGAACAAAATGTGTGTTATAATTAGGTAAATACATAATTATGTTCCGACTAAATTTCAATTTGATAGGCATATTTAACCTTATATCTTATGTGTGTGTTGTTAAAAATAATTTTTGCGTCGTAACTGGTCGAATTACTTTTTTCGCTCATAATAATTTCACTAAATTGTACTCGCGTATTTTTCTAATGCACACTCATTACGTAGTTCTAAATAAAACTACGATATAAAAAAATTTCAACCATCAAACAGGTGGTTTTGAGGTGCCCATAGCTAATCTAAAAATTATAATAATTGATAATACCTCTTTAGTTTTTATAAATATAAAACACTAAATGATAAAAAAAAGTTAAATAATAAAAAAAAAAAAAAAATGATAAACTTGTATAGTTAATTTAGTTAATTTCAAAATGGAAGGTAGGATAAGTCTTGTTGGTTTTCCCCGTATTTGTTTATGACCCTTTCCTAATAAAAAAAAAAATAATAATAAATGTGTTCATCATATATTTACAATGCAGATAGTATGAACTAGAAACGATATTTACAGTATTTTTTTTTTTTTTAATTAAAATACTCATTTTCTAAAAAAAAACTCATCAATTAAAATATTTTACATTAAATTAATTTGTATGTATAACGATGTCCTTCTATGTACTATAATGTTTGCCATGTGTGGTACTTCTAAGCTAGGTTTTAATTGCCAATGTCACAAATAATAATGTATAATAAAATATATAATTCGTACTGTTTTTGCACGGGCGGTCCCATTACGATTTAACTCTGCGTAGCGCAGAAATCTGAACTTTTTCCAATTTGTATTTATATATACGTATATATATATATATATATATATATATATATATATATATATATATATATATATATATATATATATATATATATGTATGTATGTATGTGTGTGTTTTATAAAAAACTATTATTGAACTATTTTTTTACGTTCTTGATTTTAAAGATTTAGTTTTCTTGGACAGTTGTCATCATTTAGGAAAAAATAACAAAACACGTAATGATGATGCTACAAAACAGAATAATTTTTCTGGTGATTTTGTTGTTTAAATAGTCATGAGTTAAAACAATACAATTTTAAATAAACATGATGAATTATTTAAACGTGCTCGTTCCATTTTCAATTTTGTGTGCATAGTTCATTTTTCATACAAAGTTCGAAAAAAAAACAGTAGAGCTAACTATATTTTTATGAAAAATAATTTTATTTATTTTTTTGTTTACGCCATTTTTCTAACTTTTTGGATTGTTTGAAGACTAATATTCGTGAAATTATTTCAGGAAATATGTACATTTTTTTAGAAATTCGGTTATTTAAATTTGTGTTATTGTAAACAATAACTTTGTTCTGTGGTTCTGTAATTATTCTAACTTGAACGCATAACTAACTGTATTCTAATTTGAGTAAAATACAGGGTTCAAAGCATGCTTGAAAAATCATGCTGTGTATAACTAATATGGTTAAAGAGATATAAGCTTTTAATATCAAGATGAATGGAGTTTTGTAGTACATTTTTGCGGGGTACTCCTACTTTTCAATCCATTACTTTGAACTTTAAAGTTTAAATGCTTATATTTTTTTTATAATGCAGTTTACGTCTATTGCCCCTGTGATAACAAAAATTTAAATGTAAACATGTTTGATTATACATTTCCAAAATATTATTTTCATTCGTAATACCCGTACAACGTGTTAAACAGAAACCGTTCTTTAAGGACAGTAAAAATGTATTTTTTCATACAAATATTATTCAATTAGATTTTTTTTTAATCTAAAGAGAAGTGGAGTAGGCCTGGTGAGCAAATCCTTATTTGTTCACTGGGGAAACCACTTAGAAAAAAAAAAACGCGCCATGTGTAATACCTCATGCTTACAAATAACACACAATACATTATTGTAATAATAAGGTATTGTTTGCTATTAAATGAGCTAAGGTGGTGAGGAAACTTACACAATTATTATGTGATAAGATCAAATAAACACATTGATATGTATATTGTATATACTCCCGAAGAAAATAATTTGGTAATTGAAAATCAAGTTAGAACTCTTTCTCGGTGTGAAAACCCGTCAATTAAAACACGTATGTAATAATTAGACATATTTTTTTGTAAATTTAAACTACAAAATCTATTTTTTATATTATAGCTATGAAATTGAATGACAATGCATTTTAATCATACCTTTACGTAAACAAAAAAGTTTAATTAATAACATTTAACAACCGATTTAAATAAAGTAAACCGTTTTGAAGACGTTCACCAATCGTATGGAGGTATGGTTATAATTAGGGTCAATTTAAATGCCCTGAAAACTACCAAAAAACGTTTGAAAAAATAACACAAAAATATCTTTAAAAAGTTTTTAGACCAAAAATGAGTATAAATCGAAAATTGAAATACATATCGAAATAACAGAGAGTGTTATTAAAATATATGTTCCGCAGCATTACGATAGACTATGTATTTAGAGGGTGTATAATTATTAAACAAAATAATTTTACAGTACTTCCTTCCAGACAATATTAGCTGTGCGTTGGTCCTTAATTTCTACCTTTACACATACTGAATGTTCTTCCCCGGGATAAAGCAATATACAATTTTGTCCGAGGCTAAAAACAGGATCAGTCAAATAGTAAACAAAGTAAAGTTGATTTTGCACGTATAACTTTCCTCAAATTCAACGGTTTAAGCAGTTAATAGCTCAAAAAAAGGAACTTGATTCACCGAGTGTCCTGAGAGCGAAACGATCAAGATCCATTAATTAGAAGAGGAGCTATGAGAATTCGAATCGCTCGAGTGAATGTATCCCATCAGAAATGTACAGGTAAGAATCGTGTTTTGAGTATAACTCGAGTGAGGTGGGAGTTGAGTAAATTTCAATGATCGATGACATATTAAAATGTGTCTAAATACCTTTCATTAAAAAAAAAAAAAAAAAATGAAGGAAATCGGCCGGATAGAATTGCTAGATGGACTGACTTTAGTTTTCATACATTTTTTTTAATATCTATATAAAAATATCGCACAAGGGTTTTTCGAAAGATTATAATATTATTGTTCGCAACCCCGGGCCCGTCCGTTGTTACCGGGCCGCGGCGTCTCTCAACGTAATAGACCGCTCTGCGTCGTCCGCCGCCGCGTGTTTAGCCATTACACTGATTATCGTGCAGGTGAGGGACGTGGGCGTCCATTCCGTCCTCCCGCTACCACTTCCCCGCTCACAACCCCTTCGGCCGCCGTCCGCGCGCGATGCGCAATCCAGTTACGCGAGCACGCGCACAACAAAAGTAGCAATCACACGAATCCGCCATTAGAGCGGAGATGATAAACGATTTTCCCCGGGGTCCGAAGTATTCTCTCTTCATCACTTTGCCGTCTGCCACTTTTATCCCTTCGACCTTCCGGCCGGGGTCCGCCTCTTTTATACTTGTGTGACCGTCGAATTTGTTTGTGTTTGTTTGTTTGTGCGTGCGTGTGTGTGTGTGTGTGCGTGCGTGCGTGTGTGTGTGTGTGTGTGTGTGTGTGTGTGTGTGTGTGTGTGTGTGTGTGTGTGTGTGTGTGTGTGTGTGTGTGTGTGTGTGTGTGTGTGTGTGTGTGTGTGTGTGTGTGTGTGTGTGTGTGTGTGTGTGTGTGTGTGTGCGCGCGCGCGCGCGCGTGAAGATTTTTCCTTGGCCGTGTTATACGGTCCCGAGTGTGAAATATTTGAAACTTGATATTTTCACTCGACTCAAAGTATTGGAAAATATTTTCATTTTACTTAATGTGTACTCACGTATACGAAAAACTCGTGAATTGTGCGATTAAATAGTTTTTGACCACAGATCTAATTATTGTCAGAAAATCCTTGAGTTTACGAATCTCATTTTTAAAACATAATATGTATATACCACCTATTTATAAAATAAAATTATTTTATCATTTTACTTATAATAATCATTTAGCAATGAAATACGGATAAAAATATGATTTCATTATTGCACCGTTTTACCTTTTATTCGTTTAACAATAAAATAAATGAATTTGAACCACATAAAAAAAAAAATGAATTTTAATTTTTTTCCCAATTGAAATACTTAATGAAATCTCAAACGCACCGACGACGATAAGCACGACGAACACGAATTCGCTCGCGTTTTGCAGTGTTCACGATGCGGTCACAAGTGGTTATATATTTTATCGAATAAACCCTCGAAAGGGTATCAAAACTATTTTGTCGGAAAAGGCATTTTATAGAATATTTAATGGTTATAGCATCATATTATAGGTTTACAATATGAATGTTGTTCTTATCGGTCCCCGGGGTCATCTCTGTTGGATTGCTGCGGCGCACCGCGGTCGCAGTCACTTGTTTTATAGGGTGTTTACTGTTTATGGAAGTATTAAAATGCAACAATGTTTCGTTGAATGTTTCAATTCGAACAGAATTAATAAATAATGTTAAACTCTCGTACTTTCGCGTTTCGCGGTACGTCGACGAAACGAGAAACCGCGGGACGATAAACACTATTAATTCTTGAGGTATTTGTACAGAACAAATAATAACGGTTCGCTGTTACGGTCTCGATGTCGCCGTTCGAATGCGCTATACCGAAAGAAAAAAGTAAAAAAAAGTTTTAAAAAAAGTAGTCTGTTAGTCGTGTCTCAAATAATAAATTACGACGGCGGCGGTAAAAACGAAAAAAAAAACCCAGGGACACTCACATCTTTTTTTGGCGCCACGTCTATGGCGTGTTATGATTCCGAACTCGAAATCAACGGTAAATCAGTGGATCGTCCGGAACAACTGCCCGGAGTGATGCTCGGTGAAAAAACACGGTGTTTTCAAGTGTTTGTAAAAATCTCGTACGAGTTTTAGGATTATAAAAAAGAAAAAAACATATTTGGTATTTATGACCTGAATCAACGAACACGATACGCGTGATGTAGCGTGTTCATTAATTTCAAGACTTAAAATCCGAAAGCGCGCGTTTTATCGAGTGGGTAAAAATATTTAGTTGAATTTAGTTAAATCGTCATGACTGACGGTTATCGAGGTCTCTACGCGAGTACAAGGCGCTATTAATCGAACGCGAACTAGTTCATAAATTGTCCATGGGTCAGGATATAGAAAAAAAACCTATAATCTAAACCAGCGGTTTTCAATGTTTTTATATTTGCGTACCACCTACACAGTTTGAAAATTTTTACGTACCACCTGACTTTTTTTTTTATATGTATGGAATTTTATTTTATTAGTAACTACAAAATTATGACAATATAAGTATTGAATGCACTAAAAGAAATTAAATTACATATTATGTAGGTAAAATTATTATTATTATTATTATTATGGTTTACTTCATGATTCAGTACGACGGTTGGTGTTGTTTTGAACGGACGATGACGTCTATATCGGGCTCCATATTGGTAACTTAAAGCCTTAAATCACTTTCTACGTTTAATTCATTTCTATATTTATTTTTTGTGTACAATATTTGGGAAAATGTATTTTCGCTCAGTCGCACAGATAAGTTGACACAAAAGAGATTGGAAACCGTAGAGCTTGTAAATAGTGATTCATTCTAATTTTTTTTTTTTATAAAAGGAGATTTTCATCGCGTACCACTCATGAGCTTTCCAGTACTATTGATGGTACGCGTACTATAGGTTGAGAACCGCTGATCTAAACATCAAACCTCATTCGAGTTTGGACCGAAGAAAATTCCACTGGTAAAACGCGTCGATAACAGTTATAATAGATAGGTAGTTAAAGTTTCACAAACGTAATAGTATAACATATATCAAGTAATAAATATACACATAACACATTTCACTCGATCGTTGTTGTTCTATATCATGAACATTATACCTACCTACGCTTAACGTTGATTTTGAAATTAGCCGTTCAGTTTTAAACTATGATCAAGACATCTGAACAATACGCGTTTGAAGACGTATCGTAAAGTTGTATTCAGATTTTTAAAAGATAATTTTTCAACTAAATGTCGAATGACTGTAAAAATGAATTAGGATTTGACGAGGAGAATCCGTCGATGAAATTAATCGATGTCGTTATTGTAAATTACAACACGTTTCACTGGTAAACGTGTAAATGACGCAGTAGACGAATCATTGCGTTTCAAGTAAAGTCACAGGAGGACATATTATTTTATTATTATTGATTCGAGAAACTGGGATTAGAATGGGGGACGGGTCGAGGATAAAACGGCTGAAATTAGATTTGAAAATTTCGTTTTCGTTTTAAACATAACTCGCGCAGGGCTGAAAATTGTTTACAAGCTCTGTGTGAATTATTGACCTGGAAATCGTTAATAATTTCCATCGGTAAGCATAGGTTATTACCGGTGTTATAGCATTACAATGGGAAATCCATGCGAATTATCGGTGCTGCTGAAAAATGTTTAATTTCGATGCGTTCGAACGGTTTTATAAAGGCACTGCGAATACGTACTGAGGTCTATTGTTGTAAATTCGATCAGACTTCGTGTTCTATTATTATTTTTGAAAAATTACGGTTCAGTTGACAAGATAACAGAGAAAAAGAAAGAAAAAAAAGGGACCTCCGTTATCCGCACATGATATTTGTACAGTGTGTGGGCAACGACACCGAAAATACGCAGACTGGCGCACGGTGTGAAAGACGTTAGGCGTATTATTTCAAAGGAATAGCAATGCAATGGAAGTGGACTTGGATGACAACAGACGACCTGTATTTGATTTAATAGTAAAAGGTGGCGAATACGATTATCGAGTTATATGTATGGTGGACCATAGGCGGACCCAGATTTCTACATTTGAGTGTGCCCAGTCTTTTTTTGTAGTAATTTTTTTTTAGAGGGGTAAGTCATATGCAAAAATTTAATTTGAATGTTTATGGAATTTTTTCAGCAAATAATTTTTCCATAAGACAATATACAAAATACACTTAAGTTAAAATATTTCAAGAATCCAACATTTATTTACTAACCAATATTATAACCGAATGTATAATTATTTACATATGTATACTATAGGCTATTTATTATACCAGAGACTGAACTATTGCAGTTTTACTAAAGAAAAACTGAAATTCAATTAATGTGTATTTACATTATACCTTTTTTTTGTTTTTGTTACATTAGGATGTGCCTTGGCACACCCGTCACACCCCGTAGACCCGCCTATGTGGTGGACTACCAAAAAAAAAAAAAAAAAAATCGTAATTTTAACCGCTCTACGATTAAAATATATAATAACCATGAATCACTAATACAAATACGTTGTTAGTAACAATTGAAGAACGAAAATATAATCGTAGAATGCAATAGGCTTAGATTTTACCAAGAATATAAATAAATGTGCACAAAGGTGGATACGACCTGACTCTCCCGACTGTGGTCCATGGACACAAATCCTCATTTGATCCAAAGGGTGCTTAAGCCCCAGCAAAAATTATCGTCTCAGACCCGTTAGGGACTTCACCTCTCATACTTCAAATAAGTTTCAATATGTGTACCACACATTTAAAATTATAATAATATATATATATAAATATATATATATATATATACCTCATAAATATAATTTGTCCTTTAAGGTCAATCATTTTATTTAATTTACAAAACAATTAATTGCGAAAACTAATTATTTTAAATATATTTTTAAAGATTCAAAAGCCTTCAAAATATAAATATGATCAAAAATCGTAAAGAAGAATTTTTTTATAAAAAATAATATCATGGGAAAATATTAAAAATTTTTTTTTTTATAATTCCTATAATATGGCTAATACAATAATTATAAATTATAATTTCAACGGGAAATATTGGGAGTGCTAATTTGTTTTCTGGGGGTGCTAAGCACCCTTAGCACCCCTGGGGTTTGCGCCAATGTTGTGGTCCAAAGACGTCGTTGGCGGAGCGAACAAAAAGTCCGACTGTAGGAAACTTGCGACTGCACAAAATTGAATCGGACACAAACATGACAATAGGCAGACGAGAGCAAAATAAGATCGCCGGTGCGAAAGCACAGGAGCAACGACAACACGACAGGGTGAAATCATTCTGAGTGCGGACGCGCAGAAAAGGCGGTGAAACGATTGGGGGTACCACGTTCCCACACCGAGTGGGCTACGAGCCTACGACTGACTCGAGCCTTTACGAAACTAAAGACGCCGAGCGACCAAATTTGTCGGCTGAGCGAAGAAAACCGGTCCGACGGCCAGACGACAACGTAATCGCGGCGGCGCCACCCGTATCCCGTAATTAGTACCCGACGCATACTTAATTTGTTTTTACTCCGACGTGTTGTTGCAGCGTGCCAAACGTCCCTAACACATAATATATAAATACATAATATCACTAATTAAATATGACGTCGGGTTCGGTGCCGGTGCTCACGCGTGTTATAATCATGTACACATACAGTGAAACCTCCCTTAACGGACACCTCTGAATAGCGGACACCTCCAATTAGCGGACGTTTTTATATGGGGACAGGAACACATTCTCCTCTTTTATTTTTCCCTCTGGACAGCGGGCACCTCTAAATAACGGACAATATTTCGGCCATCGAGAGTGTCCGGTATTCAGAGGTTTCACTGTATTTGCATAATACCTACTGGAGAAAAAACGCTGTTGTCCGGCGTTTGGTTTGATCTGTTTGATTGACGAAACGTCGACCGCCACCCGATAACGGCATGGTGTGTGTTTTTCGACGGTCGTGCTCGTTGAATTTTTTCGATCGGTCGAAACACGGGTCTCGCGGGGGAAAAAACCAAGTCGTAATAAGCCAATAGCGTTATTTCGTTCGAAACACGGGTTCGTGTTTAACGAACTTCGTTAGTTAAAGTAATATTTTTTTATTCGATCTCACTCGTTTGAATATAATGATATTATTGTCTTTGATATTTCGTCTCCGTCGTTCGCTCGAACGTGATCCGACGAAACGGTTCGTTTTGAAGCGCACCCGAGACCATAGGCGAATATTGGAGGGGGGCATAGAGGGAGTTCGGCCCCCTCAGAACGTTATCAATCTTTGTCGGAATGTTTTTATTCCTTTAATATACTTCACTAATCGTTCCACCGCTGGATCAATATATTCAATAAATTTCGTACATGGAAAAAAGTATAATATCTAAATGTATCGATAACGATGAAATTATTGACATGTTTACTGAAAATAACAGATTTATAATTTTAAAATAAAAAAGTGTTGTATTTATCGATGATTTATTTATTTTACGCAGTTTTTTTATTACTTTTATTTATTATATTGTTAACTACAGTAGTCACTCGATAATTCAAAATTTAGGGGACCAAGCTAAGAATTCGATTTATAGCGGTTTTCGATTTACCGAGTGTTCGCGAATAATCGAGGGGGGGGGGAGGAAATTCGAATTCAAGAGAAGAGAAAAATTATTGTATGTATATTTCTCAATTGACATTTATTTATTTATTTATTTATGACATATTACAAAAATTAATAAATTGACATTTATTAATTACTATACATATTGCATATATTTATTATTGATATTTACTTATTTATTACATATTACATATTACATTATGTTACATACTCGTATTGAAGAAATCTGTTATTTTATTTTGTGTTAAATTGTTAGCCACAGTCTGATCCATAGCGTTATCATATCACGTTAAATATGTACATACATTGTACATTATAAATTTATCATGTTTAAGGAAATTCGAATTATAAAGGACAAAGGTACTGGTATAAAAAAATTCGAATTGTAGAGTGTATACCACCGACAGATATTTCGTATTATCGAGGGGACCGATTTATATGTATTTTCTTCTAATTACAGAGGTTTTCTCTGGGGACCAAGTGTTTAGTTCGATTTAGGGAGCTTTTCGAATTATGGAGGTTCGGATTATCGAGTGATTACTCTATATGTATGGCTCTTTTGATAAAATTAAGTGAACCAGTTAGTAGACGGAAGCTTGTTTTTGAAAAATGTTCCTTATGTTAATGGGTTAGGTAAAAATATCAAAAAAAGCCTCTCCCCCACAGATGTAATCAAATATCCGCCTATATCCGAGACGAAACGTGGGACGACTGAACACGGTCTCCGAGTGGTGGGATCGTTGGAGCGTGATCGTATGTAGTACGGTGTACGTGAGAAATAAGCGAGAGCCGCGTGAAACGTACCGAGAGTTTCCGAAAGGTTTTAGTGGGTAAAATCATATTATTATTATTATTATTATTATTATTATTAGGCGAGAACGCGAGTGATTTTGACAAGACCCGTCGAGACTAAAGGGGCTCGATGATTAATTGATATCGCGTCTTTATTCGATCGCGCGACGTTAGCGACGCTCTCGTCGAGTTTAATTGCGATAAATACTGGGAACGGATGTCGAACAAGAACGTGTTGAATATCGACCAGAAATCCGAAATCCGTGTCGATTGCGACAACGTAAATACGAGGCGGTTATTTTTATTTTATTTTTTTATTTTTCAAACATTACAGGCCGAGGCCCAACACAGAACTAAATACAAAATATAAGATAATATACAAATATTTAAAGTAAAGTATAAGATAAAATGACAGTGTATTAATTGGAGAGCTGGTTAAAGATAGTTTAAAGATTCATATTGGAGGTAGTTTCATTTGCAAGACGCATCAGACGATTAATAGGTGAATTCATTAGACAATTGGACGCGGGAAATGGAATTTGAAAAGGAGGGGTGCTTCTAGTATGTCTAGGAGGGACTTTAAAATTTATTCGTGAGAGGAGCATAGGACATTCAATCGTGTTATTTAATACTTTGGTAAGAAAAGATAAATTTAAATGTTGTCTTCGATCCGCAAGGCTGTTAAGATTTAAACAATTAAGAACTGGGGTATAGTCATGAGGAGGACAGTGGATCTTTAAAAAATTTGAGACAAAATATAGAAATTTACGTTGGACACGTTCAATTGAAATGAAATCAATAGATAATTTAATCACGAATATTGTAATATTGAATTTTAGTATAAAACACACGTTTTTACTACGGATGCGGCTCGCGAGATTTGTGGAAAATAATGTATGGCACTCTCCACAAAAAGTTTGAAGACCCCTGACCTACGACGTACCGGACAACACTGCATCGCTGTGTATATGACTTACGATTTTAATACAAAAGTATAGCATTTACCGATTAAATCATAATTATTCAACGTAAAACATAAGACGTTTTTCAACGAGTATTATTCTTCGGTTTTATTGAGCAGCGTTTTTAATGTCTATATAGGCGATGGTGCTCTATGGGTCGAAATATCCGGGAAAGAGGGTGATATAAGGGTGAGCGTTTTTCCTAGGGGTGTGTAGACGGACTGCACGTGGACCACGTAGTGAATCGGCGACGAACACATAAGAGATAACTGCGTGAAATTGAACCCGCGGCACGACAATAGACCGCCCAAGTGGGGTTGAAAGCATATTATTAAAAATAGCTTCGCGATCTCTCTCGTGTACGGAGAAGTTATTCAAACGTGATAATTTATCGTTTTCATTATAAACGCGTATAAAAAGGCGAAAAGGCGAACTCCTGATTTTCGCCGAAGATAATAATCGAACTCGGCGGTATACACTCCCGAAGTCCGCCCCCCTCCAATCGCTCTCTATTTCTTTCGAGTTTTTCCGAAAAGTGAAATATTTCCGAGTGTTCGGTGACAGTTCTACGCCATCAAGAGAAATAGGTTATCGTCCGTGTGATCTTTGTTCGGGAAGAAAAATATGGCTCTCGTACAAAGCGCAAACGGTCGCTTATACCGGATCTCTTTAATTACGTGCTTGATTACGTCTTTTTCGTTTGAAAACACCAACGGAGTACGAAAATACCGAGCACACGTGTGCGGAACGACTGTAGAACGCAAACCGTTTGCAGTTATATCCGTACGAAACATTTGATTGTTTGACTACTCGTCATTTCGACGAGACTGCAATGTACTGCGAGCAAGATACAGACATAACATAATAATGACATAGTTGTTACTGAACGTTAACGCACGGGACAATGTGTGAAACGGAACAAATAATGGTACGAAAGAGATAACGGAGTACAATAATAATAATAATAATAATAATAATAATAATAATATGTAATTATAGATACGCGTAACGTTTTGATGGCGAGACGAGTGAACAAAAAACAAAACAAATTGACCTTATTAAATTTATCTTTGAGTTCTATCTCGAAAAGCACCGCGCTCGACGCAGGTATCATTTACCGGTTATAATATAATGTTTTGTTGTTTTTCTGTCACTATGCGTGTGGAACGAAAATTTCGTTACCGAGGTGAATTTAATGAGATTTCTCCGTCTCTGACTTCAAATACTTGTTTGTCTACGGAACAGGGATTTTTTTTTTCATTACCCATGTGTATAAAGTGCAAGGATAGAAGTATCCAGTAACAACAAAAAAAAAAAAAAAAACAAAAAACTAAAAAGTCCTCGTTTCAGTATGTATTTGTTTAAAAATTACGGCTTTGTTTATTGTTATATTTAAACATAAAACAAAGTCGAGCGCATCGTCAAACAAAAACTAAAAGCATTATTTTGATTTGTGCTTAAAAATATTATTATACAATATAATAATAATTACACACGGAAGTAGCTTTATTTATTTTTTTTTAACATATAAGCCAAGAAAAGTTGCGGAAAAGCGAATAATTTCGAATTTATAATTTTAAACAAAATGTATGTCATAGTTTCATGCAACTATTAAATTAAACATATTATCTTTTTTTACGTTTTAAATTAATTTCTAAAGGTTAGTTGGACATGTAAATAAAAAAAATAATAAAAAATCATAATATAGTAGTTATTTTTTGAGATAAGTGAATTATGATATAATATATTAAAAGTTTGATGATTTATTTTCAGTATCTTATATTTTAAACCGACTGTGGTTTGAAAACGCGTTTTATTTGATCTATAACGCGTGTTTTTTTTTTTTTAACAAGAAGAATGTTTAAAAGTTTTTTCGTTTTTAATTATGATTAGGTACTCTGTTGACGGTAATTCAAACAAAATAGTCGAGCTTTAGATCACTCTTAAAAAATACATACATACTCTGGTGCAAACAATGACGAAACAAACTAGTTACTAGCTTCATATGGAATGTGATTTTTCTGTTGTTTAGCGTATAGTTACCTGGAAAAAAACAAAAATAAAATAATTTAGAGAAACGAAACGTTCGACTAGTTATAGACTAGTGAAAATCATCAGCTCAAGTAGTGTTTTGCAAAAATACTCGATAAAAAATGTTTACGGGAACAACGAGCGTATTTTTTTTTTTTTATAGAGTGTTCGAGTCACAGAAAATTTGCGAATGTTTCGTGTAAAAAAAGGTCGAAAACAATATTAAACTATCGACAATTTATTTTTCACGCGATACGAATTCAAGCAGAAAACTCTACAAAAATCGCGTTATGGTCGTAGACAATTTTCAAATCTATCGCTCGGTTTATTGGAATCAGGCCACTCCAACGTTTACTCGTATAAAATCACATGGATTTTCGAGCGGAAAACCTGCGTTCGATTTTAAATACTCGTGTTTTTCCAATCCGATCGCTGACTTGCTTTCGACTATGAACTCACGTCGGATATAGGCGAATCGTTGTGTTTTTACGAGTCATTAAAACAAACCACTCGAACGCTTGACGTATAGCTTTTAAGTGCGAATTAGGGTTCTTAATTTGAAATATTTCATTTGAAATATTTCAAAATTGAAAATTTCACTCATCTTGTAATATTTCAATGAAATTATGAAATATAATTTTTTTTTAAATACATTATATGATGTTGGTTATAATATTAAAAGACGCTAAGGCGGCAAGTTTCGAACAATTATTATTATTATATTTTTTGTATATTTTATATTTTTCATGTGTACCAACTTGAGAGACTGAGCAGCTAAACTGTCACCGCGTAACTGTGGTAGGGAGAATGAGTGGTGATAACACGTCTGTTACCGCCAAAAGATTCTATCGTTCCTTGATTATAGACTTACAGTTTGACCATAATATAAACTAATAATTATTTTGTTACCTACGCACTGAATTTATAAAAATCTATGCGACACGGCGTATTGTGAAGGCTCCATGTTTTATACCAGATACCAAATAATAAAACATATTGAGTTTTATAAATTTTAGGTTGTAACCACGGTCTTACAAGATATCTTCTAAGACCGTGGTTGTAACTATTAATGATTTTTGAAGCTAGAAGAATTTTATTTACTTGATAATACTTCGTTATTTCGTAATGATTACTTATTGTCTTATTGACATGACATTTGTTAAGTAGTAAAGAGTAAATTCTTGGAACAATTACCATATTATTTCTTATTAGAAACTAAATTTAAAAGTTCAAAAAGTGAAAACAGCCCAATTTATTTTACTATATTAGTTATTAATTATTATTTTATTAATATGGGTAAAAGAAAACATGATATACACAGATGTTTTTGCGATGAATGTTCTGAAGATGGAAATAAGTCATTAGGTACATAAAAAAATATGTAATTTTTGTTTTTGGTCAACATTTCCAAACGCTACTAGACAAAAAAAAACATATTTTAAATTGCAATAGCTGTCCCTCTGATGGGAAAAAAATGTAGCAAGTATGTTTTATGTATAAGTATAACTGTATAAGTGTATATAATTTGGTTCAGGCTATATTTAGGTATAACCTTTATGTATACATTATAAATTTAGTAAAAAATTAAACACTATAGAACTAAAAGTAATATAAAAAAACATAGGCATTGGGCACTTTGTGCTTAAAAATTATTTATGTTTTCAATGTTTTCATAAAATAGAATAGATATACAACCTAATTAAAACGTGTTTTCTCATCTTTATTACATAATATAGCTGAATAGCTGTAATATGTATTAATTGGAAAACAACCCTTTTAGATTCTGAACGAAGTGAAGAATGTATTGATTTTACTATGATGTGTTTTTTTTTTTTTTTTTTTTTTTTTTGTTGTGTCTGTGTACACCATAACTACTCGAAATAATGCTTCAATTTTGAACTTCAGGGTATGTTTTCGGTGGCAAAACGAATATCGGAGGTACCTTAGAGAGGTCACAAGTGAAAATTCCCAAAAGTTTTCAAATGCCACGGGAAAAACAAACAAAAAATGAGGAAAAACCGGTACTTTTTGTGCAAAACCCGTTTTCGACGAAATCGATTTTTTTATTTAGCCGTTACTCAAAAACCAAAAATTGTAGATACTTGAAATTTTCACCAAATGTTTATATTGAAATCATCTATACGTGGTAAAATTTTTGAACACTTTTGACTTTTATTGAGCTAATTATAGACAATTGAAATTTTCAATTTTTTTAAGTATTTTTTTTTAAAATAACGATAAAATTTTTTTTTTTTGCCAGAAAATCTTGAAAATTTAATACAAGGTTTCTTATAAGTTGTTCCATAACTGATAAAAAAAAATCCAAAATCGTAAGTCACAATTTTTTTTTATAAGTGCTCAAAGTTCCAATTTATACGAAATATGTAAAAATTGCGAAAATTTGAAGTTATTTTGCAGTTGAAAATTCATAAAATTTTAAGTATTCAAAACTAAGAATTGTAAATTCGGTACAAAGTTTGACATACGTTTTCCTTCAATTATCTGTAAAAAAATTTGCACTGGAATAAAATCAAAAATTTTTATGAGTGTTTGAAATTACAATTTTTTCACATAATCGCGTAAAATAACAATTTAGGCATCATTGATTTTTGATATTTGTTCTTATTCAAAAAGTATAGGTCGTAGAAACTTAAAACTTTTACAAAATGTTTAAATAGGCATTTTCTTTACATAGTTGTATTTTCAAAATATTTCGTTTATTTTTTAGCTATTTATAGGCATTTGAATAATTCGATTTTTCTTAGATTTTTTTTTATAAAAGTCGATAACAATTTTTTGGCCCTACCAAATCGCTTGAAAATTTAATAGAAGGTATTGAATAAGTTGATCTAAGAGTGATTCAAAAATTATTCAAATACATAGGCACAATTTTTTTTTATAAGCAGTTGAAGTTCAAAAATCGACAAAATTTGTCAAAATCACGAATATTTGCAAATTATTTTGTAGTTGAAAATGTATAAAAATTTTTGTATTCAAAGATAAGAAATGAAAATATTATGTAATATCACAGCTGATAAAGATAATTAAATAGATTAAGTTGATTATAATATAATCAGTAGCTGACAGCTGTTCTATACAAAATATTGGTAGATTGTAAACACAAGGTGTATAACGTACCTTTACATGGTTGAATAGAACGTTACTAACTTCCAATTTCCAGTTATTTTAATGTGTGTATCAGTTCCATAAACATGCGGATTTTATATATTATTATTAATTATTAATATTTAAATAGACGTAGCCACGGAGCATTCAGCATATATGGACGGCGGGGTCGGGTGGTACCGTCACGATAGTGCATTTAGGCAAATAATATGGTATTTACCTACGCCCTATCTATGCACATCCTGGTTTGTCCAATGCTCACGAGCAGAAGTCACATGAATAGACAAATGTAAATTTAACCCAATCTAGGATATTAAAATAAAATATATATTACAATTTAAGGCTGACATCTTCATCTTCGTTCAGAATCGTTTTTTTTTTTATAATATAAAATAATTCCAAAATCTATCCAATAATGCCTAATCTAGCAATGCATCTCGTGTATCCCACCCAACTACTGTATCCTGTACTTAACTTACAATGATTTATCATTGCATTCAAATGTAAAGTACCATACAACTAAACTATCGTAAACCAGGTGATCCCATGATAGAAAGTGCTATACACTCCTCACCATTATCTTGTCCGAGGAGCGAAGCGACGAAGGACGAACTTCCACCACCATTATCTTATCGGCTTTTTTTTATTTATTTTGGGAAAATTTTTATTTTTCGTGTAAATGAAATATTTCATGAAACTTTCATAATAGAAAAATAAATAATAGAAAATAAATTTCATGAAATTTTAGAACCCTAGTGCACATCACTACTATCACACCACCCTACTATTTTGTAGGTTTTTTTTTTTTTTTTTTTTTTATCGTCTCAAGTCTCCCGGACCCCGGGGACCAACGACGATAATCGCGCGACGACTCGACCGTCGCGTGCCTACGCGTGGGCACGTCGTGCGGGTGCGGCAACCTTTCATTTACATCGCGTTCAAAGAGGCACGCCCAGGTGTACGGGCACGTGTTTCGTGTTATCCTTTGCTGCAAAAGTCACCGTGGAAATTCCGGGTAGAGCGGATCGGTGCGGCGCGCGTGATGAAAACGCAACCGTGACGCGAAACACGGGGTCCCTCGCCCCCGGCCGTCACTCGTTGCCGTATTAATATTTAAAGATTAACGACTGCTATGGCTATGGCAACTGACCTTTCGCCGCGCGACAAACAAACCGTTGTAAAGTGTACGGCGTAGCTGATTGTGTCGTAAGGGTAAAAAAGAACCACCGCCCGGCGATCCGTTTTAATATTGGAGTAGAAGCGCAGAACGTTCGAATAACGGTCGCGTTCAAAGGGGCTCGTATCTTCGAAACGTAGGGAAAATCGTCTTTATCTCTATTTCATTCGATCTCTCCTATTTTTCTTCGTCTTCTCGTCTCTCTCTCTCTCTCTCTCTTTCTATCTCTCTCTATCTCTCCCCCCGCTCTCAATCGTTCCTCTTTTCAGCTGTACGCGTTCTGTTTCGAAATACGATCGTAAACGACGACCGGCTTGAAAAAATCGACCTTATCCGCCTTGAAATATTCAGCTTTATTGGGTAAATTATTTTTTTGGAACACGATTTTATTCGTCCCGTCACGATCGTAACGAGACATCTCCGGCACAGGTGTAAAGTAAACGTTTGATATTGAATTCTCACGGGTATACTCTCCACCTGTATCCACCGCAGTCGAACTTTTTTTTCGATTTAGGCACAATGAAGGTTAGATTAGGTTAGGACACGACATAAAATACCCGGTCAGTAAGAAAAAATCTCCAATCGACACACGTTTCCATTTCAATCGACAGAGTGGTGGCAGAATTATGGAATAAAACGGGCGTTGCACTACACCGCGAGTCCACGAATATAGAAAAAGATTGTACTTTTTCACGAATCCAACTCATAGATCTGACTAAAAACAAATGCCGTGACACAACGTGGTCATTTAAATCAGAACGGTTTCATGCATTTATGCCCTTAAAAATTATCATATATGCTGTTAAAATATGCAAGAACGCAAAAATATTCTTTTAAATATGTTCTAAAAAAATTCGTATTTTCTGTTAGAAGCGCAAAAAAAAATACAAATTTATATAGGTACACTATTATTTTCATTTCTTCTAAAAATAGCTGAATATGCAAAATTTGCAAAATAAAAATGATTGCTTTAAATTCCTAGTACAATGAAACAAAATTTCCATATCACTTAGCTATTTTTTAAATGATTATTGAAAAACATGCAAACTCCTATAAGTCCCTAGTCCTAGTCATAATGAACAGTGAAGTAACGAATGAACGGTTATTGGCTATTCGACTACTGTGTAAAATCGTGCACGAGTTTAAATACTCTTTCGGATCGATTGTCCTTGAAACGTACATAACCGTAGTATTATTTCATACATTTTTCCAATCATGGATGATTGTATGATGATAAATATGTTAAAATGGTGGTAAAATTGGCCAATATTTCACATTCACAAGCTCATCCTCTTCTTGAACGCTGAAGTTCTTGCTTTTCATTTCATTGTCGTCCGTTCTTATTGATTTTTTTCCAATTTAAATTAAAACAATTAAAAATCCCAAATTCACAACCACGATTCCAACAAAGCACGAGGTGTTAAGTTATCTAAAATTACTTTATTGACTAATCACTTATGATACACTGTTAACAGCGTAATTTGAACGTTAGAAGTTCGTCACGTGATAGGACATTTACGAAGGATTGTAAGGTAGGTACTGTTTTCATTTTAACGGTCCGTAAATGTTTTGACTGGCCGTCACGTAACCGACGGTGTAACCGATGATAGTAATACCGGTCCTAAATCATAGAAGACTTATGGTTTTGTAGACAGATTTCTCTAGTCGAAAAAAAATTCAAATTCGATGTAGTCGAATGAAAAATACTTTTTGTAATTGAGTAAAAAAAAAAAGTGTCGAAATCCGCCGCCCTCCACCAAATGCCGCCGCGCTAGGCCCGGGGGCCTACAGGGCCTGTGTCTAAATGCGCCTCTGCCCCGGGTGCAGAGACGACGACGACGGATTTCGCGAGGACGACGTACCGGCCCGTCCGCCTTCGCTTCTCGACCTCGAAAAATCCGCACGGATCGCGTATAATTTCTGCGGGGTTATCGCAAACCGTGCCGTGTGCCGGCGCCGCCACTCGTTCCGTCCCGCGATCGTTACACACGTTTCGCCGGCGGACAGGATACGTGACGTAGTCCGCGTGTCGGTGTCGTTAAAAGTTTCAAACTAACGGCGACGGGGGCAAAATTGAAACCGTAAAACTTAAAGCGTCCCGCCGGAGGCGGCGTACCCCGGCCCGCGCGTCGTCGTGTTCTCCTTCGTTTCCCCGCGGCGGCCGCCGCCGTTCCCGTCCGTTTCCGTTTGTATTGAAGCCGTTCATCTGGCCATTCAACACGTTATTATTATTGTTATTATCGCTATTACTGTTGTTATTGTTATTACACTCTATTTAACCGTTTGAAAAAACAAAACGAAACGAAAAAAAAACCCCCCGTCTAGAAAATAGCAAATAAAAACGACCTTAAGCACGCACACTTTGACGGAGATTCCAACCCGTGTATAAAACAAAAAAAAAAAAAAAAGGCTACCGTCATACTTTCATATTCAGAGAGTGAAACGTAGAATATATTGGTTTTACAACGATGTTTTATTTTTTTTTCATTCCGAAAGCGATTTTCGAGACAGTTAACTTTGTCCAAAAGTTTCGCACGGCAATTCTTTGGATCAGAAATCGGTTATGTAGATGGCACTCGAAGGGTTCATTTTTCTCTCTTCTCAATACTTTTTCAGGGCTTAAAGAAACACTAGCGAAAATCAAGTGAAAACGGTAAAAATTTTTCGCACTTCCAAAGTTATATTGCTAGAAATTTTCACCGTGCTCGTATATCAATGAAACGTTATTATGTACTCGACAATAATTTCAAAAACAATTTGGCTTTTGGGTTAAAACACTTCGCTTTTAAAAGTTTTTTTTCAGTTACATTTTTTATTTTAGATATCAAGACTTAAAAATGTAATTTGACTTTACTCACACACTCACCTAACAGTACTGAAATATTTTTAATAAAAAATTTACTAAACATTTTAAACTGAATTCTTTAAATACATTTTTTACGGAATCGACCGTTTGTAGATAAATTTCCAATTTTAAAAATGTACAAAAAAATTATCGGTCTATCCCATTGTTATACAGGTCGGAATGTAAATCGAAAAACATATTTTGAATCTTTCGGTAAGGATGTTTTTTCGGAGTTCAGAAAACAAAAAATTCTAAATTCTATTTTTCTAAATTCAATTCGCCCGTTATCTTGTCCGACGAGCGAAAAACACCGGTGAGTACGTTGTTTGAAGACGACTTTTCGGCGTGTCGCGCGGTGAGGGTGTACTAATACTAGGGATGGGCCACTTATTACCGATATCCGATACTCCGATATATGCTGCCGATATAAAACCATACCACGATAAAACAGCATTTTTGTAAGAAAACATGAGCCGATATCACCATAACACCGATACCACTAATCGATATATATACAACCGATACCCGATAACCTGATTGGTGATTACCATAGAGTAATAATTGTTATCAATTGTATTGCAATTTTGAATTTTTAAATAATATCGCTGTTAAAATATTATTGTAATGTGATTACAGCGACAGTCCTGTCAATTATCTATACTCTATAGTATTTGATATTGATTATTGATAACCCATGGTTTATTTATTTATTTATTTATCTTTTTGAAAGTATCGGTTTTGAAAAAAAAACAGTGTTTGGAACGTTCACTTAAAAATTGAACTCGTTCACGTTCACGTTCTTCGAAAAATGAACGCGTTCATTTGGTCGTTCAATTAAACTTTTTTTATTTTATATTTATGAATTACTTACTTGAATTCTGTATACATGTGACCTTTATAAAATTAATTTTTAGTGGTAAAATTCAGTACATATTATGCACACAACCTAAGGAGGGAATCAAGTCCCCTTCAAAAAGTTATCCTCCAGTTTTTGAGTTTAAAAAAAAAATTTTCCACCAGAATACTTGATTTGTTAGGCAACCCGTAGGCGATTACATAATTTAATGTATAATGCGATTCATTGTCAATTCATGGAAACCACAAAATGTGCTATAGTTTTTTTTTTTTTGTGCAGATGGCCTATTGAAATTATAAAAGTCAAAATAGAAAATATTACTATCATTGACTTTAAAACTATAATCAATGATGTTATATAATAATTAATAATTATTATTTATAAATATTTTTATAAGTCGGTTTGTAAATTTGAACGCTCCAAAAATAGTTCAAATTCGTTAAAAATATAAATGTCGTTCACGTTCAATGTTCAATTCGAAAGAAGCGAGTGTAACGTTCGCGTGTCGTTCACAAAATATGAACGTGAACGCGTGCGTTCCTGAACGACGTTCTTTGCAAACACTGAAAAAAAAACCGATACCGATAAAACTGATACCACCGATTTCGGCCGATATTTAGTATCGGTACTATAGTATCGGCCCATTCCTATAATCAATACGGATATTCATGACGCGACGATTGTTTCGGACGACGACGTTGGCGATTCGCGTCCGTCGTCGCCGACGTCAGAGACGCCGTCGGCGCGCGAAACGATTCGTCGCCGTGGAATGACGTGCCGCGATAATAATAATAAATAATAATGGTTCTCAGAAATTCCGAAACACCGCGGAAACGAGCAAAAACGAACGAGACGCGTCGCGAAAACACGAAACCGACCCGGGCGTTTGGAGGGCGCGGAGCAGGGGTGAAGCCGTTCGCGAGAGACCGGCCGGCCCGAACACGAGACCGGGACCGAACGACGCGTTGAGACGGTGGTCGTAATTAAATTTGATTTTTGTTTATTCAAGCGCGGCGCGGCGGATCGTTAGGTGTTTTAAACTTGTTTGTTCTAACGTTTGACTGTAATTTTAATCCGCAAGTCAAACAAAACTCATGTGCGTCGCGCAAAGAGACAAACACGCCGCGTACGACGCCGCGAGATTCGCGCTCCAGTCGTTTCCCCGCGTACACGCGGGGAAACGCGAAATTATCGAACGGCGCACGGTTATTGTAGGCAAAAAAAAAACCGGACTCGCTTCGCACGACGGGCACGAGTTGTCCGTCATGCGCGCGTCGAGCTTTGCACAAGCGATTTTGTTTGCTTAGCAGTAGGATTCACCGAGCTTAAAGCTCTGGAGTAATGTACGATAATTATTCTAATCCGAACTTTGAATTTTTGTAAAAAAAAATGATAATGAATAAAGTATGAATACTATCGATTACGTACAACAATTAACGGGTCTCTGAAATTAGTTCGATACCGTTCAAAAGTTCACGAGTCGGGGGTCATATCAAATTTTCCGATCTTTAGATCGAAAATCAAAAACTTTATTGATGAAAAAAAAAAACATTCGTACTTAGCTCAGATATTTGATGGATTTATGTCTGGATAACAAAAATAGATTTCCTGAAAATCTCGTAAACCAAATAAGTTTTGACGGTGGTATTTCCCGCATAGCGCATAGCGCGGAGAAAAAATTCTACGTAGAAAAATGACGTATTTAAATATTATTCAGCGCAAGCGATTTCTGATCCACACAGGGGTCGAGCGTAACTTTTGGACAAAGCGTGTCGCCCAAAAAAACGGAGACGGGAAAACAGGAGAAAAAAAAAATTAATTGTGATTGTAAGACTAACAGATCCTCCGCTTTACCTAGACTCTAACAATAGTAATAAAAATAATAATAATAATAATAATAACAATACTAATAACATTAATAATATAACAGAGCTGTATGATATCGATTGTATGTATCGATTGCACGTAAACACGGGGGTCAATCCATCACAGTGATTAGGGATTGTTTCGGTAGTAAGTGCACGTCATTCGCGAGTGTTCTTTTTTTTTCACGGCCGTTTTTGACGTGCGCAACAATAATTCGATGAGGAGAAAAAAAACGAACGCGTACGTATACACGACGTTCGGAAAAGCTATAGACGGAACGTAGTCGAGTTACGCGTGATGGTTTTCGCGAACGTATTGCGGAGGAAGATAATAATAACGAAACAAAGAACGATCTTTACACACACACACACACACACAGCTCGTCCACGACGACTGAAATTCTAAAACAAACAATAGACGAGTATGAAAAACACAAAGGCTTGTTTATTCGTTTTTTTTTTATTTTTCTCTATATTATTATTTCCTTTTTATTATTTTTTTAAATTCTTTTTCCTACACGCTGCCGGCTTTCTTCGTCGTCGCGTAAGTTATAGTGATTAATTCGAGTCGAGTGAGCTTCACGGAGCGACCCGCCGCCGCCGACGACGGTGAAATTAATTAATTTCGACTACCTACGTAAGTCGGCACGCACACAAACATGCGTACACACACGCACACACCCGCACACACACACATGCGAGCGGAGCGTCTACGTCTCGCGGAAAGTGCAGCCGTGTTAAACGATTTGCGTAACGGTAATAATATGACAGTATTTTATATTCTACACTCACGATTTTTACGTGCGGCGAAATCATTTTTCCGGTTGATCAATGGCGAATTGAATTATTCACATCGAAAACGCCGCGACGTTGCGGCCGAGCACGAGTTGGATCCGGGGACGAGATGCGAATCCTCGGCCATTTAAAATGTACCTATGCGACGTCCATCGGTCGTTATAGACGTATACACGTAATATGCATAGTGTCTTAAAAGCGAATCGACTGACAAAACGATTCTCGGATAACTGGTTTCGACCCCCCCCCCACAGACGAGTCGCCGGGAAATCAAGTCCTTTCTGATTTATCGGATTGCGTTTAATTTTTTTCGCCCTCATTGTTTACCATTAGTTTCTCTTTCCATTATTTCTCGTTCTCGTTCCGTGCACCGTGCAGTTTTAAGTGAGATTTTGAGCTTAATGGGGGGTTGATAAATGGACGTTTTCTACGTTTTCAATATGAGCGACAGACGAGCCATCCGAAACGCTTTTAATAACTTAATCGCCGTATACGGTGTACTTTTAACGGAATTAACTGGAAACAAAATTGATGATGATTCAATCTAAAACTTAAGTAAACATTTTAATTTCAAAAACGCGAGGGAAAATAATTTTATAAGGAGATAAAAATAAAGTGTTAAATACACATATGTATATTGTATATGCTTTTCGAGGAAGCTTTGAAACACATCCATAAACACCATTTTACACTCAATAAATAAATTGATGATTGCAATAATGTTTTATACGTGAGTGAAATTTTATAAAGTGTTAGAATCACTACACGGTTATTGATTACGTGAATAGATTTATGTGCGTCTAACAGTAACACACTGTGTAAAAATGTCGTTAAAAATACTTACGAAAAAAATAAAAAAATGTTTATAATATTCGATTTGCCGCGCTAAGTGATATCGTTATTGACAGATTTTATCGATTGTAAGAGTGCTAATTATTACACAATTTCTTTGATAAATATGATACATTTAATTTATAACCACGGCTTCTATTTATGATGAATACATTATACATTTATTAATATAATCTGTGCAGTTAGGTCCGCTATATTTTCTAATAAGTATATTATTTTTTTATAAAACTTTTATTTGAAGATTATTAAAAATACGATTGCAGTCAAGTTAAATTATTTAAAACGTTTTAAATTACATTCCACGAATAATCCGTTTACCTGTTTCTGGAATTTTTCACAATCCTTTAAACATAATGTGTTAACTCATTACAACAAAATGAAATTTTAATGACTACCTACTACAGTGACCTATTTACCTGAGTAACTCGACTGAGATTTTTCGCATTACAACAGTAGAATATTAAAATCTGCATCATCAGTTTTTTTGAAAAATTTACATTAAAATACCTTCATTGTTTTCAGATTGTTTTTTTTAAGTCTCCAATGTATACGAAAAGTATATTCTAAGTGTTTAAAACATTGCGATTCGTTTTCCGTTTTCCGTTTTTTTTTTTTTTTTTTTTTTTTTTTTTTTGTTATAAATATTTAACATTTAGGATCGTTCACAATAGGTTGTCGGGGAAGGTTAATACGTCATAATATTATATAAGACCCAAGATGGGTGTTTTTTGTGGCTGCGTGCTTCGTCTGGAGAAGTTGATGATATTGGATTCGATGGGTTATATTCGCGCCATTTGGTAATTACCGACTCACAGATAGAGACTTGTGAATTACATTGTCGGTAGTTATTTGAATTAGAAATACGCTAAGAGTAGTTAATTCGGTTCGTTGATTTTGGTTTATGAATCGAATAGAACCGGGATAGTTTCGGCACTTGAGAAAATTTTATTAAAAAAAAAAAAAAACGAGTCAAAGAAGATGTATTATCTTAACCCGATTTCGTTAAAAAAAAGCCATTATCCGAGGAAAATTTGAAGAGAAAAAAGCGCCGAGATGGATTTCCTTTGTTTTAAAAAAGAAAGCCAACAAGCAATTTTCTAGCAGTATTTTTCAATTAATTGCATAGACGTCATTAAACGTTTAAAACGTGTCTCCGATCAACTTATTATTATTAATATTATTATTTTTGATATCTGTCAGTGTTATTTACATGCCAGATGTGTACAAAATGTTGCACATATTATGCTTATTGTAAAATTCAATATATTTTATAAACCCGAAGGAATTTGTTATTTTAAAACATTAACATATGTATTTAAAAAAAAAAACGCACTTAATTTAATATTAATGATATGTGTGTACCATACCTTTTCGTCGAATAGAAATCGCGTTTTATCAACTGTTTGTTTTCAACTGTATTTTACGTCTGTGTCGTGTAATAGCTAGATCAATACGTCGAATTGCATTCAAACGCGGTGATCAATTTAAACCGTAACTCGTTTTCGGCTTTTTGTTTTTTGTCTTTCAGCGCAAATCGTACACGATCCGTACGATTTTCTATAAAAAATTATAGTCACTAGAATACTCATGTAAGGGGTCCGCGGTAGCGTTAACACCTAACATAAGTCAATATGTGACATGAGTGCATTATCTAATATTATAAAGAGGAAATTTTTGATTGTTTGTATTGAATAGGCTCCGAAACTACTGAACCGATTTAAATGCAATTTGGTACTTAGATAGGTAGCTTAAATACTGAGAAATGACATAGACGACTTTTTAATACTAAAAAAGGGCTGTAATGGGCTGTAATGATGTTAGAGTTCAAAATGAAAAATTAAGTTTAATAAAAATAAATAAAAATGTGTATACTATTTTGTTATGTCTACTTCTATAATTTGTAATACAAAATTTATAAAATAGTTATTATAATTAATACAATTTATAAAATATATAAAATATAAATTATAAAATAATTTATAAAATAGTTATTATAATGTTGGTTATGATAACATGAGATGTTCTGTATAAAGGTATTCAACAAAAAATTGGCAGGGGGTCCGCGATTTCTAAAAATCTTTCATCGGTGGTCCGTGTTCTACAAAAGGTTAAGAACCGCTGCATCCCCAAGAAGTCCCAGCTAGTTTGGATATGATATTGTTTCGTGATTTTATTTTGTTTTTTGTTGTTTCTAAGACGACATTGAATGACGCAACACGCTATTGTCGTATTACACGAGTGGCACACTTCAATAGCTAAAGTCGCACACACGACTATGCTTAACGATTGACTTTTAATCGCGCCGAGGCCGATTCCGTTTTGAAAACTTTTAGCGAGTGTTTCGATACGGAACGAACGAAATATTATGTTACCAACCCTACGGTTTGTTTAAGCTCGACCGAAACAACCTAAACGAGAAATATTATATGCATATTATGTAAAGAAAATAAAAAAAAATCTCATGGGAAATTTAACTATTCTCTCGCTCGCTAACAATGGCATTGTTATTTTCCATAAGCGAACGCGCACGGGACAGAATATATTTTGCCGGTACGTACAACGAACACGGTAAGGTAAGGTAAACGGGTCGTGCGCGTATCACTAACACGGTGGTCACGAAATAATTTTTCGAATTCATTTCACCACCTCGTGTTCTTCACATGCGACGAAACAGTAGGACGCGGGACTTTGGGATCAATTATGTGAATACGGTTCTGCGCACGTTATCTTATCTACTTATTATGAAATTCACCGCGCTCACGTGACACTGTGGCTTTCTCGTCGAAAACCAAAATAAGCCACTGATATCTGTGAATGAAACGGACGATAAACGCGGGAAAAGTCTGTGAGTTTCCGGATCCGATTTCTCACTGGCGTTTTTTTTTTTTTTTATCGAATTTTCTACGAGTGCTGTTTCCGATCGACTTTGGTCCACTGAGTCTTGATCCTTTCAGTGTCGCAATGTCAAATAACGTAGGTGCAATGAATTTCGAGTGGTGTGTCTAGTATTTTTTTTTCAACATGTTAAACATTAAACGTATATTGGAAAATAATACTAATCGTAATGAAAAAAAATAAATAAAATAAAAGTTTGAAATTAAAAAAAAAAAAACAACTCGATGTAAGACTTTTGTAGGGCGTCCACAAAATCTAGAAACATAAACCAATTAGATAGTGACAATATTAAAAAAACTTGTCTAAAAGACAAGTGCCCGACGTGAAAACGCGTAATCGAGAGTTCATTCGCGGGAAAACGCAAATGTCGTCACACGTTACACATTTCGTTTGTGCAAACACGAACGAGAGCCCTCACGCAGGCGACGCGCCGCGCCGTGTAGAAAGCGTATTGGATCCGCGGCGAGCTTAGTTTGATTAGTAGTTTGATTAAACAGAACGACTCAGACGACTAAGACGGCGTAGTGCGGTGGAGGTAGACGCGGACGAGGAGGTAAATGCCGAGGAGGTAGAGGAGAGGGATCTCGGCGTGGTAGACATGGCGTGAAATGTACACGCGTTGTATTATGCACACGCACCGCGCCGTGATCGTAATACGATTTCTTTACACTTGAAATCAGTGGTGGATCCAGGGGGGGCAAAAGAGCATTTGACCCCCCCTCCTAAGCTACCCATAGTAATACACCAACACCCAAAATACCTAATTTTATCAATAGAGTATTTATTTATCTGTAGTAAAGTATTGAAAAATATTTTCACTTATCATACTATATTGTTGAGCGTGGTCGTTATTCGTAACATGGACACTCAGAGTTTTTTCTCACTTAATACGTCCTGTCAAATTATATCGTACTTTTGCTTTTGCCCCCCCCCCGCATTTATTCCTGGGTCCGCCACTGCTTAAAATCACTCTTAAACCCAGAGTATCACATCGGTTCATATTTTCTATCACTGAAATTTAACAAAAAAAAAAAAAAAAAAAATATAATAATAAAAAAAAATACTTTCGCGTAGTGTTTATTGTGTTGGTGAAATTAACATGGGTTTAAATTTAATTTTCAAAATCTCAACTCCTAAAATACCTATTAATGGTAGTTGAACAATTTCAATAAGTCACTAATAATATTGAATTTGTATATAAATTATAAACACACTATTAACTATATTTTCAAAATGAATTCACGGTTGAATTCTTGTAACACATTTGTCATTTTAAGGGTCGAAACAGTTTTTTTTTTTTTTGATTCACCGACAATTTTTGCTTTCAAGAATTAGTGTGTCGGTTCTTACTTTCTGTTGTAAAATGATAAACCGAATACTTAATAAGCTCGGTTTTACTTTAAGTCCGAAAAATAAAACACTAGAATAAGTCTTTGAATTAATGTCAGCGGCAATGTTTGGACCGTGGTTTTAAAACGAAAGTAAGAGGAAAAAAAACAAAATCAGCTACGGGGATTTTCCCAGACGAATCAATATTGTTGTCGGATTATAAAAATTTACGAGTTCGCAACTGTGTTGGTATAACCAGTGCTCGAATTGAGGGGGGACGCAGGCGGACGGAGCTCCCCTTCTTATCTTTATTTTTTTAAGCGTACCCCTTCTTAAATTTTTAATTTGCATTGATTTCAATTATTGAGTGGGACGCTAATTTTTTTTAAAGTATCTTAGTACCCCTTCTTTTATATTTCCAATTCGAGCACTGGGTATAACACGTCGTCGGACGCGAAAAACAAAACTCCATGGTGGGAAATATGTTTTCATCGTTCTCAAAGTGCTTCGGAACGCTTTTCCGGGGCCCCGAGATGATCGACCTTGAGATGATGAAACCGTAATCCACAGAGTGCAAACGCAGCGTTATAGAATTTATCGATTTCGCCGTCGCGCGGTAATTGTAATGTCTGCGAGGTCTGATATTCGAATTCTCGGAACGTCCCCGCGGAATCGAACGAACCCGACAGACAGACCGTGCACCTACTCTCCTCAGATGATTCGACTTTGATTTATCCGTCAGCAATGCGCTCGTCTGCGGTGAATGGCCGCCGGCGTTTGCCATTGTCGTCGGCCCGGCGTAAAGTAGCAATACCGCGCGAGGTCGTCGTCTCAGAAACGAGTGAGCCGCACGAAGTCTGTGTGTACGAAACGTGTGTGTGTGTGTGTGTGTGTGTGTGTCTGTGTGTGTGTGTGTCTGTGTGTCTGTATATCGCGTGACAGTGAATTATTATTGCTCGGGAAATTTCATATCGTACGACGACACGGCGTTTGACGTTCGTTTTCGAGTGTTCAGCACCGCGGGTATTGTGCGTGAAACCCGTGCGATTCCGATCCAGACGATCGCGTCGTGATTTCGTGTTATTATTATTATTATTATTATCGTTATTGTTATTGTTATTATTGTTATTGTTATTATGTGTTCGTTCGTTCGGTGTTTCAGTTATTACGGTTTTCGTGAAAACGAAACGAGCTCAATATTTCGTCTAAAACGCCGATTGTAAAAAAAAAAAAAAATACATATTTAACATCTAACGCGTTCGAACATTTGAGCACCGCGAGAGTAGCGTAAAAGTATAATATTGCACTTAAATTAATTTAAAAAAAAAAAAACAAAAAAAAAAGAAGCGAAATAAAAACAATTTATATCACATCAAATCGAGTTTATGTCTCAGTGACGTATAAAATGGCTTTGTTAATGATGCGGGTTTTCTTCCCTTTAAAATTATTAAAATTTGAAATATTACACGTAATAACATAAAAACACACTATATGCACTTACGCCGAATACCA
Organism: Therioaphis trifolii; assembly: GCA_027580255.1. Classification (NCBI taxonomy): domain Eukaryota; kingdom Metazoa; phylum Arthropoda; class Insecta; order Hemiptera; family Aphididae; genus Therioaphis; species Therioaphis trifolii. The sequence goes on from CM050411.1 coordinate 3,742,451, forward strand.
TTATGTTTTAAATTTATGACTATTTATCAAAACAAGTCAGACTCGAAAAAATATTAGTACCCGAGTTCATTATTATTATTAGCCTCATCTAAACTTATCGAACTCACTCGTAGTCGGCAATGTGTGCCGTGACACTGAAGAACGTGTTATTTTCATCAAATATTTTTGCACGACAAAAATACGTGTTGTATTACGAGAGTACGCTCATTTGAATTTTTTCACCCGCGATTCAATGACTCGGCCGTGACGGGGAAACGTAGATTGATTTATTCCCGATTCACGCGTCGATACAAATTTAGCTTCTTTTTTTTTTCGTTCAATATTCTCGAGTGGTCCGCATTTAATTATTATTATTATTATTATTGTTCTACTTGATTCAATCGTCGCTGTTCTTTGTTTTATCGCGAACAAATGAGATGTTCAAGAGAATCCCGAGACAGATTCAATTCCGGGTGTCTTACGTCGAGCCTTAAACATATCGGTTCAACGATATTGATTTCGTCAACGTCCCGTCATTTTTCCCGTGAAAATTAACGAAAGAGTGATAATTCAGTAAATGACGATTCGCGAGGCGAATAGTGAATTAATTGAACACTGCAGACCGAGTGTCGATTTCTTTTTGAACTCCGGTTTAATTTTCAATACACCGACGAATCGTAGTTACTCGAACAATGAGTTTCGATAACGTCTATTCCAAACCAGACACTGTATATACGACGCGTCCGGTCGTCTTTGTTCCGTTTTATTTAAATGGATGCCGAATACCGAACACTCGGTGATATCGGACCGGAAGGAATCAAATATAAATGACTCGTCGTACAAGAGCGAAGAGGGTAGAACTCAATTTAAAAAGAAATAACTAACGTTGATTTTAAAATGATATGAGATTCGTTTCCCATGTTAAATTGATATTATCAATCTTTGAGATGGACGATAAAAAAGGACTCTAAACGGGTAGCCCCTATCAATCGATCGAAAATGGGACACGGGCCTATTTGATAAAAATACACATTATAAAAAGAATTTGTATATTAATATGTATCTCATAGTTGAAAATCCTAAGAAATCTGATAAAAGTAAGTACGGTTGTTCGAGGATAACGTTCGACACTCTATAATAATCGTGTCTTCTCTTATTAATGCCGTTTTTGATGCACACGAAATGACTTATAAACAGCCATAAGAATTACCGAGTTTTTAAACTTTTTTTTTTTAAGCAATTGAATATAATATATTAAACATACACTATTCTTATATTTATTGTGTTCAAATACTGTCACGAGTCATAATGACATAAGTGATTTAAAAAACGATATGTGTACATAATATTGGCGTTGCGCTGAATACCGACTACGGCATGGGAATAGAGATAACTAATGATTAATGACAGTAATAATAATATTAATACTTATCACGGGTCCTATTGTTCAGTTCGTCCGTTTACAGATTGTTATTTGAATTATTTACACATAATTTACAGATAATCCGACGGATGCGATTCGTCATTCGCGCTAAGATCTTTTTGAAGTGCAGGGCGAATTAGTTGCGTCATTTCAAGTGAATACAGTGTAAGGCCGACCGACCGTGGCACGAGTATCTGAATTCAATATAGATCACACGGCGAGGTTAGATAACCGACGTTGACTATTATTCTAGGATCTGACGTTTGCGAGGCAAACGAAATTTCAAATCGAATAAAACATTTATTAAAACGATTTTAATTCAATCCATTCATATAATACAATTATTTGTATTAATTTTTGTACTAGCAGTAAAAAACTATTATAAATAAAAAAATGAAAATAAAATAATAATAATAATAATGATAATAAAGATAATAATAGTTTTATGAATGGTTTTGTTTAAAACGAACTCGATATTGGTGATTTGTAATGAACGCTTTAAAAAATATTTTTTTTTTCAATATAGATTATACATAAAAAAAATCACTAAAATTTTATTCGATATTTGAAATAATATTATGTTTTGTTTTTTTTTTAATGCAACATAATGTGTTGAATTTGAGCCCGATTCGAACGTAAATTGATTTGTTACGAAGGCTTTTATTATTCGATAAGCGTCCCGTTGAAATTAATTCGAAACACTTGTCCACGAAAATTACAACACCAGCATGCGCGCGTTAAAAATCACGTTTTACCATTAGCGCCACTGTTGCCGTGTCGAGACGAGTGTAGCGCAACGAGTGCACAACACCGGGTTTTGTTGTATCCGACAGGACTTTTTGACGTTTGAGATCTAAAAGAAAAATGTAATGTTCAAGTGGATATATTAAATTCGGATTTTTTCCGCGTTGAAATACTTAAAATTCACTTCTTGCAGTATTTATTATTTTTTTTTCAAAACTCGTACCTTCAACTTTTTTATTTCTCGTCGTCGAGTTTAACGAGTTCCGTGAATGTCAAAGCGCTGTTTTTAATATTCTCAAAATATCAATTATTCATAATGAATATTCGAGTCTTGGTTATGAAAACCAATAGGTTATCATCGACAAGTCGAGACTGCTGGCTTAATGGCCGAATTGATACTAGAAAAATATCTTACGACTCGTTTTCTTTTTTCAAATTGTATTTATTTCAATAATATAAATTAAACGCGCCCAGGGCATGGATTTTCAGAAAACAATCACTGGGTATTAAAAATTGGCTTAAAACGATAAAGACAAATATTACATAATATTTACGGTTCGTTAGGGATTTATGATTGAACAAATAACGGACGACTTTAAGTCGGCGTTATTGTTCGTAGGATTACTAATAAGAAATGGTTGCAATTTGAAGGTATTAAAAGTTGGTACATTAGTGTAAACACTTGATTTTCATCAAGGCCCTGGAAACATCTTATCGTGTTATTAATAATTTTGTGAATAAACAATTCGCAATCCGTGTAGTGATTTGGAGACAAAGGACGCCGCCGCTGTATAAACTTTCGAACGTGCTCGTCTTTTATTGTGTACGCTTTGTGCACGGAACAGAGAAACGACGCGTGATGCGTAAGTATTAAGTATATGATATTATTATGATGATGTCGGATTTGATGAAACGTAGACAGTTTTTTTTTTTTTTTGAAACTTTATAATATTTAAAAATTCAAAAATTGAAATATACCGTAAGGTTAGGTCGTATAAATAAGTAGTTTTAATACCCCGCATTTGTACGTATATCATATTCGTTTTACTTTCTACCGCGATTAACATAATATTTTGCATTTCAAATTGAATTCCGTCGAACAAACCTACTCGGTTTTTTTTTTTTATAACATGTGCCAATATCGCATTATATTATGTGTCGTGAAACACTGTGCTATTGTGTTAGAGTAATATCGCATTTGAACAAAGTATTGAAATTCGATTGCTTTAATATCGATTAGTTATAATAATAATAACAATAGTCTTTACAATCATTTTTTTTTTTTTTTGACATTTTTTCAAAAAACAAAACGTTCGATTTTACTCAAAAACGTTAACGAGAACAATTAAAATGTCAGATAACGGAAGGATTTTTTCGCCATAAATCCTTTAAATGCACGTCAGACCGAGTACACAAGTAAAACGGGGGCAAAAAAAAAACAAAATGAAGGTACGCAATTCTTGTTTGGTTAAAACGAATTTATGGGTAATGGGGTTTGTGAAAACGTGATTTCTAAAACAATAAAAAAAAAAAAAAAAAATCAATTATGGAAATGATACCAATGAGATTAAAATACGTATTCCTCATTCGACGTATTTATTTATGGTTTACTTTTTGCTTTAATAAAACACCTAAAATATATATAGTGCATGGGGTCGCATAATGTATTTCAATTCAAAACATTGAACAACTATAGTTTTGCTGTTGGCAAATATTTTGTTTGTGTACATCATAATATTATTATGAATACACTGAACTAGTATTTTTGTTTTTGTGTTCATTACTATTATTATTATTTTTTTTCTTTATTGAATTATAAATTAATTTATTGATTAGTGTAGATAAACTTTGGATATAGAAATGAAAGCATTTGTTTATTTAGACTTATCGAAACTTGCATATTATACGAAGTATAATTTTTCACGAATTAATTTTATTTTTTGTTTTTACGTGTAATTAAAAAACAATACAATTCTGTTGAGATCGGATTTACATACATGGTCGATATAGATTCTAAATGTTTTTTGACGCTAGTGACGACAATTTTGATTCCTTCTATACACTTCTCCATATCTTCCGGATCGTGAAGATCCACAAGTCACAGATCTCGTGTTGTACCCGATTGCTGTCCTGGTACCTTTGTGTATTATCGTGTCATTCCAAAGAGCAACAAATAGCAGAAAAGAAAACTCCGCTAATTTAATACGATTTTAAGCGTTTTTTATGCACCGTGAGTATTATTCTTACATCGGAGTCGGACCAACGAGCATAGAGGTTCAAGAATAAGACAAGATTTTCCGACCTTAATTAATAAAATAAATTCACTATTGAAACGTTGACATTATTTTTCCCGAGTCTGGTCCACAAGTTCATCATAAGTTTGGAAAAAATTTAAATAAAAAACAATAAGTCATCCCAAAGTCTTTTACAGATTTTCATTCCCTATATATATATATATATATATATATATATATATATATATATATATATATATATATATATATATATATATATATATATTTATATATACGTCACTTCACTGTCGTTATATTATATGATCTTAAAAATGTAATATAGACGACAAGTCTCGGTAGTCTGTGGTCAGGTCGTTACTGGTAGTCTGGGTCGGTCCGGCGGAATCGTCGCGTTCAGTCTTCCGAGCTCCGAGGCAGTGTCGACGCGCTCGTGCAAACAGGAGTTGATCCGAAACCGAAACATGTTTGCACACTCATAAACTCATAATTATAAAATACACACACACACACACACACACACACACACACACACACAACACACGTGCACGTACACGAGCGTATTAATACTTATTTACATATTATGTAAGCTGCGCCGCCGTGTATGCTCACGTTACGAACAAAAACACACACCACACTCGCACAATCGCATTTTATACAAAGTGTGTCGCAGAATAGAACGCGTGAATTTGATTTATTTTCAAGCACGATTATATTTTTACGGACTAATCTAGAATTTAAGCTGCGTTAATGTGAAATAATTAATACTTTATTACTTATTACTTATTACTTATTACTTTATTACTTTATAATTAATCTTTATTACTTTCTGATTTTTCGTGTGTTCTTATTATTCCTATAACCATATCATATTATAAAATAGAACACGGCGAGTTTATACATGCGTGGGTTTACGCGTGATTGTAATATTATACAGGATGTCCCACGGGGACCCCCTTTTCTCATAAAGATTTGTACAACACATTTTTTAATTTAGGATTGATTTTTAATGTTGTTTAAAGTCATACTTAATACTTAGTGGTTAATGTATTTAGATACGAATGTATTATTTTTTGTTGTTTTCACTACCTATTCTATTTGTATGAAAAACACTATACCAGAGTAAAAATTATAAAGTAAAAATACCTACACAATTTCTTATTGTCACTTCAAAATTCTCACACGTGCGACGAAAACGTGGTAACTTATAACTATAATAATAATAACAATAATAATAATAACTTTATTGCAACAATAACATGATTACATATTAAAGCAAATAATAAAATATAGGTAGGTATATACATATAACTGATACGGTAATGAATAAAACGTTGTAACCATTGATTCACCATGAAACCACGGAACCTGTGCATAAACCACCGCTGACATCAAATTCACAACAGTCGGTTATAGTCAATGATAAGTGATAATTTATAACTAATAGAAAAACTAAAAAAATATTCTTTAAAAAAAAAAAAAATGTAATAACGTGTACTGTATTGGTACTACCTACTATCTAGCCAGTAGTCATATTTAATAAGTATTTAGTATAGGTACACACTTCTCGAATCCGTAGTGCACACTTTCGATTTCGGATTACACACTTTGTGTCGGGGTTCACTAGAAAATAGGGCCTGTCCCGCGGGGACGTGGATTTAACCCTGGGTAAAGCATGATTTCGGATTTTCTCTCGTGTACGTTTCAAATTTGTTTCACTAGACCGATGTTCATAATAAAGGTATTAGCGATTAGAATATACGTTCCGCATAAACATATGGCAGTACAGTCGGGTCGCAGGTACAATCGTTTTTCCTTTTCGTCACTATACATTTCAAACGCTAATACATCTTTGATTTTCGTTCCGTCAGTCACTAACTACTTAAACGTTGGAATTTCCAAAAACAAAGACGTTTAGAACGAAAAAAAGAAAAATTTCGAAACGACGCATCGTACCGGTGGGAGGGGGGAGGGAGGTTAAATCGCGGCCTATGCAAATATCCGCGGTACGTCCTGTTCACCGCGTGCGTGGTAAACGTACGCAGTACAGTGCACGGGCGTGTAATCTCGCAAATCGATTTCCGACCGGCGTACACGATAACGTGATATCCTCCGGGCTGGAGCTCAGAATTTCCACTTTTCTTCCCTCCGGTCGCTTCTTCCGGCTGCTCGTCCCGGCGTTCGTCCCGTGCGAACGGCGCGGCGCACACGTCGCGTGATCTCGTCACACGCGCAATACACACGCGTAACTAACACCACGCCTCGGCCGACTGCTCTCTCTCTCTCTCTCTCTCTCTCTCTCTCTCTCTCTCTCTCTCTCTCTCTATCTCTCAGTCCTCCACAATACACAGAAAACCCGGGGGCATAACTCAAGAGGGGGGGGGCAGGTGGATCACTCGTACCGAACGCTCTGCGCCCATGGCCGGATTCCGTCCGACCGTATACCCGGTAATCGGTGTCGAAAACCGGTGGTCGTCATAACTTTCAAAAAGAAAAAAGAAAAATTCGTCGTTCAAGACCGCACGTATTTATACATCGATTCCCCGCATAGTCTTCTCGGAACGATACTGTTCGATACATTGACATATTGTATTGATTATGCACATATTTACCGAAAATCACATTATCGTTTAGAACCGTACACAAGCTACGTTACCCTGAGTACCAACAGAACAAAAATATCAGGTGACAAATATCAAATCCATTGTTATTTCGTTTTTAACGATTTGTAATCGCATACTTAAAATTTGTGATCGGTTAAAAAAAAAAAGCGATACTTGTGTAACCGTTCACCGGTACCACCCGCCATTTGTATCAGCCCTACGAACTTCGGAGTGATACCGAAAATTTTTATTTCTTTTGTAATGTTTTGTAATCGAAATCTTAAAACCCGTACACCACCACAAACTCAAGCGAGTTGATTTTGAAGTCACGGTTTAAATCGTCATAAAAAAAAATAATAATAATGATAATAAGGTAGTCTGAAAATCCACGAACAGCTTTTAGTGTTGGTGTTTAAAACTCAATGTACACGAATACTTGCCATGGTTCTCAGGGACCGAGCACGCCACGCGCGTACCAACGATAACCTCCGCGTGCGCGCCGACGTCGTCGAATCGTCTGACGTAACGACTGTTGAGAGCACACACACACACACACGCACACACACACGCACACACACACACACGCACACACACACACACACACACACACACAATAATACACACAAACACAAACACAATAATACACTCACCCACACACGCACACACACGTGTGCAGCGGCTATGGACTGTTCAAAAAGTTTGTTTTGACTTTTCAACTCGATTAGTCCGACGTTAATTCGACCGAAAATCGATTACCCGGTCAACGTTGTTATCGTCTGAATTCAACTGCCGACTTTGACTTCGACGACGTATGACGCGCCGGGACGTATGGTTTTTCGGAGGATGAAAGTCTGAACTAGTGCTAAGCATGTAATCTGGATCAATCCAAATGTGGATTGGTAATCCGGATCCATCCGGATTGAAATAAATTCCTTAATCCGTTTAAACCGGATTGAGGACATCCGGATACATTCAGATTGACAATCCGGATCGACGATTCGGATTGATAATTCAAATTTTTTTGAAAAAATTAAAACACACCAATTATTAATATACTCTTATATATACATTTTATTTCATAACTGGGACAGTCACTAGTGGTGATAGATTTTGTTAAATTTTTTATGGGCTATTGGAAACGACAGCTATTTCGAGGAGGTCATACTCGAGAAACACATATTCGTATCAATTGTGATTATTTAACATTATAAACATTTATTAATTAAATTATTTAATATTAAAACGGATTGGATCCGAAATCTGGATAAGACGGATTGAATCCGAATCCGGATTGAATAATTCTAATCCGAATTACGGATTGGTCAATGGGTTGCTCAGCATTAGTCTGAACGCTCGAAACTGCGAACAAACGCAGACGTCGTTTTATCGCCGATCCACGTTTCTAACGCGAATCACTCGGATCCGACCACTTTCGTTCGTACCGTTTCGATGTTCTGTTCGTATTTTTCCGCGGGACGACTTTACGAGCTCGACGAGTGAAAATGTCGGCTCCTGGGCGAATCGGATTAATTTTTCACTCGGCCGACTAGAATCAATCGTTTTCGATCGGATTCGGTTGTAAAGCGAACCGATGTCCGCCGACAAGACGTATTCCAGATCCGTGGTCGACGGCCACCGTACGGTTATTTTCGGGTTTCTACGTGATTTCACGTTTTGCACACACGGGCACACGGCTACTCGTCGACGTGACCGACCTCGCGCGCACGTCTTTTATTTTCCTTAAACCATCGATTTTCCCCGACCGTCGGGGGTTTTTTTTTACGGCAAAACGAACGATGAATATTATATGTACGTACAATGTATACGAGACGCACGCGGGGTAATGGATTAAACGGCCGACCCCGTTGACCTTGTACTCAGACGTACGTATATAATATACAGGACACGCGTATAATGCGTCGTCTTTGTCGGGTTCTTTGCTCTCTCTCTCTCTCTCTCTGTCTCTCGTTTCTAATCGCCCCGTGTGGGACCCATGTGTGTGTTTTAGATTCCGGACGGACCGGGAAAAGCTATTAGCTCGGACGTATATACGCGATGACCTCGGCGACGGCCAGCAGCAGCGGCAAACGCGTTCGTTCGCCTCGGACCGGGTGGTTTTTTAAACGCATTCGACCCCGTTCTCTTGCCGTTCGTAATTTAGGACGTGATTTTTTTTGCTCACCAGAAGTCCCGTGTGTCGACGAGACTTTTTGTGAAATAAATAAAAATATTGTTTTTCCTTTTTTTCTTTTTTTTTTTTTATACATAATATATGCATATCGCTAGTTCTAAGGTTTTTCTTCCCACGGCCACCCCACGGTTATACAAATTTTTACGCTAAAAACATTAGTTTTCCTTTTCGATTTATCAGGATTTCACGGTGCAACTCTAATATTTTACGACGCGTAAAAGTGTTTAAAATTCAGATTAGTCGAGTGCGGAACGTCGAGGTACCCCGTAAAAGTTTACCGCCCTTACTCGGCTATTGTAAAGTTCTAAACGATTGCACTCCTCGAAACGTTGTTCCATTAGTAATAATTTAAATATAAATAAAAACACGTTAAAGTTTAAAGTTGAAATTTAAGAGTGGTGGTGAACATTTTAAAAACTAGAAACTTGAAAATTCACAAAACTTTACTTTGATGAAATGATAATTTTATTTATTTTTTTTTTTTTTTTTTTACAAAAGTCAGTTTGAATAGTACTACGATGAGAAGTTACATAAAAAAAAAAGAAATAAGACTCATTCTTTGCAAGGGGTTGTTAAGTATGAGCTTAGAAACCGTCATAAATGTATGAGCGCGACCGTTGCGATGATATTATTGACCGTCGATCTGTATATTCTGCATATTCTGCGCACGTGGATTCGTTTTGAGCGTAATTATAAATGTTTTCTGGTGAAAAAAAAACGAATAAACAATTTCATGCTAGAGCTGAATCGTTTTTCGATCCAGATCACGTTTACCGGTCAAATCGAATTCAAAGAAAACACGTACATCTCGGCGCGTTTCACACGCGCCAAAAGTCGTACTTCACACGTCCGGGTCGGTGACTCCGAATCCGCGATGAAAAATCGTCGAAAAACGTCGTCGTGAACGAACCGAAACGACGGGGCTTTGATAAACACGCGAAATAGCGATCTTCGATTAGACCCATCGAAGTCGTTACGATTGTTTTCCGTGACCCGTTTCGTATTGTTTTTGTGTTTTTTGAAAAAACAAAATCATGACATTCCAAAAACGTTCACGCTCCACACTAGTGATGGGCACTTCCGAATAGTTTGAACTACCGAATAGTATTTCGATAGTTGATTGAAACTATCGAATAATTAATTCGAATATTATTCTGTACGTCCGAATCATTTTTTGCATTAAAAACTGTTCGAATATGTTTCATTCGAATAAAAACTATTCGAATATTTTTCATTCGAATAAAAACTATTCCAACGACCGAATATTCGAATAATTCGAATATGCCAGACTATTGAAAAATTCGATAGTAACTATTCGATAGTGCCCATCACTACTTCACACGCGAATCTCATAGCGTACGCTGTGCTTGGAAAACACAACGAACAGACCGTTTTCCGACCGATTTCACGTCGACGTGAGTACGTTTCGTTCGATCCGTACGATTATACGTATAATGCGTACGACGTTTTTACTAGATCGTTTTAAGGATCGTTGAGATTTTTTCGCGACCGACTCGGAATCGGGTCACGGCCCGCCGGACGGAGATCACTGCGGATCCAGAGAGCATGAAAACAGAGCTGGTCCCTACGGCAGCGGTGCGAAAAAAAAACGAGCGGAACAAACGCCACACGGAAACGAAACGATTTACGCTGATGTCGACTGCGGCGCGGCGGCGGCGGGGGGACGGGGTCGTTTAAAACGTCCGAGGACACCGTGACGGGACGGAACACGATCGTACGCGTCGTGTAACACACTGCAGCGGTGTGACTCCGCCCACACGCTGACCCGTCCGGCGTCGGTTCGTACTCCGTGTACGATTTCGACGGGACATGCGAGTTTCGTCCACGCCGAAAATTTGCCGATGACTTTTGGCGTCTTCTGTTTTACCGTCGAGTCGCGAGAAAAAAACAAATTTCATTAATAAATCGACACGAAATCATTCTATTCGTTTCGATCGCTCGGATTATACTTATTTTTAGATTCCGAGAGATTCTAGATATACATAGAGTATCTATTGATTATACAACGTGTGCACAATAGTAGAGATGCAAAATTTATGTAAATTTATTTTTTGGTAATTTTTCGAGGAAAATTTACGTGAATTTATCGTTAAGTCTGTAAATTTGGTAAATTTTGATAATTTTTGTGTGTCACATTAGGGAAATCCCAAGGAACTACACGTTTCCTCTTTTTCACGAACTTATAATATTATTGTAACGTTAATTATTATTGTTTACCGGATAGCAGGGTGTTCATGGTGTTATGAATTTAACATATGACTTTGTATAAATACCTTGTATAGTGTACTATACTATTATTGACTTTTGTTTGTATATTAAATTATTTGACATGAATATGAATGTTAAAAATGTACCTGTAAAATAAATTGTAAATCAATAAAATCAGATTCATTTGTTGTTGATGTCCCTTGACATAACATCAACAAAAAAAAAAAAATAAAATAATAATTATAATAAATTCTAGTTTTTTAGTTTTATTTATCTTTTTCTCTAGTTATAAATAGAACGTTTTACGTTTTAAGTTTTATATAATATCAACTATTTCGTTTTCAGTACCTACCGGCTAAAAACTCAAAACGGAAACATCGAAACACCCCGTTGTCGGCGATAATTCAATAACGGTTTAACGACCGAAATAATGACTATTAAAATATTTAATAGGGCTTGATAAAATAATATGCTATAGAGTTCGAACGCGAAATTTCGGGGTAAATCGTATTTACGTTATGAATTACGACAGCGGCTTTTCATGGAGTTCAACGTGGTAGTAACAACTGTTTAATTTAAAATCGATAAACCGTTCGAATATCCGGGCTGCTCGTCGGCAAAACAAACATAAAATGTTAGGTACTTGTAATATGTTTGTCTGTACGATCACTATAACTCGAATTTAACAGGCCGTTTGAAATCGGAAAAAAATGAAATAAAAAACAAAAAATCGTGTGTAAATAATACATTTTGACATTTAGCGACCGATTACGTTATTTGTGTTACCTCGTGTCGTCATCACGCCCCGCGAACCGTGCAGCCGACGACGTGAAACAGATTTGAAAAGTTTCGGTAATTTAATATTTATTCCCGCGAATATTTTTGTTGTTCATCACTTCCAATGACGCTGGTTTAATTATTTGGCAACGAAATTCGCCATTATGATATACGTACACATGTTATGCGTAGTAATAACACCGCCGTAAACGCCGGAATTCGTCTGATGTTAATATGACCGTAACATATTATTGAGATGAGATATGCGAAGTGCTTTCGCGTATTCAACGAGTCACAAAACAAATTTGCTACTCACCTGAAATATTCAACGACCATTATGAAATAATAATAATAATAATAATAATAAAAAACGTAACACCGCGGTCCCCTTAATGGTCAGCGATCCGTACGCCCGTCTGTGCACAAGTGTGTTCGTGTCATTAGTCGTAAATTCTACTGATTATATTTTGAATTAACATCGCGCATTAAATCATTCGTCCGGGTACGTAATTGAAATCGTGTTTTAATTATTATGACGTAGAACTGGCTACAGTCGCTCTAGATCGACAAAATTAAACGAGCGATACAGAGTGTTAACTCTGTAAAAGTGATGACTTTTGTACATAACGTCGTTTTATTTTATTTTTTTCAATTAATAATTACATTTACTAATTCTATGAAAAATAAATGTTTAATCTAAGTGATGTTTAAGAGTTTTAGTTTATAGTTATTATTATTATTATTTTTTTTTTAATGTAACCTAACCATTTATAACATTATGAAAAAGGATTTATTACTTTTAGAAATTTATATATTTAAATACTTATTATCGGACCGACAGCTTAAGAAATATGCATCAAAAGTTTAAAGCAGCGAGAGCAAAATGCACCACTCCGACGTTCTAAACTTAAAATGCATACACGCGCGTTTCGAAAACATTTTTCTTTTTCATAACGTTAATGTATTACGTGGTTACCATTTACGAGAACTAAAAAGTGTTTTAAATCACGTGGAAAAAATAGTGTTTTTTTTCTGTTGAAATTTTAGTTTCGTAGTCATAATATAGGTTATATAATAATTATAAGTTATTTACATAATAATAATAAGAGATAAAAAACACCGAATAAAACAAAATCTATCGTATTGTTAAATTTTTCCGATAGATCTGAAACACTTGGTACATGGTACATTTTTATTTCTAACTACAAACGTTTTTTTATAATAAAATATCAAAAGACGTATAAACGTATAAACGAATGATAACAAATTGAATAATTATCACAACGTTAAGATTTTTTCTCTCGTAAAAAATATGATTAACGTCATTACAATGGTCTCGGCGTATATAGTGCTCGATATTACGGTATAGCACATGGACGCCGATGATAAAATCAAGGATCAAACGCGTAATACGTCCCGGAACCACGATATAAATAAATACGGCCTCTCTATATACACCGAATCCGTCGTGGCAAAACGTTGTATCGCTGCGGTTTTGCGGAACGAGTTACTGAATCGCAGTTAACGAGTTGTGTCCCGACTCAATTTCTCTTAAACGAGTTGTGTCCCAATGATAAAAGTGGGGTGCACGAGTTGTGTCCCAATGATAAAAGTGGGGTACATGAATTGTGTCCCAACTGTTTTATGAAGTTTTGCACAAGTTGTAAAGTTTAAAAAAAAGTTTAAAAAAAAAAAAAAAAAAAACAGTTAATCCAGTTATTTTTAATTTGTATTTATATTCAATAGACGAAACGACATCAATTATTGTTAGATCACTTAAAAATCTTTGCTTTAATAATAATATGATGTTATTTATACGAACTTCTTATTTTACGTGTAAAATATAATGTATAACATACTTTAAATATTTTAATAGAAACATTTCTCAATGTGAATTTGCAAAAATTGTTTTGTTTAAGTGTTTGCTTTTTATGTTGTATTATTAAAATTATTTACGTAGTTATTTTTAATTTTTATTTATATTAGTTCGATCAAACTTGCGTGTAACCAAAAAAAAAACCGAGGTACACAATTCGTGTAACGCGAACAAAACTTAGAGAGACACAATTCAATATTTGGGACACAAATCATTTGCAGCCTACTGAAGATGCACCTTTTGCAGACAAATAATCGTCCGTTATTGTGTTCCGCAGAAGCGAACAAGAGATTTCTCTCCGCTCGCGAAAACACCGAAACACCGCGCGCGAATCGTTTAGATATCAGCCGCCGCGTTGTTTATCCGAGAATAGTGTTGAACTCGGAAGAGAGTGAACTCTTGTTTCCGACTACTTATCCGATTGCGAACGCGCGTCGATCACTAAGCCTGCCGATTTGGCGGATTTAAATACAAAGAGATACGAACTAAAACGGATCGCAGACAACGACTGTAATCGCATTGAAGATTACAGTTTGTATGGAACGCCGGAAACGGCTTGATTCATTACATCGCGAACGAACTGACGTTTATGAAACGGTAAATGGTACAGCTAAAGAGGAAAGCAGGGCCAAAAGTACATCTCACTTCAGAGGGCACGCTTTTTAATTCGATTGTTACTTTAGGCACATTTCTACAGCAAAAATAACCTGTGTTGGTTTTAGCGCCCAGAATTCTCCCCTCTCGTTACGACTACGTATCCTACGCGTTTATATTTCATTTTTTTTTATTACAATATTATTTAAATTAAAAAAGAAAAAACAAGTATATTTTAATTTATATTCGATATATTTTTTTTAAAGTTATTTCGGCATAGATCCGGTCGCTGCGACGAATATCGTATCATCATAATGTAATGTAGATATTCGAGGACTTTCTGCTGGCACACGGTCAAGGGAGGGAGTTTTACGTAATTTTTTTCGTACACTTTGAAAAAAAAAGTTTTCACCGGTGATATCTACTTCCTACTCGAAAAATCACTTGCAAGGGTGAATACAGACACGGAATCTTTTTAAATTTCCTCACGCGCTGTCCGAAACAATTTTTTTTGAGCATTGTACGATAATCTGAAACCCCACGTGGCCGTGATTATTTCTCTGTGAAAACACCGCATAACATAACCTTACCACGCGAGCGCACGCACACACACACACACACATACACACACACACACACACACACACACACACACACACACACACACACACACACACACACACACACACACACACACACACACACACACACGAAATTGGAAAAGATGTAGTGATAAAAAAAAAGTTGCGAATTTAGTTGCGGTATACCAAAATTGAAGGAGGGTATTGCCAAACTTTCGGATAAGAACTGTGATGAAAAAAAAGTCTTACGGATTAGTTGCGGGGCAACCAAGTTTAAATATCAAATTCAAGGAGAGCAAAACCAAAGTTTAGGATAAAAACGATGGCTACTTTGGCGCGGTAAAAGTGGAAAAAAAACCAATAATAGTAAGTACAGCGTTTATTTATTGCCGAACGTTACGCGTAGCCGAGACGTTATTCCCTTTTTGTTTTTTTTTTTTTTTATTTCTCTCGGATAATTACATTAAAAATATATTGGTACGATAACAATGATCTACGATATCGTCTCTCCGCGAACGTGAACGACATAACGACAATTTTCAAATGCGAAAAACTCCTATTATGGCACTTCGGAATGATCATTATACGTGCCGAGGGGAGAAACGAGGGTTTCGTACAAGTGTTCGCCTCGTAGGTACTTCATCGACGATCGAAAAAACGAGCGGACACACGACACGCGTGCGAGCAAAGCACCGTCGACGAGTTTACGAATAAAAGCCCACAACAACGCGAAACATCGCGAAACAGATAAACTCTGACACAAACACCTCGTGTTCGCGGTCGACGTTCACGCACGTGACGTATAATATTCGTTTTAACTAATGTTTATGACTAGGGCTCGGAAGTTGATGCATTTTGCATTTTTTTTTTGGAACTTTTTAGACGATACTCTCCTGGCCAAAAATCTGTTTCATAAGCATGTGAATCTAAATAACTAATTTTTATTTTGAATTTTTTTGCATTTTTTGGTGTTTATTACTTTTTAAGTCATTTTTTGAGATTTATAGGTCATTTTCCAACATTTTTTGTTATTTTTACTGATTTCACACTAGTTCATTTCTTATCGTTTCTTGTCGACCATTATGCCGATAACTTAAACCACAGACTAAGATTAGTACCTATCCAATTTTATCTCTACGATTACATTATTGTCGTTGTCGTATTGTAGTGAATAATATTATACCTACATTTTATTATTTTTCGTAATATTTTCGAAATGCCGAAAATTAAAACGTCGGTTAGTGATCGTCTGCGTGCATTTGTGTCGGAATTCGGCGACGATATTTTTTCTTCCGATGGCACAGTTCTTTATTGTAAAGTATGTAAAGTAAAGGTGGCCTCAGAAAAAATATTTGTAATTTTTTAGGTCATTTTTTTAGGACATTTTTTGCCATTTTTATGGTCATTTTTTATTGTTTTTAAGGTCATCAACTTCCGAGCCCTATTTATGACATTCGTCAACGCTCGTTACACTATGACAATTATTAAATTATAACAACCGTTTCAAGTTGATTTCAAAGTATTTTGAGAGATTTTGGGGGGAGGGGCAGCTATACCCCACTAGCCCCCCCTATATACGCCACTGATGACAATATTGCCCCGTGTACAGGAGCGAAACGGATTTTAATAATTTCCAGTGATTTTATTATTCCTTTAATTTTTGCTGTTTTTAAAAACATGTGCCTAAACAGGTAACTGTGGAGAATAATGTACAAAATGACCGAATATCGTGAAGGTTACGTTCACCCCCCACACGAAATCACCATTTTAATTTATTACCATCGTAGCAGTGGGTGTAATGGTTTTAAAATAAATTACTCACTGAAATAATTATGCCGAAGAATACAAAACCAGCAACGTTATTAAGTAAATAAAGTAAAACCATTCGCATATTATCTATAATTCATAAAGTTCATACATATTATAAGACGTATATTATATACATATCATGTTTGATGTAACTTATTTATAAATTTTGTATTAATAAATAATATTCTCTGATATTTATGAAGTTTCGTTTATGCGGACAAAAAATAAATAATTGAGTTCATAATTGATTCGCTTTTAGTGAAAATTAATTTGGAAACAAAATAACTATACCGCACAAACTTTATTATAATTCATATTACATACATTGACTATAAAGTTCAAAAGTTAACCGACCAGTGGTTAGTGGTTGAGTGTACACGAGGGCTTGTTAAAACCAGTCTGACCCTGCGTTTCTCAACGTGTATCAATATATCGAGAAAACAAAAAACTTTGTTTTGTTTTTTTTTTTTTTTTAATTTTTATATTAATCGTTGGTCTGCATGATATCAGATATGGTTTAATCAACGTGGCGAGTGAGCAATGATTATGAATTTACGATTTTAAATTTCAAAATTAGTTTTTTGTGTAATTATCTCGAATATCATACTTTGATTCATGAATCACGGGAAAACTCGGGCCGAGAGTCGGTGCGAGGGTATTATAAGTCACGTTGCTCACACAATGTAACGCATAAATGAGATTGTAGAGTTCCGTGTATTTTATCTTATTTGAAGTTAAACCATATAATATAATATGTACATCGCATCCACCAAACCGTATATCAAGTGTAATTTGTTTTTTTTCTTCGAGTTAAAAAATATATATATAATAAATAAAAAAAAAAAACTCTTTATGATAATAATTTATCGTGCGTCTCTCTGCGTTTTCCACGGCATCATTTACCACCACGCCGTTACTGTTATCGGAAATCCAATGAATATCGATCGCAATCAAGGAAAATCTGCGTTCTCAACTTCGGAGTCGGTAAATTGCGTCCCTATAAGTACGGTCATGGTCATATACTATGTGAATTGCGGCCCGCGTACTTTTAAAACATACGTAAATTGCGGCCCGAGTATTTTTAAAACATACGTACCTAAATTGCGTCCCGGGAACATACGAAAAAAAATGAGCTTTGCTTCCTTTCAGTCTCCTATTGACACAACCAGACACAGAACAAGAAACCACCATGATGTTGAATTACTTGAATTGCACTTTATAGTTTATAGTTTATAAATTATAATCGAAAAATTGTGTTTCAATCCGAATCCATATAAAAAGATAACTGTTAATATATATAAAGCAACATTTTTATATTATATCTTTGGTTTCAATCACAGAAAAATTATATTTCATGGAATAATATAAAATTTCATGGATTAATCAATCATATTTTGCCCTGTTCGCATATTGATTCTAGACTTCAATTTTATTCGTTCAGTCGGCTATCTAGTTGTTTTATATATCTGTGGTTGCTCTACAGTTTACAGTATCTTTTTCAATTTAATAAAAATGGACGTTATGAAAAGTGAAAGGAATAAAACGTTGAAAATAGTTGATGGTTTCAAATTTCGTTTTCATAAATTTCTAAACAATGATATTCAACGTTGGTATTGCACAGTTAAAACGTGTATGTATTTTTTGAAATTTGATGATAATAATATTTGTTATAGTCCTAAGTCTGAAAAATGGGAAGGAAAATATTGGTTTTGTGGAAAAAAGGCTTAGACGTAATTTACATACCTATTAATAAGAAATAGTTAGATAGGCATATGTACAAAAATATACCCGGGCCGCAATTTACGTATATGTAAAATATACCCGGGCCGCAATTTACGTACGTATAAAATATACCTGGGCCGCAATTTACGTATGTATAAAATATACCCGGGCCGCAATTTACGTATATGTAAAATTTACCCGGGCCGCAATTTACGTACGTATAAAATATACCTGGGCCGCAATTTACGTATGTATAAAATATACCCGGGCCGCAATTTACATAAAAAATTTGAAATGGGACGCAATTTACAGAGACCCCTTAACTTGGCCACAATCTGCCGTTCGAAATCTGAGTACCTATTGAGTATTCGATTATTTTTGTTTATCACTACGTCGACGTTTTTTTTTTAATCACGCCACACGGCGATAACCTTTTTTCATTGGCATTGTTTTTGTTTTGTTTTTTTTGTTTTTTTTTTAATTTCACATTACTATTTTATTTATCGCCGGTGTTTACAACGTTTATAAATCGCGCGCTCGCGAACCGTAGAAACTCCATGAGTTATAATCGTTGTCGATTTATACCGCTCGTATCACAAATTCTATACGGTTCGTATTTTTACCGACGTTTTAAAGTATGATATTATTAGCGACTTAACTTGATTGTTTTCGATTTTGCGATCGGGATGATTTATCACTGTTTCGAAATTTAATAAAATAACGTCGGAACACCGCGACCATCTTGCTCCACACCGACGAAGTCGGAGAGCGGGACTTGAGATAATCAAATAGTCCGCATCACGTCCGTTTTCTTTTTCTTCTTTTCGTTCGACGAATCACGTTTTATGCTCTTTGAACCTAAAACGTTCCTCACCGACGACGCATCAATACATTTTGTCGTACGTTTTTGTAATAAATATTCAATGCTGATAACGATGTTTGAATAAAAATAGCTTATTAAATCATACAAATTATGTCGGTAATATAATATTTTCTGAAATTTTTTTTTCAAAACGTTTGTGTACTTTGGTTTGTACACATATATGGTACATGTCAAGAAAATTAAGTATATAATATATATAGTATTATATAATATATACTGTAAATATTACAACAAACGAATTTAGATAAAATTTCTCTAGGGAAATAAGTTTTTTGTTGTTTAATTTTTACTCAATGGTGAATTTTAAATATACATGATATTTAAATATCAGTCGGAGTTTTGTAAAATTTAACATATGTTTCGTGAACAGGCAAAATATATTTTTTTGATTTTACTCTCTTCCCTCCCTCTCTGTCTCTGTCTCTCTCTCTCTCTCTCTCTCTCTCTCTCTCTCTCTCTCTCTCTCTCTCTCTCTCTCTCTCTCTCTCTCTCTCTCACACACACACACACACACAGTCATACGTATACGTGATCGACTGTCTAATCGAGTGATATTCGGCATCATTTATCTTAGTATAATGTAATGGGAAAACGTGACCGGCCTGATAATTTTTTCTCGACTTACGTGAACATTCGAGACATCAGTTCAGTCAACTGAGCAATTATTTTGTGCGATAACGTTTAGTTAGGTACAACATCGGAACTAAAATGATGAATAGTTATTACTATTTAGAAT
Source organism: Therioaphis trifolii (assembly GCA_027580255.1). Classification (NCBI taxonomy): domain Eukaryota; kingdom Metazoa; phylum Arthropoda; class Insecta; order Hemiptera; family Aphididae; genus Therioaphis; species Therioaphis trifolii. The sequence continues at coordinate 3,762,850 of CM050411.1, forward strand.
TCGTTCGGCGATTATGTGATAATGCGGCGTGGTACCGACGCGACGTAATCACGTACGCAGAGCGTGAAACGCTTTTGCATATGACATGCTTACTGACGCATATTCACGGAGAGCATAAAAATTAGAATTGTTTATTAGTAACTTTGAGTTACACTTCCCTTCGTTTTTATTTAACTAAGTTATCGTCACCACGTAACGTGATCGTTGATAGATTTTTTTTTTTTATCACCGTCCATTAGTATTATTATTATTATTATTATTATCATTATTATTGAAACTTTCATACATTTTTTTTTTTATAAATTGTTCATTTATACATAACTTTTTTTTTCATATAATATATTCATTCCGAAAGCACTAATGCTTTTGTCGATACTTTGACTTGAGTGAAATTTAACGTTCCGATTAGTTTGGACCGATCAATTAATACTCCATCAGACTTAAACGTCTTGTGACTAAACTAGAACAATAATGGTGTATTTGATCGAAATCACATAATTGCCCGCCATTTGAATATTCCGCTATGGAGATGTCAATCTGCATTAAAAATATAAGAGACGGAATTAACTTTCGAAATAATATAAGCATTTTTATTTTTTCGTTTTTTATTTTTTTTTTTTTTTAACACGTTTAAAGTTTATTAGTATAGTTTTGTACATTGTAGAAGATTAAATTAAAAACTTTCTCTCTAAAGTTACACGGATTTAATGCGAGAAAAAAATAAATCACGACCAACTAAAAATTAATAATAATAATAATAATAGTCCTTGACGTAATTAACGTCGTCATCACACGTCGTCAATCATCACGCGTCCGTCGGTGTCTAATATTGAAGAATGGCTGCACTCGTGACACTCTCGGCCGATCGGATAGCTATGTGAACTCGATTAACCGCGATTTATCGCGCGAACGTCTCTGCAGTGCGTAATACACAAACTTATTAAATTCGCGTAGAGCCGCGCAGACGCGCGAAGATACCTCGAAATCGAATTATCGAAATTTAGTCAATATTCTGTTGTTTACACGTGCATGGTTAAGGATTATCCCACTTCTAGGAATTAACGATTCCGGTATAATTCGAGTTTCAGGCTCGCGTGCGTAATGTTTATCACTCGTTTTTTGCATTATTCAAAAGAAAGATACGGCTACGTGTGATGAACCGATGTGTCCTGGTCGGTTACGTTTGTGATTCGTTTGTCATATATGACATAATGCTCGTGTTGTTTTGAAAGTAGGTTCATGAGCTACCTTATTTACCAAATCGTTATTTATTTATTCATTGAATAAACGCCCGTAGGCTCAAGTACAGTACGATATATATATATACATAAATAAGTGTACATTTTGAATAAATTGTATAACTCAAGATCCATCTAACCGATTTCGATAATTAAGATATCGCATATAAGGATTGATACGTAGATGGTTTCTGACGTTTCTGTGAAGTTTGTACGTTGTGCGATAAGTGGTTCCAGAGTTATGGTCTAAAACATGTATCAAAAAACGTCTATATCTCGAAAACGACTGTTCCAATCGCAAAATATCCCCCTCCCTCTCATACCCCCCATACGTGGTGTTTTTTTTGAATATCCTAAGTCATTTAAAATTTATTTGAGAAAGGTAAATTTTTGATGGAATGAAAATTGTAAAAATTGTGTTTTTTCGTGTGGTTTTTTAGTCGCATTTTAATACGTTCGATTGTGAAATTCGTATTGTTTTTTTGTGTGACAAGTAAGTAGAAATTCATTTTTTCCATTTTTTCAATTCCGAGAATTTTCAAATGATTGCGTTTCCATTTCCCAAATAACATTAACACTTTTCGAATGAATGAGTGTGAAGAATTTGGATTAAATATGTAAAACTGGCTTGAAATACTAGCTGAAATACAGCTGCGCATATAAATGACAAAAACACTTCTATTTTCCAAATCGATATTAATTGGTTTGAAATTAAATGAGATTTAATTAATTTTTATAAAACGAACATTGGGTTACATTATTGTCAACCCTAATGTGTTGGATTGTTAATAAAGAATTTGGAAAAAAAACATCCGATTTAAGAATTTCATTTAGAGAATACAATAACTACACCCGATCGAAGCCGGGTTATTCGGCTAGTATATATATAGAAATAAAAGTGAATGATACATCGAATTAATAATACATTTATAAAACGACAAGTAAAACGGAACAAATATTAAGAAAAATAATACATTTTGATTAGTAAATTATTTTATAACATAGCATATAAGTATATAGTGAATGGTAACAATTGACAAAAGTAATGTGTAGTGAGTTGGATTAACAGTATGTTTAAATCTGTATGCAAATATCTCAATATTATGATTGAGCTTATCACACACACGAGATATACGATCAACAGGGTTGTTAGAGCCATTTACGTTATAGGAATGATTCGCGGTGTTCGGTCGATTAATAAGTACGTTCGTTCTCATATTAATTGGATTCGTTTTGTTCTAATTTTGTTATTCTGGCGATTCGATTGTTTGTGATTTCCGTCGGCGTTGCGGTACGACGACGAGCCGCTCTGCAAGAAGCCGTGAAGCCGGTCCAAAAGCCGCTAGGTTGACCTCCGGTTGAGCGATTGAATTACGCGACACTGCGTGACTTTTAGCAGGCGTCGTTGATATCGAAATAATACAAAACGGCGTTTTGTCGGAACACTGTTTGAAATCACGAGCAGTCAAACACAAGTTTTTCCCTTCGGAACCTAGGCGCGAAACCGTCCATAATCCGGGAGCGGAACTGTCCAAGCCTCTCCGAGTAAACTGTCGAAAACGTCGAGCCATCATCGGACTATTTAATCACGCGAATATTTATAAATCTGTTCGGAACAAGAGAAAATAATAAATGACAAAAACATAAATGTCAAGTCGGTCGTATTGTAAATTCTTGGTTTTCTCCGTCCCAAAAACCAACCGCTCGATGTTATTCGACAAATATCCCCCCCCTCCCCGTCTTCTCGGACAGATATTTTCAATATTCACGCGGGACCGAAAATAATTCCAAAGAATCGTGAAAATACGAACAACCGAAAACAGCAATATTGGTTTTTTTTCTTTTGTCTTGTTGAATGTGCTTTCAACGGAAAACGGCGAGAGAAAGAAAAAACGGTTTGATAATATCACATTATTATGTGTCCGAAACCGAAGGTAGACATTATTACGTATACACGACGTAGGGTCCGGGAAAGGGTGATTTTCAATATTCTTTTGTACGCGACCAATGCCATTATCCCGCGGTCAGAATGGTATTTATCGAACGTGAAACTAATTCAATCAGGTGTAATATTTCTAATAGAACCACAGTGTAATGGATGAATAAAATTATCTCTCGCGGGTAAGTGTATTTATGTAAAATAATGTGATTGCATTTACCTCACCGGTAATATTATATAGTTGATACGAACGGTACTCTCGTGTGGCACAGTTTTATCGATCGCGCTGATCGGATGTCCATTAAAATAATAATAATGCCAAAAACAAAGTTTGGTTTTTTTTTTTAAAATTTTTTTTTATGGTTATAATTCGTTTAAAACAGAACATCTATAATATACCGCTTGTAATATAATTTTTTTTTTTTTTTTTTGTTCGACGAGTAAAAACGAGATAAAATTTGTGGTAAAAATAGATTAATGACCAGAGAAAAAAGACCTACAGGTTTAGGAATTTTCAGACCGTGAAAAAGAAGAAACGCGGATGCTTGCTTCGAAAATAAAATCGAATGTTTTTAAGTCTAAACCTCGAGTTTTATTCGAAACGAAAAATAAATAAATTTGCACTTCGTTTATATGGGGGTTAAATTGTGTACGCATTCACTGTATTACAATAATTTATTTTATCATAGCGTAGAAATAAACGAAAAAGAAAAAAAAAACAATTATCCTTTTTTTTTTTTATTCATTGAGATTGAAAAATAAGTTTTGTAAGTTATCCGTGGGGGAAAATCTCGACTCGTTAAATTCCACGAGTTGTCTAGGTATCCGATCTGATGTGACAATGCTGTAAAAACATTTTCGGCGTGAAGATTGACATCGGACCATTAAGAAAATCAACAAAAATTAAAATCAACAGTTGAATGATGGATGCACGGATCGCTTCCGTTATTCTTTTCGAAATATTGTCCTTTGGGCTAAGTAGAAGATCAATATTAATATATTAATATACAAGTATCATGTTGCGTAGCGGCGAAAAGCAGTCAATAATAATAATAATAATAATAATAATAATAATAATAATAATAATAATTTTTACGCGGTCTTTGTTTTCGCGGAACGTAAGCTTGGCGTTCCTTTTTTCGACGGTAATAATACGTATGTTACGTAGCCTATCGATTCAACGACAATAATTGTCACGGTACTCGTGTTAGCGCAATGAGCATGAAACGATGTGTATCCTATTATCGTTATGAAGTGCGGGCGTTTATTTTAATTTCATTTCGTACTTGATTTTTGAATTTGAATACGATTCAAGCGACCGTTTTAAAACCGTATCAACAGATTTTTAAGCGTAACAATGAAATTCGACATTTTTTTATCACAATAACTGTCTTACATTTCCGAGACTACCTAATTGTTATTTTACGATTTTCATGCTGTGTTTAATATTTGTTTATAATTAACGTTATGGAGTATTACACGACGAACCGTGTACCAGGAAGTAATGATAAAACGGTAAGTAACTCTGCTTTTATTTGTCAAAGTAGAACGTTATAAATTATGATATTATAATAATTCTACGTAGGTAGTAACATTTAGTAGCGCTATAATTGTTGTTTTTATGGCGCATTTTTTTCGCCCAGACAACCAAATTTAAATCGTGATCCACGTTTCTTTTCGACACACAGTACCTATCGAAAATCATAATTTTTTTCTCTCTTAGATTTAATCGATTTTAATTATTCGTTTCAAACGTTCTAAAACAAACACGTGGTATTTATATACAACAGTCGCATAGTAGTTCAAGTTTTTTGAATAATCTCTTACTATTCATCGCAATGCGCACGAAAACTGTTGTTAAGTTTCAGATAAGTATTTTGAATAATATGAATATTATTATATTATCATGTACTGTAATACGGCTGAGTCGAAATAACTCGAATGTTGATAAACTATATTATCGCCCGTATTAATAAATTATTATTCATGCCGTTAAACACGATGAAATGACAAAGTGACTACTTTTTGGAAAATCGAACTTTTTAATTATTTATTTACGCCATGGAGTTATATTGGCTGAAGTTATCGAATTAATTAAATGTGATAGAACGTTTAATGTATATATATATATATATATATATATATATATATATATATATATATATATATATATATATATATATATATATATGTATGTGTGTGTGTGTGTGTGTAAATATTTCTGAAAATTGCAATTTTATTTATGAAAATCGATTCGGTTTGTGCAACAATTTTCCACCCGGTTATTTCTTTCGAAAATATATTTATTTGTTTAATCGTAAAATTCACAATTCGAGTTCCTAACATTAATGTATCATAAACATTAAACTTGTAAACGTTGTATATAGCACGGAATGTCTCTATCTTGAAGTAAATCGAAATTCCTTCGTGTTCAAACATTGTTTGAAAGCTAAAGAAAATCACAGTCTTTGTGCACGTCTTGTCAACAAGATCCAGTTATTTCGGTAGTGTTGTTGAAATTTTTAAATCTTTTCGGTTTTTAGAAACAGTCAGTCAGTCAGACAGACGAAAAAAAAATTCAAACCATTTTACGAGGGAATCCCGCGAACGAGATATTTGACGTAGATCATAATATACCTATTCCGGGTACAGAGTCTTTATTCAAGTTTACCGGGAACGAACGTTTTCGGGAATATCAACGAAAACAGTTTACACGTCCGTGAACGTAAACGTAAACGAGAACACCTGTTCGTCGCATAACAGAGTTCAATTTTGTTTTCGGATTACAAATCACGTTTACAGACTGTATATTTTTCAAATAAAAAAAAAGACGTAAGTACAACGCGTTTCGTTTCCGGTCTGTACGTCGCAGAAACTTGTCGATAAATAACGCGACGTTATACGCAATAGCAGTGGCTATTTTTTCTGATTTTCCGTAGTGCACATTTTTGTTTTTTTTTTTAATTTGACTTTTATCACTCACGATTATGAAGGACGTGGTAATTTACAATTAACTTTCTTATCCTAATCTTGTGTAAATACTCAAATTTTGAGTGAAGGAGCTTGTGTTTTTACAATGATTATACCTATTCATTTTTATTTTCTTTTTTTTTTTAGCAAAAGTGTACTTTCTAAATTTATTTCAACATAATTTAACCAATAAAATTTATTTTTTATTTTTTTTTATTAAACTGTACACGTTATACATTGTAATGTGAATCAAATTTAGGTTAAATCATAAACTGAGATGTAATGCAAAAATATTAAACAGTGCTTCGAAATTTGCATTATAGTCGGAGGAATTCATAATTTCTCAGAAAAATCTATCCCCTCAGTAATTTTATTCTGCGCGCACCTATAAAAAGATGTGGATATACTTCGATAATTTAATAAACAACAAGTATCTTGTACAGAAACAACCACTATGTTAGGTACAATGTACCTGGTGCATAACACGAGTATTATTACAAGCAATGATAGTTGTTTAACACAAATGAGCAGTGGCGCCCAACTAATTTTTTTTAGGTGTGGCAATAGACATTAATTATTACCCACCTACCTCTACACAGTTCGAAACCTAAGCCATGGGGGGCAAAGCCCCAAACCCCCCTAGTCCATACCGATTTTTTAAACTACAAAATATGTAGCAGAAGGGTTATGTTCTTTTATTATTGCCTGAAATCCATTGTAAGCACCTCTCATTGAAGCTGCACCATCGTACGGTTGGCCAATTAGATATTTTTCCAATCTATATCCATTTCTTCATATATATCATTGAACGTTGTAAACAAATGTTGGTCAGTAGTTGATAAGGTTTCTCGGACAGCTATTAGTCTTTCACAGAAATCATCGGTGTTTTTATTTATGTAGGTATCGAAACACTATTGGCAACTGTTCTTTTTGAGAAATATCAAATGTAGGGTCTACAGACACGGTAAAATATTTGGCATTAATAAGCTCATGTTTGATTGAATTTCGTATTCCTTCTTATCTTAATTATAAAATTATACTATTTGCACACTTAAAAACTACCAATGCTAGGGGTACCCACCCCCTAAATTAGGTGTGGCAGCTGCCACACCTTACATATAGGTTCGGCGCCACTGCAAATGAGTAATCATCATTCTATGTTTCTATAGTACTACGTATTAGCGAATTGTTTCTTTTTAAAATTTATTTTGACTTTTAACAACCATAAATACGACTTGATAATAATATTTTGTATTATGATCTAAACAATAAAGATGCAGGTGCACAATTTTACTTTTAGTAGTGCACATTTGAGATTTCGTAGTGCACAAAGTGCGTCGTAGCGCACACAAAAATAGCCACTGCCCAATAGGTCTGTCTTCGGGACTACACGCGTTTTTTCATAAATAAGTGTCTCGAAATGAAAATTAATTTTCGCCCATTACAATAATTTACACGCGCGTGTTCAATGTAATAACGTTCCGTAATCCGATCGGCGCATTTTGTCCGGAGATTGGCCCCTCGATAGAATTATGATTTAAGTACATTTTATTTATCGTGGTAGTAGTAGTAGTAGTAGTAGCAGCAGACGACCGCCTCACATTAGCCCTATGGGTGTGCATTAACCGTGATTACCGACCTTTACGATAAGCCGGGGACTACTTACGGCGTGTACGCTCTTCGCCCCCGAGAGTATCGGCGAAACGCACTACAATAAAACAACAGCGACTCCGATGATAATCTCGAAAATTAAATCGGTTACCTTCTGTTTTCTGCGTGAAACGCACGGGGTCGGGGAAAACAAAACGATAATTTACTCGATTACCTCGCTCTATCAAATTATTACGATTACAACGGTTTCATAATTTACACTACACCCTGTTATTAATTCGTCACGCGTTACTTGATTTACGATTTTTTGCAATACGAACCACTTGTTTATGATTATAATCATTTCGTTTTTTTTTAATTTCGTCGTGAACAGATCGTCGCACAAAACGTTTCGGAAAGTGACAAATTACAATACGACGACGTTTAAAACTGTCTAGGAAAGTAATAATATGTTCATACTCCCGTCTTCGCTTTGGACACAACCTTTCCCTTCACACTCCTTCAAATCATCTCTCAACGACTCACTCTTTAGTACATTTTTCCATGCTCTCCGATCATCTGTGATTTAAATCATGTCATTTTCAACTGTCCTCTGCCCAGTCAGTCAGCTGAACACCTACGCCTATTCCATCTCCTTCACTCCCTCGACATTTCTCTTGATCAACATCGCATACTATCAACCAGAACACCTCTCGCCATCACAGCAATGATTTCTTTTATCCTAAACTCTGGGCTGTTAAACCACAAAGTTTCAAAAAAAAATAAAAAAATAAATAAATAAACAAATAAAAAACAATACGACGAGGTTTTCGAATTTTATTTCATTAAGCGAACACGCATCTCCACTCTTCGCCTCACGGCCTGCCGACCTTGCAGTTTTTTTCGTCCGACGTCTGATAAACATCCGATTTCCTAAATTTCACACCGTATACATTTGTTTTCTAATCTACGGCTCGAATTCAAGCCCGAAACGTAAAACGCATTTCATTTCTTTTCCGATCAAAATAATAATAATAATTATTATTATTATAAGATAAAACCCTGCCCGTGTTCCCGAGTGTACACCAGAATTCGTGTTTTTCCAAAGACTACGTAGGTACGTCGATGTCAGGAAAATCAACTATCGTCCGAACGACGTTGTCATTGAATAAATAGTGTCCCCTGGTGATGGGAATTCGACCAGAAAAACTATGTTCTTTTATTTTTGTTCATTTTAACCTATATTAAACTAACACACACGCACACACACACACACACACACACACACACACACACACACACACACACACATACACGTGTAGCGTATGTTATCAGATCCGTAAGAAAGTTGCTACTTTATGGGATCCACTTGAAATATTAATTTAAGATAATCTGGATAAAAAAAGGAAATATTAAAATTAAAAATTTAATAGTATGTGGTATTTAACTTAATGAAACACTCAAGAATTTTTTTTTGCCTAATATATCGTTTCGAGATCCAGGGTGTGTATCAAAATATAGCATACTTTGTTAGATCATACAGTGTGTTTTATGACAAGGAATGCATCATATGAGATCCAGATATGTTGTCTACTCGAATAAATAATACTTTACGAGATCATTGCAACGTTGCCACATTAAAAGAACACTCGTTTACACCATGTAATGATATAATGTAACACATAACATAGATTCAGTAATCACTGATATTATTATATTTTGTACAATATACATCATAAAATCTAATTTGCGCAAAGATAAATATATTATATATTTGCTATATTTACTGTTTGTTGTTGCTGATTTATTATAATATATTTTCATATACCATTTTACAATTATAAGTTTTTTTATAAGTTCTATATAAAAATAATTATTGGGCCTTCCTCAAAACGATATCCTAGATCAGTCACTGAGCATCCATGTATAGTGTAACTGTATATTATTATAATAATAACAAATAAAATTATGTATGCTCTGTAATCGTTTAAAATTACCACACAACTGAAAAATGTTTACTTTTTTCAGTGATTATTTAAAAATAATATTATTACATTATACAGTTTACAGGATCTCATAAGGTTAGTTCATTTTAAATTTTGATGTTATAACTTATAACAAATAAAATAATCGATAACAAACCTCATTGTGACACGTGTCATCAGCGGCCTTCAGAAATTGGGTAAAACCCATACAATCTTGAGAAAGATCAAAATAAAATTCAAGAGTATATTATAATTAAATTATTTATATCGATATGGAAAAAATCGGATCTCGTAACGTTATTTGATTTCTATACGCCATTAATGCTTAAATGGGTCCCAACAAGTTATATTTTAAATTTTATTCTGTCATAACCTTTTGGATCTTTTAACGATGTAACATACACATAATATCTTATCAATTTTAAGTTTTTAATATATCCATTTAAATTATATAAAACAAGACCATTTGTATTTTTATAAATTATATTACTGTAAAAACAATGAAATATATTAAACTACAAATGTTTAAGAGTTTTAAATGAATTAGCAACAGAAATAATTTGTATTCTTCCAGACTTCATTAATACAATATACAAAAGAGCGTTTTGTTTATTTACATAGATAATATAATATATTTTATATACATATAATATATTATACATATGAGATATATCAAGTTTTGAATTAAAAAAAAATTACTAAATAATATACCAAGTACCACCTACAGTAGATCCTTTGATTATAAAGAATTAAAGTCATTCGATACGCTATAAGTATTTAATATTAATAGGAATAATATATATAATATAACACTGAAGTTTTGCACAGAATCGTTTTACTAAAGATATGAACTATCGTTTCTTTAAAACTCAATATACTCTTCACCATTATCTTGTACGAAGACCGAAGGGACGAAATACGAACTTGCACCACCATTATCTCACCTACCAGCTTTTTTGTTTGTTAATAATAAATACAATAAAATAATAATTACAAATTCGATGTTAAGGTAGCGAAAAATATTAGGTTAGGTTTTTACTTATACTTTGAGGATAGCTAAATTTATTTAACATTGAGTTAATTAATAACTTACACAATAAACAACCTAAAAGAGAAGTCTGGCCATCAGTAGATATTATAATATTTATACTATAATATACGTTATATTGATCACATAAATAATACCTCTTAAATTAAGCGATATTAATAAATGGTTGTTATAACTGTATAATTTCAATGGTCAAATTAATAATAATGCATAATAAGGGAAATAAATAGAAATTAAACAAGGATCTCACATAATCGGTAGTTCATCATTCGAATACACAAGTGCAACGTTGCCGTCATTCGGATCTCATAAAATGCTTTCATTCTGGGTAGATAACTAACTCATCTCGTCGGCGTAGTGTGTCAAACACACAACGTGTGTGTTCATACACACCAAAATCTTAAAAATGTGGTCTAATCAGATCCGGCCAATTTCGAGTGGGAATACCATTTATTTGGTATGTGAATGCTAAATACAGCGAAATCGCTAAGAGATCCGGGGGGGGTGGATCTCACAAGGAAAAATGATCTCGTAGCGCTGCTCCATATCCATACGCATGATCCCACAACGTACCATGCGTAAACCCACACACACACACACACACACACACACACACACACACACATCCAACTCACATGTTAGAGGAAAAATTGACGAAAAATCAAAAACTATTGGTTTGAAACACGAATTTGTTTTATCGATGATAAAAATAACACATAAAAAAAATTTAAAAAATGCGTATGGGTTTTTTTAAAAATTAAATCGGTATTGATTCACGATTCGTGCCTTACAGTTAACCAGTTAAATCTTACCATTAGACTAAATACGAATGAAAACACGTTAACTTTAAAGTGCTCTAACTCACCCTTGCTCACCCTGATTTAGTCAGGGTGACTAACTGTGCGTAAAATATATTTGTCTGTCAATTTACTCAACACTAACTTTTCCAGTAACATACCTATTTCACTACTGTAGGTGGAGTAATCGGTATTGAAAAAAAAACCGCTCACGCTTTATTATTGTGTTATAGATGTTCTCGTCTCGAACGCTACTGCACGTTTTTTTTTTTTTCAAAATCGTAGAATAAAATTTCAAATCTTCAAACTTGGGTTTCGAAAATAAAAAAAAAACAACTTTTAAAACGTTTTTACTGTAGCACAGTGCTATAGTATCGATTAAAATGAAAAAAAAAAAAAAAATTGAAAATATCGAAAACAACAAAAGTTATTTCGTTTGTCAGAATATCTCCGTGATACATTCTGTATTTTATGCGGTGCCCTCGGTCAGTTCGTGGGGCGAGGGCGTGATAGAATTCACGGTCTTGGTGGACGATACGGGTCGGTCAGTCGTTTTTTCGTTGCCGAATATTCAAAAACAACTTTGTCCGGAGCGGTGGTTTTCGTTCCCGACGACGACGACGAGCGTCCGTACACGCGCGTGTTATCGTAAACGGGAAACGAGGCGAAAAACAAACGAAATCGTTCCAGAGACCACGCGCGGCCGGGTCGGAAATCGCCCGCAGAACACGCGGGACATTACGGTCGGTATTACGCCGGGACGTCCGTTCCGATGCGATAAATCACGGTTCCCCGGTCCGTGGTAGACGCCACCGCGCTCGTTGTATAATGGCATGTGCGCGCGTGTCCCGGGTGCAATAAATAGTGGTCGGTATTTTTACGCGCGGTGTTTTTTTTCTTTCCCCGCGAGATCACAGGGTCGTGTTCTGCTGCGCCGGTGCCGTAACCGATGTATTTCGGGGACCAGTGCAGAAATTCGCGGGGCCCCGTATCCTTTGATAAACTCTAAAGTCATATTTGATATCTGAATTTCAATGTAAACTAATAAAAATCATCTTTCATTTCTATAAAACACAAAATTAGTACCCGCCTAGGTATAAACAATACTTTTAGTATACTGTTTTCCGGGAGCGTTTCGTTGCAGTTCACACAAGTTAGTAGGTATAACTGATAATTTTTCGCAGTTCAAGTAGTGGTGTAGTTCATTACATTTTACGCAACGAGGCTGGAGTTTGCACGATTTGTGAATATGACCGTGTCTCTGACAGTTTGTGCACTGTGGAGGATCTTTTGATTTTCGGCGTGGTCCGACGATAATCATGCAGTTTAGCAGTTTATTTAGTTTGAAAATATCTTGTGATAAAGGATTGTTTTCCAGCTGTGGTGCCATTAGTGGGGTTGGTGTCTGATTTTTGTTGTTTGGTCTCGTGGCGGATTTAACAGGAAAATTAAGTCTTCTCAGTTTTTCTACAACTTCAAACTCGGTTATTGATGTGGGTAGGTTTGTAATTATTGCGGAAATGTCTTTTCATTTTTAATTTATATGTATATAGTATTCGTATTTTTTGTCATCAAGGTGTTGAGGTTAAGGTGCGGAAGTCGTTTACGGTTTCAACATTAACTTTTATTTTATCATTCTTGGACGTGACAGTAAAATCAATAATAATGACTTGTGATAATTCGAGACGAAACTGTGAGAATTTTGTTATATTGGCTATGAACAGTGGTGGTATTTTGAGGAGTGCTATCATTTGTTTGTGATTGAATATTATTATAATTGTTTTGATTATCTGTTTGTGAGGTGTGTGTGTGTGTGCATTATCGTTGTTGCAGCTGGCCATTTCTCGATCGTTAATTACGGTGTTTTCGGCTAGTAGCGGTTTGGTTTGGGCTTGATGGGGCTTTTGGTCGGGAGGACGAAGGTTTTTGACTTGTGCGTTGGTGATCTAAATTCATAGTCGGAGTTGGGAGTTGGTGGTTCAGAATTTTCAGTATCTGCGCGTATTGTTTTATTATTTCTGATAGTTATAGGAAGAATTTCGCGTTCATGTTTAGAATTTGTTGGAATCATTTTGTATGTGCGTGGCGGGCTTATCGCCCGTAGGCTTGATTTAGTTTACGATGCGGTAATTATCTTGTAGAATTTATGCCTAAGATGTTGTGATAAACAACACCAGTGTGGTGTGGTGCGGCGTAGTTGCTGCTGTTACTGCTATCGGTAGCTATATTAGAAACGGTACGCGGATAACGTGTGGCCTCTACGGTGTCCAGGCACGAACAGTGAATTATAATACCATTTAGTAACTGTTTTAAAACTTATATGATTACCCTCTTTTTTTTTGGCTTTAACGATTTAATCGTCAAAAGATGAATAAAAAAAAATGTTGCTGCCAAAAATACAAATGAAAAACGTATTAAAAAAAAGCCTGATCGTGCAAATTAAGTCGAAATCACAATTTAAGTACCCATGTGATGTACACATTTTCAAAATGTTTTCGTTTCTGTTGATTTTCAACACTCTCGTAACATTTAGACCATTATAAATACACGGTATGATAAAGTAGCGCATTTGAAAAACTTGAGCTCATCGACGCATGAAATTTGCAGCAACACAACCTACTGACAAACGTCTACTTTTTTGGTGTACTTGAAGAAAGTAAAGGGGACGGTTATTTTAATTTTTTGAGTGGAGCTATGAATACGCCGCTGGTTTAATGTCACAAAAGTACACATCATGATTTTTTTTTTACTTTGAACTCAACTTCGACTGGCACATAGTTCGAGCCTTTATTACGCGCGCGCGCGCGCGCGCGCGCACACACACACACACACACACACACACACACACACACACACACACACACACACACACACACACACACACACACACACACACACACACACACACACACACACACACACAAAGGGGTCGGATCACAATCTCGGTTGTGTTGTGCGTTTCGAGGTTTTTTAAATTATTCTGAAGTGGATCGGTGGTCGTATGAAACATTTAAGTGCGTATGAGCTTTAACATTTTTCAAAATATCTGTTGGCATAACATTTTGGTTATAGTTCGCCGAAAATATCTCCGCGCTCACTCACGATTTTCTTTCTTTCAAGAAAAAAATAAGTACGGTTTCTGTTGACAATATTACTGGGCGAGTACGAGAAAAATCAACAAACCGGGAAAGTGTGGCAATACATATATATATATATATATAAACACGTGTGATATTTGCTTCAAAATCTCTCGCACGGGCTTTATTTGCACAGCCCACCGCAATTCGCATAGCATACGGCCATTGTTGAGCGAGTTTAATACGATATTCTTCATTTCAACGATTCGCGCGCGATTTTTCATTTAATATGTAAAAAACCATCGTGGACACAGGACAAAGGTACACGATTCGCTCGTCGTACGTCTCACAGTTCGCGTTTTAAATCGTGCGATCAATGTGATTTGATTTTTCACGCCCAGGATCTGATTACGATTTCACGACGACAATATATTAGTCTACCTGCATATACTCGTTTAGAGTCAAAAGTTTTAAATCGTTATTTTTTTTTAATTTTACCACTCCGTCAATCACTAGTAAAAATAACCGTTCTAAAAAGAATCAAGCGTGAAAGTTGCGGACGTTTTCGTAATGGTAATTTTCACGCAGAATCGTCTTCCGGATTTCCGTCTATACTTCCCGAGCGAATCGAGTACGTTTATACTTTCATCTACTCGATCGACGTCCGCGCACACAACGTACACAGCGGTTGTGCGTTTAAAATAATTAAACGTTTTCGGTGGATTAAATCGAATCTGAGCAAAATTCCGATCGAGTCAATATTATTATATTAACATCGGTTACCCCGTTATTGGTCGTTCGGGTACGTCGGGGTAGCTTTTGCGGGATTAAATGTCGAAGAAATATCGCGGGTATTCTAGCCTCGACGAAATCCGAACGGATTTCGGGTACGCCGAGTTGCAATTTAAAAAGTGAAAACCAAAACACACTCACGGCGATGGTATTAGAATTCAGGTGATGTTTTTTTTATCGCGTACCGACTTGAAATGACCGTGTTCGGAGCGCACTTTTACGGAGCACTGTTTACCTTTTTTTCCTTATTTTTAATTGATCGCGATTTGACTTGATTGTTTTTGAATAAAACGACTTCTTAAAATGAAGTGTATGACGTGTTAATTTATATTTTACGCGTAACGAGAACGACGTCGCATTATTATTATTATTATTATTATTATTTTAATGAGTACGATGATTACGGTTATAATTGGAGAAATGTTTAATGAATAATTTTCCTCGGTTTTTACGAATACCTTTTATATTTTTCAGCTCTGAATTATTTCCCGTATATCAACATTAGTTTCGCCGTGATTCGCGATGTTGAATTAAAATAACGTGCAGTTGTTGAAATTCGAGTAAATATATTAATTATACACGTACGTTGTTCGGGGAATGATACTTTAATGTATGCCAGTTTTCAAAGTGACGAGTAAATGAATCGATTACACTAATAAATTTAATAATTATAATGTATTCAGTTTGAAAATAATATTATGCGAGTTTACGAACAAATGTCGAGGTTTATTTTCACGTCTGAAATACAGACGTCATACAGGGTGCTCCGCGAAAGTTTGTACAGTGTGATTCAACCGTTAATCATACCGTATTTTTTATTTTTTATTAATTTAAAATATAAAGCACTACACAATACGAATAAATTTTTGTTTATGAATAATCGTTTTTTTTTCACAATATTTTATCTACGCGATAGATTGGGTTTTTTTTTTAGTTTTCTTGACCTTTGTTTAAACGTTATAATATAACGGTTATATTATTATGAAAAAGAAAACTCATGTTGGAAATATCGATTTTTGGTTTTTTTTTTTTTTTTATTGATTCTATGTGGAAACATTGGATGTATAAGTTCATTAAGTTTAGATCCACAGATCGGAGAAATAAAGACGATCCGCATAAATATATTATCGCACTTTAATATTACTCCGTTTCTCATAACTTCAAATATTTCAAATATCCATCAGAATATCGGTCGGGAAATGACGATTTTTAACATCGATTGGATACGCTCGCCGCCGACGTGTTTAATTTTGATTTTGTTTTCGAACGACTGTCTCGTGAAAATAAAATAATACCAACAAACTGTTAATCACGTACAGTGATTATTTATAGATCCGTTCGAAAGCACATTCACTGTAATTAATCGAAATGTTTCGAAACTTTGATGTTAATCAATGAAACGTAATCGTCGAGTTTCAATAACACAAAAATCCTTTTAGAGCTCGACTGTATTACGTAGGTATATAAATAATATAATATATTATTATGTATATTACTTTAATCTCTTAATACGCGTAATGACGGTTTTGATACGGACTCGATCAATACCAAAACGTATACGCATATTTATATATAGTCGGACGTTATGGTGTTAATGGTTATCCAAAGTCTTAATTGATGTGCACAGTGTGACGACAAAGATGCAATAATTATTAATTAGCGTTATAAACGGCGGCCGCAGGACGGGGGACGGGCTCTGTCAATCGGGTTATTTATCACGGGCAAAAGCTAATGATGATCCTTGCGGGGTAACCACGGGCGCGAACGTCTCACGGTCTAACGCGCTGCTAAATTTTTAAACGCGTTCCGACGACGCGGTGTAGGTTCGACTACTCGTCGAAACAGGCGATTAGGAGTCATCCGGTGTCGGGCACTCGTCATTTCGTGAGTTTGACGTCGAAATCCAGTCGACGAAAACGTCGTGAGTTGGTGACGTTTGAAATATTCGAATATCGTCATGTCGACGTCCCGTCGTCGGTGGGCGCGATGTGAGCGATTTAAACGAGTTTAGACGTCATTGCCTCGTTTCTGGCGTATTTCGTGTGAAACTATAAATACCTATTATCGACGTACGTACAACTATAGAAAAAAAAATAGATGTTACGAATTTATCAATATTTCTGCTTTGTATTGAAATTCAGTCATTAGACACGAATAACTGAGCGCAGCGCTCACGTGCGACTGTTTTTTTTTTTTTTTTTTTTTTTTATAATGCCGTATTTTTTTTATTTTGTTTTATTGCGTTTTGTTTCTTATATAAAAATGGAAAAGTGACACAAAATATCACCTCGTGGGTTGAATAGTCAGAAAATTATATCATTGTTTATATCAGCGGTTCCCAAACTGTGCACCGCGGTGCCCTAGGGCCACCGCGAGCACTTTCTAAGGGCACCGCGGTCTAGGGTTCATAACAAATAGTTTGAATGTATAGATTTTTTTCGTAAAAACTTTATTGCAAATAATGTAATATTTTCTATTGTATATCGGACATTTTGATTTTAACCTTGTAAGTGAATTCGTTAATGTAATTTCAGATAAAATCATTTTGTGAGAAGTCACAACTTCAATCAACGATCGCTACCCCCGTCCACAAAAGTAACGCCGTAATATTTGGTACGGTTTGATTTTTAAATTTTTTTTATTTATTACAATGTATGAAAAACTTTGTTTATTAATTATGTCTATATGAGCACTTTCGTTTCATCTCCTATTTTATTTAAGTCCTATGAAAAAACATTTTGTTTTCTTTTTGATATTAAAATTTTATTTTATTATATACATGGCTATCTATTTTTTTTTCCATTTAAGGAAGATTTTTTTTAAAATTATTTATTTTATTTTGAAAACCTATGAGTCCTGTGGAATGTACGTCCACTCGGCTCATAGGTCACTGCTTCAGTGTTCCCCCTGAGGCAGTGGGAACAGAGTACGCCTTACAATGGGCCAAAAAGTAACATTCTTATGATAATCGTACGTGAAATTGGCAAAACATGTATAAAGAGCGCCGCGCTCATACGCGACTAACGGTGTTCTAATAATCATCGCGACCACTGAAGGATATCGTCGTGAATGATCGGTTATGACAAAAACCATACGATTCGATCGAATCGCATGATGACTATGTTCCTACGGTAGTGTAAAAACAGAGTGAATATTCGTACAATCCGATGGTATGATAATCGTATTCAGGCGCGTACTCAAAATTTTTTTATTTGGGGGGGAGGGGGTTATGATTGTATAATTTCATATTTATATATAAACAATTTTACATAATTTCAATGGAAAAATTATTTATTTCTCATTGTTTCATGTTTTTTTTTTATACAAATTTTCATGATAATAATGATAACAATTCGGTTAATCATATCAATTTTTAAATTATTAATGTCAATAATAAGAATTTAGCAATAAACTAATAAATAGTAATAAAACCAACATATTTTTATCTAATATCTCCCTCTTTGATAGAAACATCTTATATTTCGTTAAATATTAAATACTTTTCCTGACATTTCGGGGGAGGATTTAACCCCCCCCCCTGGGTATGTGGTTAATCGTATTGATGTGCGTACATAAAAAAAATTGTAAAAAAAAAGAAATCGTCACGATTCATGACAATACATTATTATGAATAGTAATAATAATAAAAAAAAAATTACAATGTATAAATCCTTTTAAGCAAATATTCATTGTGTAATATTTATTTATTGCGACTCGTGTTATGTATGTATAATGTATATACTATATATATATATACACAATATAATGACACGAAATAAAACATTAGACGAAAACCCATTTTAAAAGCAAAGCTTTTATTGGATCAGTTTAGTTTCGAAATGCGGATAAAATGGGTGTGAAAAAAAATAAATGATGTATATTTGTACGTGAAACACAATGTATCCGAATCACGTTATTATTGTTTGTATAAAAATGTGTCGGCAAATAAAATGTGCCATACATTACCGAATAGATTAGATAGAAATCTTCACGGTTCTGTATTTTGACGGTGTGGTGGGAAATCAGTGATGTTACAATTTAAAATAATTATTTTATTTTCGTATAATTCTAAACTTGCGACTCGTATCTAAATTATTTTATTCACGTTTCGTCGAAACGGATTGTATTTTATATTGAATGACGGTAATAGCTCAAAAATAAACGTTAAAATTGTTATTAAAAAAAAAAAATAATAATAATTAAGACAAACGCATTAAAAAAAATCAATTATGATTGAATGTTTTTTTTCTTTTTAAAGTACATTTAAATGTCGGTCTACATTTAATACGTAATATCGACTTACGTTTGTATAAACATATATCATTTACGCTTCGTGCAGTCATAAATATCATTTCCTTACCAAAAAAAAAAAAAATATATATATATCTGATTAAAGTAAGTGTTATTTGTATTTAAGTATAGGTTTCTCGAGGTCATTACTACTTATCGTCGAACGACAGAGGTCAGCGCTAACCGACTAATGCTTAAAATGAATTATTATATCTCAGACGTATTTTTTTCTCTTCTGAAAATAAAAAGTATACAGTCGACCTTTAAATTGAGAAATAAATTTGTGTGAATCAAGTCAAAAAATGTCACGAGAAAAAAATCAATGTGTTAATACTCTAATAAATTTGTTTCTTTAAAAAAATTAAATTAATTATCGTTATATCAAACAAAAATTCAATTTAATAAATCGTAAATCATGATGATATACTCGCAATGTCTTCAAACACAAAGTGATTGTAGAAATGCATTACTTGTATGGAGTGTTAGGAACAGATAACAAACAAATTATCTGGATAAAGATAAAGATAATAACAATACATTTCATCTAAGATTCAGATAAAAGATAAACAAATCAAATTTATCTAACGAAAAGTTAATGGGTAAACATCATTATTATTATCATATTTTATTTAGATAAATAACAGATAATTATACAAATTGAAATTAAAATAACTAATTAAAAAAAATATACATATTATATACTGTCATGTGAGTACATGCCTGTATAATATGTTTATTTTCCTCTTAATTTTTTATATATTTTTATAAGTTATAACCTAATACAGAATATTGATTATTAATAACAATAACTAATTATAAGTACTAAATAGGAATAATTTTATAATTTATAGTATTTTCAGAATAACTTCATATATTTTTGCTCAGGATTGTATTTTACGTACAAATTGTGCCAGAGACAATGAGATTAAAAATGAAACGATTTCAAACAAATATAGCTAATTTTCACAAAAAAATGTATCTTTTAAAATTATCTAGATAAGTGAAATTTTTATCTAAAATAAATACTTAGATAACTTAAATTTATTTATCTAGATAAGATAAAAGATAAATCAATAATTATCTAAATAATTTATCTAGATAAGTCCTAACACTGCTTGCATGACTTGCGCACGTCCACTTGAATTACGTTTTCGTTGTTCAGTGATGTTCTACGAGTAAACTCGATGAAATTTCGACTATTGAAACGTATTCATAAATAATAAAAATCGTGTCACTCTCGATGTCCGTTTTACGAAAAACATTAAAAACACACAGTTACGCGTGTACGGGATCCTGTGCTAAAAAAAAAGTCATTCATAAAATCGTTGTTTAAAATAACATTGTTTTACTACACTGTAGAAAAGTTATCGAAAAAAAAAAAAATAAATAAATAAAAATATTTTGACAGCAGAGTGTGATTTAAATTGTTTTTCACGAGAATGATAATTAATAATAACGGTCGTCCGATACGTCTCCAATCGGAGACACAAAAACAAATAAATAACATTTATTATGATTGTTATTATTATTACTGTTTTTTTTTTTGTCGAGTTATGTGTTTATAGAGATAATACGTTCGGTGTATACGTCACTCGAGTAATGTTTTCAAAACCGCACCGTCGCAAAAAAAAAAACAGTAATAAATAAATTTAAAAAAAAAACACGATTAAATACGTCATCATTGATAGTTTATTGTAGTCGAGTGAAACGACACGAACGAAATTTTCAAAAATACGCGTCGTCGTCGTCCGCGAAACCATGTGCCGATTTCAAAGCGCGAACGTCGCCTGAATACAAAATCGCCCCTACCGTCGACGGGACGGGACGGGGTGTCCATCGCCCCCCCCCCAATGGCCGGTGAAGTGTCTTGTTAACAGACATCGAACCTTATAATATCAAAAAAACTTGCTAAAAACCACCAAGTTCAACCATCTCATCGAAGCCCAGCAATATTTTTTTTAAAAAACTAAAAAATGTATTTATATTTATATTTTTTTATATGTTTAATTTGATTTCTACGTATTTGTTTATTTATATTTATTGTTTTATTAATTAATTTTCATATTACTAGTACTATAAATAAAAATATATCAAATATAAAAAATAAATAAAAACATGGGTTATGAGATCATTTCAATTTTTTTTTCAAAATTTTCCTTACACCTTTTATTATAGAACGTTTACATTGTAGGGGGTCGAAAAAAAACTGATTGACACTCGAGGGGGCGGTAACTTAAAAAAAGTTGAGAAACACTGGTGTACGTAATATTCGTAATTTCGTATAGTGATTTGAGTTCGTGAATACGACGCGATAAAATCGGACGGGCTGCTGCGCGTCAAATCGCTAGACGGAAGGCCGCTGGTCCGGGGTTTGGTGAGAGATCCGTGCGTAGACGCCGCTCGCTGGTGGCGGGCGGTCCGTTTCTCTTTCGCTGTTTATAATCTCGACGGTTTTCGCCATAGTCCGGAATCGTTTTCCCGTCGAAAAACGTCGGAAAAGTTTGGCGTGTTTTCACTGGAAGTAATTGGTTTTCACTGCAAATCACGCTTTGTGTTACTACAATTATTATTATAATTTATTGTACAACGGTTTATGGAAATGTCATCGAAACACAAGTTCGGGACGGCGTATAGCAGGAGTTTTTGATTTTCCAACGACTACTTTGAAACCTAAATTCGTTTGGCCATTTCTCGTTCGTTCTTGAACCATATGACTCTTCGATTCAGTCAAAATATCAAATCGATAATATTACTATATCGTTAAACTCTGGACGTATTTACGAGAAGGAATAACAACTTTTTTCGTCAAAACGTGAAAAGTTCTAGATAAAAACCACTTGGAACCAAAAACTACGATCAGATCGTTCGATATTAAACAAATGAGCGATCGTTGCTTTAAAATGCAATACAACCGTCATGGTTGTAATGTCCGAGGAGTGAAGAATATTCTACGGAACGAAGTACAGTGAAAACTGTCTAAAGTGGACCCTGAATAAAACGGAAAACTATGCTGACGTTCCTATAGTTTTATGTAGACGCTGAACCTCATAAAACCTCAATAAAACGGAACCTCCATGACGCGAAAACGGAACGATTGTGTAAGTCCCGTGCAAGTAAAAACCTTGTATAAACCGGAAAAATGACACGCGCGTGTCAAACCTAAACCAAAAATTAAATATAAAATAATATAGACATGCTGATATATTATGTATATACAATGTACATCGTTAAATAGAGATAATAATAATCGTTAAATAATAATGTTGATGATTTTTTGATGATCGATACGAATTTGGTAACGGAAAGCCAAGAAATACATTCACAAAATGATTGTGAATGCGATTCATCTGGCGACGGAGAAGAAGTAATGCGTGAATAAGTCACATCTATAAATACATAAGAAGAATCATTAATATCGAAATAAAAAATCTACATCGGTTTGCTATTGATCCACAAGATGATAATCTTCTTCAAATGGTTTCGTCGATCGAACAACACACTGAAGAAAAAATAGCAGCGACTGTGACAAAACGAAAAATTCTTCATCATTTTTGGAAATGATAAATGCTTAAAATGATAAATACGTCAATATATTTATTGCCTTAGTATGTAATATGTAATAAAAAAAAAACCTTTATTTCAGTTTAAATTTAATGAATTATTATAAAACCTATATTTTAGTTTAATTTTAATGAATTATATCAATAATAATTATATAAATAATTAAAAAATTAAAATTAAAACAATAATTTGAAAAATATTATTTTGTATTTCTGAATTTATTTGAATTGAATGATCCGGAATTTTTCCGTTTTATTGAATAACCCGGAAAACTGCTTAAAGCGGAATTTTTTGTTGGTCCCATGCGATTCCGTTTTAGACAGTTTTCACTGTACGTCGGTTTTTTCTTCATTAAAGCATTTGATTTTTTATTTAAATCATACATCTTTATGAAAATATTAAACAATATTTTTGGGGAAGTAAACCAAAACGTTGCGAGAGGGAACATTTTACCCCCTGTGTCCGAGCCCTATACTATATCTGGCAGTGGCGTAATTACGGGGGTGCACGACTGTGCACTTGTACCCCCTTGAAAAATGTAACAGGTGCAAAAATATGATTTTGCATCTGCTGAAACTGAACTTTAACCAAATAAAAGTATACTATATAGTACTGTTTTATTGTTTCGATATTATTACAAAAAAGGTTACTTTTTTTTTTTTTTTTTTTTTAGAAAAATATTAATTTTATTTATAAAATAATATTATTTAAATAAAATAAAATAAAATATTTGAATTATATACTCAATATTCATGTAGAGTTTAAAATACGAAGAATATACAGATTGTGTTGTGATTTTGTGAACGATTTTCATATTTGGATGTAGTCAAATTTAAAATGGTAAATAATACGCGAGCAAAGCATACTGCTTTGAAAACGATCCAATTCGACTTTTTGATTTTTGAATCTGTGAAAGTTTTTCAACCGCAGTAATTTCAGGGAATTACGCCAATGCTATCTGAAGATGCGGTGTGTGTGTGAAGTACTGAATCCCTACATCGGACGAACGAAGTATACTTCGGCGTCGCTTCAACCACAACACGTTCAACTCTAAAATCAATATTATTCCAATAGCGGTACGACCGGGATCGTTAAAATGTATTGTGTCGGCGTCGATAATCGTTGACCGCATTATATTGGATACGTCATACAATTTATAAATCAACACCCACCTGTTTCTACGGCGATCGATCCTGTTTATTCCCAACATTTAAGATTCTGTGGTGGATCAGATTTCGAACGATTTTACTTACGGGAATCTTTTCTCGCAATATTCGCTTGAAAATATATTTTTAAAATTTATTTATTTATTTCAATACCCGACGGCAATAGCGGCGGAAATGGATTATCTCGGCAATAGACCGATGTCGTCGAACAGCGACGACTCGTACTCGCCGTGGACGTCGATCGACTCGGCGGAACTTTGGGAAGAGCAAATCACCACCAAAACCGTGCGCGACCGGGTGTCGGCGATCGAGCAGGCGTTGATCGTGACGACGACGACGACGGACCACAGAGTCGACCAGACGTCTGCCACCGCCTTCAAACAGACGTCTGCCACCGCCTTCAAACAGACGACGTCTGCCGAATCGGTCGTGGAGGCCGCCGCCGAACCGACCGTGGAGGCCGCCGCCGAACCGGCCGTTGAGGCCGCCGCCGAACCGGCCGTGGAGGCCGCCGCCGAACCGACCGAGGAGGCCGCCGCCGAACCGGTCGTGGAGGCCGCCGCCGAACCGGCCGTGGAGGCCGCCGCCGAACCGGCCGTGGAGGCCGCTGCCGAATCGGTCGTGGAGGCCGCCGACGGCCCGGAAGAACCGGCGACCGCCGTGCACGAAACGACGGCCAACGACGACGGCGCGCGTGTCGTCAGAATTACGTGCCCGGACCCACGGTCTCCGGCCGTGAACAAGGCGAAGAAGCCGGCGAAGCCGGTGAAGCCGGCCAAGCCGACAAAGACGGTTCGGGTGCCAGCGGCCCCGGCGTCCCGGCTTCACCCGACCGGCAGACGGTGCGTCGACGTCGTCGCACGGGCACTGGCGGCGGCGGGCGACGCGTCGGTGTTGCACGGACGGGCGGCCAGGCGCCGACTGATCGAGCGCACGTACGCGGACACGGCCTACAAGTGCGGGCCGCCGCCCGCCGGACACCTGTCGTCGGCCTACGTGAACCGCGTGGAACGCCAACGGGAGACGGCGCGGCTGAACGACGTCATAGCCAAGAAGCTGCTGCGCGTCAGGTCGGCGTACCGCTCGGACGCGGAGCTCCGATGGCCCAAACCGGACGGCCGGTCCGGCGAAACGCAACAACGCGACGCCCGCGCGATGTATTGCCGGAGCCCGGTGGCTTTTCGTTTTTTTTAGACGGCGAAATCGAAAAAAAAAAAACAAAAGTTTCTAACCGGGGCCGGTAGATTAAAAATCACGCTCTAGGCGCGTGCTCCTCGCTGTGTGGAAAAACAAAATTCATTCCCGTATAGGCCAGGTAAGTCACCTCACTCCGGTCGAGTGGACGTTGTTACCCGTTCGCGCACATTTTTCAACTTTTTCGCACCGCGCGGATTTTCAATACTTTTTCCGTAAACGATCTTCGAACGTAGGACCCGTTTACGTTCGTGAGTTTCGTCTGGCGTCGACTGAAATTCACGATTTTCACGTAGGTACGGAAGCGTTGTGTTTTCGAACGTTTTCCTTCCCGCTTTTACGGTCGAGAACTTTCCGTCAAAACCGGAAGGAAAACAAAGTCGGACAGAATATAATTGTCTAGAAAGCAACTTGTTTCCCCGTGCACTTAAAAATGTGTATAGGTATTAGGAATTATTAATGCTTGATGAATAATAATGCTTTTGTGATTGGACGATAGGCGAGTATTAACTCAAAGCTTAGTCGCTTGGTCACCTGATCGTACCTGATATCTTATCGGAACGTTAACATTTCATAAACTTTATTGTTCGACATTATTTCGAATCGGGTCGCAAACGAGTCGTCTCTTTGTGCTGGCGAGCCGAAATTTCTAATAGCAGGTCGTCGCTTTTTTCAAAGTCACTCAAACGAGCCGCCAGTTTTTAGGTAGAACTGTTTGCACGTGCGCAAACGAGTATCGCCGACTTGAGTAGTGATATTAATATTTTATATTTCGTCAAACGTTCATAACAAATCAATCGTACCTAAAATGTTTCAAATCGAATTCCTCCTAACTCTTACATTATGTTCACAAATACGCTGATGATACGATAACCAAAAACCTTTAGAAATATAATCATAAGTGCATCGGTCGATTGTGCTCGTACTTCAAATACAAAATAACTGTAATGTAGCATGTAGTCGTATATTACGGACAGCGAACGCAAATATATCATAGATTTTTCCTAATATTCCTATTATTACGTGTGTGACTTATCGGGTCGTATGTATAGTAGCATAAAGTTCTCACCATTGTTCACTTCGTGTCTTTATTTCTTCCTCTGTTCAGTTTCTTGAAATTCTATTGAGTTTTGACCATTTGTATTAGGTAGTCATGTATTAACGCTCTTCATTCTTCGGTAGGTACTTTTAAAATTAAAGCACGACCCCCCGAGTTTAGGGATTCTAGCCAAAGTAGAAGCCTTATTGTACTCCGAATAATTGCGCCACATTCCTTCGTAGCCATACCCACTTTAACCACTGATAAGATAACTTATATTATTAATAAAGTTAAATTAAGGGCGTTGTTATTGTAGTCTATCAAGTTTATATTTATATATTATACATAACTTTTTTTTTTGTTTCGAAAATCAAACATATTATTACAAATTAGATATAATTAAATAACAATTTTGATTGAACAATATTTTTTTGAGCTTTGATATATAGTTGGAGTTGGAGATAGGGAGTTAAAATTACTAAATATTAAATACTAGAATAATATGATAAATTAAACAACAAATATACAATAAAAGGGGTAAATGAAAGACAAAGAAAAGAAAAAATAGAATTTTACAACATTAACAAGCATTTTTCTCCAAATCTAGAAATAAATATTTATATTATACAAATCTTACATTCATCGTATCACCTATTCTTGTTCGTTTTTAAATTTAAATTTGCACAGAATTAAAAATCACGGGTCCCAAATAATCTACTAATCACTGACCAAAAGTTTCAATGTGCATTTCGAACCGGAAAATCTTAATTTATAAATTCTCTTTTATTACATAAGTTTTTTTTATTATAATTACAATATAATTTGAAATTTGTTGCTCAAATCGTAATAACAATTTCATCTGAGTACTTTACAGGTAAAACGTTAGATTTATAAATCAATTATTATATTCATAATATATCCTCACACAAATCGTCCTGAGAACTCTATACAAGTAAGGTACGTTAAGATTTTTCATCTTGAAGACGTTCATCGTTCAACACGTTATTGACGGTACGTAAATTATTATTTATTTCATAGGGACACGTCGGGCCTCGCACGGGCCACCCGCAAACTTTGGGTCGACTCTGGAACGTTTGAACGCGCCGTCGGTCGTCAGCAGAAGTCTGGCGTATTCAGCACGCGAAGAGCTTGATTATTTTATATCGTCTGCTAGGTCGTGATAATCAGGGCTCGGATTCGTTCTGGAAACGTCTGACGACAAACAGTGCAGCTGCGACGAGTAATATTCGCGTCTGTCAAGTAGGTCATGCCCCACGAGACGGCTACTACGCTAAAACCGTGTCCGAATTTCGCGCGGGTCGTTTGCGAGAATTCGCGATCATAACCCATATCGATTAATTTAAGAAAAACAAACGGGCGCATCGACGTGACGTAGTCTGTGAGTGCGTAGTCTACCCGAGTCGTCCGAAAATCGCCGACTGCGTAAGTATATAATATGTATAAAATAGGTGATGATCCGCAAGAATCCGCGATACCGTCAAGTGAGTCCGCCTTTCACAGACGTGTTGTATTAAATGAATACTACACTAAATAAGTGTAATCAAAATATCCGTTTCGTTTCGTCGCGATCGTGCGTCCACTCTCCAACTCCCCCCCCCCCCCATTTCGCAGTTAACGAGTTGTGTCCCGACTCAATTTCTCGTACACGAGTTGTGTCCCAATGATAAAAGCGGGGTACACGAAAATTGTGTCCCAACTGTTTTATGAAGTTTTACACAAGTTGTTAAGTTAAAAAAAAAAAAAATTCTTTATACATTTAAACGGAGAAATTTTTCCATTTCAATGTCGTATAAATACCAACATATTATATTTTATAAGATATTTACTGAAAAAAATTCGATTCTGTCCATTACCATTATCGCGTGGAGATAAGAGGTGCACGGAGCTACGACGATCGTCAGCATACATGACGTGTTGTACTCATCTGTCTCGATTGTTGATCATAATATACTTTATTACGATAACGAACTCTATATGATAAATATATAAATGGGAGACGGAGTGGCCGAGTGGAACCAGGCATCACGGCCGACGCACACTGTCGCCGGTTCAAACCTCGGTCACGGGCGGCTTTCTCTCTCTGGCCAGGCGACTGTCTAGAGCAAGGGTCGGCAACTGGCAAGTGATTTCTATTGGAGTCCGGAAAATTAAAATAATGCGTAAACGGGGTCCGTAGAAAAAATAATGTATTTTATTACATTATTCAATTATTTTTACTAAAATGTTAAAATTATTTGAAGAGTAAACATGCCGTGTGACGTTCAATGAGAAATTGCAATGCTTGTCTTTGGCTAGTAACTTGAAATCGGGAACGCTTGTAGAACATCTAATACGAAATATGTCCTCGAAGCTCAAGGTGAAAATCCGTTAACTTTGTTCTCTACTAGTTTATAAAAAAACTGTTTTACAAAACGACGCAGTTTTTAATAATCATGATGAAAATCGAAATAACGTGTTTATTAAACTATCAAAGAAAGACATGTCGACGGTCCGGACCGCGGAAGGCAGTAATCTGGACGGTCGACACATCTTTGTTTGATAGTTTAATAAGTACGTTATTTCAATTGCCATCGTGATTATTCAAAAAGGCGTCGTTTTTTAAACATTTTTTTTTATAAACAAGTAGAGAACAAAGTTATAACGGATTCTCACCTTGATCCTTCAGGACATATTTCGTATTAGATGTTCTACAAGAGTTTCCGATTTCGAGTAACTAGCCATAGACAAGAAATGCGATCTCTCCCATAACATAACAAGGCATGTTTACTCTACAAATAATTTAAACATTTTAGTAAAAATAATTGAATAATGTAATAAAATAAATTATTTTTTCTACGGACCCCGTTTACGTATTATTTTAATTTTCCGGACTCCAATAGAAATCACTTGCCGACCCCTGGTCTAGAGAGAGAGCGGCCGCCATCTCCCCTGTGCAGAAGGCAACGGGAAACCACTGCACAGTAAACCCTTCCCAAGAAACACCTTCTTCTAGGTGCAATCCAACCCTCAGGTTGTTGACCCTAAGAAGAAGAATAATTTTTTATTTAATATTTTTATTTTATTTAATATCTAAACAAGATTACTGGGCCTCACTGAGTAAACTATATATGTAAACTATACTCGGATATTCCAATCAAACTTGTGTGTAACCCGAAAAAACTTAGGGACAAAATTCGTGTAGCCCGGAAAAAACAGGAACACAATTCAATATTCGGGACACAACTCATTTGCAGCCCTCCCTTTATCCCCTCGGTCCACAAAGTGTGTTTCGATAAAATATAATTCCGTCGGACGCGATATTGTGGGCCACCGTTGTCGGGTCATTGCGTTTCGCGAATGTAACCGACGCGTCACGGTCGTCCCCGTTCATCTGTGGACAGCGAAACAACAATTATAACCCTCGACCAACCGACACGTTTTTGACGAGCGTTCGAACACGCAAATACGATATTACGCATTTGCTCGTATAGGTAATATTATTATACACGTGCGAACACGTCACTCACAATATTATAATGACAAATGATTTAACATTCGTTTACGAAACGCGACGTCGCCGTACAATAACGATATTATAATAAATAATAACTGTTATTATGATTATGACAACGGGTCGCGGTCGGACGGAGTCGGGCGAGACACTGAACAAAACGTGCTCTGGCATACGACAGATTCGCGCGGTCCGTGTGCACTCGGATAACGATTGACGCAGAAGGAAACTCGTCTAGGAGACGGAGAAAAAAACATGAGACACGCGAACTTGATAATAAAAAGTATAAAAGATACGAGATAGGTACTCGACAAAAAAAAAATTTTGAAAAATAACCCCCCCCCCTTTGGGTCAAACGTCTTTTGGCTTTCGATGAATCGATAACGAATAACTCTATAGCAGAGGTATTATCAAACTTTTTCATCCCAAGGCAGGCTCCTTTGCGTTTTCACAATACTTTGACGGCTTCCAAATTATTGACGGCGAAAAAAACTGTGGTTATAAACTTCTACGCATACGTAAATGTATTTATTTATCGTACGACACGTATCAAGAAATGTATAAATAAACAGATAAATGTAGAAAAAATCGAAATTAAGTATTTTTATATTGTACATAAACAGATCACAGTCTACATGCCTATTATATCTTTCGCGGCTCCTTTCTGTTATTTCCGCGACGCCCTTGGGAGCCGTGACGCACAGTTTGAATACCTCTGCTATTTAGGTAATGATATATAGGTAACGACGACCGGCAATCTAAAATACTCGAATTTTTTCTATTTTGACATTTGGACGTCACAACCGAATTTTACACACTTGGGTACCCGATTTCATTATTTTTACTACCCCCGTCGGAAACCGATAACTAAACGATTTTCTTTCAATGACTCGTATATAAACGCACGGTTATAATAACATTTACTTTATTTTTTACAGTCGTACACACCGTGTACTATACATCACGTAGGTTTTAAAATTCAAAATTAATTCAAAATCCAGCTCCCAAACGTGCTTCAAACGTTTCGGTTTGGCCACCGGGGTCTTGGCGACCGACGCCATGACACTTGAACGGATTACACAGGACGGATATCTGCAGAAAACGAGCGATACATACTAATATAATATATTATATAATATACGGATTAAACAAAAATAAAAAAATAAATAAAAATATTATTCGATTATTAATTTCACATCACACATCGATCGTGTGCGGGCTAAAATAATTTTTATACGGAATGCTCTGCGATATTACGTTTCAACAGTGTTTCGGTCGTGCTCAGAGGCG
Source organism: Therioaphis trifolii (assembly GCA_027580255.1). Classification (NCBI taxonomy): domain Eukaryota; kingdom Metazoa; phylum Arthropoda; class Insecta; order Hemiptera; family Aphididae; genus Therioaphis; species Therioaphis trifolii. The sequence goes on from CM050411.1 coordinate 3,794,337, forward strand.
TATTTAAGGAGAGGGCCCATGGGGACCGTGCCCCCCCCATCCAAAACACCTTGAAATAATTGTAAAATCCGAATAAGTAGTTGGTACATATGCTAATAAACACCCAAGACGCCTTCAATGTAATTATTATAACTATAAAAATTGTAATTGAAAATATTATGTATTATATGATAAATTTTTCTAATAAAATGTTATGTTTCTATCAAACACTTGTGTTTTTATTCTTTGGTTATGAATGATGACAACTTTTTGAGATGGAAAATGTGAGACAAGTTATGACTGTGTATAATTTTAACCACTTGTTTGTGCCCCCCCTACCCCGTCCATAAGACATTTTTAAATACGCCCCTGGTCTCGCTGGAAAAACGGTAAAAGACGCGCCTTGTGTTGTAAAATGCGCGTATCCGCCGGACACGAGATACGTTCGTGCGGTCCGTGCCGTGATATAAGATACGTCGGCTCGGGGTTTTCGGGATAGGGGTAGACGAACCGAGGTGGTAAGAGAGGGGTAAAGTCGCGCCGTCCCGGCTATAGTGCACGTGACCTGCTGTTTATACTTACGTCCCGTACACACCCGCCGCCCCTCGGACAACGTTTTACGAGATGGACCCGACCGTTTGATGTACTTCATTACAACGTAGGTGTGTTGTGTTGTGCTGTGCGTGCGTGTGCGTTCAGTGTGTTTTATGGACAATTAATAGACCGATGATTAATGGGGCCGACCTTTATTTAAACCGGCCCCGATCGATTTTCCGGCCGGCCGCGATAAAGGGTTAACCGACGCGAGTCTAATGTTATTGATATTGCTTGGACTGCGAAAACGAGTGCTGCCGTGACGGTAAACCGGGAATAAACGAGTGAATAAATAAATAAATAAATAAATAAACGAATGAAAAAAAAAAATGAAAAAGATTTGAAGAGCGCGCGCTTCGGTCGTCGATCCGAGGTGAAATCTGTCGTCGCGGTAATAAAAATAATAATTAACCGGCCGTGCGCGGCGGAACCACCTCCTCGGAACGCAGACGAGACCACGGTAGAGAAATAATACGGTTTTAACAACGGCGAGACGGTGAAAAAAGGCGGTAACGTTCTCGCGGATGGGTTCGACTCGTGCGCTTGTCACCGAACACGTTTTTTTTATTATTATTATTTGTTTTTTTTTTTATTCAAATCGCGTTTCTACGTATTGCCCGTGTCACCGGGTACACGTTTCTCAATGTTTCAAAATCTTCACCTCTCGCTCGACGGCCGACTTGGCCGATTAGCGATCGCAGAGACGTGATCAAGATAGGGCTTTTGGGTGTTCACCCTAATCCACCACAAAATTCATTTTAAAATCGAAATATTTCGATATTGAAATAAAGCTGAATTAAACGTTTCTCTAAACCCACCCCCCGCGTATTGTACGTATTGTCCCCTACCCAACTGTGGTGGAGAATACTATGACTTCCAACGCCTACTCGTTAATCGTCCATCTCTCTCTTTCTCTCTATACAAAGAAATCAGCTAAAGAATCTCTTTTCCACTTTTGGTACTAATTTTTCGCTTACTGACGCTCTTTCGACCGCCAATGTTAATATAATCCATACACACGCTTAGTTTTATTCTGCAATCAGGCCTCCGAATTTAAGAGTGTGAGCTTCTTTACCAACTCATATTTACTTCGGATTAATGTTAATAATCGTCGAGACGATATTATAATTTAATGTTAAAACATCATTAAAAATAAAAAATAAAATAAATCCACCCGTCCGCCACCATAAAATCAAACTCGATACACGCCACTGGGTGATTGTAATTGCAGTTCTTCGTATAGATACGGCGAAAAACTCACGAATACACGAACCAATATTGTGCTCGGCATATTAAGTGTACAGGTTGAAGTCGTGTGTGTGTGTGTGTGTGTGTGTTTGTGTTTTTTTCAACTCGTAAAAGAAATGCAAACACGACTTTTCCCCGTGAATCATAATCGTGACGACCGTACGCGGGTCTCGCCGCCCATCCGTATGATTTATCGACACGACTCCGTTTTCACGTGGAAGTTTTCGATTTTTTTTTAAACAATCGTAATAAATCCCCGTATAAAATGACGCTCGGACACGCTGTGAGATTAAAGCGTTTTTTCTGTTAACCGTTAATAAAACGTACTGTTTATAATATTCCGAAAATATCGCGAATATCATACCTACCGTTTTTAATTACTAATAAACAGCGGATTATTATTTTATTCAATTTTTTTTTATTATTATTATTGTAAAAATTAAAAATAGAAAATTTACGATCAGTAAATGATGATACCACGAGAGAGAAAAATGTGGCTTACAAAAACTACAGAGTTCTATCGAGAAGCTATATCGTCGGTAGGCACTAACAGCGAGTAAATTATTGCTGTCGTTTGCGTTAAACTGTGCGCGTTAAAACCGATTTTCTCCGCACCTACGCCCCATGACGACTTCTTATACGCCGATCTCGGAGCAACACGAAATGCGTTTTCATTAAAAGTACCCGACGGTTTTATAGACGATGTTTTCAATAGAAACGAACACGTGAAAGGGTTTATATAACTTTGATCCGTTTTGTAATACCGAAGTTGCCGTTTTCTCGTCAAGAAACACTTATTATACTTAATACGTAGCGCGTATATACGTACGGTATATTATTGTGCCGCGAAGACAAACAAAAATTTCACCGATTTATCAAACACATTTTTAATGATTTATGCCTCGGAAAACACAGCGCTTTAATGTTAATGGAAATTCAAAAGTTTCAAAACTCAATATTTAGTTTTTTAGCGTACGCAAATGAATTCAAATAATATTATTGTTTATAAGCACGAAAATAAAATAGTTACTTTTTTGAAAACATCAATATTTCACTACAACGTACGAAAATTAGTTGATAAAGTTAATTTTCATTTTATTAATTAAAAACAAAAATGTAACGGCGCGTAATTTCCCGAATACACGCATGCTAATAAATAACCCGACTGCGTTTTTAATTTGACGCGCTGGGCGTGTTATTTTCGACAATGCAAGTGCACGACTTAAACCGTAACTTTTCACAACAAGTGTGCTGTCCTACTAGAAAAATACGATCGCTTTATTCGGATCAATAATTCGGAAATCGTTTGAGAAAATATGATCATTTTTTCAAAACGCGTTTCCGTCCGTAAGCAGACCAGCGAAAATATTTCCGAGACGATTATTCGATTTACACACGCGCCATACGAACAACTATATTATAAAGCTGGTAATTTCAACATAGATTTTTGGGATTAGACGAACCACTGTAATATCGTGTTCGTTTTAAAAGCGTTACTTTTAATAACCACGATCCAACGTGTTCGAGGTGTTCGAGGCACACTTTAAAGCGGAGTGAGCACTTTAAATTACAATTTTAAGCTTCCGACATTAATAATATGTGTTATAATATTATTATTTAATCCTAAATGGTAAGAATTAATTATTAATTTGTGGTATACGGTAAAACTGCACACCGTGAGATAATGTCATTCAGGCGGACTGCTATAAAGTATATTGCCGTAGGTACCAGTTTCTCGGAAATTCTTCTCTGAATACCATTACGCTTGATCGTACGACGAATCGTCTGGCTACCATTTTCTACATAGGAAAACCCTTTTCTTATACGCATCATACTCAGCGCTGTAGTCCTAAAAAATAGCAGATGGTATACTATGAATTAAAATATTATACATTTATACCACCATTAGGTGGAAAATTTTATTTTTATATTAAATACAGATATTATATTATATATATAGTTATGTTATTTGACTGTCGATCGTACATAATCTAATCTACAGTACATTGCAGTCCATCGCCCTTAAAAGGGGCGTATTTAAATATTTGGGGGGGCTGTGGTAATTTCTCCAACTGAAATTCCCCAATTCAGCATATTCAACCGAACCCAAAGGTATAATCGTTACGATCAAAATCGTCAGACACATTACATGAATGACTTGATCGTTTTTACTAATAATTCTTTATACAAATTATATTGAACTTTTACGATTTACATCTGATAGGACATAATAAACAGGCTTCATAAAAAATTACTGGATTTCGGGGGGAGGGGGGCTGAACCAGAAGGTATACGGCGTATAGCGCCGTATAACCTCCAATACAGCCCCGACTACACTTATAGTGTTCGATATATACAATATACATAATATATTAGTTTACGCGTAAAAAAAATAAATAATAATAATAATAATATTAATACAAATCACACAATTGCAATATTATGTAGTTATAATAATAAACAGGGACTTTTCGCGGTCTTCTACGAACAAACATGAATAATGTAAAATAGTGATTTGAAATTGACAAATACGTTTTTTTTTTTTTTTTTTTGGAATAAAAGTATATTTTTTCTCCATATTAAAAAATAAACATAAAAGTGTTAACGCAATAAAGAATAAAACGAAATGTAATAATACAATTTCGTGTAAGAATAAAATAAGTACAGTTGTATTAAAATTGTTTTGAGACTAAGTTAGTTTTAGTTTTTATATTGTTCTTCGTCTCTGTTTTTATTTTTTTTTATTTTTCAGTGTTTTTACGCATTTATAAATAAACGCATATTTTTAAATATTACAAATGTTTTTTAAACGTATTTGTTTAAATAAATATAAACTACAATGTTACCGTGTAACGACGTAGCTGTAAATTGTACCGAATAAAATAATTTTTTATCACAAAATATTCAAAAGATATCGTTTCTGCAGGTACACGTTTCTCGTACGCCTGACAAATAATCAGTTTTACGCGTAACCAAGTCAAAAACGGTGAAATACTACTCTACTGAAATTTGAATATTTAATCTCTAACGCTATGAATCGCATTTGGATTACATCGCTTAGCTACGTTTTGGATTCAAACGTAAAAACTCGTGGAAGTTTATGGCGTAAGTTTGTCGCGAGTTAAGTTTTACGGTTAATTTATTCCATTCGAATCGTGTCGTAGAACTAAACACGTGTGTCGAAACATTCGAAAGTCGATAAATACGGTTTGCACGCTGCTTTTATGTTTATCGACGATAATATTGTTCTGGCGAATACATTTTTTAACTCATCATCGGTAACATTCGTTTCGGAAGTACTGATCGAAAAACGGAACCGCATAATTTTTGTCGTACCCTGATCAAAGTGTATATTAACGAAATAAATAGGTTCAGACCACTCTCAGAACCTGTCGTAAATTACAATATAGAACTGTTTTTAGAACGAAATCGGCCAGTGTTCAATGAACGAATACATTTCGAGTATAATCGCATACGATGACAATATATTTTAAACCGAATATTTCCGAAATGAAACCTCTTTGATAAAAGCGGTAGGCGGAGGAGGGGACCTGAAATAATAAAGCATCGGGACAAACGTAACGAGAAAAAAAAAACATTTAAATAAATATACACTATTGGTCTATATCAGTGATGCTCAACCTTTTTTCTTCGGCGGCCACTTTGGTAAACAATTGTCTTCAAGCGGGCCGCAAAGTATAAAAGCAAAACAATAATTTTACATATTAGACTTGTTTTCATACCTTTTATTGCCTATTGAAAAGATTATGGATTGACGTACGCTTTGTGGGTACACATTAGTGTGATCAACTTTGAGGATTGGAACATTAAAATTTCAACCATATTTTTCATTTTTAGTCAAAGAAATACAAGCTCAAATTTCACATTAAAATTAAGTGTAAAACATTTTTACTTAATTTTTAGTTTTATCATTTTCATTGTTATTGTATTCTTGAAATATTTACTCAAAAGAATTCATTAATCAATAAAAAAAATATTTTGTAATTATTTTAATTTTGTTTTCATTTTAGAAAATTCGTAACGGGCCACATACAATACCTTCACGGGCCACATGTAACCCGCGGGCCGTGGGTTGGGCACCAATGGTCTATTTATTATTCACCCTCGATTCTTTTCATATCGTATTTTCGGAAACATTCCTTAATAATGGTCATTCGAAAACCGTATAAACCACTTCATTGCGCTCGTCTTTTCATACTGTCCAATGAGCCTTTTACCGACATTATGAAAATATTGGAAGAAAAAAAAAATTAAATAAATGTTTTAAACATGTCCTCTACCTTCATCTCTGAAATATATATATATCATACAGAATTTTCGATTCAGGTTCATACCCGAACATTCGACTACCCGTCAACTGCACGGGAGAATCGATATTGTTGCGACATAATATGAAACACGATCGGCCTTCGACGAAGTAGGGCACGCGCGGCCTGTCATTAAAAACTAATAAAATAAAAAAATAAAAAACTGACCCTCTCGTTTTTCTTCGCGAATTAGACCTGGATCAAATCACATTTCGTGACCGACTTATCGCGCGTCTCCGAGACATTCGAGTTGTTCGAATTTCTTCTAGATCAAGTCGGCATCGTGGCTCGCGAAAAAATACAATCCGTTTTCACTCTTTTTCAAATTAATCGTCCGCGGCACTGTTGAAGCACGTCGTTGTCGTCAGTCCGCGTCGATGACGTCAACTCTAACCGCTAAATATCCGTAATAAATCGTTGAAAACCATTCGTATTTTAGTGACGCGACGAGATGGAAAATCGCCATTAATAAATACAAATCGATTTCGATCGTGTTTAATAACATGACTTTATGAATGTGCTCAGGTAAAATTTAATTAGGGAATTCCCGTTTTCAAAATTCCTTTCACCAGCACCGACGATAATCATGTGAGGAACTAAACGTGAAAAATTCCGATCGTCTGCGCATCCAATCAACACTCGCGGTACATAAACAAAACATGATTTTCCGATAACGTCGACGACTGTTGTACACGAGGCACGATTAAAACATGAAAAGTATAATTCATTTTACAACGACTTTACCGTGACTTTTTTCGAGTTACCAAACGGGTTCAATCTTTTTTCGATTTTGATCGAATAACACCTCTTCGCGTTGGATAAATTTGAAACGTTCGCTTTTCTAAAGAATTCAAAACGTCTCGTGCATTAGTTAAATATTACACCTATTACACCGCCAGCGTGTCACGAGTCACGAAAAACATAGAACCAATACTCGTCTTAATCCATTCCGATAAATCAACTTTTCCCGGCAATCTAACACGAAGACTGAAACGTATAAACAGTTAAGGGATCAACAAACGGCAATCCATCAATAATAATACGTCTCTTTTTTTTTTTTTTTGTTATTCATATTTCATAACACGATCCATACGCGTTCAAAAACGAAAACGCTTATGATATTAAATTTTAACGAGAATATTATAGTAAAGTACCTACGGCAAGTAGCTTTTGTAAAGATACCATTTTATTGATGGGAATTCCGGTAAAACGTCATTTAAATAATAGGCGCAATGTATTTTCATCGAGTAGTGTAGCTTAGTATTTTCCCATCTTTGATACTCGATACAACGTTTTGGTCTTCTGTTTTATACTGAATGGCTTTAAGACTATTGCAATAAAATCTTCTTCATTCTTTTTCGAATAGGTACTAAAAAAAAGTACACTAATTGATCACTTTAAACATAAAGGAAACGGTTAATGCAATCTATCCTTGTGTATGACACTGTAATTTGACGAGGAATTGTTTCAATTTTTTCTAATGCACAAAATACTTAACAATTGCTACTAGTGGTGTCACTAATATCCGGATTCCAATACTATTCGGATAACCCGGATATTCGAATCCAAATAATAAACGGATAAAATCCGAATTATCCGAATAATCCGGATATTATTGTTGATTAATTATTTGTTATTTATAAATAAAAAATATTATTATATTGTGTTGATATGTGTATAATGTATATTGTATTACTTATTTATTATGTATTTATTACGTATTAATTATTTTTATAGTTGATTTTGCTATGATTATTATTTATTATAAATGTTAAAATTATTGTTATTATTTAAATATTTAATATTTGCTAAGACATGATCTATATTCTATAATATGAAATAAAACATTATTATAACTACTACCAACTGCATCAACCGTCAACATATTTTTAAAACCGTCCTTTATAATAATTAGATTAGATATATGAACATTTAAATTATTCGAATTATTCGGATTATTCGGTTATTAAATTTTGGATTCGGATATCCGGATAATCCGGATATCCAAAAATCCGGATTTTTGACATCACTAATTGCTACTCATAAAATATAGTTTTGATTAGTAAATGAAAAAAAAAAACAAAAAAATTAAACAAATTCAATTTATACTTAATCCGAAAAAAAAACATTCACGTATACGGAGAATACAAATACTTAATCGATTTACCTATGTGCATTCGTTTCAGTTTAAAACTTTTATGGATTATAGATACGGCCGTAGAAAAAAAAACAAGAGTCGTAATTTAACGTGTATTAATTTATTTTAAAATAAAATTCTTAGAAATATTACGCGATTATTTTTTTCACTCTCAAATGGTTAATGTTTAATAACGTAATCGAAATTAAAATTTAAATAAAACTACGAATCTTTTAAAATAAAAAGTTTTCGCGGAATAATTTAGCATTTCGGTTCCAAGGCATTAAATCGAAAATGCAAAATAAATATTGTTGCGTTGAAAAATTAATTAACTAAAATATAATAATCGGGGAGAAGACGACGGTTTCAGACGACAGTACAAGGGGGAAACATAATCTTTTCTAACTTTGGACGTTGGTGTTTTTAGCCATAGAGATAATATAATCGATAAAACTTGTAAAGTTTCAAAACACGTAGTGATTAATTCTATTCCACTATACAGTTTTGCTCAACGACAACAGAATAACTTGGTGTATTCTTACCGTTTAGCAGTTTTACTGCGAGTTATTCACATCATCGTAAAGTTGATAAATTAAATTAATTCAAAATCCACGTCGAGACTTGGATGGAGTTTTAACGGTTAGGAGTGCCGAAAACAAAACGTCGAAAGAGCAAACTTTAAACGATTCGATAATACGGCTATTTTATTTAATTTTAATTTTTTTATTTGCCATTACAGCGTTACAAACACAAAAGTAAACGATCGTTGAAAACTTTACGAAACAATAATAATAATTATCGAAAATTCGAAATCGGCTCACTCCGTGCGATCGGACCGTTTTGTTTACTGCGATCCAGAACTTCACCTGCACGTGTTTTCACGACGCTCGAGTGCGCGAACACGTGTGAACGGCCGTTTAACTCTTTCATACACGAAGTTTTGAGAATATTATTGACTCTTATCGCACAGACTTACCAATTTTCGTTTTTTTTTTCATTATTTTTTCACATTTTTCAATGTGCAATATCGATCATTAATTCATGCCATGTAGTAATAGTGTTTCCATACAGTTTGTTTGTACCTATTCATTTAATTATTTTCTCATGTAATAATCTTTAACACAATATCTGGAATCAATTAAAATCGGATGATCCAGTAAGCAACAGAGAATGTATAAACTTTCGAAAATAAAGGGTTAAAACCTATATTTGTTCTCCGTCTCGATAACAATAATAATTGGCCGGAGTTCGAATAATTTGATTTAATTTATGAATTTCTTATTTAAAACCCGTTATCGGTGGACGGAGATATCAACCGGCCGGAAACAAAACAACGCGGTGACCGCGACCGACGACGACGTAAAGATGTGGAATTTACCGGTAAAATTTACGTAAAATTCATTAAATTGGTACATTTTGAAGTAGTCCAATATATGATTTGGTAATTTTGTACATTGTTTTTTTATATGTACGTATTGCCGTTCTAGTAACATTTTTCTTATGATTTTTGTTACAGTATTTACACAAATACTTATCACCGTGTTTAATATAGCATTTATTTTTTATTACTTTTGTTTTCATTTTTCTTGAATAGGTACTTTTATAATATAGGTACTTTTCAAGGAATATATTTGTACAAATAATCAGTTATCATAATTATCGATAAATGATAACACTGATAACCAGGGCTGTGAATTTAATGCATTTGCATGTTTTTTTTGCTGCATTGTAGAAGAAAATGGATTTGACCAATGACCATAATACGTTTCGTGTTATTTATAATTCAAACACAAAATCTTATTTTGCATATTTTTGCTTATTTCGTGGGTAAGGGCATATAAATGCATATTTTCATAATTTCTTTAAATAAATGATTTTTTTCTTAATATATACATTTTTTCGATCTATCTGGTCTAAAATTACATTCAATATATTATTATTCTATTTCTCGAAATAATATTATTATTACTATATATTATTTATCTGAAGCTATTGAAATTGTACAAGATGTTTCGACAAAGTTTAGCCAATTAACAGGAACCGCTGGAACTGCTATTAATAAAAAATTACAAACAGTTCTTAAGAATAACAAAGGATTTCAAATTGTTTGTGAAATTTCAAAAATATTAACTGGCGAAGAAGAGAACGTAGGTTTGGATATACCAGAAGGTTTAACCAGTAGCGACATGGCATATTTTAAGTTTGCCCCAATAACATCGGCAGATGTAGAACGCTCATTTTCTTTATATAAAAATATCTTGTCGCCAAATAGGAGGTCTTTCAAGTTTGAAAATATAAAGAAGTCGTTGATTGTACAATGCAGTAATTACTTTAAAGGTAAAATATTAAAAATTGCTCTATTATATATTATGTAGAAATCTGTGCTAAGTATAATATATTTTTTTTTAAGGTCTTGTGCACAATGAAGATCTAGATTAGTCCTATAGGCAATAAATGATATTTTAAATTTATAATATTTCAACTAAAATTTCAATAATTAATAATTATTAATTGCATAATGAAAAAAATAAAAGTTTTTATTAGTTTTTTTTTCGCATATTTTTGAAAAATAGGAGCATATCTTATATGGATTTTAAGAGCATACTTTGCCAGTTTTTAGGACATATTAGCATGCATATTCAATAGTTTTTAAGTGCATTAAATTCACAGCCCTGCTGATAACCAACAGTTAATTTTAAAACGGAAAAATAAACAACGGTTGATTGATCACGCTTATTCGAGCATTAATGTATCTATAGATTATAAACTAAAATACTGAATACAGTGTCTGCATTTTGCTGCCCATACGGCTATTCTGGCTACCTAAATATTCCGCTTATAAAAACATTTAAAATAAGAGGTCACTCAATTTTTTTTCAATGATAAAAAAAAACTCGGTAAAATGTACGTAAATTTACTTTCAACCGAAAATTTTACCGGGTAAATTTACTGAGCTCACATCTCTACGACGACGTGATGCGGGAGTAATTGGTTTCGTACGTCCCGGGCGATATAAATAATATTACAATACACATTATATACTTATTAAAATATTGGACATCTTACACTGCCTCCTTCGAAACGTTTTGCACTGTTGTTCGGATGAGATTTAACTTCGTTCACATATAACTGTACACATAGTCGATTTGAAGTAGAAAAAAAACACATTAAATTATTAATTTAAAAGTTAATTTGAAACTAGATTTTGACTTTTAACTCGTAAATGCCCGGAATTTAGAGTTTTATACAATAACGCTCGTTCGGCCAGTATACACTTGTGATACTGAGTGACTGAGTGACTGAGTGACTGAGTGTATCATTGAGTAATATCCGACCGTTGTATAGTAAAGTATATAGTACTTAACCGTAATATGGTAAAGTTCAAAACGTGTTTGATACGGAAAAGTTCGTCTAGTCGAACGAGGCCTGTGGTCACAGGCCCGTGTATTAAGCCGGACGAGAGTTTCGAACGACTCCGAGCGCACAGTCATGACGCTCGTCGAAAATCACGATCCTGATTGAATCGATTCGACCAGAGCGGTCCGACTCGTTGTTGAGTTGTTCTCCCAACGAAAAATAAATAATTAAACGCGTACGAAAAAAACTTTTTCTCCGTTCGCCGGACGAACACGCGTTTAAACCACGGTTGTCTACCGGTAGATAACCGTGGTTTAAACATATCGTCGCGTCGTGGCAGCGCGGAAGTAATTCCGAAACACACGCACACACACTCGGAGCGCATGAAAAGTTTCAATTATTGTTCCACGCGTCTCTGAGCAGGTCTACGCCTCTTTTGCTTTTCGTTTTTTTCTCTTCTCTTTTGACGATTTCGTCCCCGATCATGCGCGGGTCGCATATAAACGTCGAAACAAAAAATCAAAACGCGCTGCATGTTATTTTAATAACCATCGTTTACTGAATGTAATAATAATAATAATAATAATAATAATAATAATATGAAGTATGTGCGCGAACATATTATATCGTACAACGTACGTTCTTTGACATCCATCTGCGGCCCCCGTACGAAATATATAATATACATATTGACGTCCATTACACGAGTACCCACTCGCGTGAAGGAAATAAAAGCCGACGAAATGTAATTGCAACGTTGAATAATTAAATGTATTCATCAAGACCGTCTATCTCTCTCTCTCTCTCTCTTTTTTCTCTCTCTTTTTCTCTTGCCCTCTTCCCACACCCACTCTTTTCCTTTATACTCACACGTGTGTGTGTGTGTGTGTGTGTGTGTGTGTGTGTGTGTGTGTGTGTGTGTGTGTGTGTGTGTGTGTGTGTGTGTGTGTGTGTGTGTGTGTGTGTGTGTGTGTAACACGTGAATTGTGCGAAAAAGCGTGATAAATAAACTCACTCGTTTCACCTCCGTGCGAGGCTTTCGTGGAGTAATTTACACGAGAGACAAATAACCCCCGTGTTGCACACCGCAGGCACTTCGAGTTTTTCAAAACCGAACGAAACGTCACGCGGTCGAGTGTATATTATTTGTTCAAAAGGTCAATTATGAGAATTGCAGGCTCTCTGCGGGAAAACGCCTCCGACCGAGCCGAATACGGAACACGACGTAGTACAATGCGATTCGCGTAAAAAAAAAAAAAAAAAAGAGAAAAGAACAGAAAAAGAAGAAACGACCCGTTTGTTCAATTTAATATTTGCGTGTATCCAGTGTTGTACAAATATATTCCGTGAATTATCTAGATATAGAAATTTTAATTTATCTAGATGAGATAAATAGATAACACTTAAAATATTTAGTTAGATAATAGATAAAAGATAACCACTTTTATTTAGATAAAAAAACAGATATTTAATAATTTATATTGTAGATCCAACTACCCGAGTATAGCAATAACATTTTGGTTGCATGCATTAATTTTAGACGGTAAGTCTTGAATATCCAGTTCGCGTTTGCATTTAGACGGCCCAGGACTGTCGGTTTCAAATTTATTGTGCTCAAAATTTCTTTTCGGTGGACGAGAAGATGATATACATGTTTATCCATTTCGAATTCATAAAATAATAAATTAACAACTAATATCGACTCAGTAATCACTATGCGTATTCAGCGTATTAGTAGAAAAAAAACAACGGGTCCTGTTTTGTACGAAATTATATCTGCATAAAACGTATAGTCAATATAACACAATAATGTATGTAAACGTTAACATAATATTGTAAATTATTTTTAGCTGAAAATGTTTTTCCCACAATTACGATGGTACCGTCGACGACGAATTTTATGGGGCAAACAATCAAGATTCGTACTTAGCGTGAACCATAGTGTTTATCATCGTGATTGTTTCGTAAATATGATTATTTATTATTATTGTTAAAAACTATATGAATATAATATTACGATGTTCCAGTTTAATAGTTTTAACAGAGCACAGTTTAATTTTATTTTGTGCCAACATTTTTTAAATCATTGACTGAATAATTATCTAGATGATTATTCTCAGATAACCAATTTATTTATCTAGATACGATAAAAAGATTATTAAATTTTATCTAGATAATGCACAACACTGCGTGTGTTATTCGCGTGAACGTCCGTCCGCTGGAAAACCATTCGATTTCGTCATGTCCATTTCGCAGACGGATTTTTCACTCAGTGGTCTCCGAAACGTTAATGTTTCGCGACAGCCATATTAACAAATCCGAACCGATCCGCGTAAAGTTATGACGTGCACGCGCCATTATCACCATACCGCGTACAACTAATATAGTTAACCTAACCCCGCTATACATTTGATGGAAATATTTTTTAGAGCGCACGATGACAGAGCAATAACGTTTCGGTGGATTTCGAATTTAATAACGAGCAGCCAGAGGTACCCGTTGTGCGAATAATATACGTATATTATAGGTATTCATTGTAATTACTATATTTCAACAACGTGCGTGGGCGTATTTGTCGAATTTATTTGGCTAGGCTCGACGCGAGAGATGAACTATTTGATTGATTCACTCAATCCGGTGGTGGTAATACGTTATTCGCGATATTGATTATTATAATATTATAACCTCGTCTACGTGCGACCGGTGAGATTTTTTCCACTTTTTCACTCACTTATCTCACAACGTGACGTCTTATTCAAGTTTGTTTTTTGTATGAATAAAATATTATTATTATTGTTTATTTTTATTTATTTATTTTTTTGAATTTCAAATTAATTTTATTAACGGAATTTTATTCACCGTCTCAAATCTAAATAAAATATATTATAATCTGATATACAATTTTTTTTTTTTTTGTGCTAAAAAAATATAATAATCCCTCACGAATAATATTAATCCGAGAGTCCCGGCGTAAATACGTTTTTATGTTTCAATAAACATCACCACCGTATAATACGCGGGGACGTTCGGAATACCGTATAATGTTTTTGTATACACACGTGTACACGTTTTTTTTTTAAATTTATTTATTTTTATTTCATTTCGGATTTTCTCTTTTAGTATCATCACGCGCAATTGAAGCGCAAAGCCGAGGTATACACTGTGTTACCTGAGTTATACAATAGTACCAATGTTTTATTTGTATTTGTATTTTTACCTTTTTCCCATCAAACTAACGCATTTGCATTTTTATTAAATTCGTTCCGTGTCCGCGCGTTATTACGGCTCACGCTGACTGGTCACACAGTACGCGTCATATACGATACGCGAACGTTTCCGCGACGCGTCGTTCGCGACCGTTCGGCCGAAAACCGTACTCAGCGGTGTCGTGCGAAATCGTCGCGTTTGCCTTGTCCCAAATGCACGTTTTGAATGATGGCCGAATGGTCGATACGATTTAGAGGACCAGTGGTTCTCGATCATTTTTGATGCCGCGCGATCCTCTGTATGGTGACCTATAACGTTTTTATCGGCAACCTAAGATTTTATCAATCGTGATTCCCGACAACGATTATTGCGATGATATTTTTAAAAACTATTTATTTATCATCAATAGATATTATGTCTTTGGTCGTTTTAAATATATATTTGGCATCCTTTGAACGACACAAAGTAAAACGGTTTGTCCCGAGAAACGTTTGGTTTCAATTCGATTTTCACGTGACACCGTCACCGCGTATTACCCGTAATTATACTCGACTAAAATCCCATTAAATCTGTACGCGTTAATAAATTAGTTCTTTTCGGCCTGCGGGCGGACATCAAAGCGAAGTGGAAAACTAATTAAATTTTTTCAATTAAATATGACAGCTATAATAAATATAATAATAATAATATATATATCCGTCGGAAATAATAAACATAAAACACCATTATTTCTTCACTTTAAATTAGTAAATCCGCACGCTATGTATTATATATATATATATATATATATATAAACCTATTATGTGTGTTTATTTTTATGTTTTTAATTTTTAATATATATAATATAAATACAGTTGGCTTTAACCGGCTTAGCGATGAACCAAAGTAAAGGTATTAGTGAGTTCTTTGTTTGGTGAAATTAATTTAAACCCCATAAAATTGCAATTTCAGTTTATTTAATATATTATACTATACTGTGGCCGCAGTGAACTCGACCGTGTAAAAAAAAAAAGAATAAAATAAATTAAAACAACTTAACAGTTACGTTTTATATACCGAAAGTAAGACATCTGTAAATTACTCCGACTCGACGTGTCTTCGCAATTATTGGGTTAACTCTCGCCAAAATAGAAGCGTATACTATTCCTCCCCGCCAACGGGCAATAGTAAATTTAATAGTTTATTTAAATTCGATTACGGTTCTCAATAGGGATATCGCTATATATATTCTGTAAACACGTAGAATAAATAAAATCAACCATACTACCAAAGGTTAAAATCATAAAACCAAACGCAATAAACCTCCGAAGGCAATTTGTATGCGAAAGTTGAAAGAAAGAAAAACGTAAACAGTGTCAAATATGTAGATGTGTGTGTACGTTTGCATAAGAGTCACTGTGGGGAATCGAGGGTTACTTTTACTACCCCAAAAATATTTATTTTCTCTAAAAATACAACAATTGAATTACCGTACTCGGAAATATTACGTTCTATAATTTGTACAACGCGTTGTTTCGCAAAATAGTTCTCGAACATAATTAATTCGTTGATAATACAAATTACTAAATTTAATAAGACAACTGATACCATGGTCAATATTGCTCGATCGCGAGCGTGAAGAATATACGGTATGATGACATTTAAAATCACTTTCGTAGAAGATTTTGACACTCTGTGGTTTAACGTGTTGAAAATCCAGAGTACTACGATGGGTTTCCCCTGCCCGAAATCAAGCATGTCGCATATTATTTATTCGGCTTTTTGTAGTGTAACAGAAATTGTTTTCCTACCCCTGAACAATCACAACCGACTATGTCGATAAACTAACACAACGCATGTCGACTAGGTTAACACGTCTATGGTCTAGGGCCCAGTGCTTCTCAACCTTTTTTGTAATAGGGTCCCCTAAATTTATTGTAAAACTGTCAAGGCCCCCCTCAATCAGAATCATTAATTATTTTTTCTTAATGATATAGGCACTAAATTACATGCACTATTTCTCACAAACAAATTATAAAAACGTAAAGAAAATAAATGTTTTTTAATATATTTTTGAAGCATGTAATCTTATAGTTGTATAAAATTCAAAAAATATATAAACAAAAAAAAATGTCAGGTGTGATGTTTGAAACTGAAATACGCAAGTTAGCTTCTAAAGACTGTTGTGAAATGCATGATCTATGTTTGTTTTTTATAATTTGAAGTTGTGCGAATGCAGTTTCACAAAGAGATGTCGATGCGAAAGCCGCTTTTGAAATTACTCTTGTTGTCGTCATAACCAAAATTCAGGAAGTTCTTTTTCATTGAATTCTACCTAAGCCGCTAAGGTATTACAATGTAATCTACAATGATATCTTCATTTTCGATAGTTTAATGGATTATTATTATTGTTATTATACTTTAATCAGTAATCTAATAACTCTAATGCGAGATAAACTTTCATGATGTATTATATGAAATTGATTATATGAAATTAAATAAATATTTCAAGACCCCCAGTCATATAGCCACGGTCCCCTAGGGGGCCGCGGCCCCCAGGTTGAGAAGCACTAGTCTAGGCCATAGTAATACCACGAATTTTTTTTTTTTTTTTATGTCATTGCGTACAAAAGCGATAGTTATCTGTCCGAAATTCCGTCCAACAATCCATCGATTGATGTTCATATCTCTTCCGTCGCGTTTGAAAAATTTTCCGTAGCTGGTTCTTACCTGCAACAAAATCAAAAAAAAAAAAAAAAAATTATAATAATAAATAAATACTTTTAGACGCGTGTTGTGAGCGGAAAATCCACACGTGCTGCATATTACGTGTATGTATAAATATATAATATAGTTAACAAGGAATATTATGAAAATTTAAATCAACTTAATAAGTCGATAGACGGGAGAAACAACATTAATCGTGATTCTCGTATACGCGAGAAAATCAGCATTTTTTGTTCGACTCGGTCCCTCGTTTCCCTGAATTGAGCACGTGATACGTAACACGCGCATTCGACTCTCATGCTTTTTCACAAAAAAATCAACAATTTAATTTCTGTATTTTCGTGGGGGTTTTTCAATCGCATATCGACTGAAAAACATGGTTCTAAAAGTACGGTATCGAGTAAGTTCGCACGAAAACACGCACCCGTTACATCGTTATGTTTTCTAAACGAGCTCGTGTCGTCGCTCATTTAGCATAATTATTTCCCCCGTTTTTTTCTCTCTTCTGTTTTTAATTTTAATTTTTTCTCGTCACGTCTTATGTCGATCTCGCGTCGCTTTAATGAGTTTCAACGACCTCGTCATTCCGTTTGATCGACGACATTCCACGAGTGTTGTGGCAGAAAACGCGGGTTCTCTTAAACGGTACACATTTTTCAAGCTCGTCCGGGTCGAAAAATCTCGCGCGCGCCCGTTTAATTCACACGCGCGTGTCGTCGAGGTGACGTTAAATATCGTTTTACGCCGTGGCCGGCGCGAGGTTTTCGGTGCCGGATCAACGGTGTTTTCACCGCAGAGGCGCATACATATCGTTTTACATGAGTTGTAATTAGCAATACGCTACGTAATTTTTAAACAAAATACGGGTGATATAATATTTAAAATAAAAAATATAAATTCTCATACTCGATGAGTTAAATCAAAGTTTTCTATTGATTTTTTTTTTTAGTTAATACGTACAGTATTTGAATTTGTCGAGAGA
Source organism: Therioaphis trifolii (assembly GCA_027580255.1). Classification (NCBI taxonomy): domain Eukaryota; kingdom Metazoa; phylum Arthropoda; class Insecta; order Hemiptera; family Aphididae; genus Therioaphis; species Therioaphis trifolii. Next base: position 3,812,875 of record CM050411.1, read on the forward strand.
AAATTAACGGTATGAAAAGTGCCCCCACGTCCTCCCCCCAATAGTCCATCGTTGACGACTCCACTCGAACTAGCCGCACAGCATTTGGGCTCACGTTCAGACGACGCGCGTTGTAAATGATTTGAATTAATGCTGCGGTGATACAACGATTATCTGCGGGTCGGATTTTCACAAGATCTGATCGACGACTTGTGCGACGTTAGTTTTGCGTCACGTCGTATCGTCGCCCAGTCGCGTTATGAATTTTTTTTTTCGACTAGCCGGGTCCGGGTTTTCGGATTCCCGTATCGTGACTCTGGACCGACGACTGCTGTCGATTCAACCGCCGCGACGCGACGAGACGGTAATTTCGCGTTTCACGGCACGTTACGGTCGTCCCGATTTTGTCGGACGAGATCGCATCGGCGACGTAAAGACGGCATCGTCGTTGGTACACGTCACGTGAACGGGTTGTCGAAAAATAAAACCGAGCGCGATCGCAGTCGTCGACACGACGACGGTAAAGGTATGGTCTCTTTGGCGCGACTGGTCGTGGCGACACGTCGTCGTTAATAATTCCTAGTACGACTAATCGTAAAGAACCAACTTTCAGTAAACGACCGGTCGCGCCGAAGAAACCGCCTCTTTAACGGTATTTATTTTTCATTCGCGTGGGTCCGATATAGAGTCGAGCCACATCCGGTGGCAGGATAAACCTTTGAACGTTCCCTGTGCCACGGGAAGAATATGGTCTACATTGTTTTTCCGACCCAGCGGTATCTACACCTATATCGTCTGTTTTCACCGGGCGTGTGCAACAATCACGGGCTTTTTTCCGACGCGAACGTAGACGATCGAAATAAAAATACAATCGTAACGAATCGATCGCCGTGCTATCGTGTATTTTTTACATTTTAACTGTTCGTTTGAAACGCGAAGCTCCCCCGCCCGTCCCTAAACCATTAGCGCCCCCGGACGATCGTCTCCGACTCGACCGGCCCCGGGCACCGGCCACGGGCGTGCTATCCCGTGACGAAGAGAACACGCGAAAAGGAAGAAGAGGGAATTACGCAAATTCTCTCACGTCTCGTCCGATCCCGACGTCGGGTCGGCGTTATTTATGGGCGGGCGTACGGCAAGGGTCCGCGTTCGATAATAACACCAGGTCCGGCGGCGGTCAGGGCTCGGGGGACTCGGCTCCGGTACGATCGGCCGGACGTCGGTACGGTCGTTAATGGCGAACCGTAGCGTGTTTACCGCACGTGACGCGGTCCGATAACGTCAGTCGTCGGGCGGCCAGGTCAAAAGAATCGCGTCGGATCATCAATTTTTGACGGGACCGAGACGATTCGCGTGGAAAACCGATTGCGAACAAAACCGGCAGGAACGAGGGGAAAAAATAACAATCGATTTTTACGCGTTTCGCGTGTGATCGTCAGGCGTCACGGACTCGACGAGCAGTCTACTCTACTCATCGATCTTTTTGATTAAAGACGATTGACCTACGATTGTTCGATCGATAATCAAACAATAATTGTTTGACAACGTGACAAATCGGTGTACATGCATATAAAATATAATTTTGGTTGTACTCGATGAACAGACGGAAACAAAAATGTTTTCGCCGTAATTCGGAAAACGCGATTCGAAAACTACTCGAGCCGTGCACTTAAAACGAGTCGGAAAATCGTCACGACTCGAGATAAACAGAAAATGAGCTTTTTTGACGTTGACCCTTCGTGCGACGCACGAACGTCGTACGTAATCCGCACAGAGATTTGTACACGAACGCGGCGCGGCTGCTGATGAATAACATTAAATCTCCAGTCCGTTTCGTTATTTCTCTTTCTCTACTACCGTCTCTACCTCTATTGCTCTCTCTCTCTCTCTCTCTCTCTCTGCGTCTTGATATCCGTGAGTCTGCGTGCTGGTGTGGCATTTCTCGATTTTTGCTGCGACGCGCAGACCGACGGAAACGCTTTATAGTACGCAAACACACGCACACGATTTCGTAGTAGTAGTGCCGTAGCCGAGAAACGGATATTAAAACCGTTCGCGCAGCGAACGTCGTCTCCTGTGCCCCTCGAATTCTCGACGACGACGTGTTTGCACGACAAATATAATTACGGCGAGGGCACGTGTTGCCGTGCGTGCCCCCGTCGCACGGGATATTGTTGTTGTACAAACAGACGGCGACGCGGGTGCGTGTGTGTACGTCCGGGAGTAAAAACGACGAGCGATTTTCACGTCGGGCGCTCCTCGCGGACGGGCCGCCGCGCGTAATTGAACCGACGGATTCTCGCGAAAATGTATAAATGAAAAAAAAAAAAAAAAAACTGAACGATTCAATCGGCTGCCGTGGATCGCCGGGTGGTCGATGTTTCGTACCGTTGAACCGGCTCGCTGAATGTTTTATTCCATTACTCGTGTAAAATAGGGTGACCATACGTCCCGTATTATACAGGATTGTCCCGTATTTTCACTTTGTGTCCCGTTGTCCCGACAAAAGTTATACGGGACGCATTTTGTCCCGTATTTTCAAGTAGGTCCCATATTAATCCCGTTTTTCTCTTCATTATTAATTTATAAATTCTACGATATTTTTGTATCACAATATTCATTAGAACATATTTGAAATCTATACTTATCAGCATTATTTTTAGATTCTTGTCTTGACAATAAATTATTATAATTGCTGCGGGTAGAAAATAGAGAACTAATAATATCACATCATTATCGACAACGTTAAACCAAAGATTATAAATACAAATGGTATAACGATAACGTACAAAATGTTATTGATATTATTTTATTGATGTGCGACGTCGTCTACCAAATAAGTACAATTCGATGAAATCAGTTCAGCACAAAAGTATACAAAAACATCAAAAGAAGAAATTTACCTGCCATCGTCTTCAAAATAATTTTTTTTTGGATTTTTGTCTACATGTTATACTTATTAATATTTTTATTTTATTTGTATTTAAAAACTATTATACAGCATACATTTAATTTTTTTTTTTTTTTTAATATATTCAGTTAAAATTAGAATTCCCCCTTTTTTTTTTTTTTTTTTTAGTAACTTAGTGTCCCGTATTTTTATTTTATTCTTATGGTCACCCTAGTGTAAAACGTTTTGATGTTTTAGAACGAGTAATCACATTCGTATAGTTACATTGTCGGCAAAATCAGACGTATCATCCCAGAGGATAAATGATTATTTTTGTTCGAATTAGAACCTAACCGCTTCACTTTTTAAAACTTTATGTGCACGAACTTTTATTGGTTTTATAAGAATCATAACATTGCCTCATCAATTTCCAAAAAAAAAAAAAAAAAAAAAAAAAAAACAATTCTCTTTTGTAACGTTATTTTGTACGTAGTACTAAATCATCAAAAGAAATCAAAAATTTCAAAACTTACGATTACATAAATGAAAAAATAGTAAAACATAATTTTTTCGTAAAAACACCGAGTATTACGTTTTATAACATTGGTTTAAAATTTCTCAAACAAACTTGATGAATAGTTTAGTTTCGTGAATAATCAAAAATGAATTTTGGGATTATATTTCAAAGCGCGGTGTGTGTGTGTGTGCGCGCGTTCGTGTAATTCAGGCAAACTCCGATACGAAATTCTGGTTCCGCCTACGGGTGCGATAGGATTTCACGTGCTTCGCGACATAAACGCGGAACAACAGGGTCGAGTGTATCATATTATAGCCACGCGACGGTCTAGTTCTGAGGCCAGATAACGCCGCCGTGACGCGATAAATCATTACGTCGACTCGGCGGTACGACCGTTTTGGCGGGAACTTCAAAATACGACCGTCGCGCGTGTCGCACTGCAATAAGATACCACAACCGACACGCACCGCTCCGGGGGGGGGGGGGTAGATATCGAGGTCTTCGGGGGCGGCAGTTTATAATTACACGTCGTGCATAAACTTTATACGTGTTCACGGCTTTCGCGGTATATTTCACGGTCTGGTCCGATAATAATAAATAAACGCCACGAGCGTCCACCCCGACGTGATTTCGAGACGTTTTTCTTATTTACGCGCGGCGGCGACGACGACACGTGGACGCGAGAGATTTATTCGAAACGACGCGACCGCGCGAAAATCGACGGAATCCCGAATTTTCAACCTCGAATACTCGAGAAAACGAGCACCCGTGGTGCTTATTTATCGAAATATGGGTAGCAGTGGGTTTTCTTTCAAAATTGTTATGTTAGTGAAACGAATGATTTATTGGCGGTGCTTATTAATTAACTAACTAATGATTTTAGCTTTTTTTTTTCAGCTCACCCTTTTTAGTACACTTAACTGTGTCTGAAAGTGTTAGTCGGCGACTCAACAGATCGGAAATAGCATGTAGACGGTTCTTCGATGGTTAAGGTTTTGTTTCCTCCCGACAGTTTTTCTAGGCACGGAGTAAAAATGCCGAAAAACCGAGTAGAAACGGTAAGATTGACCGAAAATGTGATTTTTACTAAAACGGTTTTAGCTATTTGGTAATTACTCCAAAAGTAACATTGCTCGAAAATTAAAATATCGACCACGTGTTAAAGACATATTGCTACATAGTTTACGAAAGTTTTGAGAAATAAAATGACAAATTTTTGGCTAAAAACAGAACTTTGAAAATACTTTTTGATGAATATTTTTAATTATTGCCAAAAATCAAATACGATTATACTCATACATTTAATTAACGACGATGAACAAATTTCAAAAATCGTGACAGGTTTTATTTTTACATAAGCGTGTAAGTTGATTACTTCACGATTTTTACTGAATAAACTGTTTTTACATACGTTTTCAACTTTAAATGTACATGAAAAAGTATTGGACCATCTAATCACTATGAACCATTATAATCATTATTGAGTACAGATAGAATGACATGTTTAAAATCATTTGGTAAAAAAGAAGTTATACCTTCGGCAAATTTGTTCAAACGGTTCGATAAAAAAAAATCATTAGACCAGCAGCTCTCAACCCATGGTACGTGGAAAGTTCATAAGTGGTACGCGATGAAAATCTCCTTTTATAAAAAAAAAATTAGAATGACTCATTATATTTACAAGCTCTACGGTTTCTAATCTCTTTTGTGTCAACGTATCTGTACGAAAATACTTTTTCCCACTTATTGAACACAAAAAAATAAACATAGAAATAAATTAAACGTAGAAAGTGATTTGAGGCTTTGAGTTACAAATATGGAGCTCGATATAGACGTCATCGTCCGTTCAAACACCAACCGTCGTACTGAATTATAAAGTAAACCATACTAGGACTGTGCGATTATTTTTTTCCCATAATAATCGATTATTTTTATAATTTTCGATTATAATCGATTAATCGAATATTTTGAGACTACTGTACGATTATTAATCGATCGACGAATAATCGAATAGTATTCGATTATTCGAATACTCAAATAGTATTCGGATTAATCGATTAACCGAATAATCGTCGAATTATAATTTACAGTCAAATACTCAATAATGTTGTAATAATAGTAGGACTGTGCGATTATTTTTTTCCCATAATAATCGATTATTTTTATAATTTTCGATTATAATCGATTAATCGAATATTTTGAGACTACTGTACGATTATTAATCGATTATTCGATTATTCGATTACTATTCGATTATTCGATTATTCGAATATTCGATTACTTATCATTCGTTTAAAACAATCGATTAATCGAATAATCGATTATTATAATCGATTAATAAAAATAATCGCACAGCCCTAAACCATACTAATAATGATAATATTTGTACCTACATATTATTATGTAATTTAATTTGTTTTTATTCATTCAATACGTATGTTCCTGATAAAATGAAATTCTATACATACCTATATAAAAAAAAAAAACGTTTAAATTATTAAAAAGCAAAAAAAAAGCGTCAGGTGGTACGTAAAAATTTTCAAACTGTGTAGGTGGTACGCGAATATAAAATGATCGAGAACCGCTGCAGTATAGACGATTAAACGAAAAACAATGAAATATAATATAAACGGTATACTTTTTATCTGAAACTTTGCTCCGAATCGTTTGGCTAAAAAAAAAAAAAATATTTATTGTTTCCTTAAAGCGCAACACTTTCCACTCGTCATCATGTGGTCCGAGGAGCGAAACACAGTCTATATAGTGGGAAGTACGTCCTTTAGCGATTAAAATTTAGGAAGCGTCGAGAAAAAAACGTACCCCCTACTATACCGCTCGATAATATTATCCGAAAAGGTTACAAAACTCTCACGGTTCCGCGAAGTGACTGATTATAATAATATTATTCGTAGATTATTTCACCGTCCCGCAGATCTGGTAAGCCGATCGACCACGACGCGGCCTCGTCATAGCACGGTGTCGTGTGTTTTTCACGCCCGCCTAGCCGCGTTTGTGTGTTTAGATTATCAAATCCATTTGTTGGGCAAACATAAGACACGCTTTTGTGGACTTTCGTTTTATTTTTCCCGATTTCAGCTACGTCGAGGAGAAAAAAACAAAACGTTTTTGAATTATTCAAAACGAGTCGTATATTCGAGACTACTCTCGCGCGGCACCGTGCGTTTTCGAAAGCCGTGATTTTATTTTTCAGACGTTTAAAGCCAATGTCTAACCGTCGACAAATACATTTTCGTTTACATTCTGGCCGTGTAAGCAAATATATTCCGCGGGCGCGCTTTGCGTCGCCGTATTATTCATCATATTTTTCACGTCTCTGAAAGACGCGTTTTAAAAAAATTTTTTTTTTTTACCGCATGAGACCCACAATACGTTTCGACTCGACACTGCGTGACCGTCCGCGTGACGCATATTATCACGAGTAATATTGTAATATAGACGTAATAGTGTTACGTGAAACGAACGCATTACGATCGGACCAGAGGAGGCATGACGCACATTAGCAGGGCCGTGGAGAGAAATTAAGGACCCCAGGGACAAACTTATCCAGGCCTCTTACCAACATCGGTACGCAGTGGTAACGTTATCGAATCGTTGATCACGGTTTTTCCTTTGAAATATTATTTTATCTACGTTTCTTGCTAATTTTGATGAAATTCAATGAACTTTATCATATTTTGGCCCGTGGTTTTGTGCGGAGGTGGTCCGGCGGGTGGCGGGCTTTATAAATACACAGCATAGTGATTATAATATCGTGATACACACGTGTTAAGCATATCGAAGCCTGTTATTATTTATTTAGATTACAAATAAATTTATTCCGTCAGTTTGTCATTGTTTAAATCTAAGTTACTATTTAGAAAGACCAAAGAGAAACTGTACACAATATATCTAAGACCAATTGCTACTTATGGTTGTAATACATGGGCCACAACTGGAGGGGACTACAAAAAACTCCTCGTCTTCGAGAGAAAAATTCTGAGAAAAATTTATGGATCTGTTTTCGATGATAATGAGCAAAAATGGCTAAGGAGGACAAATGAGGATCTGAAGAATCTATATTCAAAAGAGGACATAGTACAGTTCGTAAGGAGTTCAAGACTTGCTTGGGCTGGGCACGCGTGGAGAGCTGATGGGTCCCTCATAAAGATGGTTACGGTGAATCAAATAGATCTGAAAAGACCTAAGGGACGCCCAAGGCAAAGATGGCTAGATGCAGTTAGAAGAGATATACGTAGAGGAGTTAAAGCCGGATTGGAATGGAAACTTAGATTTAGCCTACGCAAGAGATGTATGGAGAGAACTGGTTTTAGGTGCAAAGAGCCCAAATGGCTCGTAAAAGCTAAAAAAAAAAAAGTATGCGCCATCGTTATTATGTGTTTGATAATGCACTTTTTTACTTACGTTTTTACGTGAACATTTTTAGAAAAATCCTCAGCTTTAGAAAAACAAACGAGCGGGGGCTGTCATATTTTTTTTAAAGATTTTTTTCAAGCGCGATTATATTAAATAATAAATCTGGATTAAAACACATGACATTTTGTCGCCATGATAATTCAGTTTAAAAAAAAAAAAAAACGTCGTTTCAAACCGTACGTAAATTGTATTGTAGTCGTGATAGTAAAATGTGAAAATGTTTTACTGAGAACCTTTACGGAGCGTAGTCGCGTTAAACGAATCACTCTGCGCGTCGAATGGAATAATATCGAAAAATATGGCGAAAATAGAAAAAAAAACGGGGGGGGGGGCTAGAGAAATGATGACTAAGCTCACGTTATATGTTCATCGGTCTGTATTTCGAGGACGCCGCCGTTTCGGTGCGGCGTCGGGCGAAGTACAATTCACCGCCAGACCTCATTATTATCATACCGTTTTTACGACTGGCCATTACTTCAAAGACGACGTATTATGTCCTGCGGACTTAACAGATCGACAAAAATACTCGAGCATCGGCAGGAAATTCTATACGGAAACGCCGAAATCGATAAGTCAAATGTCAGAACGTTGTTGTCGCCGAGGGTTTTTTTTTCCACCACCGAGTTGTTTTTTAGGAGAACGAGAAACCGACTTCGCTGTTTTCGAAATTATACGAAACGCGACGCTCCGAGTGTTTGGTATGATATAGTTTGGTGTGAAAAGAAAAATCCGTAAAAATCATCTCGAAAAATAATCGAGCTATTACCACCGCGGGTATAGTTCAGTGTTTCTCAAACTGGGAGCCGCGCACCCCTATAGAGGCTATATGACTGAAATAGGCCGTGAAATATTTATTTTTTCTAAAAATATTTTCGTTTATTTCGGTATTTAACAACCCCGACGTACGGTTATGTATATGTTTATTATTAATATAATTATTTATCATAAGTTTTAATAATTTATTCGTGTGAAATAGAGCACGTAATTTTAATATGTAATTAAGGAAAAATAATGATTTTGATTCGGGGGGCCTTGACAGTTTTACATTAAATTTAGGCGGGGTCTATGACAACAAAGTTCGAGAAGAAGCACTTGTATAGTTGATTTAAATTGAGAAATAGCTTCTGCTGTTTTTCGCAGAAACGATGGAATATTGAATCTTCTGTTTAAAAACCATAAATTACGTTATTTAAATCAGCGTTCCATTGTCGTTTGTTGTCTTGACGAACGCGTTGTGCAGTTTTGGTTTCCACCTAAACGCTATGCGTTCAATCTGAATATTCAAATAGCCTTAAGTACTTATCTGTAATTGAATGACGACGATATTTTCAATAAGGAGAACGCCGCCGTTTATTTTAAATTAGTTTATAGTTTTTAGTCGTATACTGATTGAAAACCTGCCACTAAGGAAAAACCTATAAAGTTCATACGTCATCTAGTGTTATTATTATTATTTTTTATTTGACGCGCCCGTTATTCACGAGATATCAATTAACAATTGATTTAAAAAAAAAAAAAAAAACGTTTCGAAAAAAAAATACGATCGGTATATTACGCGTAAACAAAGTCAATCGTGAATAATATACCCGGAGTATTCAAACAAAGTGAATTTTCGTCGTATCAAACGTTACGACGTATCGTGCAGAGTGAAATCGTATTTATATATATTTTTTTCAACCCGGACGAATTAAATAACCGATACGAGTCTTGGCGAACGAGCAGATTTCGCACTCGATACGCACCGAAAAGAAACCTAACCGCAGAGGTATCGGAATAATATTATGTATCTCTCGTACGACGACACCGGTCGTATTAACGTGACGCGTGTTCCGACGCGACTACTCGTTTTGTGTTCTCGTCTGAAAAATTCAATTAACCGACACAATCCACGTTTTTCGTCGTGTAAATACGATTATACCGTTTCGATATGGACTTCCGCGATATGAACTCGTCCTTCGTTCCAACTTTGACTCCTATTATTTATTATTCCTCTTTTGATTTGAATTCGACTGCGCCGTTGTGCGCGCAGGTACGCCGTGATCTGCTGGAGCGTTTGTGTTATGAGAACGACTATGACGCGCACCCCTGACTTCCGGTCGGAAATCCGGGAGCGAAACTTTTGTAATCGTCTGACCCGTTCAGCAGTGGGTCGTTTGCTATTTGAAAAGTTTCCGATACCAAATGCCCGAGAGTTTGTCTTCCGAGGGTCAGCTGAACGATTTTTGATCCGAACACAATAGTGGACGTTATTATGTATACCTGTACGGTATGATAATATTATAAAACCACGTATTGACGACCGAGCGCTGGAAATATACAATAACCGTTTCATCATCTCACGGATTTCGCCAACGAATGAAGTGTACGAGAATTCGTCCGGACGAGTGTCGGTCGGCATCGTGAATCATTGATATCGTAAAATCGCGTTGAACGCTAGTTGGTATATTTTTTTTTTCCCCCAATGATAACTAATACACGGTATATGACGATTTTATCAAATAGTAGCAATTATTTTGTACGACGGGTGAATATTGCGAAATGTGAATTATTTCACACCGGGAACGAGTTCCACGTTCGTAATAAGAAATTTAAATAATATTGGAGTATTTAAATCGATGCTCTTCCAACTGCCAGCCAGCTAATAAACGAATACACCGTTAGTTCTCGAAGTGATTAAAATATATTTCGAGTGAAAAAATACAAATTGAAAATCAAACGTATTCGTTTGATTGAACGAATAGTTGAAAAAAAAAAGTGCTGTGGATTTGAACACTATTTAAGTCTCTGAATTATTATTATGTCGATCAATTTCCAATAAATTGTCCGTATAAATAAATAAATAAATAAATAAATATCCGATTTCTATTTGTCGTTGAAACACAAACTTTTATACTTCGTAGAGAATTCTGACGTTTTTTATTATTTTTTTTATTTCGGTCCATATATTTTACGCACAATTTACATAGCGTTTCTATACACGTGGTTACAAAGAAATTATAACACAGCAATCAATGCCAATAATCAGATACGTCCGACACTATATAGTTGGGCGACGTCTCTTTTCCCGTAATTTTCCTTTTCGATTATTTTTCATTCTTATTGTTATTTCTTTTCATTATAATTATTTTTTATCACTCGATCCGGATTAGACGGTACGGAAATTCTTTACCGACGCGTCGGACACGGTCACGACGGGGTGGCAAAACGTCGAGGACGGAGGTGGCGTGGGAAAAAGGGGTGGACGTATTGTAACGCGCGACGAAAGAGACAGACCGATCGCGACGACGATGGTGGCGTCCAGATGGGTCGACGGGAAACGCGACTGCACGTGTTATCGAGAGGTGGCGCGTGTAGATTTGCGGCGTTACACGAAAGACAACGATGCGAACCGTAGTAACAGTCGACGCGCGTAAACGTTAAATCGCAGTGATTATAAGATCGGTGTTTCTTAAACTGCGTTCCGTGGAACCCCGAGGTCCCGTGGACAACACACGAGGGTTACGTAAAACTTGAGTGTTTTTCACAAAAAGCTGTTATATATATTATATAACATATATTTTTTATTATTAGGGCTGGGATTTCGATGCACTTTGCATTGTTTTCCAAAGCTTTCTGTGCAATGCTCGTCTTGTCACAAATTTGTTTTATGTTCATTTGAATGAGAATAAGAAAGTTTATTTTGCATTTTTTTTGCATTTTTTGTCATTTTTTAGTTTTTAGGTCATTTTCTTAATTTTTTAGGGCATTTTAGAGTTTTTGGAGCATTTTTTCAGTTTTTGGAAACCAAGTGTATGAATTTGAAATTTTATTTTAAGAATTTTACACCAACATGGTTTTTAAATAAATATAACTGATTATAAGTAGGTAACTTTTTTTTTAGATTTATACTAAAACTACGTATTTACAGTTTACACTTGTATAGATTTTTACAACGCATTTTTTAAAACTTTTTAGTGTAATTTATACTAAAATTATTAAAACAAAAAAATTTTTAGATCATAAAAGCATTTTTTTAGGGCATTTTTCGGGGTTTTTTAGGGCATTAAAATCCCAGCCCTATTTATTATATATACATTTACAGTTTTGATAATCATACGAAGAATTTATACGAAGGTTATTTAAAGAAATTATGATTTTGAATAATTTTCGAAAATTCCGCAGGAATACATACACGCGAGAAAAACAGTGTTTTGCCAACGTTTTGACAAAAACAGAATATAGGTATCGCCAGTGGCGTATGCAAGGGGATGTCCCAAGAGTACTGAACCTTCCTCCGGAAGAAAAAAAATCAAATCGATAAATTTTTAAAACCTAAGCCGTGTTAAACATTCATAGAGGTGAAGAAATCACAGTGGACGATGTCATAGACGAGTTATCTAAATGTAAAAAAAGAAAAGGTTCAACTGTATTTTGTAAATTTATCAGTACAGCAAAAATAATTTTGTGAATTTATTCTGTTAAAAAATATTTCATGATAAATTTACTGCTATGATAATCATATGAAGAATTCAGATTATTTGAAAAAAAAGGAACATTATGATTTTGATTAATTCCCGAAAATTCGTCAGGAATGCTAATATTTTTTTAATATTGGACCCCATACCCCAAAAAAGTCGAAAATACGCCACTGCGTACTGCAACGTACTTGATTTCGACACGACGCGTCGTGAGGACGAGAAGTCAACGCTCATCCATACTGCTTAGTATCGAGTATATAAATAGTATATTTGATTAAAAACAGTACCACACAATATCTCATTAGTGTTACGATTCCCGACAGTTCCGATTGGTTTTTTTTTTTTTTGATTTTGAAAATATTTCGCGAACAAAGTAAACATACTGTTATTATTTGAAGCGGTCGTAATTTTTGTTGCTGAATGTAACCGAGGGTTTCACAGTGAAAATAGATTCATCTAGTAAAAAAAAAAAAAAACACATCGAAAAACGCCGGAACAACAGACGAACGACTCGAAGAAATCGGCGTGAGGGTAGGAAACTTTTGCCGACCGCGTGAGCTCTCGAAACGCCACGGACGAGCCGCGTGAGTAGTCGTAGTCACTGTTTTCACCGTCGACGGTCAAAGTTCCCGTGTAGTTCGGCGCGACTCGTGATTGATGATAAAAATAAAAACAAAAAAAAAACTGTAATAAAATAACAAAAAAAAAAAAAAAAAAACGTACGAAACGTCGTCGCGGACACGATGACGAAGCGCGATCCGAAGTTTGATTAATGAGGGGTCGGCCAGGAGCGTGCGCGCGCGCGAAACACACGTCGTCGTTTAGGCGATGACGAGGCGCCGGTTCGCGAGTCGGACGGACCGAGAGAAGACCGACGGACGACGGACACCGCACGCGGATCGTTCGACAGACTTGTTGTGCCCGGCGGTGATTTCCCGGTTTCCCGGACGCATGATTCGTCGACACGCATGGTTCGTCTATACCAGGTCGGCCGCCTCCCAGTTTGTAAATATCGTAAATATTTACACACCGGAGACGTAACCGGGATATGATTTCCTGGCGGGGGGAGATGGGGGGGGGGGTGATCGACTTAAAATAATGTTTTTACTTATCGTCTATACCAGCGTTTCTCAACCGGGAGTCCGCGAAAAAAAAAAAACGTAAGGGCGGAAAAAGTGAAATTTGTTGTATTCGATATATTTTGTGATTGTGATTTGTGAAATATTGTCAATCGGTTTTTCTTATTATATGATATGAGTGTGTATAGGTATAGTAAGAGTTTAATATAGGGTGACCATAAAAATAAAATAAAAATAAGGGACACTAAGTTACTAAAAAAAAAATAAAGGAAATTCTAATTTTAACTGAATAAATTAAAAAAAAAAAAACAAATTAAATGTATGCTGTATAATAGTTTTTAAATACGTCCCGTATAACTTTTGTCGGGACAACGGGACACAAAGTGAAAATACGGGACAATCCCGTATAATACGGGACGTATGGTCACCCTAGTATAATATGAATTATTATATCTGCAGTGAGTTCAGACTTACGGGTTTACCTATCGACTGTGGGACCAGATTTAAAAAAATTAAGTGCTAGCAAACAAGCCCAAGGATCACATTAAAACTACATTTTTAACTTCATGTCTTATATATATATACAGTAGAAGCCGCTTAAAACACGGATAATTGATACAATCGCGTTATTGAAACAAAAAGTTCCGGGACGGACCGACCGTACATTAGATTATTAGAACATTGAAAATAAATCGGATTATTGAAACATCACATCGGTTATTTGAAACAAATTTAGGCACATTTTAGAAGCTTTCAGGAAATTGTAGAAGCTCTAAATGTCCTCAGAAGTGTCGTACAGCATCGTGTGGATGAAATAGGTTTTGAACAGCAATACTCGTATGAAAATATGGTCATGGAGTTACTCGACGCAAAAAAAAAACGAACTAATATAGATAAAAATTTTAAATTATATAGTAAAATATATACATTTGAACATACTTTTTAAATTATACAATATACTTACATAGATAAATATACATAAACACATATATTTTACGCGTATTTTTCATTTTTTTTTTTTTTTTTCATAGTACAAACCAAACCAATCGCTTATTAGAAACAATCGGTTTAATGACACATTTTACCTTGGTCCCAAAGTGTTTCTAATAAGCGGCTTCTAGTAGCGAGAGATACATTTTTTGGCACATGCCGATTAAAATAAATAGACGTTTCCAAATTTTTTGGATTTAATTATTTTATTTAATTTTTGTTAATTCGTATTTATCTTGTGCGGAAATATATGACTAAGTTGACATTTGGGTGGTCCGTAAAATAGTGGCGAGAGGTCAAGGGGTACACGAATGAAAACATGTTGAGAAACAACAATTAACGTTTAACATTGACAACATGTAATTAACACTGGATAATACGCTCTATGTTCCCGGATAAGACGCTTGTCTTGTTAATGATGTTAATATAAAAATACAAAGTATACAATTTGAAGAAATACACGTCATGCATCTCACTAATAATATCGATAATGAATAATGTGTACGTGTACTTGTACTGGTTATCAGACGATAATATTCACGATTAGATATGACACACTACGAGTACACACGGCTATTCATGACATCGGAATATAATCAGATATGGCCGCGGTTTACGAAAATAAAATTTGGAGAAATTTGAACGGATTGTACTGTATATTATTGTGATAATATCTATCACTATGATATTGCAATAGTCGTACACGTGATTGATGCAGATTTAATAATAATGGGCATAAATTACACACACACACACACACACACACACACACACACACACACACACACACACACACACACACACACACACACACACACACACACACACACACACACACACACACACACACACACACACACACACACACACACACACACAACAAATTCTAGTTTTTACCTCACAGTAAATCTTGTTTTACCCCTCGAAGGGTAATTACCCCTGGTTGCAGGGGCGGACTCAGGGGGTGTTTAGGAGGTCAGCTGACCCACAGTTATTTTCTCAATTAAATGTGGCCCCTCAAAATGATAAACTACAGAACATTTTTTTTTTAATATGTGTTATACTAAAATAATTTGTAAAAAATAATAGTTGTTAAATAATAATTATTTATAAGCTATATTAAGGCCCAAACATATTTCTATAAAAACATAAGTTAAATTGAATTTTTATATCAAACGTGATATAAATTAAGTAAATCGTGGGCACAGCGAGCGACTTTGTAATACATAGTTGGTTGAAGCTTCTACACAGTGGCCTCTCATAAATGAGGCAGATCCACAGATCTAAAATCCTCGGTACGCCACTGCCTGGTTGGGAACCACTGCTCCAGACTAATCACGAGAATCGACGCCGAACCCTTCGGAAAATATAAAAATACTTGTTTATTTCGTTCACCGAATCTGCACCAACGCCCGAGGTCATATTATAATATCGTCGTATTATCATTGTCTTTGAGTCCGCCGCCACAAAGCCGTTTCCGTGCGAATAATTTCGCGTCGGCGTACGGCCTAAAGCGGCGCGGTGTACTTTACGGGTAGCGTCACGGTCCGTTCGGCCGGCCCGCGCCAGCAGCTACCGCCAGACAAACACCACCACCCGACAAACACCCCCGTCCGACAAACACCCCCGCTCGACAAACACCCCCACCCGAAAAACACCCCCGCCCATACGGTCATTGTATTCGCTACCCGACCGTAGTGCCGTCCGGACGTAAAACAAAGACCGAGAGAAACAAAAGAAGAAAAAAGAAAAACACGAAAATCGGACGTACGCTTTTTAATGCTTTCGGTGCCACCGCGTTAAATAAATATTCAATATTACGTACTTTTAACTCACGTGCCACTCTAGAGTTCCACACTGTCCGGAGACTGTAAGACGGACAGATTTTGATCGCTGAGTACGACTACGCGAAGACACGGATAGATCAATTGATTTTCGTCGTCGATCGTTTAAGATTGAATTCGTGAATTCGAAAAACGGCGAATTCTCACGACTTTTGAAACGGGTAAAAATAAGAGTTTCCGGTCCGTCACGATGTCGCGGCACCGTCACAACGTGCAGGCGATAAGTAGACGAATCGTATTGTAATATTCGCGTTTACATCACACAGAGTACCTCACCAAACACCGTGCGGTTCGACCGCGAATAGTATAATATCGATTTGAACTATATCGCATGTACGTATAATTCAAAACAATAGTAGGTAAACATTTCGATTTTATGAAAAAAAATTATCAGTAAGTTTGCGTTCGAAATTTCTCGAGTTTTGAGTTTTTTCAAATGGCAACCGATATTTACAACATAATAATATCGTGAAAGTTGGTATATTTGTGTTGTTGAAAATTTCGATATTTCGATTTGTATTATTGGACTAATAATAATTTCAAGTCAAAAGATACGAGCATAAGTTTACGACTTGATGAATTTAATATGAGCTCGAGTCTAGAGCAGCGAAAGTAGTGTACATTTTCACACACTCCACCGGTTTTCTTTTCCGATGATCTTCAATCAAAACTTTCATACTTCCAAAGCTATTGGTCCAATCACAGGACATTCAAATGTAAAAATCTGGTAAGTGAGATGATGGTGGTACAAATTCGTCCTTAGTCCCTTCGGTCTTCGGACAAGATATTGTTGATGAATGTACGTATTAATGACTCATTTCTTTAGTATAAAACGATTCTGAGCAAAGCTTCAGTGTAATATAATATATTATTGATAGTTTCGTATAAGAATAAACTTGTATTAAAATTTCAGAACTTTCTAACAAATACTCAATATTTCATTAGAAATAAACTTAAAAGAAATCAGACAATATCGTAAAAAATCGTATAATAATTTATTAAAGTGTGTATAAAAAAAAATCCTGAGTCACGATTTTTGAATTTTTAGGTAGGTATATGAGTAAGG
Source organism: Therioaphis trifolii (assembly GCA_027580255.1). Classification (NCBI taxonomy): domain Eukaryota; kingdom Metazoa; phylum Arthropoda; class Insecta; order Hemiptera; family Aphididae; genus Therioaphis; species Therioaphis trifolii. The sequence goes on from CM050411.1 coordinate 3,830,131, forward strand.
TCATATACAATTTTTAGAACTTTTTGTCAAATATTTAAAATTATATTACATAAAAACTTTCAAACAATTTGGTAAATTAAAAGTTCTATATTTAAGTCAAAAGTGCTTTAATTGTTCTGAAAATTTTGTCCAATATAAAAAGGTATGTATTTGATATTGGATAAAATTTTCAAGTCTCTAGCTTCAATACTTTTCGATTTATGACTAAATACCTAAAATCTGAACAGTGAAAATCTCGTTTACGGCGGATTTTTACCGATTTTACAGTTTTTACTCAGTTTTTCGATCATTATTCTTGATTACTGGAAAAACTATGGAGATTTTGGAAAAATGACCTCTCTAAAGTACCATCTCAGTTCAATTTCAAATCTAAAAAATTGCTGGACGAAACTTTTGGACAAGGATTTCTATACAGAAAAAAAAAAAAAAAAAAAAAACATCATTGTAAAACCATAAGATCCTTCGCTTCACTCAGAATCTAAAACTTAGAAAATAAATAAAAAATATTAAAATATAATCATTATATTCTCGTTCGCGATGTCGTTATAATTACACTTACAAACAGAGGTAACCGTAAAATCAAATGAAAACAATCACCGCGAATCGCGCTGTGAAAATGGCAGTAAGGTGACTCGTGACTGCAGGTACGCGAGGCGACCCGAGTGACGAAACCGAGTGGGCGGAAAGTCGATTAGCCGCCCTATTATTATCAGCCCGTGTCCGGCCGATTGGATTCGCGTGGCGTTAACGCGGTCGTGCAGCGTGAATATCGACTGCGAATCGCGGTGCCCGGGCTTCGGAGGTTCGGGTCCGGATTCGACGGCCGGGGCCTAAGGAGATTAGTCGGTCGATCGTGCCATCGGCACGGTCGTGTCTACGACGAAGCTTCGGGGACGGAGGGGTATTTGAACCGTGGTTTTCCTGTCTAACCTACACGCGCGGACCTGACGCGATAGACTTTGGGCGTAGGTCGTTATCACACCGAAACGGTTATTGTTTTTCCGTCCGTTTATCCGACCCTCGAACGTCAGTCTGTACGTCGTCGAATGGCCGAAAAGTACCGCGCGTGTTCGTTGGAACTTTTCGAAAAACTTAAAATGACGTGGCGTTATTATTTTACGTTTTTTTTTATAATATTCGTTTTTTTGTTATTTTTTTTGTTTTTTTTTGTTTTCGACCCGTGACGTTTGTCGTGGCCCTAAAACTTCAGAGCGTGACAACAGTATGACGGGCCGAAAAGATCGAAAACCTCCCCGCGCCTCCGGGATTTTCATCGAGAGACTTGGCCAGTGACCGGCGGTATTTTCGCCTTACGTGTTTGTTGTGTGCCCTACTCGCCCGTGAAAATAATATCAGCCATGTGCTGCTACAATATACCGGCCGAACGGTTTTTTTACGACGTGTTTACGCGACCGTGAACGGTAAAAAAGTTGATCGCTAGAACGGCAGAAGGAACGGAGAAAATTAATTTACTGTTCAGACGACAGAAAAAAAAAAAAAACGTTACTAACAAGAAGATCGTATCACGAGAGCGACTCTGAAAGCTCATATTAATCATGATTATATTAACCGTTAGTATAACTAAAACCAATGCAACGGGCAGAGGCCAAGTGCAATTTTCACGCTACATAAAAATAATGAAAAGGTAAATTTAAATATAATATATAAATATAAAACGAAAATGTATATTTATAATATACACGCTTAAGACGTTGTTTGTTTTGTTTAATGGCACGTCGAAAACACAAACAGTTGAATAATTCAACGAGAACTACTAAAGAAATGTTTTTGAGATATTCTAGTCGGCGACGGATAAACACGGGAATCGAGACAAAACTTAATTTATACATAACGTATGGCATCAAACTAATACGAGTTATAGGTAGTTTCGACTACGTCTTTACTCGATAATTTTACTACCAAGTTTGAAATCATCTAAATATATAAATATAATCATATGTACTGTGTGTGTGTATGTGTGTGTGTGTGTGTGTGTGTGTGTGTGTGTGTGGTAATCTAATTCACTATGCGCGTGAATTACGTTGGCGGTGCGGTTGTAATGCGGATGCGGAAAGTATGGTATGAAACTAATGAAATATTTCATAAAAAGGCAAAGAAATTCACCGTGAAAAGGGGAAAAAATTGTAGGTAATACCAAGCATACACTCACACACACACATACACATACACACACACACACACACACACACACACACACACACACACACACACACACGCACACAGATTCACGCACGCGTGCAGACTAATCTAGTGGATAACGGTACTAAATAATAACGTGATGGTAGCCTGTTTAGACCTCTCGGTTTCCCTTCACGAGCTGAAAGAACGTACGTTTTATACCCCTCGGTCCGATGCTTCACGTCCCTTTGAAAACTACCCTGTACGACCGGCACACGATACGCCAACAACGGACCGTGGCAATCGTGCGACGCCAAACGACTTACTAGCACGTACGTACGGTTTTAATAACGTACGGGCTACGCGGCGGCCTTAAATTTCGGACATTTCGTACAGCGCACTTATTGTCTGGAAAACACAAATCCGCGACGGGGCTTTGCTTTCCACGAAACTCCGCACTCTCTTTCAATTAATCGATTTAAAAATAATTTTTATTAATCTCGAGCTTGAAATCACCATAGGACCGAGCGATCGACTTCGTATCGTCTGTGATCTGCGAACACTCTTAATGTAATTGTATCGACAAGAGTTTTTTTTTAAGTCAGCTTTTTATCCAATTTTTTGATTATTAAGGTTTTTTTTTACGATCAATTCCATACGCACTTACACTTCAAACTGTGTGCCATACTTTGTGCTTTATTGTTTTTTGTGCTCGTCCGTGGTTTTCAAACGGATAGTTCCCGAATAATTTTCTTCCCAACTACCGAGTCGGTTAACGACCGTTATCACATTTGTTTTTTTCAAAATTCAAAATTCCGAGTCGTTTTTGAACATGAAACAAAAAACGAAAAAAATTTCACACTCGTATTCGAGTGGCGTACGAGATTATTAATATGTATACGGGACATCGAGAAATGAGGTCTTCGTCGGACAGCCGCAAGCGCTGCGTGATTCCACTTGACGAACTCGGAAAAAATAAAATAACTCACCCACTTTGCGGGATGATAAAAACAAAGGGGTTTAAAAGTCTTGCCGGACTGAAACTTAAGGACATTACGTCCGTAATATTTGGCCGTAATCGTTTTTAAAGTAAATGTGACGGAAGATATCTATTTAAAATCATAGTCTCGGGTGAACACGATTGTGGCAAAACAAAAAAGCAAACAAAAAACAAAAAAACGAAAATTCGTGTTGAAAAATACGAAGCTCCGAAAGATTTCTGACGAGATATTAAATCAACGTGATAAAGACACGGGCCACGGGCGTTAATGACTATTTTTTTCTCTCTTTCTTTCTATTATTTTTTATTTTTTTTTTTATTTGTGTGTCTCATACATAAAGTTTTTCTCGCCAAACCGCAGTAGTTTTTTTCCTTGTCAGACGATTTTGCTGTCACGAGTGAAAATCAAACGACAAAAATATGTAATTTTTAATTTTTGACTTTACGGACAACGATATTCTCCACTGTAGGAGCGTTTGGGTCGAAAACACCATCGAATGCCGTGTTGTTATTAAATAAAAAAAAAACGGTATCGGTAACCATGGTTACGGACGTGAGGATTGACCGACTGACGGAATATGGCGGTGATCTCCTGTTCGTATAATATAATATTCCATAGTCTATGCGTACGACGCCACCGAACGAAACATACTATTATTATGATTACCGTAATACTAAAACACCCTGAAAACGGCATGCCGTTCCCTGGCGTCCGACACTCTCTTCTAGTGCTAGCGAAAAATATTTGAATTCCCGTGCTTTGTTCTGTAGTTGTGTAAGTTTATTGTTTCCTATGTTTTCAACGCGTCTGGTGATTGTGTACCGTGATAAACTTATTTCCTTAAAGAGTTTTAATTTTTCTGGTATTATTTCTTCAAACACGGATAAAATACATTTTTTTATTTTTTTTTATAAAATCTCCATCACTGAGAGGTTTAGTTTCACTATCTATTGAATTCGCCACTTTACAGATTGCTTGTACAAAGTTATTCCTAACTAAAATAATAGCTTATCTTTTGAACGGAAAAATGTCGTTTGACATTAAATTCTTTGAAAACCGTTTCACGGCACCAGCGGCGGATTGGGCCACCGGGATACCGCGGGAGCGTTCCCGGTGGGCCGGTCTTCATATCATAACTTCGGGCCGATACTTGTTGAAAATATTTGTTCGAAAATAGTTTGTTAGGAAACAATGATTTTGTGCCGATATCAAGATCATGAATAACCGGAAGATATTCCTTTATTTTTGTACAGTGTGTTTTATCGTATTGGTCGGTAGTATAAAATTACTCTACGTTTGATAGTAGCACAGTACAATTTATATAGTAGATACCAGCTCCATAGAGTAATATTAATCTATGACCAGCCAATAATATTAGGATACAAAAATATAGTAATATATACAAATTCGCTTCAATCAGCACTGCTGTACACATCAGTAATAATACCAGTTAATTAACTCGCTTACCAATACGTGTTATCTCTGTTAGTTGTTTAATTTTTAAATTAACTGATTTTAAAAGAATTTTAGTTTTACACTAGGTATATTAAATTTATTTGTTGAATAACATGTCAAAACGGAAAGGGGGGGGCCGAAAAGTTAAGAAAGAAAAAGCAAAAGTTATATTGGAAGAGTAGAGAAAAGTAATTAGTGCTTTACTCACTAAAGAATTAACCTATTAAATAACTGCTTTTCTATTAGTTATACTTCTTTTTTTTTTTCTGCAAATATAGCGCTTTGATTACATTATATAATAAAAAGATAATATACTTGATTTAATATTTTCAACTTGAAGTTTTTCTTTTAGTACCAATTTATTCAATATCTATTAATTTTATGCAGGTAGTTGATCAGTTTAAAGAAATAGATTTTGTGATGATGCATGTTTATAAGGTTAAAAAATGAAGAAAATATTGTTTCAAAATATGTTTTTGGTAATAATATGTGTAACAGCTAGAAAAAAAAATGTTAATTTTGAAGTGGGTCGATTATTTTGGAAATCCCCGGGCCGAATTTTTTAGCCGATCCGTCGCTGCACGGCACACAAGACAAACTGCTTTTCCATCAATTTCAATGAGAAAGAAATTTTTTGACCATTTCTCATTCAAAATTCGGCAATCGTCAGTATGTTTACGCTTTTTTCTGTCGAACATTTTTAAATAAAAATTCTACGATTAATATCGCTCTCACCAAGAGCACTTATAAGAACATAGGTACTGATCATTGTATGTACCTACAGTATATCTCAATCCACAATCTTTTCAATAATCAATAAAAGATAAGATATACGCTATATATACATTTATATAACCTATTATGTATGACAAAGTTATATTATTAGATTAAGATAATTGGGATTATTCGGACTTTAATATTTGGTGGCTCGCTTAAAGATGATTGTTTACCAAAGTGGCACGCCGAACAAAAAAGGTTGGGCATCACTGATGTCTAGACCAGCGTTTCTTAAACTTTTTTATCCATGGAACCCTTTTTGATATTTACTTTTATCGTGGAACCCCTACTATTTTTTTTAGCTTTTTAGCTTTTTTTATGATTATTTTTAAATGTAAATAAATTACAATCATATAATAATATTATGTTAAAGGTATTTAATTCAAAAAAATATTTCAAAATAAAAATAAAAATAATAATAATTGTAATATTGTATACATATATAATACTAATGACATTTTTTCTCCCACTAGCCGCTACTTATCTTTAGCTAGATATTTTAAAAGTAATTTTCTTGAAAATTTCGAAATAAATCCCTAAAACTTCGCGGAACCCTGGGGTTCCGCGGAACACAGTTTAAGAAACGCTGGTCTAGACGATTGGATTCGATTGGAAACAGTTTACCGAAATCGAATTACCCGGGGTCTTGTGGACAGAGTCTGATATTTCTCGAGTTTCGCGGCGCCGCGCCGTTATCGGCGATGGCACACGGCGCGGCCGCGAGATTGTGTATCGAGCAAACAGGACGTGCGGAATACGGAGGGATCGGACGATTTTTCGAAACAACCGAAGACAAATATTTCATCACGCCCGAATCGTCTCGACGGCGGAGGCGGTGGCGGCGGTGGCGGTGGCTGATTTCATTCGCACGGGTATGCGACCGTTTAAAGTTTAATTCATACCGTTGTCGTACGTCTCCCAATTAATTTGTGCCCGCCGATTGGACGACACGAAGCCGAACGACAAACACTCGTTTACCCGTTTTGCCCACGCGCGTCATTCGATTTCGTCGTACACGACACACACACACACACACACACACACACACACACACACACACACACACACACACACCTGTTTTAACAGTACGATTTTGGAGGGACGCCCACAGATATGTCACTCAGGGCGGGAAAAAAAATTGTGACTCGTGTAGTACAACTATTAATTTTACGAGTAGGTACATAATAATATTATACTCGTAATTAATGGTACAATGAGTGTCGAAACTGAGTGCCCTCGGTCGTGTGAGACCGATTTCATGTAAAAAAAAAAAACTATAATTTTGAAACTGACATGAAAAATCTCATGGGGGGCAATGGCCCCCACTGCTTCCCCCCACCGGGTGTCCCTGGATTTTGGCGAGCGATTTAAAACGACCTCGCGGACGTCGGCCGAACGGAAATAAACGATATTTTAGTCTAAATCATATTTTTCGAATGTAGTCGAAATCGAGAAATATAACCCCGATCGTAACACTACAGCTCTCTAGTGGGAAAACCGGAACGCGAAACGTCAATAATATATTTCGAAGTTCCCCTCGACCCCCCCCCTCACCCGATAAATGTAGCGTCATTTTCCGACGGTACGATAATTATGACGTGTTTGGCCCGTTACGCGATAATATCACATGACGCGCACGCGCGTACGGATGTGTTTTTGATCTCATCGTCTCCGATTTGAATAATAATTTATTTCCTCTCTGCGTTTATCGTTCGGGCGTCGTAATTCATTCATAATATATTGTCATGGTTTCTTTTCCCTTTTTCCAGACTTTTTGTTTGACGACCCGGCTGCAAACTGTAAATAAGTTTCGACACGGTATACAATGTGTTGTATCTAGTTAAATATTGTATATTTTGCGTTGACGTTTTTGAGGAGTTTAAATTTGCGAGAGGAAAAATAAAATAAACAAATGTTTGCTTTTTAGTATCTATATACTTTTTTTTTTTTTTGTTAGTTTTTTAGTTTTTTCCAAATGAATAATTTACGACTGGCGACTGGAGAAAAAAATTTGTAAAAAAAAAAAAAATAATAATAATGCTACACTTTGTTCGTGAAATATCTGCAGGGCAATTATTTTCGGATCGCAGAGCGAAAACAAAGAATATTGTATGTTTTAAATCGGACTAAAACGATCGTGCAGTTTTGTTTTGTAATAATTAACATTCGAGACGCTCGCAGCAGAGTCGACTTTTCGCGATCCCCGTTAGGTATTCGTAAACAGAGCGAAATAGAAAAAATAAAAAATAAACAATAATAAAAATAATAGGGAGTGGATAAAATGTGACCGTTTGAAGTCGAAATAAATAATAATTTCCGTTAAAAAAAAAAGAATAAAAAAATAAACGTCGAGATGAAAATACAAAAAAAAGGCGGAATTTTCGCGTAATCCGACAGGTGAAAGACATCAACGGACAAATCGAATCATGAAAAATGTAAAACTGACTAATCGACCGCAAAATCGTTACCTAATACACCCGGTTCTTTATCGTTATTACTTTTATCGCGTCTTCCCTCTAACCTAACAGCGTATTTTTTTAAATTTCCAACCGTTTTCGTCGCGGATTTTTCGAATTTTATTTTTTATTCGTACGACATACACGCGCGATAAGGTACGCACGAATAATAATATCACCGACTCTGACGATGACGGTCCGTTTTGTGGTTTTTTTTTTTGCACGCGCGATTTTCCGAAAAACAAAAACTTTCGACACGCACACACACACACACACACACACACACACACACACACACACACACACACACACACACGCACACACACAGTGTTACCAATTAGTCGGTCGGCACCTGCAAGCCGGGCGTGTTTAATTTATCGACTTGTCGTCTTCGTGTACCGGACGCACGACCGTCATAATTGGCAAACGTCACCTCTGCCCGACCGCGTGTCCGTAAGTAGATAATACTATATATATGTATATATACGTCCAAAAGTCCAAAAGTCGTCCAATTAGGACGCGACGCGCCTCCGGTCTCGCGCCCGACCGCGGCGAAAGTCCGTCCCGCGACGACGTCGCCGGAAAGTTTTCGTTTTTCTGGACTCGCGCCCGACAGGAACTCGGTCCCGCGGTTTCGTCGGTACGGTATCTTCGCCCCGCGGTATCCTCGTCCGACCTAGCCTGACCCGACCGGACCGTTCGACACATCCGTCGTCCGTTCCGCGTGCCCGGGGCTGATTTTTCGGTGCGTTTAAACGCGCTTTTCTTCCCGGACGTATGAGTTCGTATGACGAAACGGTGCACGTGCACACTCGTCGCTCGACAGGGTCGTCGAGTGTGTTTTTTTCGCGAATCGTTTCCCATCCAACCCGTTCGGAATTCATTCGATTCGATGTACGGTTTCGATAGGAATCACGGTTAAAACGTGTTTAGTTTTAATGGTTTCCGTATTTTTTTATTTATTTATCAAGATTAAAATGTCACAGCATATTACGTGCCATTACAAGTCTGTTCAAAAAATTACAAGATTCTATTTCTAGTTATAATCACAGTTATACCTCGTTAAGACGCACTCGGAGGGGAAATCGTAAGACCGCGATTATGCGGGATAACGTTATAGGCGATATCCCGCCGATTAAAAGTGTTTTAAACGTGATAATAGATAGAATAAATGAGAACAATTTTCATATTTTGACTTGTTATGTATTAGTGTTACACAGTAACATAAATTGTACTTATTTAAAATTAATAAAAATAAAAAAAACATCAAATCATACCATCAGAACACTAGTGTAGCAACTCAAAACACTTAATTCTGAGATCATTTTTAAATATTACATTAAAAAAGCCACCTTTTCTTTTAATTTAATACAGTATATCGTATTTTGTCATTTTGAATTTTTAATATTGAATTTACCTTAAAATAAACTAGTTCATTGAAAAGAACATAGTTTTTTCCATAAGAAAACAAGTGTAACTTAAAATCGACATTTTTCGATTTACTACACTTATGTTCTGGTGGTACGAAATATACCTACATAGAAAACAATTATCATTAGGAACATATTTTTTAATTATTTAATTAAATTAATAAAATAAAAAAAAATAAAAAATATTTTAAAGGTTTGAGAATTCCGGAAATTAGATAGAGCGTAGTATGCGGGATGACGTATTATGCGGTGGCTTATTGAGCGTGTGTTTTTCAATGTTAAAAGTGTACAAGTACCGCTGGGACCGGGAAAATTGCACGTGTTAAGCGGGATCGCGTATTAAGCGAAAGCGTCTTAACGAGGTTTTATATATTGTGAATATCATGATAGATGTATATATTTTAAATTTAGTGTTTGTAGTGGTAAATTATGGTCGATCTTCGTCTTCACGTTGTTCTGGTAAAAGAAGATCTTGCGGTAGACGTGTTTTTAAGCGCCGATTTTTCGTTTGGATTCCCAGATTGTAAAACCGTGCGCCATCGGATGTTTTGAGTTTTGCGTGAAAGTTTTGAAATCGTGTTTTTATCCGGTCTCGGAGAAGAGGGATCTAGTGTCATTGTGGATTTGTCTATTCCTCATGAACCACGTTGCTTTGAGACATATTCTCGAAAATTCGTTTCGAAGGTTTTGGATTTTGATGATTTTTGAAGAGGAAGCTGCTGCCCGGATCGGGCAGGCATTAGTGATCAGTGGCCGGATTATTGAGGCGTATAGTAAGATGGACGATTTCATTTGGAGGGTTGATTTAAAGTTAACTAGGGGACAAAGTGTGTTTATTCTTGCATAGCCTCGAGTGAGTTTATTATTTACACGCATTTTCCATGTCAGTTTTTCGTCTGAAAACACTTCAAGGTACTTGACAGATTCATCTTTATCGTTCCATCGTATTGGCTGGTTATCGATGTAAATAGGTTGGGGATCTTTGTATCGGTTTAGGGAAAATATTTTTGCTGCGCTTTTTGTCGGATTGAGGTTTGGTTTCCATGTTCTGAACCGGGTGGTTACTGTGTTTAGAGCTGTTTGGAGATTTTGAACTGAAGAGTTCTAAGGAGTTGCTTATTATTGTTTTGTCATCCGCAAACGTGGCCAGCTGTGAGTTCGAAGGGATTGATATTTCGTAGCAGTAGATGTTGAACCTTGGCTAGGGCCTAGTACTGAGCCTTGCGGGACTTCAGCTTGTACGTCGTGAGGTTGAGGAAAGTTGGTTCCAATTCTGACACGGAATGTTCGATCCGACATGAAAGATATTAAGGTTTGATTTCCGTTTTAATTTCAAATAAATACAAACTCATAAATCCGTAAACCGAGTAAAGTGTTGCACTCGTGTTCGTGTTTTTATATCAGGGTTGGCACGTATTATACATAAATGTATAATTTGCGTTAACCATGTAATATACATCTATATTTTATACATTATCGATGTACAGTGTATACTTTTATAAAATATTAAAATCCAATCGTTATAATTATAAATACAATTTTGTTGTGATAATTGGCCACACTGTTAATTTCAATAAATCAATTATTTAACTGATTTATTAAATTGGATTTATTTGTGAGTGTACTAAATGCATATTTTCTATTACTAATAATATTAATAAAGTAGGTACCAAATAACTCATAAGTAATAACGACACTGTCAATTTCAAATTTGTTATTGAACCCTAACAGTTATCCCAGTTACGGTAAAAACAATTTTTATTTAGTGTTTACGCTATAGGAATGCATAAAAATGTTTAGGAATAATTTAAATATTTTATGAAAGAAAAATAGAAATAACAATTTATACGTTTTATACATGAATATAAATTTATAATACATCACAGTGCATAAAACTTTTATACATCAATTTACCCAAGCCTGAATTATATATGATAATAATATGTTAAATCTACGGGTCGTTTCTTTTTTTCTTTGTAAATCTTTCAATTAGACCGACTGCTTTTAATATCATACATCGCGCTGCGCACGTATAAAAGCGCTTGACCACTCTTCGTCCATTCGGACCCGCGACCGGATTTTCAATTTAAAATATTGCAAAAGCTTAAAGCGACGAGCGAAAAATTGCCGAACGGTTACACGTCATTGAACCGTTCGAGAACGTGGCACCGATCACGGTTCACCGACGACGGTAGACGATTTGTGAAATTAAAAACGTCGGATGGCACCCACGACCGTGGTTATCTATTACGCTGTAACGTAACCGCACGTGGCCCGTTTTGTCGTTATTTGCGGCCCGCGATCACATTTGAAATATGGCACGCATCTTTTCTATGCCGATGAAATTAAAACGGCCACGAGCCATCGATGTTGCGGTTAATCGGGAAAAGTGCGATGAAACAAATTAAATTACCTACTTATATACACGTTATGAATGTCGGCTGTTTTGATGATATTAAACAATAGTTTGTAATTTAAAATTTAATCATGACAATTATTGTCAAAGTAAAACTGAATTTAAGTATTAAACACGTGTTTGCACTACGGACGCGGCCCGCGAGATTCGCATAAAATAATGTGTGGCCCTCTCCATAAACAACTTGAAGACCCTCGTTGTATTACAGCGATCGAATCGAGTTCAAAGTCCGCCGTTGTCAAAACTGTTGTGTTGAAACGGTCGCTTTTGACCGCCATGGAATCACACAGCGTTAATATATTTCATAAACTCCGGTATACGTGTATTACACACTCGAGTATACAAACACTCGACCCGAGTGCTGGGAGCGATTTTGCCCGTTTTGGATTTGCCAAATTTCGGCCGAATTTCGTCCGCGCGTCCGTGGGTGTTAACACGGTCGGGAGTCACTCGAAACGAGTCTACGAACCTAACCGTGTTGCCGCCTCTCCCATAGGCGCCCGCAGAATTTTCTCCAGGAGGGGGCGAAATTCAATACATCACTAGGAAATGTGGTATTTACTATGAAATATTTATATAATAGGTAATTTAAATTTCAATGCATTTGTTTTTAAAATGCTTGATCCAATGCAAGGTACTTTACAATATAAAAAATGTGTTTTCAACTGTTACAAATAAACAAATAATTGCTATCAGGATATTATTTTGGGATATTTTTATGCATTTTTGGTAATTACTAATGCGTTTTCAAAATTTTTAACCTATTTTAGTAACATAACAAAAAAAAAATAAAAAATTGACGACTTTTGACGACGATTGAAATACCAACAATATTTATTTAACATAACTTATTTGTATTCTAAAAATTTGACACTATAAGAACATATAGATCACCAGGTTTTAAAATAAAACAATATCCGAATTCATTTGTAAGTCATACTAATTTGGAAATCAAAAATTAAATTATTATCTAGTTGTTTATTAATTTTTGAAAATCGTTTACATTTTATAAATTTTTTTGTAGTTTTTGGGTCATTAATTCATTTTTTGAAAGGCATTTAAATCCAAAACTCAAAAATCGCATATTATGTAATATTTCTAGTGTTATAAAATACATCCAAATAATACTTTGTTATCCTGTTCACAAACGGATGACTAGAAAATCTGTTATCTGAGCTACGATTAAACCAACCTGAAGACTATCGAAATTTTTTAAGAATGAACGAGTCATGCTAAGATGCTTAATGCTACCAATGCACAATATTATTGACAGTGCGTCAATAAAAATCAAATATTTTTAATTTGTTCAATATTATTGATCAACCCTTCAACACTCCCAATACACGATCAATATTATTGAAAATATAAAATATTGATCAATATTATTTAACGTGCATGGGCCGCTTTAGTCAGTTTTTCTACGGCCACTACGCATGGCTATAATATACTCAACTGATTACTGTGAATTTCATTATTTCAAGCTAACATAAAGTGTTTATTATTTCAGTTAAAATTGTAATTATTCATTCAAATTTATTGTATTTAATGCAATATACTTATTAAGTATTTGTTGTATATTATATTTTATTATACTAAACGTTGGCAGTGTTGTAGTTTGGGTCGGCAAGTGCAGGTAATAATAATTTATTTGTGAAAAATCGAAAATATTGTTATTAAAATACGTATATTATTTCGCTATAGTACGGATAGATTTATAAACCGGACCTCGAAACTATTAACTTCCACCGACAAACTTTCAGCCTTTCAGGAAAAAATCTCCGTGTGGTGTACAAACTTAGATCAAGGGAACACATCAAGAAAATTGCAATCCTGAAGTTCCGGGAACCATAAAAAGTCACGTGCAGGCATTGCAAATGTCATTGAAATATTATTTCCTAGACTTGAACGTGGAACAGTATGCATCGGTTCGCAACCCATTTACTTCCTTGGTGCAAACAGGTGACCGTGGATTACAGCAGGAAGCTGTGGAACTAAAGAACGACCGTACGCTCCAACAAAAATTTAAAGAAGTCTCGTTCAACAGATTTTGGGCGAGTCTCCGCATTGAATACCCTCGACTATTGAAGAAAGCTATTGCAGTAGCGCTCACGAATATCAAAACAAAAAAACGCCAACGTCTCACAAAAACAACACTAGAAGACGATATGAGAATCGCTCTTTCGACCATCAACCCTCGAATTCCAGAACTATGTAAAAACCGTCATGATCAAATTTCTCATTAGTTTTAAGATTTTATAGTTTATATAATTATTATAAATTTTCAATAATCTTAATTATTTTTTTTTTCAATTTAAAATTTCAATGTTTATTTAACAATAAAGTAAAAATAAAATGTGTATTTATTATTTTTCTGCGGACTATATTTTTTTAATTTTTTTTGTTTTTTGTAGCACTTGTATTTCATATTATTATTATTTTTGTGTTGGGAAGACGTAGTATTGGGTTCTCGTGGATGAGGGCGACACAAATCCAACAAGGTCGAGAACCACTGCTGTATCCGAAGGTTCATAATGATTTGATGGTCAAATAATTAAATTCTTCATATACATTTAACGTTGGAATTGACGTAAAAAGAGTCTATTCGCATAATATAACAGTGTAATAAGTCTGTTATTATTTTTTTTTTTGACTTTCGTACAGTCATTAATACAGAACAACAATTGTAAGTTTCAGCAACGTTATTATTTGAGTTATGACTTAACGACTAAAATCGCTTTAATTTAAGTGTCGTCTATGGGAAATTTTACCGTTTTTTTTTTTTTTTGGTATTTCAGCAGTTTTTCTTTACGCCTGATAAACCATTGACTATAAGAGGTAAAGAATTTTCATCCTGGCATATCCCCGTGTGATTTTTTCGTCAAAAACGTAAGTTTTTCATCGAGAAAAACGCCAAGGTATTTTACTGATTCGTTATTCGCATCCCGCCGTATGATCTGATTGCTTATATTAATGTTCCTTGGATTGTCGTATCTTTTTAAGGTGAATATATTTTTGCCGGGCTTTTAGTCGGGTTTTGGTTCAACTTCCATTTTTCGAACCAATAGGTAATTGCGTTTACGGTCGTTATTACTTTACGAGACGGTCGCGGAACGTGTAGCTACGGGCACGACGTCGTGCACAGTCGAGTGAATGCGATCCCCCGACAGACGTGTACAGTTCGTGGTCCTGACCTAACCGCGTCCCTTCCCGGTGGCCGGTATAATTACATTCACTCGGTCGACACCGTTTCGAAATTTGCGTTGTACGCGCGCATATAGGTATACATATTGGGTGGCGTAACGAAAACCGGTGTTTCGGCGCGTCTGCGGTCGAATGCGAAAAATTTATTGTACCGTCGTCGTCGCGAACGCCCGGTTTACCGGAGACGTGCACGGATTGCGGTCTCCGCGGGGAGGGCGAAACCACACCACGCCCGTTCGATCGAGTCCGGGTTTCGCGTCGAGACTTGGTCGGACCTCGGGGACGGAATTAAAAAAAAAAAAAAAACGAAATCGACTGGTTGTAAATCGGACTCGAACGGAGTACGCACGGAGTATGAGCTCATCACCGCCAATATGTCTAGTATACTTTAGACCAGGTATCGCCTACCAGTCGATCGCGATCGACCGGTCGATCATTTTAGGACCGTTTGTCGATCGCAGTAAATGTGGATTATACCAATATCGGCCGATAGCGTTCTGTTGTGTATTAATAATCTAACAGATGATGGTCATCAAAATAGTTTATTATTACCATTTGTCATTCAGTCGCATACAACGTGTCGTATATTCTCCATATAATACGATAATATTACGTAACCTAACGAACGCCTTCTTTGCCTTGAATATGTGCAAAAACACAAATTATATTCCTGAAAATTCTAAATAAATATATGACGATCTCTAGGGACTTCAAATGTGGAACGTAGCTCACTTGTTAGAAAAGGTTGGCGACCCCTGCTTTAGACCATCATAATATGATTTCATCGACTATCGTTTGTGAAAATTTTAACGGAAAAAACGTTTATAAAACAACGTTCATTTCACAATATTTTGTTATAAACAAAAAAGGTTCACAAAAAAAAATTGAAAAACCTATTCTTAATTCACGTCGATGAAAATAGTGTCGAATTTGATTTTTGGCCAAAACTTCGTATGCCGTATGTCGTAAAAACGAAAAAAAAGTTTTTTAAATACTCGAAACTCGAGTGTAGCATAGTAATGGAGCACCGGTTAAAAAAAAAAAAAAACTTTTAATACATTTACGTATTATGAAGACCAATAAAAATTATATTTTATCAACCCGGGGGAATTGGACTAAATCACGTTTATAAAACTACTCGGTGTATTCGGAATCGTAACATTTCGTTGAAAAATTATTGTTTACCAAAATACGAATGTATAATTTTGAACGTCTAAAAAAAAAAAAAACATCGTCCACTGACTTGAACTAATTTGCAGCCACGATTACAATCAAGTACGTTATTAATCTTGAGTGTCAACGGTCATATACGACAAGAAGTCGCGGTGTTAGACAAATCGTAATTTTTTTTTCAACGCCGAGAGCGCAAAAAAGAGAAAACAAGTAATAATACTTGTATATATTACATTGATAACTTTTTTTTGTTTCGTTTTTTGTTTTTTTTGTTTTTTTTTTTTTTATATACTTTTGTATATAATGAAACCTCTCTATAACGGAACCGTTTGAGACCAAACATTTTTCCGTTATAAAGACTTTTCCGTCATAGAGAGATAGAAAAAAAATTATATTCTGAGATCGCACATCTACGTTAAAATAACGCAACTATTACTCCATTGTGTCTGTGGTAATCCAGGATTTTTTATTAACTTCTCATATGACTGATAATGAAGAACATATGTTCATGCTCGTGAAACCCCGATGTTTTTTTATACTTTTTTTACACTTTCCTAGAAAGTTTCCTTTTGTCTAAAAAAATTTTATTTTCCGTTTAACAGAGAGTATTTTTTACTAATTGGATAGCGAAAATTGTCCGTTTTCGTTTTGTAGAAGTTCCGTCTTAGAGAGGTAAATTTCATATGTTATATTTTGCACCGAAACTATTGACATTTTCCGTTACAAGGAGAATTCCGTTTAATAGGGGGTCCGTTATATCCGAGGTTTTACTGTATTCTCTAGCAGTGTTTGACGAGGACAGCGGTGTTTGACGTCCAAGTTCACCGAAATTCGAGTATCGCAATCGCACGTCACCAGTTTCATGCCGAATAAATAAAGAAAAAAGGACGGGGAATAAAAACGATTAGCGGAGAGTAGTTTTTGCCACGGGCGCTTGTGAGCTCACACGGCGTACGGGTCGTTTGTACAACCGTCGTGCACAGGCCTATCGTTCCGTACGCAGGAACAGCAGTTTGCCGTGTTATTCCAATTTCGTATTGTGTCTCCTTTATTGTTGTTGTTATTATTATTTGTATTATTATTATTATTATTATTATTATTATTATTATTATTATTACCGTGAGTGCTATAGAGTTCAGACACCGGGGTTTTGTGTGCAATACGACGCACATAACGTGTCGGATGAATTATGTTTATTACGGTTTTTTTTTTTTTTTTTTTTAAGACACCACGAGTAATTTTATCGGTTTATTTATTTAGGTCGTTTATTTCGTCGAACGATCGTTTGAGCAATAAAAGGTGTTCCGAATAGTTTTTCATTATTATTTATAATCCCATCAGTTGTGATCTATATGGTTTGGTTTTTCGTTTTTTCGTTTTTTTTCCCATGCGGTATACGATAATATATTATATAAACGTAGTATTATACGTACATGAATTACGTACACAAATAGATGTATAATATAATCATGATGTGTATATCGACAGAACGGATCGTTTAACGAAGTGGTGGCCAAAATATTTTTACCGCGGACCATAAAGTGACATTTCACTTTATAGTAATCAGAATTTTAGGCGTTGGTTGTGTAATTACACATTAAACGACGTTTTTATTGTACTTACTTATTTTGATGGCTCCATTTATAATACTTAACTTAATAATTACTACAAATGAAAAAATTATAACACTTTACACTTCCAACAAATATTTTAAAACGTATTAATTTGTTAATGTTTTTCGCCAGACAGAACGCCTGTCAATCGCACGGTATTTTTATACGTTACCCTCGACGACCATTGTCGTATGGCCGATATTTTCTTCGAATTTGTTTCGCGCGTCGTTTACCTGAAACACAAATTCAAAACGAAATATTAGCCAAACGCATGTTATTATACGTATAGTGCCTACACAAAATTCGTATTTTACCGATGAAATTCGGATGTAAATATCGCCACAGGCACGTTCGAAGGATAGCGAGACGCATACGTTTGCTACTCAACCGATGTTTTAAGAGTGATATGACCTGGGTTTCGCTACCCTTAAAACCAATACTGAAGTTTTGAAACAATCGAAAATCGTCAAGAGTTACTATTATTATTATTATTATTATTATAGTTGTATTTTCTTCTTTTTTATGAACTTTCCGACCAAAATATTTTTATAAGTTAATTATTTGATTCTCATGTTTTCGTGGAAAAATATTTTGCTACACCAGCATGTTCGTTCTATCGGCTTCCACGAATTTTTTGCTTTTTTTCCACAAAATCTGCTTTTTATTGCTTTTTTCCCTATTTGGTTCTTTTTTCTTAATTTTCACATATTTTTCTTGAAAATTTAATTCATTTATATGTATATTATACTTTGGCTATTTTATCATGTAGACAATTTCGTCTAAATCACAACAAATTTTGGATTTATACCACATGCAATTAAAAAAATTAGAAAAAAGGTATTTTTTATTTTTATTTCAAGTATTTGCATTTATTTATTAATTTTTTTAGGCGTCCCTTGGAAAAAAATATGACTACTGTTTTAGAAGCAAAACTCATGTTAAAAGAGGTAATGGTGAAGTAGTGAATTTGATAATAGAAAAGAACAATCGTGTTTTTTCATAGAATAATGGATGGGTAGAACTTCAAAAAATCAATAGTATTTATAATGGCACCTCACTCAACATTAATGTGGACCAGTATGATTAAAATGATTTAGTTTATATATGGAATATGCACCAGTTACATCGATTGATGTGAAAATATCTTTTTGTATGTTTAAAAATATATTAGCGCCCAATTAGACGGGTTTTTATGAAACTAACTTGGCCAAATACATGGTCGTTAATTCATATTTAATATTTAATTTTATGTATAATTTAAAGTTATTTTTTAGAATTAAATTTAATAAATGCTTCTTTTTGCTTTTTTTGGCTTCTTAAAATGCTTTTTAAGGATTTATTTTGCTTCAAAATCCGAGCCCTAGTAATAATAGTATGTTCAATATTGTTAATACGTCTACATAATATACTGCAGTTTACAATAGAATGATAAATAATATAAAAATCTGTCGAATAAATCGATTTTTCAGAAAAATCTAGTTTTTTTTTTTTTTTAATCCGGATAAAACGAAATTCGGATATAACGATCTGATTCTTTAGGTCCCTTGAAGATCGTTTTAAGTGAATTTGACTGTATATGTACATATATAGCGACTAAACTTCATTGTGAATAACACGAACGAGTGTGTAAAATTATAGATTGTTTTTTTTTTTTTGAAACTCTGTAGTGTACCGAGTCAAAAAATAACTACCGCGCAGTTGATGTAAAATTCAATTACGGAAGTACGAAAGAATTAAAAAAAAAAAAAATAATAATAATAATTTGCATAAAAAGGTATATATCATTTCAACATCGCTCAAACACACATTTTTAAACTTTGAGCCCACTACAATAACGTTCTTCGGCATTTCACTGTTACAGGTAGGACGCGAGTTAAAATAACTGTATTATAATGAGCGAGAAAAAAAAAGTTTTTAAACGACCGCGTCGAAAAGAAACGCACGTCGTCTGCCGCCGCGGTTCTGTCGATAGGAGGCAACGATAAATACTAGAATATTACCACTGGAATCGGAGGAAAAACAAATAGAAAAACTAACAAAAACTAACCGAAATCGTTATTCGTTCGCCGCCATAACGCGAATTCTATTTTCCACACACGCGCACTTACTTGACATAAATCTCCGTTTTAAACACGGGCACGAATTTCCGTTCATATTTTTCGAAAAAAAAAAAAAAACAATAATAATAATAAAAACGATACGAACGATGTACTTCTTGTGCGTGCGAGTGCTCACGTGTGCACGGAGGTGTGTTACGCGCGAGAAATCGTTTTCTTGACGTTTACATTAAGGCCGGCGATCCGTCGTCGTTGTTCAGGGGAGCGCGGCACAGAAAAGATCTATGACATCCGACGCGAATAGTGAATATTACGTGCTATTATAATATTATATTCGATCTAGTGTGAAATAACGTTCGTTATTTCTCCTACGTCATAACGCCGCCGACGCACGCGCGGGGCGTTGGAGAATAAAAGATTTCGCGGGAAAACATTCTTTGGCGAATTACGTGTTTATATCGTAAAAACACGCTCGTACACACACGCGAGTGCACGTATTTTACACACACACACACACACACACACACACACACACACACACACACACACACACACACACACACACACACACACACACACACACGTGTGTGAAACTCACGCACCAAAGGACGGAAAGAGTCGTCGGTCGGGGGCGACAAGACGTAAAAAGGAGCACGCGCGTGTGTGAGCGACGGCAAGTTTTCGCCGAGATCGCGCGAGAAACAATACGATAAGTAATTAATTGTCGAATTAATGAACAGAGCGAGAACAGTTAACACGCCGTCGTCGGTGCGTGCGTGCGTGCGTTCGAAGAAACAGTTTCCGGAAGTTCCGATGTGATACTGCACAAGCCGTAAACGGGGGGCTCATTCTCAAAAAGCCGACAAATCAAACGGCAACGATCGCTGGTTTCGCACGGCGGCGTTTCCGTTCCCTTGCCCTTCAACTCGTAATTAAATGCAAAACGCGTCGTTTGAAATGACGATAAATAATAATAATAATAACAATACGGATAAAACGCGAAATTAATATTATGTGTTTTTCGTACGCTCGCGTGTTTTGCCGATCGACGGAAAAACGGGACGTGCAGCGTGACAACGAAACTACGCGTACGTGACGAGACGTACACTGCTCGTCGCGATATAATTTTTGAATTTTTATATTTATAAAAACAAAAATCAAATCGATTTAATAAAACAGTAAAAAAAATTTAAAAAAAAACCCGTTGAAATTTAATTTTATCGGTAATTGTTTAACGATTATACGAGTGTATTGTTATCTCGCCGTAGTCGAGTATCGCCCCGCACACGGTTTTAACACCGACCGTTTTATTCCGAGTACGAATAATTTCTACGCGACTTGGTGATTTATTCGATACAAACCGTACCTACGTAATGCGTTCCTGTCGTAGACCGTACGGAACGCGGGACCGCGAGTAAGGGGAATAAAACGCTTAACCGATGAAGTGTAAACTTAAAACGGCTAATGAAACTCTAATCCGGCAACAGATCATTTCGAACGTCCGACCGTCATGAAAGTGTACGTAATTCGTTTTGGAATAATTTTTTTTTAAATAGTCGTACGTTATACGAAAAAAAAACAGAGAATGACTTTTTCGGTCGGGTTTTCGGCGTGGAATTCCTATTTCGCGTCGTCAACAGAAAAACGCTTACGATAATATTACATCGGGTGCTACGATAAGGTTTTTTCGCCATACGGTTCACGGCGGACAATCGAGTTGTTCAGTAGCTACTGCTATCTAGAATGACTAAATAGATACAGAAGTTTTCTATCTACATTCTGATTTACAGAACGTCCCAAAACGATTTGAAAAACCAAATAAAATTTGTCTCGACCAATCGACTAAAACATAACAAACGTTCAAAGTGAATTTCAAAGTATTTTGAGAGATTTCGGAGGGGGCTGTAGCCCACTAGCCCCCCTTTATACGCCACCATGTTCAAGGTGCACAAAGCTCACGACTTGGCCAGTGACAGTATTGCAGTTGTATTGCAGATAATACGGTAATGACGATTGCATAACAGGGCTACTAAGTCCGTTAATCACATACAACTTATCTGCATATTTACTATACCGATTTAGATGTACATCTATGAGTGGCCAGATCGATATCGACGACGTCAACCGATCGCGGTGTTGACACACAAGTGTCCCGTTCGTACGTTACGTTTTGATTCCTTTTGTTTTCGAAATCTATTTTTTGCGACGCCCGCGATTCGTTTTTGTATTCTTTTTCTTCGAAAGAATCTAATTAACATTTTTTTTTTTTTTAATGTTATAAAATAAAATAAAGTTTGATTTTATTAAGAGGATGCTATACACCCGAAAATTGTTACTAAAACATGCTCTTCGTCAAACTATTTTTCTCTTCACCTATTTGTTGTAGACTTAAAATTAATATGTCATTAAAAAGAGGAGAACTTTATCTATTATCTCTCGTCAGATTTTTTCTTTATCTCAATTTTTTATCCCGAAAATTGGCCGTTAAAAAACAAAAAAAGTCAAAAACTTTATCATCAATTGTGGACGTTGTATTAAAGTTATTGAAAAATACCGACGAGAGATAATAGATAAAGTTCTCCTCTTTTTAATGATACGTTAATTTTAAGTCTACAATAAATAGGTAAAGAGAAATACAGTTTGGCGATAAACATGTTTTTTGAAATTGAAAAATGTACACCACGTATACAGCGTAAATAAGTGCTGCTCTAGTATGTGAACGACAGTTACGGGGTGTAGTGATTGTGTTGTTCGCCTCATCCACCACTGACACACGCCGTCTCATACTGCTTTAACGAAACGTAATGGATAACGTTTCCTGTGACGCGTCATAAGCTTTGCGGCGGCCATCCGCAGGAGATAGCAGTGTAGACGCAGCCGCAAACGCGTTCGTATGAAAATGGCCACATGTCAAAAGTTCTTTTTTCAGTCCTCGAGGACGAATGACTGGTCGGAGTGGTGGCCAAGTTCAGTCGTTTGTACGATTTGGCGAGTCCAGTATACCGTGATGTTACGGCTAATTTTCCGCAGCAGTCATAAAAATAAGGTATGGATGTCGATTTGAAAAATCCGTCGTGATATCTTTTTCAATCAGGTCTAGGATATAATATCGTAATTAAACTGGTAAACGTTTAACCTGAAAAACTCCCGGAATTCCTCGTCGTCGTGCATTAAACGACGATTAATTAGTATTGAAAAAACCTTCTCCCGGTCTTGACAAAAACAAGGGATTGCGTTTCCCTGTTCTTCTGTTAAGTTTTCCAATAAAATTTCTTCTTGTTCGAGAAACAGGTATGATAATAATTCGGATCGACACATCTTAAAAATAAGAAAATGGTCTACTACACACCAATTAACATAAACGACTGACCGATCAAAGAAAAAACTTCTCGACAGACGCATACGTCCGACGCGTCATAGGATCGCACCTTAAGACCTGACATTAACAGGAATAGGCACCCGGAGCAGTGCCACTCGACTAAAGAATGTCCCGAGAAACGACGGAAATACGATTTTTCTCTCGAACCGTAAGACCGTGTTGTTTTTATTGAATAGCCCAGTACGACGATAATATTTATTTTTACACGACGCATCGCTCGAGTCGTACGTCATGCTTACAAAAGGGAAACGCCACCATTCAAAGCGGCAGGTATGATTCAAAGAACCGTGGGAAATATTTAAAATGCGTGATCCGTCGTACGCGAATCGACAAAGCGTTTCGTTAAAAAAAAAAAAAAAAAAAAAAACGAAAATGAAAACCGATACCTACGCCGAAACTTTATAAAACCTTTTTTATCACTCTTCTTCTATGAACTACGACTGGCACGAATAAAAATTCAGACGTACGCGTTTCATGAATAAAATATCGTGTACATTATATACGTACGCTAGGGTGACCATACGTCCTGTTTTAGACAAGATTGTCCTGTTTTTCAGCTTGATGTCCCGTTTTTTTCAGTTGAATTAAACAGGACGCATTTATTCCTGTTTTTCACTATTTTTTCATCGAAAAGTGATTTTATCGAATAATATTGACGAAAATGTCATCAATAAAAATCAATAATAATAATCTGCTTTATACTCTGTTCACAACGGCCGTGACCGTGACGGCGCGATCCGACGATCAACGGGCACGTGTCGGCGTCGGAAATAGTTACACGATAACGGAACAAAAAATAGAAATAATAAATAAATACAGATTCACTCAACACACACCGCCACCTTCGAAAAGGTAGCGTAGGCCGTAGTCTTGGTCTGTCTCAATCAGGGCTTGAAATCGAAATAAAACTTTTCAATTTTTATTTTAATTTCAACTATCGATATCAGTTTTTTTCAATTTCAATTTCAATTTTGAATATCGATTTTTTTTGAAGATTGATTTTGGTTTGCATTTTTTAAAAGAATTTTTAACGATTTTTATCGATATTTATAATCGATTTCAAGCCCTGGTCTCAGTGCAAATACGTCGTCGCTGCCGTCACTCGTGTTCGTACGATATGAATTAGTTTTTTAGTCGTCGTTCGCCCGAGACTCCCGTTTCGTTTTACAATCGTCGCCACTACCCGTTTCCCCTCCCACCCTCACGATGTAAGCGCGTTTCACCGCATCGCTTTGCCGCACCGTACCGTACGGTATACACCATATAACCAGAGACGTATTTAGGGATTTTCCGCCTGTAGACCCTTTCCGACGCGCCGCCTCTCTCTCCCCTCCGCCTCTCCTAACATTTACACAAAACACATTCGTATCCACAGTTTGAGAATTCGAACCCCCCGTGGAACGCGCGCATTTTTTCGCCATCCACACGCGTACTGCAGTTCGTGCCGTATCGCGTGTGCGTATAGTGTGTAAGTATGTAGCTGTTTGATTTTGAGCGAACCGTCGCACGCGTTCACGGTTCGAACATAGGCTTGCGCAGACTTTTTTCGCAGGGGATGCCAGTATACTTCAAAATATAGGTGGAGATGGGGATGGCTTAGCCCCCTCAAATTTTTTTAATTCATACTAAAAGCCTCCCTGATATAATGACCTCCCCAAGAATTTTACCAAATTTTCATAAATATTAAGCCTTCCCCTCACATATTTTAACAAATCTTAGCCAATGTTTCAGAAATAACTCAATTTTTAACTCCCATAAAAAAAAATCAGAATTAAAAAAAAGTTTTATTCTCACAACTAAAAAGCTCACAAAACAATGTCAATATGAACAATTAAAAGTATAATTTATACTTTACATTTTATTTTACAAACCTAACGTCCTAACTTACAATTAAAAAATTAGATGGTTCTGCAGACCGCAGGGGATGCCAAGGCATACCCGGCATCCCTCCTGCGCACGCCTATGGGTTCGAATCGTAACTGTAAATGATAAAACGTATGATTCGTAAACGAATTTCGCTAGTCGAAAAATACAGTAGAACCTCATTATTCCGAACCTCATTAGTCCGGACTTTGCCGTTTATAATACGTAAATAATTAATAAACCGATCGTACGAAAATTACGCTAGTTTTCGACGTGGATTAAAATAAACATGAAAACGAGTTCTACGAATTTCCCATAAATGCGGGTTATTGCGATTACATATTTATCGTTTTTTTGTTGAAATTATTTTATTTTTTTTTTAAATTTATCGAATTGTCATCATTAAAGAAATCACTGCGACAGGAACACAACCAAAGATCAGCAGTTTTTTTAAACCAGTAAGCGTGTCAAGTGTGAAGAATGAAGAAGGTGTGCCTTTATACTATACGAGGCAATCTTGGAGTGAGTTTCAACAATCTCTTTTATGTTGTACGTTAATTCATTGTAGAAAATATTTAATATTAAAAAAATTCAAGAAATAAGCATTGTTTTTAATATGAAATTATGTTAAATATTAATCCTTAAAAATGAGGATTTCAAACATGATTTATAAAAACAAATTAAGATTCCATACTCATATATCTAGCACAAAAAATAACCATAACTGAACATTTTATTGTTTGGAAACATAAAACCTCGTCAAGATAATAACTATTTAAATAATTATCACGGATCGGTTAGGTTAGAAATATTAGAAACTTTAGAAAATTAGAAACTTATAGAAAATTAGAAACTTTAAAAAAGAAACATCGGTCCGAAAACGCGACGGAGTACGGCGATAAGAGAGAAACGAACGGAAAATAAATTCTGGTCCAGAAAAACGACGCGCCGGTAGACTTCGGCGGCACAGGACTGCGGAGGGGGGAAGCGGCGCTCGAAGTTTTGACATATACGCACTTGTAACGTCCGTTCTTTTGGCGGCACTCGTTCCGCGTCCGAACAGTATTTAAACTCCGGAGTATTTCCGTACGAAGAATTTCAAAGTGATTTCACTAAGAATAAAATTGCAACATTATACAGAGCATATACAGAATTTCAAAAGTCTTATTATGCTCGTGAATACGTTAGAGAATCGATCAAATGCCATAAACCTTCTCCGCAATGAGCTCTTTAATTAAAAAAAAAAAAAAAAAATCATAACGATCAGTTCAGTAGTTTTCGAGAACATATGCCTCAAAGGTTTTCATTTTCACATTTATATATTAGATGTGTTCAATGATTATACAATATAATGCAATAGCGTACGTACCATTTTTTAGTTTTAATAATATATGGTTTGATAAAATATGCAATACAATTTTTTATAAATTTATAATTTACGATTTTTATTTGTTTTATTTAATCCGGACTTTCGTTTACTCGGAGAACCTAGAGCCCCAATTAGGACCGATTAACGAGGTTCCACTGTAATTCAAATTTGATGTTTTCGAATGAAAAATACTTTTTGTAATTCTGTCGAAAAACAAAAATTTGAAATATTTGCCGCCCTCCTAATGTCACCGCTGTTTGCACGGGCCTACAGGGTCTGTGCCTAAATACGCCTCTGAATATAACGCGATATTATCTAATACCACGTTGTTGCGTTTCGACTGACGTACGTCGCTAATCTCTTACCTGACTGAATTATAACAATATACGTTCACCAATGCACGCGCACACTTGATTTAAGAACTTTCACATACTTCGAGAGCACGACGCGCCTGTGTGTGTGTGTGTGTGTGTGTGTGTGTGTGTGTGTGTGTGTGTGTGTGTGTGTCATAACGTGTTTACCGTGTGACATTATGACGACGTCGTGTTGATTTTTGATTATTTCCCAGGGACGTTTTATTTAATTGTCGGTCGCGTGAGTACGGCGGGAAATGAAAATGTGTTGTACTGGTATTGCGTTATCGTCGTCGAATGATTAAACGTTTAAATAATAATAACGATAATAACGATAAAAACAATAATAATAATTATAATTATAATAATAACAACAACAATAAAATACATTGTCGCGCGCAACGGTACTAAATGTTATTTCGCCCTGCGCGCACTTATTATTATTATTATCGTTATTGTTCCCATCGGCCTGGCACGAAAAAAAGACAAGACGCATCACGGCATCCGACCGGGAAAGCGACGCGCTTTGAAATGAGCGACAAACGAAAAAAGGACCGCGGATCGACGGTCAAAATCGATAGTCATAACTCAGAACTGAAGACCGGATTTATATTCTCTAAAAAAATACCTCGAATATGATGCTAATATTCTCTAAAAAACCTTCAAAATATTCTCATAAAATTCATTTAAAAGTTTTGAAAATATGCCAAAATAATCAAAATTATGCAAAAATAATCAACAAACACCAATGCATACTTAAATATGCATTTTTACATTTTTTTTTTTATAGCATTTTTTTATCATGAGGTACTAACCTGCGCATATTGTTGTACTTCAGTAAGAGTAGGAATATAGTAAAAACAAAACAATATGGTATTTAAATTTAAATCAATATTCCTTTTGTGCATTTTTTAGTAAATATTTAAATTCTGAAGAAAAAAAGGAAAAGAAACTTGAAATACCATTTAAATTGTATTATAGGAATTAACAAATAATAATAAATTATATAAAACATAAAAAAAAAAAAATTATATCTGTATACTTTTCCAAAGAAGTTTGAAACTGAGTAACTTGTTGTTTATTCCATGGGATGTTAGCCGATATTAAACATGCACAAAGTTCCTCATTGAAAATATTTGGCGTTTTCGGTTTAGCATCCAATACAAACAGTTGCTTTTTATTATCTGTCTTAAGTTTTAAAGCATTGTAGTGTAATATTGCAGGTTAGCCAACATATTATTTAGTGAACGGCACGGCAACTTATGATCAAGTGCTATCATGAGCTGGGTGTTTACTGTTTTGTATGTCGAATCGTCACAATAATAATGAAAAAAAAAAGAAATGTAAATGTTCAAAAGCAATTTTTCCTGGTGCCGTTATATTTAAATTAATAATAAATAATTATTTTTTCTCACGATTCATAAAATATTTTAAAATATGCCAAGTGGATTAAAATATTCTGTAACCTGTGAAATATTCTCAAATACGCAAAAAAAACTTTTTTCCACGAACTCGGAATTGAACGAATCGTCCACATTTTTTACTTTCATAAGACTGCATAGACTCAATAACGGTATGTAAAAACGTATAAATCCGGTCCCAACTGATAACTTATTGTTATAAGCGCGTGTTTTTGTTTTTTTTTTACGATCGCGTATTCGAAACAGTGTTTTACAAGCCGTCCCGAAACCGTGGTATGTCACCCGGTGAAGAAATACGAGACTATATTTATCAATAAATAGAGATCCGGATTTCCGGGGACCGACGACGAATCGTATCGGACAACACGGCTCGCGATCACACCGCGATCCTCGAGCATTCGCCCCCCCCTCCCCCGGAAACGCGGTGCCGTATGTTATGCGATTTGTCGCACGCAACTCAATCAAGCCCGTGTCGGACGACGAAACTTCCCGATTTCCCGGAACCGACCGTCGACGGATATTAAACGAACGCGTCGATCGAGAATTTATTGTTAATATTTATTATCACCGTGTGAAAAATAAAGCAATAGAAGCCCCGCGCGGTCGGGTTGACCCGGTTAGTCGTGTGACCCGTGCCAAATATCGTTTAAACACGAGTTTATTTATTCAATTGAACGGTTTGGCACCCTTGTAATACAAAAAGTTCTACTTGCGAACCAGCGTACAAATGATATAAAAAATTAAACGTTCAACACATAAACATTGGTAAATTTGACGTAGCGGTATAACGATATGAACGGTATCGAGAAACGGCGGCAAAAGTACATAGAGATAAGTGTTTGTTTAAAATTCAAAGGAAGGGTTTCGATCCTCATTGGAATTTTCACGAAAAGTTTAAGTGGTTCGTCAGTTAGATAATTTGTAGTGTAAAAAAGAATAAAAAATAGTGTTTAGACTGTCTTCGAGGAACTTTGAAATTAATCAATGATAATAGAGATCTCCGTCTTTATTATCATTGATTGATTTCAAGTCGACGAATCGGGCAACTACGAAAAAATTAACACTCGGCCCATTTCAAGTGGGCGATGATAACGAAATACGTTTTGATAAAACGTAATGCGGTTTCAAATAATGTCAACCACGAGGTTCCGAATCGGCGTCCAGGACGCTCCCTTGCCAAAAAGCCAAGGAAGATCGACCGAAGAACTCCGTATGAATATACGTCGGGGCCCCGACAGCAGATCAACAGACATTTCCAAGTGGTTCTAGAAGACCAACACTAGCCGTAGTGGACCGTATCACGCAGAGATTGCTTGAGATTTTTCATGTCAGTTAAAAAATTGGAGGTTTTTTTACATGAAGTCGGTCTCACACGACTAGGGCCTTCAGTGACTTTCCGACAATCATTGTACTATTAATTACAAGTATAATATTATAATGAACCTACTCGTAAAATCAATAGTTGTACTTCACGAGTTACAATTTTTTTTTGCCCCCCACCCTTGAGTGACATATCTATGAGCGTCCCTGGTATCACATACTATATAACCGTTTCGACTTACTAGTGTATTGCTCCGAGCCCTCTATCACACGTAGACGTACTTGGTCGGACACCATATCGGTGTCACCTCTTTAACAGTGTGTATTAACCAGGGTTCGGATTTTATAGCACCAAAAAATACTAAAATATGCGCTATGATATGCCCTAAAAATATCAAAAATAGCTACAAAAAATTTTTTTTGGAAATAATCATATTTTACTGGTAGTTTAAATTTTTATATTTTGAATTAATACGTATTACTTAAAGAAAATTGTAAAATCTAAACAATAATGAAATATATATATACAAAACAGATTAGAGGGCATAAAATGTATAATATTCGATATTTCCGAGCTTCTTAAAAATAGTTTAATAGCTTGTTTAATATTGTATACCTAAAACAACCATAATATTATTCATAAATTAATTACATGACAAAAATTTGTTAATTTTTCTTATGAATTCTTATAAGTGAATAATAATTTTTTCTTGATATAAACGATATTTATGAAAACTACTAAACAAAGCATTATATAAGAAAAATAGTACCAAAATTTTAAAAATAGTACTGAACATCTAAAATGCACCAAATATGCAAAAAACAGCAAAATAAAATTTCATATTTAGACTATTTAAAGTTTCTGGTGTATAAAACAAATTTATAGCCCACCCTGTTATTTTTATCGGTATTCACACACACACACACACACACACACACACACACACACACACACACACACACACACACACACACACTCGCACACTCTTTCTGTAAAGTTGTTTAAAAATGATGATGCAAACACCGTGTTCTTCTTCATTTCGACCGACATAAAATCATCAACCGCGATTAAGTTCGAACGGGGTTAGGTTAGGTTAGGTTAACGGGGATCGAACGGGTGATCCGAAGTCCGCCGGAGTCGTGAAATCCGGTCTCGTTTTAAATAATTTTATAATCATAACGACGCCGACGACGCGTCGGAAAGATTGAACGCCACGACCAATCCGATATTGTTATTCGCGTGCACGACTGTATATTCTATTTCAAAAGAGAACATGCCGGGCGGCAACCGTTTTACGATCGACAGCGCGCATCTCCCACCAAAAACCAGCTGTTCGACGACAATAATATTGTAAACAATTGATTTAATTGGTGTATACACGTCGAATAATTCCCATCGGCGACCGTCGTAAACGATCGACGCGTAATTAAGACAAAAGTGGGAGAAATCGGGCTTGGGACGGCCGCCAGCCGTCAGTCGTGATGCGCGAAAGCGGTGTGTTCTCTTTTGAAACGAAGTATAGGGCGGAATGAAATCAAATCCGATTCGGACGGGACCGACGAAATCGCGTTACGTCATCGGTTTCTAATCTCGGATCTTTGGCGCCCGGCTTTGTTATTTTCGCCATCGCCTGCGGTCGTCGTAACGCGAAGCGTTCGATTAAACGTCTGTCGCAGCTTTATTTTTATTTTTTTGTCGACTCGGCAGTCGTCGTGTGTTCACACGTATTGCACTGGGCGTGGCCACGCAGATATTTACACCGTTCGATTTAAAACTGGATAACGTGTACTGTGTAGTAATTACAATATATATATATTTTTTTCGTTTTCTTTTTATTACAATATTGCACTTTATAGAACATTGTTTTTATGGAAACATCATTTCTTGTCTACGTGATTTTTTAGTGTTTTTTTTTTTAACCAGTAAATAATATTCCGAGGCCGTAGAATCACAGAGACGTATCAACCCTTAAACGGATCTTTTTTACTATCTAGTTTTTATTTTTTTTTTCTCATGAAACTTTTTGTTATGCCGACTTAATTCGAAGAGCGTCGGAAGATCATATTACACTTAAAACGAACGTCCAAAATAAATTATGAAAAAATTGATTTATAATAATTTGTTAAACTCAATTATTATAAATTATATATAACTAGACAATTCTCAAAAATTCTGTATAAATCGAGTATAAGATCATTTTCAATGCAATATTAAAAAGTAATGACCGATTTCAATCGATTTTTAAGAAATATAATTGATGTTATTTTATTTTATATTCTAATAATATTAGAATATCGTATGAAAATTTTCCTTTCCTGAAGAATGCGCATTTAGTGGATACGTCACTTTTGTTCAACGGAGGTGATTTGCAACATAAAATTTATTATAAAAAGAGTATGCGGTTTCTAGATCTTTGACGAGTAATGTCGTATTGTTGGACGAATAGATACAAATGTATATGCATAAATATGTATGATATTCATAGTGAATATTCATAACATATCACTAGAATGGAATAGTTGATATTATAAAACTTAAAAAGACAAACGTTCAATTTATATCTAAAGAAAAAGACAAATAAAACTAAAAGACTAGAATTTATTTTGTTTTTCTTTTTGTTGTTTGTGTTATGTCAAGGTACCTGATAAATCTGATTTGATTAATTTACAATTTATTTTGTAAGTACATTTTTAGTATTTATATTCAAATAAAATAATTTAAAATACAAAGTCAATAATAGTATAATACACTGTTTGGTACTTATATAAAATCATATGTTAAATTTATAATACCATGAACACCCTGCTATCCAGCTTATAATAAAAATAAGCGTTACAATAATTATAATTTCAAGCAAAAGAGGAAGCGAGGAGTTCCTAGGGATGTCCCTAATGTAGTCTACAAAAATTATCAAAATTTACCAAATTTGTAGGATTTATGGTAAATTGACGCAAAATTTCCTCGGTAAATTAACAAAAAAAGATTACGTGAATTTTACATCTCTAGTTTTCAGTATAGTGTATAAGACTGGCGTATCAGAGACTGGCACAAAATACGAAAAAATACAAAATACGTATATATGCCACTACTGCGCTGCCCGTCTTAATCATTGAGTCTTTTAAATCTTAAACTGTATTAAGTCAAAATATAAAAAATTGAAATATAAAAATGTCCAAAAAAAAAAAAAGTATTCTAGCTCGTAATAATATAACATATAGCGGTGAATATTTTACGAAATAAAAAGGTTTTAAAATCACATAGAAAAAAAATGAATTTACGTTATAATGAAAATGTAGTTCTTTTAATGTTTTAGAGTGTACAATGAAAAAAAAATAATAGTCACGATAAAATAACAATCGACATTCGTTCGCAGTCAAAGTGAGTGTTTGTCCGTTAGGCACCCTGTATACGAAAGGAGAAATTAAATGAAATATACGTGTTTGTTTGCAAAATATCGATAAACTCGTACAAATAACACTGATCGAATATTCTGTGTATGCTCGTACACGATGCGCTCCGGAAGAAAGAAAAAACAATTTATTAACAGTAAACACAGCTGAAATATTATTCCGAGAATGAATTATTTAATAATGTCTCTCGCGTCACGAGCGATTTTTTACGAACTTATCGATTTCTTATTTATTTATTTATTTATTTATTTATTTATTAACGCGTGACTCTTTGTTTTTTGTTTTTTTTTTTACAATACATTTTATAAAGATTTTCCGACAATACAACACGCTCTCGATAATGAATATTGATGTTTTATCAATCGTAACATTTTTTGGGGGTTTTTTTTTCTTCGTTTCATCGCCCTGCTCAATTATTCACTCGACTCGTACGTCGAATCGAACGCTCGTGAAATTCGTATCGGATTGCAGCCGTCGTGAAATCGATATCACGCAGGCAAATTCAAAACCCGATGAATTATTAAAACGGAAATGCACGTAAGGCCATCGGACGTACATAATCGGTTTCGGTACGTTATCGAATATGACGAAACGTCGAAAAACGATTCCGCGGCGTTTGTATTCGAAAAATCACTCGCTAACGGTCGAGCGGCGGTGATTCATCGCGCGGGCCGATTTATACACACCTAAGTGATAATCATACAGAGTATTCTAATAAATAACACGATTATCACATCAGTAAAAATATTATTATGTAAATTATTGATTACGTATTATATTACCGCAGTCATTGTAAATAATTAAACGATTTAATTATTTAATATCTTTGTCTACTTCGTAAATTCAAGATTTTGGTTGGTTTCTAAGACTGGAAATAAAAGGATCTGATATTCGTAAAAGAATATGGATCGAATCTTCGTTTTGTTTAAAACGGGATAATTTTCTAGTACGATGCTCCCTAAATTTTTTATAATTTTTATTTGAAGCTTCTTGGATTTCTTCCGACACGTGTATACAGAATAATTATTGCGTACCTATTATTGCTGCGTCTTGATGCATCACGTTGAAGGTCAATAATGGTAATGATATTGAGGTTTTTCAATTTGCATTATAATCGCTGGTTTTAAAATGATCGTATTTGAAAACTCATCGCAGTCGTTAAAGTTTTAAATGATACGAGTGCTTAAAATTAAATGCAGTTGATAAATATTTCTCATCGAGAACTGCCGATTTCGTGGACATGTTGTATTACGGAAATATCAATTTTAAAAAAACGCGGCCGCGGCGCCGGCCGTGACGTACAATCGTTTTACGCGTACACGGTACACGCGCGGTATCTACCTCGAAGAAACGTTAACATACGTTAATATATAACGTTATTCGAGTCGGTGGTTTTAAAATCTGGCAGTGTCCAGTTCATGCCGGCAAGAGCACGACTGTTTAATACACGGGATCGACGTGATCGTTGCCGGTGATTTCAGTCTTTCCTTGAGTGATGGAACGTGATTAAAAGCGTTCGTTTTGAAACAGAACGCGCACACAGGGTGTGCCGCGAGTTCGAGTGTTTGCTGTTTTCGTGTAGCGACCGAAGTATAACGACGTTTCGCCACTCCCACCGCGTCGTTTCGAAACTGTAATCAATCTTTGTGGGGCACCGTGCAGCATACACACACACACACACACACACACACACACACACACACACACACACACAAATCCATATATATATTTTTATATACCCTGTTTATAACTCACGCGGTGTCTTTATTTCGTATATAGTTATCGACCTGCCCACGGTAAATTAGACAAGTCTCGAAACGGTTTGATATTACTCGCTTTATTATAGCTTCGATGGAAATAATGTTAACACCACGTGCGTGTGTTATGTGGGGCAAGGGTGGAGGGATGAATGTTTGTTTTAACGATATACTAGAACGTTCGGCGATAACTTGAGGGCACACGTTTACAAACGATCGAGACAGAGAGACAGAGAGAGAAAGAGAGAGAGAGAGAGAGAGAGAGAGAGAGAGAGAGAGAGAGAGAAAGAGAGAGAGAGAGAGAGAGAGAGAGAAAATGGTGTCATTGTGTACGTAAAGTCGTACAATGTTTCGGAAAACGAAACGGAAACACGGATTTTTCCGGTTTTATCTTTTCGATCGATCGCTTCGCGGCAAAATAAATATGGAACGCGAGAAAACGAAATCCGTCGACGTTACCCACGACGTCTTGACAGTCGGGTTTGCCATCTATCGAGTAGAGTTTTCACTTTGAAACGCACGTTGTCCGACGGATTCGATGAATCGACGGACGGTCGTTTGTGCCCGTTCAGACTTCCTCCGCTCGGAAAGACGCTCCGCCGAAATTCCCTTCACGATAGCGCTTTCATAATAATAACACAATAACATAATAATAAAATAACTAAAACGCCGTAAATCTTAGAAAAGTTCGTGGGTACTAGGTAATAACGCCGCAAATACAGAGTACTAGGTAATAAAGCCATCAATCATTAACAACAAGGCCGTATCTGTGGGGGGTCCCAAGGGGTCCGGACCCTCCCTCCCCCGAAATTTCTCTAGTATTTTAAAAATGTTTAAAATAACTATTTATTTTTAATACCAACATAAATATTTTCAGTTATAAATGGATTAAACTCCAATTAAATTAACTGCTGACTAATTTGAATCATTACATCATTTTAACCAAGTTTTAAAACCTAAATTCAGTAAAATTACAATAAAATTATTTTGGACCCCCCCCCCATAAAAAAAAAAAAAAATTCTGGATACGGCCTTGATTAATGCCGTAAATATTGTTGAAGATACGGAATTTTATCTTAATACATAGAACAAATTATATAATTCACGGCATTTGAGCATAGTCATATGGACCGGTTTACTTATAGCAAAGCAAGTCGACTATCGAACAATTTATTTTTAATACATTTATTCGGTATTTTATTAGTTTTATAACATTTTACAGCGCAGTTTAGTTAACAGCGTATTATTTTAATTTATGAAATGACATGCAAATAATAGTTTTATTTCGTGAATTCTTTAAAAATAATTGTACACTGATAAATTTAATTATTAAAATGTATAAATAATATTATCATATCAAAAGTATTATAACTTACTGCATTCTTGCGTAGGAACAAAGTATCAAAAGTTTTCATTAATACTAAGGTGCAACGTGAAAAGTGAAGTATCTTGTTAAAAATTAATTTAATCATATTTATTTTTGTTTCATCGTATTTGTCTGGTAAAATTACACAGGAAAACATATATCATATTTAAATAATTTTAATGTGCAAAGTGTTATGATTTTAAGAAAATGCAAAATACAAAAACACGTTTTTCTCAAAATCGTTCTACGGTGACTATATATACATTTAAATAGGTACAAACACACACGCGCTTTTTTTTTACGAGGCACGGATTGTACTAGTAATAATTTTTTATTCAAGGCAGTAAAAAAAAAAAAAATCGAAAAAGTCGAACGCTTTATCTTTCTCCTTCCTATTGACATCACTGCGTATACGGTTAGACATCCCTCAGACTGCGCTCCGTAGAATCCGAATTCTCCGCGTATTGTTTTTGATCTAAAACTTGATTTTTTGTACTACACGATCAGTTCTCAAAAGAATAATACAGCGAAACACTAAGCGAGTAAAATATATGATTTTAACATATTACGTGCCCGTGTACTCTCGACACTCGTACTAAATATAGGCTTTTACACCGAAATCACCATTGTCACAGCTTGATTTCAGTTTCATACATGTCTGCAAAAGCATAGTAATGATTCGATCGAAATTTATTCGCTCGTCGTCGCGCTATACTTTTTATAATAATAAAGTCCGTTTTGTCCGTGGAATACTTTTTTCATCAGCGACCATCAATTTCGCACTCGAATAGTTCTCGTGCGCGACTAAGCCGTGTACGTTTTATGCGCACTGACATAGTTAAACGCACGTTTCATTTTTATCGATTCAATAAGCTGTTGTACAACACGTTGTCTGTACCACGCGTACTCGAACGATATTGCTTTCGTGAATGAAAAAAAAACAAAATTTGAAAAAAAACGTAAATTCCCATGTAAACCATATTTTTAATAGCGATCTCGACTATCGCTGAATAAATAACTCGGCCGAAATAAAATAATATATAGTTCTTTTTCCGGGGAAAAAAATATTAATATCGAGATGTGTTCACAAATGAAAAATAAAATCGGTATCCCATATTTGTTTGGAAAAAAAAATCGTATATCGTTTAAACACATTATTTGTTAATCGATTTCCTGTCAATCGAAGAGTGCATTATTTCGATCAACGAAAAATCGCGTAAAAAAAAAATAATAATAAATAATAGACAAAGAAAATTAAATTAACGGGAATCCCTCTTCGTAAATTAAATCTATTTCAGTTATTCATCAAAGTGCACTTTGTTTGAATCCCTTTTCCCCTGGCGATTTCGATTCTTTGCTCCGACGATTGTTATTTATTATTACGGGGCCGGTAAAGCAATTATACAACAATTCAGATTTTACGGATGACGGACTATAGCTCGTGCCGACATCGGCGCGTTATTTGTAAATACCAGTAGATTCCATTCGAAAATATGAATAAGACTCGAGACCTCTTGAACGCAATTAAATTATGTTTTGTAAATATAATTTCACGACGACGTGCCGATAGCGATTTGGTATCCACAGAGCAGTTTTGTTTTGCGAATAGTATATATTCAGTGATTAAATCGCGTGCCTCTCGTTAATCTCAAAACGCGAAAGAGATCGCCGTGAATGTATTTGCGTTCGAAAAGTCATCAAACAGATTCGTTATTGAATCGTGTTTTCTTTTTAAAACTTGTTCGTTAAAAAGTTGAGCGCGAAAATAGGTCATGGTAAAAAAAATATGTACATATAATAATGTATCAATCATTATTTTCAAGATAACAAGCTTGGTTTTTGTGATTTTCTGAGTGCGTTCAAAATAATAAAAAAAAAAAAAACACAGAGTGTGATAGACTAGAGTACTTGACACAGTTTTACAACCTCTGCTTTTGCGAAGGCGCGCGCGCTATTGTGCGTGTGTGTGTGTTTTAAGTATTTATTTTTTCAAGTATTAAATGTGACAAACACTAAGGTGAACTTTTATACTCGTAAGATGTAGTTAAAACACGTATGCCCACTCCGTGCGGATCTGACTCGAGACTGATGTTTCTCGGAAAAGTTTCTGCTAAATTATTATTTGCACGCACAGCGTTTAAGACCGGTTAAATTCGAATCGTTTTCAATGTTATAATACTCCACCAAACATTTTGTGTTTAAAATAAATATACAAATTGTAGTGATATATTTAATTCTTTATTATCTTTAGTAGAAAATATTATTATCTAAATCAATTAATTAATTGATTAAATTATTTATTCTAAAATAAATGACATTCCACCAATGTAAATTATAATATGTTCAAAATGGCATTATAAAATAAAACACATCGAAATACAAAATTGATGATACCTAATAATAATATTAATTATTCGACGGTTCGAAAAAAAGAAGAATTTAATAATTTCGAATCAAACCCAACAATCGGATAAAAGTTTAACGGTCAGAACAGCGAGCGATCGATTCCACTGCACTGTGTTGTGCGTGTTGAGGCTGTGAAAAATCGCGAAAACGTTACGCGTTTCAGGTCTTTTAAAGCTCTGCGGGAATCCACGCCGTTTACGCTTCAATAATAACAATGCGACTTTATTCTCGGCCGTTTTCGGGAAAACCAAAAAACAATTTAGCGAACGTCGAAAAACGTAAATTACCAAACGGAAATCCCGGAGACTTCGAATGTGTCGTTCAAACGCCGCGAATCGAAATTCACCGCGAAAATATATAATATAACTTTATGTCGCTTTTGGAATGATTTCTCGGAAAAGAGCCGTTCGAGACGTGGACGCTCTACGTTCCGATATCTGCGCGGTTTTTAATGAAAATAATACTGCAGAAAATCGTCGTATAGAAGAGTAAATCCTAGATAAAGCGGGCGGTATTGTATACGAGCGTGATTAAATCCGGTCAAGTTCGTTGTTGCGAAATCGACTGTCGGTCCACCGCGGACCGTTCGGGTTTGAGAAAACGACGCGTGAGGTTCGGCGAGAATAGTCGGAGTTTATCTCTCTACACAGCATGTCCGCAACGGTTTTTGGAGGGTTGTTTTTGAGTTTGGGACCCAGGAGAGTACCTACATGAATATTTACACCCGTAAAAACATTCGCTTCCTGTACGCGGTCGCGGGTTGAAATGCGAAACGGAAAGTTTCGACTTTTAAAGAGCACCGAGGATAATGAGCGAGAAAAAAAAAACAAAAAAAAAAAAAAACAAAACAAAACAAAACGTATAAAGCGAATCACGCCCCGCCGCCGTCGAATACTGTTTTCGTCGCGTCCGTATTAAAATAAATGAGTAATTACGAATTTGCCCGAAACGATCTTACGTATACGTCTTACACGACGAGACGTGTGAAAAGTTTCGCGTGGTCGTCGCGAAATATCCAATACGACGATAAAGAAAAAAAAAATAGAAAAGAAAAAATATATTTTTATAATGTCAATACGACGGAACGTAGTATACGTGACGAAAAGAAAATGGGATTTTTTTTTCGCACCGTACTCAATAACGTTTTAGGAGCACGTGTTCCGGGCCAGGGGCGCGAATAAAAAACGAAACGAAAAAAAAAAAAATATATATATATTTATATATTTATTTAATACGGTTCGGATGGTACGTCACGGCCGCGGTGTGGCGAGACTTTCGTTCGAAAGACATCGGCGGAGCGCATCAGTATTCTCGCTGTGGTGTGAGTAAAATAAAAAAAAAGAAAAGAAAAGAAAGAAAGAAAAAAAGTAATTTCCTAGGTCCGGTGACGGACGGTCTTTGCACCGCCACCTCCGTCCACCTCGTGGCCGACACGACTTCACCCGAAAGTCCGGAGATCGTCATCAAGCCGATCTCTGATCGTTTTACAAAGACCACGGTGCGCGTGGTCGGTTCGCCAAAGTCTTTGTAAAACGATCAGAGAGCGCCAAAATCAGAATGACGCCGATTCGAATGAAACTGCTGAAACGTATATCTATTCATGTACGTTTATAAAGCAATTATTATTATTATTATCGTTATTTGTATAAATTAATATGATTCGGATGGGTAATGATCGATTTAACTGTAAGAAGAAATATGTTTGAAAAAAATGTTGATTATTGAAACAGTCAATTTTTTTATATATAAAAAATAAAAACAAAAACAATTATTATGGGGTGACCATATTTAAAAAAAAAAAAAAAATGGGACAAAAATAATTTTCTAAGTTTTTTTAAAATAATTTAATCAAATTTTTTATCATTATTTTTAATCATAATAAAAAACACAATTTAATATACCTAAAAGTTAGTATGTAACGCGTATTTAATATTATTTCTATTCTTTTAAATCAGTTTCAAAACTAATACATCATTTTTAATAAATACGTAAGAAAAAATAAATAATAATAATAATAATAAAAATAAATAAATAAATTAATAAAAATAGTAATTACTTAATGAATTAAAACTTTTTATAACGTCATCAAAAACTTTATTCCTTTACTCACTTTTCTGATAACTTTTTTTATTCATATTGATGATAGTTTTTCGGATACACATTTTAATTTGTCATCTTTTTTCGAAAAACTTCTCAAATCTAATCATTCGGGGTGTTTTGTGTATATTGTACCTATATAATATAATCATAATTATTGTAAGTGTATAAGATGGGATAAAAAAACAGGACAAAAAGCGTCCTGTGAGACGTTCGTCAGGAGAACAGGACACAAATCTAAAATAAAGGACAATCCTGTAAAAGCAGGACGAATGGTCACCCAAAATTATTATGTACTCGAATGGTGTGTAACTATGGTATTGAATTTTAACTACTGGGCGTCTGTCAAATGCTTTGCCCGTGGAAATACAAATAGTAAATATTAACTAAGTACATATTATGAATGTAAACAAAGGTATAGTCATGCAATAATAGAATCGAACTTAACAGACATATTGTTTTATTTTTATAAATCAACGTTCAATAATGTTTTCGAGTAGCATTGGGCGGCGAGCGTCGGCCGACGGAAATAAGGATGATCGATAACGCGCACTGTTAATGTGACTTTGACGACATTTCGAAAATTCGTGTTCCTTTTATTTTTACTCGGGCATTGCAAAGAAACATGTTATGAATCTAAACTTGAAATTTATTTTCTCCCAGAGGTCGTTTATACATATTCATCTCGTGATCCGTAACTCGAAACATTTTTAATAAACGTTCGTCCGTAAATTAAATAATCGCAAAGTTTTTTTTTTATTCTTTTAAGAAGCGTTGTGACTGAAATTCAGATTACAGCTGATCAAATCAAATCACACTTTGAACGAAAAACTTACGGATTAACTGATTTTGGAAATTACAAATTTAAACAGCTCTCAAATAACTTTTGACGTTCCAGTGTGACGACACGCCGTATCGTGCCAAAGCGGCCGCGTACTCCGACCCGACGCGGTTTTTCGTGTTGTTTGCTTCGGGCCAAACAGAGTGCGTGTAGGGCATTTCTAGGGCTTTCGACCGGCGTGGTTGGAACCGAGACGACGAGGGAGAAAAAAATAATGACCATTCGTTCCGTCTCGATTCATCATTATTTGAGTTCCGGTAGCACATCAGCTACCCTTCACTGCCCTGCACCGGGTAGTTCCCGGTGAATTATATGTGCGTGTGTGTGAATTTAGTTTATGCATACAAATATATACGTAGGAACGTCAAGTCTTGTCTACACAGCAGCAGCAGCAACACCAGAGGCGTATTTAGGCACAAGCCCTGTAGGCCCTTGGAGGCCCTGTAGGCCTTTGGAGGGCGGCAAATTTCAACATTTATTTTTTTTTTTTTTACAGAATTACAAAAAGTTTCATTCGACAACGTCAAATTTGAATTGTTTTTCGACCAAAGAGAAATTCGTTTGCAAATCATAAGTTTTGTGATTTAGAGTTACGATTCGAACCGTGAACGCGTGCGTCCGTTCGCTCAAAATCAAACAGCTACATTTTTTACATACTATACGCGCACGCGATACGGCACAAACCAGGACGCGTGTGGATAGCGAAAAAACGCGTGGGTTCGAGTCCTCAAACTGTGGATTCGAACGTGTCCTGTGAAAAATTTTTGGAGAGGAAGAGGGGAAGGAGAGGCGGCGCATCGGCAAGTGTCTACAGGCGGAAAATCCCTAAATACGCCACAGCAGCGATACCACCGCCGCCGCCGCCGTCATCACTTCTACGTTCGCTCCGGTCGCCGCCTCGCCGCGTGTAGTCCGGGACAGTACTTGTTAATTTGCATCGCTCCGCCGTCGGCCCTTCGCATAAATAACGCGTCCGGTCTGCGCGCTCGACCACCGTTTCCCGGACGTCCGTTTTCTGGCGCTGTGTGCGGCCGTCGGCGGACCACACACGGATCCCACATTAAAACCGTTTATTTTTTAATTCGTTTTTTGCGTTCCGTTTCGTTTTTCTATCTCTTTGGGCTTTTTCCGTGACCGGTCTGTTCCCCCGACGACGAGACTACGCCTCACGCTCACCCGCACGGTTTGAACGCATAAAAAATATGCACGGACGTTTTGACCGTTCGAAAATCATACTGTCGAAATCGTAAAAATAAAAGAATAATAGTAATAAAAAATAATAAAAACCATTAGGTTGCCAAAAAATAGATAAAAAATCAATCGAAACGTATAATATCCAGCGAGTGGCGTCAATGTTTTTCGCGATATCCATACCGACATCGGTGTACGATAAAATATAATACAATCCGAAATGGCATAAACGACATTTTCGAAATTATTCAGGAGAACTGAAAAACATTTTTCACCAACGATTCGACTTATCGTTGAATATATTTTTAGTTTAAAAAAAAAATAAATACGTCATCGAGCACGAATTCGGGTGCTTGATCTATTTTCAAATGATCTCTCAACTATTAATAATTCATATCGATTGAAAACCGAGTTTGATATGGATTTTGGCCCCCTCATGCCCTTTTTTTGGATTTTCGCCGTAAATACAGTGACCCCTCTGTATATACAAAACGACCGCGGGGTGCGATGTAATCCACGTGACGATTTCGTCCGCTTTTCGGTTGGCAGCACGCGGATCGACGAACCCGATGGTTGAGACGGGATGGGGGGGGGGCAAATCGTTTGGAAATTTTCGAGCGCCAAAACAGGTATTTCCGAGTGGTTATCGATTATAAAATATTTCGCGTGCTCGGTCGGCGCCCGTCGAACCGTCCCGAGGAGTGAGGTTAACGGCTCGTACAAACGAACGGTCCGCGGGCACCTGGACTCGACACGCGGACGGGGTGTACGGGTCATTGCGGCCGATTACGATCGGTCGGGCGAGCGAGTGATGCATATTATCTATAACGACGTGTACGCGTATTGTGTTCGAAATCGCATAAATCGTCCGTGTCCGCGAGCGTGTGATATCGCCGCCCGAGCCGTTTCGATTGGCTCGGGAACCGGACGAGAAATGTCGACAGGAAAATTCGTCTGTTTTCCCGTTTCGTTTACTCTCTGCTTCCCGGGTCGTTCTTGTTCTGGTTTTCGTTTTTATTATCATTATTTTTTTTTAATTTCGAATATTGACGAATTCGGAAAAACCACCTCGTTTTGACGCCGTGCGTCCAGTCGATCGATAGGCAGTGCCGGATTTAGCACAAGTTCCGCCATAGGCACCGTTAAAATTTGCCGCTTCTTCATCCTATAGCCCTATATCTTTTCCTACCATACAAATAGCAAATTTGAATTATCGAAAATTTTTTTTAATGTATTGAAATAAAAATAATAAAGACAAATTTGATTATACGATAATTTTCGAAAGGAAATTTGTAAACAACAGCAAAGTAAACAACAAGTTATGTACCCGGAACCCGGACAATTTTTAATGCGTGATCTACAAAAAATAAAATAAATGTATGAAAGACAAATAATTTAAACTAAATTAATTATTTAAATTAATACATTTTAAATTGAGTTTATTTTATTTTTTATTTCGGTACAGTAAATTTGCCGCTCTTCAAATGTTGCCGCCCTCACGGGCCTACGCAAAAATCCGGGCCTGTCAATAGGACGAATGCAGTCGAAATTAACTGTCCAGAAAATTTTTTCGGAATAAAAGAATGGACGTCACTGTGAAATCAATTTCGTACGCGTATATTTTATTCGGAAAAACGTGTGATTTTGTGTGATTCTATGACTTTGCACTTTTTTTTTTTTTTATCTGAACCGCGATCACGAAACGCATATTTGATTTTCGCGATATCACAACCAACCAAACGATTAATGTGACGACTAAAAATTAAACGAAAAAATGCTCGAAATTAAACAATCGAATCCTTTACCCTTTGTCTATATCATAAATAATAAAGAGGAAAGATTTGATTGTTTGTATTGAATATAGTCTTCGATACTACTGAACCGATTTAAATGAAATTTTATTAGTTAGACACTGAGAAAGGACATAGACTACATTTGAATACTAAAAA
This sequence comes from Therioaphis trifolii, assembly GCA_027580255.1. NCBI lineage: Eukaryota > Metazoa > Arthropoda > Insecta > Hemiptera > Aphididae > Therioaphis > Therioaphis trifolii. The sequence goes on from CM050411.1 coordinate 3,874,572, forward strand.
GGGCTATAAAGGGTGGAAATAGGGGATGGTACATATTCCGACCCCGTTCAAACGGCTTCAATGTCCGGTGAAAATATTTTTCGCATTGACTATTAAAAAGTCCCAAGGTCAAACCTTCGAATTAGTAGGTAGTAGTAATTTTTTTTCCCTCGGTCAACTGTATGTGGGCCAAATAACGAATTGGATCTGCTGATAATCAACTAATTTTGCTGCCACAAAATAAAACAACATCGAATATCGTTTACAGAAAAGCTCTAACCCAATAAATTTAATTATATATATATGATCCAATACAATTTTATTTCATTTTCAATATGATTTAATGCCATATGGTATACGATTCGAATTCTTTTTTTTTTTATTATTAAAAGAATATAAACAATCATTATTTAATTATTGTTTAACTGTTATTTAAAATAATAAGTACATTTTATAAATGTTATATTTAATTCAATAACATGAATAATTTGAGGAGGAATTTGTACATTTACAACACCTCAGAATATTTATTTATTTATTTATTTTTTTTTTTTTTATCTAGAACTGTAGCATAATATGCTTAATTTTTATATTAGCAAATCTCTTGACCAATTATTCCTTTTTAGCCGGCGTTTAACGTTACCAGCAAGGGATGAAGAGGACATGTTGCGAATGAGAGAATTTGAGTGACTTATTAATTTGGAATGGAAACGTTTATAGTGAATTTTCGCACGTTCATTGACCGTGGGTATTTTTAAGTCTTTGTGAAGGGATTCGTTTGTGATCAACCACGGAGCTCCAGTTATGAGTCTATTCATTCGATTCGAATTCTACGCAAACAAAGTTGCGGGTGGATGCCATAATTAATATGGCAAAACAATGTTTGCCGGATCAGCTAGTACTTTATAAAAATAAAACATGACAAATAATAATCAACGAATCGTTGCTGTATACGACTATCTAAATAATATAATCATATAGTATCGTGTAACGAGCGGTATCAATCATATTTCTGGGATTTTTTATCATTAGCAAAGTTGCGTCCGACCTAGCCGGACGACCTTTTTTTTTAAATTTTTATATACATATTTTTTTCATTGTTTTTGTGCACATGTTTTTTTTTTGCATTGTGAATGTAGGCCACTCGATTCCCCGCTGATTTGAGACACTGATGCGCGTCTAGACGTATAAATTACAAAATTAAGAGTGAACATATTCCCTGGACGCCCGGCACTCTGTAAAGCGCCGACGTTCGATTTGTATTCATATATATTTTCACGAGATTTTCAGTTTTTTTTTTTTTTCTACCGGAAAACTCACGTGTATTATAACTTGCATATACGACTATTAAAACAGCACCCTAATAAGAGTAGCGAATCTGATAAATACGTCTTTTTGATCGAAACTACACACGTGTACATTACGCGAACGCCCGGAGAAAATTATTTTAAATTTTATTCTCTTTAGCTGTGTCAACGCCGCTATCCGATGAATTCAAATTGAGTTTATCGTGAGTCGTGTATCGCCCCCGGAGCGATGAGATTTTTATGAAAATGAAAGGTTCGGAAAATAAATAAATCATACGGAAACGTCAGAAAATTGTTAGTGTAAACTGGGGTTTTTGTCAAATATCATACGCGGCACACGAGCATGAAAATCCAATTTTATCGAAGATTCAGTTGTCTCGTTATCGTGGTCCGTAGGGAATATGAAAAGCTCTTCTATGACAGCCGGGGTATTGGTCACCGACACAATGCACGTGCTCGAGAAGTGTGTCCGTGGCATTCTAATAAGTGCGATATTCGATTTATCTTGGTTTTGTTTTGGTTTTTTTTTTTTGATTTTGTATTGAATCCAGTCAATTCGGATAGAACAAAATGTAAATATGTCACGGTATCGAAACGTGCCAGTCGACGAAAAACAAAAAAAAAACAAAAAAAATTATTGTCTTTGATGTATTTTCGATTGAAAATGTGTGATACTTTGTTTATGACGACGACACCGTAATGAACATTTGAACTCGTACGGATATAACAATAATATGTAGGTACTCAAATGCCATTTCAAAAATAAAAATTTTGAATATCATAGTTAAAATACTGTGCTAAAAGAAAATTTAAAATGATCACGCTCGTAATTTATGTTAGCTATTAAACTGAAAAATCGTAGTTCCACAATTTTATTTTCCAGACGTTTAAAGTTAGAATTAAAACAAAAATCACTATATAGGCATTCCGCTTTCGGTGTCTGGGCGACACAGGGAACTTCACAACACTATTGTTCGGTCGAAACGAGTTTTAAATATCAGCGGCCGATATTGTTCGGCGCCGGTAATTAATTATCTCTCCTTAAAATTCACCGAAACGCGTCGTGTACAATGCCACGCGATATACAATACCTGTACAATACGTGTGTGTATCATAACGTTACACAATAATGTCGTCCGTGTTTATCTCGGACGCACGGACGGTGTATTGAAAATAGCCACCGGGGTCCGCGAACATGATATTTTCCGAAACGATATTATTAACGCGACGGCATTATTATTATACGTACACCGAACTTCGATTAATTGTGTTAACTGCACTCCGCGCAAAAGATAATGGAACTGTACTGTTGTACTTAATAAAATCGGATTGTCGACGTTGTATAACGATGATGATAATAATAATAATAATAATAATGACATGTGTACTAGAGATGCACAACGATATCGTTTTCCGATATCGATAACGACATCGAAACAATTTTACGATATCGATGAGACTAATTTATCACAAGTGCATCGATATTCGGTACCGAAATTCAATATCACTTCATTAAAGTTTCTATTTTCTATTCATCTGAGTTTCAACAAATAATCTATGTCAAAGAACGATAAACACTAACGATAAGAAATCCGTCAATAAATTATTTAAATATAGTATTGTATTGTTAAATGTTGCAGTTCTATAAATTATATCATTATTTCATAAAAATTATATTTTTTATAATACGTATTATCGATGACGTATTATGAAAACCTTTTTTTAATGTCGAAAATGAAAAAAAAAAAAAAATCCGTTCATAAATATTATACAAATAGCATGGTATTATTAATTAATAATTATATAACTGCTTCGGTTTTATAAATAATTATATCAATAAATCGTATATCGATAATTGAACGGCTGAGTAGAAAAAGGATAATATTCCAAAAATGCGAAAAATAAACTGAGATAGCTATTTTGTAGTTGAATGTCGAATTTGTTTAATGAGTGTATAAAGAATAATATTCCATTGAAACTACGTTTATAAATTTAGCCTTGAGTTTACGCTGAGTGGAAAAAACCAGGAATATTATCTTTTTTCCACTCATCGTCGTACTATCTAGAATCTAGTTTATTTTCGTCTATTCGAAAAACAAGGTGAAAAGTTTAGTATAAGCCAGTACAGACACTTGGTTACTTTTGTACCAAATAAAGCCTTTTATTAACAGTAAAATGAAGTTTTAAAATTATTTTAAGATCTTATTATTACAGTGAGTGGAAAAAGGATACTATTCCAGCACTTTATAAGTTTAATATATATATAAAAAAAAAATTATCACGATACCATAGTTTAGGAGGTTAAAGGTTAGATACAAACAAGTATTTTTTATGTACATAAAATTAACATTCAAATAAAAATGAACGAAATAAAAAGTTTTTTTTAATTTTCCGAAAATTGAATGTTGAGGAATATTATCCTTTTTCCACTCAGCCGTTCAATTGAAAACTTATCGTTGTGCATCACTTAGGTGTACATTAGTCCGTGTGCCGCGAACGTTTCTGAGTCCGACCGGTGACGATAATCGGAAATCGTCAACGGAGATTGATTATTTTTCATTATTTTTTGTTAAATTTTCGTCTTCAATTTTATTTTTATGGATCGTATTTTTTAAACCTCACCGCGATGATCGGCCACCTACCACCGTGCGTCGATTTGATACGACGATTCGATCGGCCGTTTAAAATCGATGTCATTTTATTCGCAATCTAAATAACCTGTGGACCATGTGCGGCCCCCTTGAAAGTATTCTATTTATTTATTTATTTATTTATTTTAACGGGACGGACCCAATGCACAAAGCAGTGAATAAAAGGTAATCGGTAATAACATATAGAAAAATAATCGATAAAGAAGAAAAATACTGCAGTGGTACAATAATTCATAACGGTACATACATAATACAATTTAAATAATTTGATTGATAATAATAAATAATAATTAACGTAAAACAAGAGACATATAATATGATGTTTAAAAGATTCTAATGAATTACAAGCAAAAATATCGATGCTTAATACATTAAAAAATTTCATAACACGAATTGATGGAGTATTAAATGCATAATTATATTTCTGACGCAGAGTAAAAAAAATAATAGTATTAGATCTACTGACATAAGTTGGAACATAAAAGTTCAATTCATGTAAAAATGCAGGACAACCAACCTAATTATTAAATACATTATATAAGAAATTTAAATGTAATTTTGTTCTACGAATTTCGAGTGAATCCAGGTTCAAGGAGATAAGAATAGAATCATAGTTTGTATGAGGCTCTCTATAGGAATGTGACAGTTGAAACAAAGGAAACGTAAAAACGCATGCTGGACAGCTTCTAGAGATTTTATTTGACCTTTAAAATTTCGAATCTTTCAAACCTCTCAAATCTATGTTTCGAATCTCGAAATAAAAAATTAATTATTCCAAAAAAGAAAAGTATTAGGTAGACTTTTATATTTCTATTCGAGTACACTCCAGTCCGTAATCGTTTTAATAGTCGATAAAAGATTTTTTTTTTTTAAATTCTTTTTAAACGCGTGATTCACCCGCGAAAACAAATCACCTAATTACCGCTCTGCACGCGTACCCTTTGAACAGTAGCAGTCATCGTATTTCGGTACAAAAACGAACTTTTAAGATTATTTTTTTTACGTTAATTTATCGTACGTTACATCGTACAGGATCGGCACTTGTTGACGCGACGTATTCAAATCAGCGTAAAACAGTCGACGCTCTGTGAAAGATTCGTGAAAAGTCACATGACGTACAATAGACGTGCGTGAAGCTCAATAATAATTATTTTCCCCCAAACTCGTGTCACGGTTCTAATATTCATACGTTTTAATTGCGACGAGCAGTAACAATAGAATCTCGTCATTAAAACGAACGTCTCCGTCGGAACCACTCGGAGTTCAAAACCGGCGACTTACTCGCCGTGAATAAAATATACGTACTCACGTAGTCACGTGCAGTGGCGTATTTACGGAGGGGGGATCATTGGGTTTGAGCCCCCCGAGATTTGAGATGAATACATTTTTTTATTTAAAACTAAATTTATTTTAGCTCTATGGCCCTTTGACACTGGTAAATAGTAATTTGTGAAATATTTAGGTTTTTGGACTAGCAAGTTGTGGACGAATTATCTGAAAAATCTAGGAAATTAAATTTTGTTACGTAAAATAAAAATAAAATATAATTCAGAATTAAATACATTGTTGCTATTTAATATCCGTTAACTATTAAATATAAATTATATTAAGTTTTTCAGACCATATCTACTGTTGTTTTATATTTAATTATTTAAATGCAAAATTAGAGTGAAAAGTAATCAAAATTTTACAGGGTTTATCTGTAATTTATCTCATTTAAATATGTGATCTCACACTTCCGTGTATTTTGTAACTCTTTTGTAACTTTGTTGTTGTGCCATGGAGCTAAGTCCTCAAATTTATACTATCGAAGTACCTAGGTATATAAATCATACATTTTTCCAGTAATCATTAAAGCTTAATACTAATGAAGGGGATCCTATTAAATTTTTTATTTTGATCCCCCCCCCCTTGGAAAAATCCTAAATACGCCCCTACACACTTGCATACGTTATCACGTCGTGTAGACCGAACAAACGAGTTTTTAAATAATAATAATAATAATAATAATAATATTAATTTGTTATATCTCCGAAACGCTACGTTTACCGAGCAAAACGATGTTTGATTAGCCGGTATTCACTATAAACGTTAAACATAATAATATTTTTTTTGAATTTCGAACGATCTCGTAAATTCAGACCGAACCGGGAGCGGGAACGAAAAATACGTACGATACCGTGTGAAATTACAAATGTTATCCCGCGTCTCTGCGAAGTGAACGAATAATTTAGTCACGAACAAAGCAACGACACACACACACACACACACTCACACACTCACACACACACACGGAGAAATTCAACATAATGGGCACTTTACGGGTACCTGTATCGCGATAACTCACAGTCCTCCGTTTATTTATCTCCCGCGTTATAATTGTACGCGAATACGTGATGTTATTCTTTTACGCGTCTAGTTTTTACCGTGCGCCGAGAAAGAAAACGGCACGCGAGAAAATACGCGAAACGCGTACGTCGTTCGCGACGCACGTGAAAATCGTGATATTATCACGTCCGACGTTCGTCACGAGAACTCGTTTTACGGAAAATCGATACGGCACGACATCGTCGCACGAGAGAAAATCGTCAGAGCACCACTTTGGCGTACAAGATAAACGACGACGGGCCTCCGTGGTCGGTCCGGAATCGTCGTCGATTTTACCCGCTCTTCAAATAATTTCCAACGCTATCGGCGACTTTCACGGACGGGCCCCACGCGTTCGAACTCGTCAAAAGTTTTTTAAACGTCAATGCGACAAAGGCTTTTAAACCAATCTTTTTTTTTATTATAATAAATTTTTTTTTTTTTTATTAATAATTCGGATATTAATCACCAACATTTCATTAAAATATGCATTTAAAAATGTCAAAATATGCAAATATATGCCTTCAAATATATCAAATATACCTATTTTTCAACAAAAATATGCAAAAAATACTTGAGTTTTTAACCGTATAAAGTGTTATGTTTATATTATATTTAAACTATTATAAATATGCCATTTTTTTTAATTTTTTTTTTTACCCCTCTCTTTAAGCTTGCTTGTGATGAGAGGGGGAAAATTAAATCTATAAATTATCAATATATGCATTTATATGCTCGAAAATGTCGAATATGCAAAAAAAAGTTTGCATATTTATAATATAGACTTTATGAATCACATTTTTGTCTCACTCCGGTGTAATTCTGGCTGTGCGAAAAAATATGCAAAGTTATAAACATCCGAGCTCTAATAATTATTAAAATGTTTCAGCACGCTAGGTGCTATTACAAGTCAGATAACAATTTTACAGTGGTTTAATACCTAAATTTGGAGAGAGATAATAGTAATGTATTATTGATAATAAATTTATAAAATAGTTGTTAATAATGGTAGACATGGTTGAATATAATTAACAGTTTCAATTAAAATCAATAAAAAATTAATTAGGACTGGTCAGAGGAAAAGATAAGATTGTGTTGGTCTGATGCACGAACTATGATTATAATGGACTGGTATCGGAGCATTTATCAATGGAACCGAAATGACTAGACCACTGGAGAGTTTTCGGAAAACAGTGCTATATATTATTAAATTTTAATGATTAATAACGATGCGTAATACAAAATAATAACAACACGGTAATATTTTAATTTGATAAAGTTTTTAGGTACAAACGAGCTTTGAACAAGCTTCTGGTTTATCCAAGTAAGATGTTATACCGGGGGAAAAAAATGAATTAGGCATTAAATCATTTTTAATTTTGCTGTATTATAGACTGACCCATTACTGCTATTTTGCAAACATCACAAGTAAAGTTGTTGTCCACGAAAAACGCAGCGTTTATCTCGCACTTCGACACGACACGTTGACGTGCGAAACGATTATTTCGGTGTAAGCTAAACAATAATATGAATCGGGTCATGAACTATGAGATCCGACAATTATATATCTGATTTCGCCAACAAGACCGATCACGGTTATTTTCGTGGCTACTTATTTTCTAGAAAAACAAAAAAAAAAAAAAAAAAACGAAAAAATCGAGAAGATCAACCTCCAAATTCTCGGGACGCGGATTCCCCAGAGACTTTTGGGCGTATTTTAAAGTTTCTCGAGTTTTAGAGCAGAACTCACCTCCGGCGGGCTCGTAGACGTGTTTCAAACGTATCTGATCCGAGCGTAATCGAAACGGCCGCAGCCGATAACAATAACCGTTGTTATCGTGTCTGAAACGGAACGGAAAACGGTTTCCAAAGACACCGCGGAACCGTCGGGGACTGTGTACACAGAGACTGGCCGATTTCGCCACTCGACGAATTCAAACGACCGGACGGGGGCGGAACGTGCGGCTCTTTTCGAAACGCACTTACCGGCGTTTACCGTTTCACGGACGCTATAGTGTTCTTCGACGCTTTTTTTTTCTCGTCACGTCCCGACCGCGAATTTCGAACGCGCCAAACGTCGCGGGGGCGTTGGTTCGAAATTTGAAATTTTCCTCTCCTCCTCCACCACATTTCCTCGCCAAGACCCCGCGGAATCGCGGCCATTGTCGACTGACCGCGTGTAATTAGTCGCACGGCCGTGTCCCGTGGACGTTTGGATGCATCCTGAATTACCCGTCGTCGTTGGGTTAAAAATTAAAAAAAAACTAAAAAAATAGTTAAATTTGATAACATTTTAAAGATGAGCGAACGGGCCGGGAGCGTATAGCTTTAATACGCGCGTTCCGGACACCTAATTTCGTGCGCCGCGCGCCGTTACGATCGTCACGCGGCCGGTACACTGTGTGTATGTGTGTAGGTGTGTGAATAGATCGGACAGCAGTGGTTGGGATCGCCGCGCAAGTACTGTCCGACTATGTGGTGTGGTGGTGTGTGTAAGTGTGTATACGTGTGTGTGTGTATGCTTAAAAATATAGGAAAAAAGAGTAACTAAATATAAAAAATGGTAAACAAAATGTGGTAACTGTGTTGCTGTATAATGAATAATGGACCATAAATGTTTAAAAAACCACGAAATAGGAAATAATCTTAATGTTGTAGCTTTGTTAATATTTACAGCAGTTAGAAAAAAATATACACACACACACACACACACACTTATATATTTTTTTTTCATCGATGTTTATTCGAAATTTGAAATTCAAAATTTGAATGTTTGATTTCATCGCTATTTTTTTTTTTTAAATATAAAAATTAATTATTTAGGTAATATCACGTTTTTACCACGTCTTACTATGATGCAATGTTAAAACGAGTAAAATTACAAAAGATTACAATTTATATAAATTGATATGAAAATATTACAATTTAAACATTTAAACTTCTCAAAATCGTTAGTAATTAGTTCAGTTCTTGTGATATTTCGGTCGAATGTACAAGCTATGTATTTTTATTATGATCATGTACATTTAATCCCTCATTTTTGTTGAGTCATTATTTCTGTTGTTCTAATTAATATTTATTTTGTATTTTACTGTCATTATGGATTATATTAATAATATTATTATAACTATTATTGTTTACACCATCATTACTACTACAACCATATATATTATCTATTATATTCAAAGGGCATAGCCCGTTAATTTTTAATAAATTAATAAATAATTGAAATACATATTTAAAACAGTGTAATAGTTAAGTTTATTCACAAAACTTAGTTATATTATTTAATTTACGATTATGTATTTAATTACTCCCTACTCCACCACAAGCTTTCTTAAATTTGTAGGTAATTTGTAGGTAATTTGTTTTTATTTTTATTTTTGTTTAATTCTTTTTTATCGTGTTATAATTAATAATAAATAAATTTCTCAAAAAAAAAAAATATATATATATATATACTACGCTCTGTGAGAGTAGGGAATTTACGTTATTATTTTTTTTTTTGCCCGGATATATCGTATACAAATAACGAGCTTATATCGTACTCCGTTAAACGGGTATACGGGGTATTTCACAACGGTTTTCCGAACGCGATTCGAATTTAATCACTCTCGTACAGGGACGCCCAGCGGGGTGGGAGTGGGGGCCATTTCCCCCTGAGATTCTTCATGTCAGTTACAAAATTGGAGGTTTTTTTACATGAAGTCGGTCTCACACGGCTAAGGCACTCAGTGACTCTCCGACAATCATTGTACCATTAATTACGAGTATAATATTATTATGTACCTACTCGTAAAATTAATAGTTGTACTTCACGAGTCACAATTTGTTTTTGTCCCCCCTGAGTGACATATCTGTGGGCGTCCCTGCACTCTTATAAACGCGTCGACGCACGTCGTACGACGACACTCGCCCCGTGCCGGACTCCACTGGGAATATGTTATGGTTTTTTCGAACGCGATCCGTCGCTCTGTTTGTTTGTGTTTTTTTTTTCATGATTTTTCGTTTTAAGCACTCGAACGCCATGCCTCCGAATTTCGTGACCGTCGCTTTGAATTCATAAATAATAACGCGTCATTATCCCGCGTGTGCAAAATTAACGCGCGCCGCTAGACGAGTGAGCTGTGAGACAATACCGCGCGCGGAGTCGTTGTCCCGGCGTCGTGTCGCTTTTGACGATGCTGTACTCGATTTGCAATTCTGATTCCGAACAGCTGGCCGTCGAACACGAGCGAGTCGGACGTGTCGTCCGGTCCGAAAGTCGCAAACAAAGTTTGCGGACGGTTATTAATTCGTCGTAACGCGACGTCCAGTCACTACCGACTGCTGTACCGTAGGATTCCGTGTTTTCCGTTGGAATCGTGTCACAAAACATGTCGTCGTCACGAGAGCGGGCAACGAAATCGTTTCACTGACGTCAATATGTCGTTTCGATTATCTTTTCGGAACCTTCGTGTGGTTTCGGGTACCGTTTATAACGCCGCCGGTAGAGAAACAGCGTTCGCCGACATCCGGTTTTCGTACATGATTTATTTATTTATTTATTTTTTTTTTTTAGGGATGGGTCGAACATTAACTTTTTCGAACTCGAACTTGAATCTGAATTTTATTCAAACTTTCGAACTTTATTAAATTAAAACATTTGAAAATTTAACAATAATAACAATAACAGTCGTATTACTAACCAATAAAAATCTGATTTCAAAAAGTTGTACGGTACTGTTGCGGACTGGCGAAATAACGTCGAAACCTATCGTTTTTTTTTCTATTTGAGCTTTTAGTGAAAACTATTAAGCTCGACAATCTATTTAAAAACAATAATACATAGTACACTCTAAAATAAATAATTACGAATTTTAAATAAGAAAGCCAGCCTCGTGAACGAAGGAGACAATAAGGGTAATAGCGGGTTCGGAATTTGAATTGAGGATATCGTGAATATTAAATGGTATGTTGAGGCATTTCAGAAAATTGAATAGGACAAGACGTTTAGAGGATAAAGATGGACAATCAAAGAGAATATGGTTTAAATCGCAGATACTTCCGTCTAGGCGGAATGTGCAGAGAGGAGAATCATTAAGATTCGGATTGTAAGCATGGGAAGGTAGAAGATGATGGGAAGTACGAAGACGGTTAAATTTTATAATGTGGGACCTGGATAAAATAAGATCTTTGACCCATTATATATTTTTTTTTGTATGACAGGAAGTATTAATATTTATAACTGGAGGCAAAATTCGCTGGCAAGTCATTCCAATAGGAAGACCAGAGTGTGTGAACGTGGCCTCGAAGAATCGGAGTGACATCGGACCAGGGTATTGGAGAAAGAGAAGCGAATATTTGGGTTTGACGGTGATTTGGCCAACGAGTCAGCTGTCTCATCCCGCGAAAAACCTATTGTTGAAAACGGATATCGTGTACGACTCGCGTAAGGGGCACGTGTCACGCGTCGTGTTCATTATGAAATGACTCCGGGGCGTGCGGAAGAAATCCGCGCCGTGAGTCGTCGGCGGCGAGCACGGGTCCCTCCCCAACACACACACACACACACACACACACACACACACACACACACACACACACACAACCCTTGGGTAGAAGAACACGGTCCTAAACTCTGGGTCGCGCGACGCGAGTTGGCCACCGGCCAGACCGGTACACGGTAATACTCTTAACGCGGCTTATGGGGATTCACCGATCCTCTGGCCGGCGTGTGACGTGGACGTATTATACGCGATTCCCGAGAGTACAGTTTTGAACTAGACCCCCCCCTCCCCTCTCCCGTACACCACGCGTCGAATTTCGGTTTTGATAGCGTATCGCCCGCGCGCGTTTCGTAAAGTACTTGCGGTGGGAGCGAGGGCGGGAGCACGGAACCGTCAACGTCCTGACACGATCGCGACCGCCATCTGGATCGCCCGTGATCTACACGCCGTCGTCGTGGCGTTAAATCCGTCGGACGCCAAAGAGTTCGCGTCGTGCGATCGTTCGACGATTCTTTAAAGTGGATCGATTTAAATTGAAATGAAAAACTCGATTAAAAAAAAAAATCGGTGACAAAATATCGATTTTTTAGATTGATTGTTTAAAAGATCTACCTATCTTATATAAAAATCTGTTATGATAATAAAAAAAATATATCATGTTGAAATCCAAGGTCGAGTTGACTTAGGTATTTAATGTAGACAAATCACATCAATAAGTAAAAAATCAAATCAATACCAACCTGTACAAATTTGAAATTACGGGGTAAAAATCGACGATTCGATTCTGATCAAAATGAATCAATTCATCAAAAGATCGGACCGTCAATATCAATTCAAAAAATCTATTTTTTGGATTCAAAAATTCGTTTTTTTTTTGCACATCACTAGATCGTCGTAATTTTTCCCGTTTTCCGTCGATTTTCGAGTGCTTTTAAAAGAAATTTTGGGTGTTTTTTTTCTAACTTTCCCGCGAATCTGTTCGTACTTTTTTACTTCGTTTTGAATGATGTTCTCCGTTTTTTTTTTATTTTGCCATCAAAAACAAATCGCGAAATTAAAACAACGTCACGACCGTTTGATCGGTCACGATCGGATACGTCGAACACGAAAGGGTCGTTAATTATTTGTCTATTTTCATTAAAATCGTTACTTTATCGATAATTCCACTCGCGCGACTGTCATTTCAGTCTGGAACCCTCGTCTGCCGTCCGTCGTCGAAACCGTCTGAATAATAAATACGAACCCGTGCACACGTGATCGTACGCGCGCTACGAAAAAAAATACGCCAGCGTCGCGTAATATTATTTGAAATAAGTAAACGATGTGTTTTTTTTTTTTTTGATAATTTACCATTAATAATAATAAGAACACGAAAAGCGTCGTTTTCAAGTGGTTCTGACGAGCGCTTATACCGCTCTCCGCTGACGGCACCCCTTTCTTCCCCGGTATTACGCTCGCTACAGATAACGTGTTTTATCGGGTCATCGGGACGCGTAAACGTTTTTCGTTCCGTTTGTTTTAATTTGATTCAAACCGAAAAGGAAAATAGTAATAACGCTGCAGGACTAATGAGAATTTAATGATTTTACAATTAAGTACGCGTATAATACGACGGCGTTTTGTTTCGCGGGGGTAGCAGCGGCGCTCGTGTCGGCCGTATCGCGGAGGCGCGAAACGAGTGATTTACTCGTTATTGTTCCGAGAGGAAAAACACGACCGTGACGATAAATTTGCAGATCTATAACAGTGACAACCCGCGAGAGTACATGAAAAAAAAAGAAAAAAGGAAAAAAAAAAAAGAAAAGAATTCCGAGAATGCGAATAGCGTCGCGAAAAATATTTTTACAACGCGACGACTACTCCGTCGCAGTGCCCGGAACAAACAATAGAACTATTGATTCATTAAAGTTTTAAGTCGTGACCGTCGAGCGTGCCGACGACGCCGTGCTCGTGATTTATCTCAATTTTCCCAAGTGAAGTCACGTAATATTATTAGCGGTGCACAGTCGGCACGAGCGTGTGAAACGGTAAAAATTATTGAAAACGTCCGCGAGCTTTCGGCTAACAAATCAATTCGGCTAACAAATCGATCGTCAGCCGGGAACGTGAAAAAAAAAACGATCACGTGTACGCCGTGCAGACGTGAATCGAGTTTAATTATAAAACGACTCGAATCATTGTGACGACGAAAACAACAGTGTCATAGAAATAATAATAACGATACGCATCCCTCCTAGGTGTTGTTTTTATCGATTTTCGTTTCGAAATCGGATTTTACGGGATTAAGAGAAGAGTATCGTATAGGACGTAATCCGTCGTACACGTGTTTTTTAATTCGATTTTCGTGCATTTTCGTTTCCACGTCGTTATCGAGTAAATGATTATAAATAATATAATGTTATAGTCCATGGACATTATCACGCTTATTCCAAAAATGTCACAGCGACAAACCGAATGAGCGGACGAGATGAAAAATATTATTATAATATCACCGTTATAATATAATCCGCGTCGCACGGATTTATTGGATACGTTTCACTAGAGCTCGGCTAATGTATTACAGTGCGACGTCCTCGAAACGCAAAAAAAAACGAAAAAACAAAACAAAACAAAACAAAAAAAAACGAAAAAACACTCCGATGTAATATATTCCGATATAAATCTGAAACGTTATTTCGCGGAACGACAAAATGTAATTTGAGTAATTTTCTTCTTAGATTGCGCGCGCCGAGACCGATTTATCCGCGAGATCTACCGTCCGTACGCGGGCCCGCGTTTTAAATTCGAGATCGAATCGCCGTTCCTCCGGTCCGCCTTGTCCGACGAACGCGCATTAAAACGGTCGGACGGACGTCTTCAAAGCCGCCGTGCAAATCCTCGGGTCGCAAATCTCGCGACGCGCGTTTCCGCGCGAGGGTCCGCGAAAAACGTTCCGGAAAACGACGACGCGGAACACGGCAATAATCAAAATACCAATTAGTCTAGGTCGAACGGGATTTCCGTCTGTTGAAATTTCCGAGTCAACGTTCAACTATGCCATCTTGTTCCGGCCTCATGGTTCTCGCAGTGCCTTCGAGCACGTGTCACCGGTCTTTCAAAACATCGAGTCCGCCGTTCGGGTAAACGAAAATATATTAAATTCTGAGACGAAAAAAAAAAACAAATATAATTATAAAAAATAATAATCGAATTTAAATTAAAAGTCGAACGTGTTTTTCTTCGGTGTTTTTCTCAGAGACCCGCTCGGACCGACGATTTGGAGATTATTTGAGTTCCGTCACTAAACCCGTCTTTACGCTAATGAATACTAGTATACCCGTTGCGAAAATTCACTATGGATAATTTATTTGTATAATTAAAAGTATAAGTTCGATCGAATCAATACATAAACACATTTTAACAAATCAACAAATTAGTATAATATCGAAAATTGAAAGACATATCGAAATAACAGAGAGTGCGGGTTTAACCGGTTCCTCGAGATGCGCTCGAATCGAAATATAGTAGTTTATCAATAGGGCTGTGAATTTGTAGGAAAATGCATTTTTTTTTTTTTTTTGATGATTGTGAAACGTAGCTATGTAAGTACATAATTTGAATTATATAACTACGAATCCATTTATGAAACTTTCATTTTGCATTTTTTGACGTTTTTAATTTTTCAGGTCTTTTATTGCATTTTTAGGTCATATTTTCCTTTTTTATTAATTTTCCGTTATTTTTAATCAAATTCCGTCAGTTGAAATGTTTAGAAAAACAAATTTGAAAGAAAATTTTTAATTTTTAATTTCGAAAAATTGTGAAATAATTTCAAAACAAAATATGAAATATTTTTAAATAAAAAATGAAAGAGGAAAGATCGCTCAGGTAAAATTATAAAATGTCTTGGAAAAAAATACGGGATTTAATACAATTTGCTATTTATAAAAAGTCCTCGAGGAAACTGAACTGTCCAGAACGTCTCTCCCAGATGACCTCAGCTTTGTTGACAAGGCTTTTATGCGATATTCTTCTATTACGTCTGTAGACGTCGGAAGGAGTTTTTAAGCATTTAAAAATTTGTTGACAGACAATCGGCAGTCATTTTTATCTGAGAACATCAAACGAGCACTTGTTGTCCAATGCAATAGTAAATACTAAATATGCATGTTATGTACTAATTTAAATTCAAATTCACTCAACATTATTATTATTATTATTTTTTATAATATCCTGTACCTAATATTAATATATAATATATAAAAATTAAATTAAAAACCATGTTAAATGGATTTTATACTATAATTTTTGGCATTTTATAATCCTTTTTTTTGCATTTCAAGTGTATATTTTGCATTTTAGGTGCATATTTTATTGCATTTTTTTTTGACATTTTTAATGCATTTTTTAAGGTTTTTTAGTGCATTAAATTCACAGCCTTGTTTATCACGTTCTTCGAATTCCTCTGCGCCGGTCACGTGAAATGAACGCAAACCTTCGGCAAAGTTTCATTCTTAGAAACACACCACAACTTTGCGCATCTTACCACGTTTACCCCTCGAGTCGAGACTTCAAACGTTTGGCCGCGTATCGGATCTGTTAATTTTTCGAATTTCAATTTTCGACTCCCCTCGTGCTTAACTTAATGTATAGTAATAAAGTAAAATTAATAAAGTCATATCTTTGTTATAACGAACGCGTTTCGCGTTTTAACGTCGTACGATTATGAAATAATGACTTTACGCGATTGGCGAACATAATAATAATTATCGAGAGAGCTTTTTTTTTCTTTTGCTTTGCTTTTTCGACATCGGAATAGTATAATATTGTATTTCATAAAGGTCGAACGTGAAACTGAAGGAGAAAACGTAATGATTGAGAAGAACCAATTATTACTCTGTTTTCAAAGCGAATTAATGTTCTCGGTCGTTTATTATGAAAACTGTAAAAGGTCTTGTGAACGTGAAAAGTGATACCGAGTGAAATTATTCGGTGCCCGCCCCTTTTCATTTTTGTGACTCCGAGCACGGTCAGCAATTAATATTCAAGGACGCGGTGCAAGACGAACATAACATCGCAGACGTTTTACGGTTTTAGGAAATAATGACTTACGCGGAATATTTTAAGGAGTAGGTACTTGAGTATAGCTGGTATTTATTTTGAAAAGGAAAAGGTGTTTACGAATGGAAAACCATTTATTTCCACTACTACTACGTATACCTATACTAGTATGCACGGGTTGTTTGACTTTTAACGTTTAATAATATTGTTGCCATTAGTCATATTTTTTAATATCGTCCGTGTTACATGCAAATCAGGTTAATTTATTACGAATACGCGTTACGACGTTGCACGTTGGAAATTATTTTTTCTTGTGCGTTTCCTGCAATGTAATACCTACGGCACGGTATTAAAAACAGGTAGCGCAGCACTTCTACGACCGTCGGGTTGAAAAAACAGCCCGGCAGGTTAATGAATATTAATCTAAAACAAATTACGCTTAAATATTTTATTATGAAAAAAAACAAAAAAATGTACATGTGCTTTTAAAATGCACGTACAGTGTACATAATGTAATTATTTCATTGTTCAAGACATTTCTCGGTTACAAAAAAAAAAAAAAAAAAAAAAAAAAAAAAAAAAAAAAAAAATGTAACGTTATTACTACCAACACTGTTACTACGTCGAGTAAAAATTAGCTATAGGTCAAAAGATATTTTCTACGAAAATATGTCCGGTCAAAATACCCGAAGTAAAATAGAAAAAAAAATGATACTCTGAAACAAATATCTCCGTTTAAAAAAATATGATGTTATCGAACTCAACTATTTTTTTTTTTTTAAATGAAGACTTTAAAACATGAAATATTTTTATTAGATCACCGTCTATTGGGTCTTTGATCGTAAAAATATTTCAATATTAAAAATTCAATCGAATCAAATTAATAATATGAATAAACTGGATGAAAAAAAAAACGCTAATCGGTTGTTTGCCATAAAAATATAATTTTAATGTACCAAAAAATAAAAACCCGAAATAAACAAAAACAAAAACAAAAAAAAAAAAAAATTACACTAAATTTAATGTTTAACATAACGAAAATTATTTAACGATTATTAATCACGCGAAATTATAATCGAGACGTGTACAGTCAAGTCGTACGGGTCATACACCAGCACGCCGCCGAGCATTACCTACCCGTGTGGACTGTAAGTTTATTATTATAATTATTATCGATTAGAATCTCGCGTGAAAATCGGCCGAGACGACGATTTACTCCACCGATTAGCGGTCGGCAGCGCTCCGCGGTACACCTAGACGCGGTTTTATTGTTTTGCAAGAAACGTTCATTCTGCCGGTGGTGTTTTGTTTCAAAGAAGTATTGTTTTCAGGAGATGTTTTCGACCGGAGATATCATTCACCTCTGCGCCCTGGTACGCATCTAACGATACACTGCGTAACGATCTAAACATTGAAACAGTCAGCCAGTTAACTTCTAAACACTACTCTAGATTCCACTCGAAAATTATCTACACGTCCAAACCCAAAAATATCACCGCTCTCACGCAAACTCTTTTTGGAAACCCTATACGTAGGTTGAAACGAAAATGGTGTAGAGACTTACTCAAATTAAATGCACAATAAAATAATTCACGTTGGGTTCTATATCAACGGATGGCCTCCCTCCTCATATTAATCATGTCTCACCTGTAAATTTATCATCGTATTTACTTATTTTGCCACACTAGCGTAGATTGTTTATTTTCAAATAATAATAATAATAATAATAATAATAATAAAAACAAGAATATCATTCGGAGATCTTTCGGCCGATCGCCGTGAAAAAACCGTTAACGCCCGTGCCGTTATTTCCGTCATTCGCCTAAATTTCGATTTAATAATCGAATAGGCTTAAAATCCCAATTTCGGACAGCCGCATCCCAAACAAAAATTACAAAATTACAAACCATATAAAACGAATTTCTTAGAATATCTCTTAAAGCCCCGCGGTACATACGAAACACTCAACTCCAAAACGACACTGGGATTCCATACCTAACCACATGGATTACGAACAATTTAAAAAAATTCATTCGAAACTGAACACAACAGAAGGAGCCTTTCACTTCAAAATCGGGAAAATAACCAAAAACCGCAGACTAAAGCCACGTCTTCCCCGACATATCTTGTTACTTCCAGAATCATAATCATCATCATCTTCAGCATCAGTCCGTGTTTCAAACGTTCGATATAAATATTTTGATATACGTTCGATTGCGGATAACGTACGTCGCGCGTCATCGTATGTTTTGCCGTCGTCGTCACGGTTATACGCGTCGTGTCCGGGTGATTTTAACCCGTGAGCATTTTTTCAAGTTCCACAAATGCAATCAGTTCGCTTCGTGACGTTCATCGAACGGTGTTAATGTTTTTAATATCTTTCTCTCTTCGCCCCGAGATCAGCTTTGTTCCGGATAGTAATAGAATTACACGGCAACAAACGAAATATGTATTCTTTGTTCCTCGAAAACTCTCGGATTGAAGAATGCAGACATAATCGAATTTCCGAAAACTTCCGTGTGTTTTCTTCGGGTGTCTGTTCCGGCGACCACGCGGGACAACCACTAATCGAGTGAAAATATTTCGGCTTCTCGAGTGCGAATTATTCGAAATATAAAACTCGAATACACTGCGGCTAAAAGATTTTGCACGAAAAAAATCGACTGGAAGCGATAAAAAAAGCAAAGTGCTCCCCACGTGCTACGGATTCGCGCGAATCACCGGTATTTCATGGACGCGCGTGTCTAGTGCGTACGTTGTTCTTTAAACACGTTTTAAACGCGAATTAAATGAAAATTAAAAAAAAAAAAAAAATTACATAAAAAAACGTGGCCGGAATACATAAACCGTGGATGCTGCGCTTACCTCGGTGATATTTCAACACGGCTGTTTGCGAACGGCTGAACCGTAAAAATCATATTATACGTTAATTACTTACTAATTAGCGGGTTCTCGGTATTTTTCGAAATTTTCGAGCGACATTAGTACAAGGTCTACGGCGATCTCGTTAAAGTGCCATCTGTGGTCCCACACTCGATCGTACGGTTGTAACGAAAAGTATTTTTTAGATAATATGGTTTTTTTTTTTTTTTAGAGCGCAGACTGCGAAAAAAATCACGATTCTCTTCCTGACTTTTGTTTCCTGGTCGATTAAATGTCGCACGACACTAATTACGCTTGGACACAATTACTAATATTGTCACGCGGAACGTCGTTTGTTCAGAGTGATTTTCTTTTTTTCTTCGCCGAACGGCGTTTACCGCTCTAAATTGTAATGACACACCGTCGTAATACGTTTTCAGCGCGTTATCCGCTTGTTTCGTAAAAAAAATGAAAAACACATACACACACGCACACAGACATACACGATCACGAGGAAAATATAAAAAGTTTCCACCTGTTAGTATACGGTCTCGAGCGATATTCAGTAATGAGACGATTGTTTCGATTCGTAACGAGTCTATACTATTAGTTTTCTGTCGGAGAGAAAAAAGTAAAGAAAAAATAAATAAATAAGTCGCCACGGCGGAAAAGACAACGACCGAACCGTTTCATTTGTTTGTATTATTATTATGACTTTGAATCTACTTTAAAAATAACGTTATGAGATAAAACGATACAATAATGAACTCGACGATTAATATATAGTATCTTCGCATTCATTTTTCATCGCGGCCCGTATACGCAGACCGATATAATAATTGTCAGTCTTCGGACGATTTTAATTGTTATTTCGTAACGGGCGCCGCACCCCGACGGTATTGTTCAACAAGGCTGCTCGACGTTTGTGTCCCGCGAACCGTCCCGGTGCCGAAACAACTCGTTATTCCCGTTTAACCTTTCGATCGGCGTTTCACTCTGAACACTTTTTAAGCACCATATTTAATAATAATAATAAATAAATACTTTATTCGGAAATGTTGGGGTTTATACTTGTGAGAGGACTGTTGATAACATTTGTTTTAACATTCGATGAACATCACTCATCAACGTCTTTAGGATACTTAATTATTCAAAACTCGTATAACGAAAAAAAAAACGTAATTTCAGAGAAAGGCCGCCCGCAGAAAATTTCCTAGGAGGGGCCAATGAAAAAAAATACCATTACCATAACCATATTCTGTTTTTTATATCCCATTGTAAAAAAAAATTGATTTCAATTTAATTTAAAATACCCCCTTAATATTAAATAATGATCCACATCATAAAGTAAACTAGAAACTAAATTGTAACTTGGAATCATTAGTAAAATATTTAAAGATTTAATAATGTATTACCTAAAGGAGCGGAGGGGGCATGCCCTACCTACAGGTGGCCTTGTTTCAGAGTAGTAAAATAATTATGCCCCTGGTGCCAAATTCCTACGGCCTTGTCGATTGTCCATGTTTTTTTTCGAGTTGTTAACTTTTTATGGAATGTCACGAGTCAAACTTTCGAATGTCTCCCGATCGTTTCTAAATACAGGAGAATCTAACTGAACAACACGATAATCTCTGACGACGAAACAATAGTTGGATTCGTAAAAGTGTCATATATTGTTGCACACGGCTGAAAGATAATCACGAAAAGCAGACAGTGTCGATATTTTGGTATCCCGTCAAACGAGCGAAAGCAAAAGAGCGAATGTAAAAAGAGTGAACGACAATATGAGTGAATAGAAAAATAGCGAAAAAATTATCAATAATTTTATTAGATTAACAGCAATTTTAAATTGAAATCTATTTTTGCCTTTGACCATAGCTATCGGTAATTTTACCGATAACGCCATATCCACACCGATCATTTTTACGGATTTTCCGTCAGTTTCTGAGGTATCGTTTTACACTTATGCGTCGTAACGCGTCAACTCAAATATGAAAATGCAGTTTATAACTTCTCAACAAGGGAAACAATTATTACAACTAAATGGATTTCCGTATCATAATGAAAAAAAAAACACATACAGACGTGGAATGTTGGCGGTGTGGTGATAAAACACGTGAACGACGTTTAAGTGTGAGAAATGAATTAAATATAAAACACCCAACTGGCCACAATTACGTTTCCGATGTCAATGTAATCGAAGTAAAAAAAAAAAAAATGGTCGAAACCATATAAAATCGAGCAATGATAGCTCAAGATAACCCGCGGAGTTATATAATAGCGGAATATTCAGCCTCTGTCAAGCCCTTTGTGTTTTCCGCATTTCCACAAATCGAATATTTAAAACGCACCGTTCAACGAACAAGACAAAAAAATAGTTTAGCTCCGCCAAATCCTCCGATTCTTTTAATTTGTTTTGATATTTTTTCACTCTTTTTGTGTTCACTCATATTGTCGTTGACTCTTTTTAAATTCGCGCTCTTTTGACTTAGAACCCGATTTATTAGAGCAGTATTTATCGAACGCATACAGCTAATCGCATCGTTTATGCCATTCAGTTCGACTCGAGTATTTAGATGATATTCAATAAAATATGAAAAACAAGAGCGCACGAGGTGGAACTGAGGGGAGTCCGCCCCGCAGACGTTCGCGATTAATTTTGTCGGGCGCTGGCGAAGAGACAATTATTATCGAAAACGTCAACGCGACGATTATAAATAAAATACACGTGAACCCTTAACGCGTATTTCGACGGTATTGGGGGGAAAAAAAAAACCCAATTTACATTTTTTTATTAGTCCCATTGATTTCGTTATTATACCGTTCCAGAGAAACGAATATCAACTCGTAAAGTATAGTGATATTAATTTCTTTGTACGCAAAGGATTTTTAATCCTCGTAACGTTCTTTTTACAATTTTTTTATTTTTATTAGTAATCTTATTTTTAAATACCGTAGCTTGATTTTTATCCTGATTAAAGTTATTACCTTTTTTTTTTTTTTTTTTACAATTACGACGATGCCGTCGTGCTTTTCGTTTTTTTTTACACGCAATAACAAAACACTTTCGTTTATTGGGATAACTAACTAAAAACGATAAAAGAATATTTTTTCATAAAACAGTTTTTTCCCGCCTTTGTTATTTGATTATGTTCTTCTTCGCTTTGATGATGGTGTTTGGTTTAAAAATATTGCGTCCACTACATTATATTATTCTAATTATTAGGAAATATTACATTTCGTCGAGTTTGGCGAGCAAAACTACAAACGGAACGGATAAATTATACCGACGGAAAAATACACAGACAAGTTTAAAAAAAATATCAATTTCCTTAGTCTGAAATGTATACATATACTCGTAATATTATTATTGTTGTCTGATTGAAAGTTTAATGGGAATAAGTTTTCAAAACCGTTTACTCAAATAAATAATAATAGAATAAATATTATTAATTCGATGTCTGCAAATACATTGTATTCAAATGGAAAGGCTATTTATTTTTTCCGAGTCGATAGTTTAGCGAAAACTTTCGACATGTTTCGCGAACGATTTGATTTAAAAATCAGTTCGACCGTTCCGAAGAGAAGATGAATTAAATAATTTGGAAAAGATTATTGTTGCATTTTGTAATTTCATTAAATTTTTTTTCTCGTTTTTAATCGAAACGATTTATTTCAATACGTCTGTGAATTATAAATCGAGTCGTAAAATAAAGAACAAAACAAAGTAGGGCGTATACTTTTCGCACCAAGGGTATTTTTCGTTTTTCGGTAAAGACATCGGTGTTGAGCGTATTGAATTTTAAAGAAACGATGAACTATTTTATAGTAAAACGATTGTGAGCCAAACTTCATATCTACAAATTAATTAACACTCTAACTTTAATCGATTTAAAATAATAAATCCTTACAATTACGGTAACGTGATGTTTTTCGGTATCGTTAGTAAAGTATACGAATTATTTCATGTTGCATTTTCATATCGATCGAAACATTAAAAATTAAATATTAATTTCAAACATAAAAAAAAAAAAAAATGAGTTATTCTAAAGTTGTATTTTATTCACCGAAAAATGGTTAAATATGTAAATTTGTTCAAGTCTTTACGAGAGTGTTTTTCATAGTTTTTGGAAAATACCAATTTAGCAATATGACTTTTGGAGTAATAAACTTATAACTCGATGACTAAAATCAATTTTATGAATATCCCGTTTTACCGTCTTTACTCAGTCGTTCAATTGGTTATTCTTATGAGTCGGAAACCGATTTGAGAATGAGGAAGAATGACTAATTTATAAGACGCAGAAGAATTGACTTGTGATTTACATAAAGACTAAACGTCACTTTTCGACTGAGTGTTCTACTCGAAAAAGTGGCGACAGATAACAAAAATAATCAACAGATCTTTCGTTTCACACATAATCCGAAATAAAGTACAATAAAGTGCTTTTATTTCAATCAAATATTTCAAACGCGTTTTTCGATAATAATTTTTAATACGTTTTCTTCCCGCGACGACTGTATCCACGTATGGATTCCTCCAGAATTGGATTAAAGTGACATAATATGATAAGTATTCTGAGCTCACGACAAAATCACGGCAATATTCGGCGTATTCCGATAATATTCATCAAAACATTTAATCACTTCAAAGCCGTACGTGTACGAACAATTTGAGACATTTTAATGAATATTAGATCGTCGTTTGATGGTTTTACGCACGTATCGCGATAATATATTTATCGCATGCGATAGTAATTAATGACGCATTTTAAGGTACGAGCTTTGAGTAGAAACATCAAGCCTCGAAAATATGTTCTCAGCTTAATGCTCTGACGTCGTATCACCTCTCGAGTCGGATGAGATAAACTCTCGGCACTCATTAATAATCATTAAACATAAAATTGTTATTAAATTCGCCGTTTGTAAATACACTTTGCACAATGGTCGCAGTTTTCAACGTACGCGATGGTTCCGAGAGTGATTCAATTTTCCTTGATATCTTTCGTTAAAAATAAAGTCGATCGATATCGTGGGTTTAAGGTAAAATGACAGATATTAAATTTCATTGAAAAAAAAAATATATATTTAAACGAGAAGAGATAAATCGGAATATTTTTTTCCTATTGTTTTAAATTGATAATCGAATAAAATATAAATTCTAAATTAAACGGATAACCAAAAAACCGTGCCTCAGCGTGGGAGTCAGTGTAGTTACGGGGACATCGATAAAAATGCTATTTAGCATAAAGTAAATTGTAGGAATATTTATTGATCAAAAATGTGACGTTTTCGATGAATTAATTAATTTCAATGGATTATTAAATTTCAAAAAAAAAAAGGCTCCAAATAAAAGGTACGTTGACAGTAATTTTCTTCTAATGTTAAAATCAAGTTAAACGTCCACCGACCTCATCGTAACAAGGGTTCAGTAGTGTGTGAAATACGCCGTACCGAGTATTTCATGATAAATTAATTATGCGATTCTAAATTTTTGGTTCGTCGTTATTTTTTTCTCAGTATTATTGATCCACGTCAATTAATTAGTCAATTAAAATTAAAATTAGATTAATTAAATTAAATTCAATTAAAATTAGCCGTGAAAAATTATTCAAAACGCCAATCGTCCGTTCATACTGTAATTTTATTTATTCGATATTATTAGTTTGTAATAAAATTATACTAAAAAAAAAAAAAAAACTGTTCATTATTTCACAAGAACTTAAGTCAAATGCCATAGTAGAGCCCGATTTCCATTTTCAATTTTGAACTACTGCGGAATTAATTGATTCGCATTTTTAACAATTTTTACGGTTACCGACGCATTCAATAACTGTGTTTTGAGATCTATAATATTGATTGTATAAAATCAAACATCATTTATTGTGATTCAAAAAAAATTAATTTCATATCATTTTTATTATTGTATTTTTTTTTTTTTTTTCTAATATCATGCTATTATTTAATATACTGTTATAATATGATCAACAAAAACGATTGAACATATAATTAAAACGCACGAGGAAGTTAAAATGTTTATTCGTTTAACTCGGTTGTTTCTACGTATATTCATATTGGTAACAATACATATTAATTTTTGAGTATAATAATATCATAAAACTATATTTAAATTATTATTAGAATAACATCAATAAACGAAAGTTAATATTTGCTCGTGTATTTGAAATTTTCATTAGTTTTGGCTTCCGATAAATAGATACGTAAAACGTCGTTTTATGCGAACTCGTTCAACACTAGAAAACGATCGTGTTGTCGCTCATATTTTTGTCGTCCGATATTGTGAACAGTGCGAATCGCTTCGACATGGTTCGGGGCCGGAACTTATGAGAAAACATCGTACAGAAATAGAAATAGAATGAGACGATTACGTTGATCTTTCCACCGGCGGCGCGGCGTCCAGAAACGACTGCAAAGTTTGAAATTAAACAAGCTACATTGTGTTTCGTTAAAACTCGACGTTTCCGCCGTGTATAATAATTATTTATCTCTACGGCGTTATGAATGAAATGCAATTACACATAAAATCCATTTCGTCTTGAATCCAGAATATTATGCATACAACGTGACGCCGTGTTTGGATTACTTATTTAATGAACGCGATTCATAACTGCACCGTTGTTCGGCTTCTGCGCGCGCACGCGTATTCGTAAATTAATATAAATTAATTAATATCTACGTGGAAAAAAATACAA
The DNA here is from genome assembly GCA_027580255.1 of Therioaphis trifolii. Taxonomy (NCBI): domain Eukaryota; kingdom Metazoa; phylum Arthropoda; class Insecta; order Hemiptera; family Aphididae; genus Therioaphis; species Therioaphis trifolii. The sequence goes on from CM050411.1 coordinate 3,900,980, forward strand.
AAAATTTAAATAAATAACAAAACGGCGCGGGAAAACGTCCGATTAACGTCCGGCCCGGGGGGGGAGGTTTCGATGAAAATGCGATTGTTTGATGTTATCGAGCGCAATATGCGTGCGGGGCGCGACGAGGTCGGAAAATCGGTTCGATTTCGAATTAATCGTCCGTCGCGAACGCATTTTGAGTCCATAACTAGTGATGGGCAAACCAAGACCAAGACCAAGACTATGGCAGTCTTGGTCTTGCACTCCAAGTCTTGGTCTTGCTGCAAGACTCTTGCAATGTTAAAAAAAAAAAAAAAATTATAACCCAATTTATGCTGAGTTTGTAGGACTTGTTAATAACAGAGAAAAAGATTACTTTATATATAATTTCAACATAAAAAGTTATTTCATTTTGCACAATTAAAAAAAAAATAAATATATTATGTTAATTTTAATAATAAGAAACTTTTTATTCATCTATTTTGTAAGTATCTATTCAATCAAGTCACCAGCCAATCTAGATTGTGTAGCTCATCACCATTTGTGTCAAATTCGGCAACTAAAAATAATTCCAATAAAGGTTTTGTAATGCTATTGTTACAAAACCACTTTATATTGTTTATGGTATTAATTATTTATTATCTTTTTTTTTTTTTAATAATTCAATAATTCATTACTTTCTTAATTCCTAGAACGTGTACGTCAAATGCAATATTATTTTTTTATTATATTCCTAGTAAAATATTTCTTTTAACCTACACTAAGTGACGTGTTTTCTGGGAAAATTTGAAAAAAAAATTTACAATAAATATTCCATAAATAATAGTCTTGTTTTGTTCTTGGTCTTGCAAGACCAAGACTGCAAGACCAAGATAATTTTGCCCATCACTATCCATGACTGACATCCAAAACGCCGTGACCGAGTTATGTACTCCAGGACATTCCAGTCGAAGCCTTCCGGAAATGTTGTGAGAACTGGAAAAAACGTTGAAACCCGTCTATAGTGGTGGGAGGGGAGTACTTTGAAGAGGATCACATCGATATATCTTAATATTTAAATACACGTGTTTTATTGAATTAGCCTCATAACTTATTGGTCACGCCTCGTATCACACGGTGCGGTATCCGTAGGTGCGCGGCGCGAACGCCACGGGAGAAAAATGCGCGCGTTTGGTTCGAGACACGTTGCGCACCGGCCAAACGCAATATTGTTTGTGAAAATATCCGAATGCGACCGAAATGTAAATGCAAATTAAACACCGGTTAAACGTCGTCACCAAACCGTGTGTACACCGGCGCAGCGATCCATGTTGTTCGAATTAATTAAATTCCGCTCGAATCGTGTGTAATATTCTACTCGCGTGATCGACCGAGCCGCTCGTGTGGGTTTTCGGAACAGAGTGAAAACTGAATTTTTCGATGGTTTTTTTTTTTCAAATTCCTTTCACGCGATCGTTTTATCGCGAGACCTTATCTTTATCCCCATGCGTTTTATCCGAACGCGAAAAATCATCTCTCGTAGAGTTTGTACACCAGACATGTCGAACGCGCGGCCCCCGGCAACCAATAGTAAATGGAAAAATAAAAAATTTAATACTAATACCGTGTCACAACCGTCTGAGATTCTTAGAGAATGATTTATTTGTTATACATTATTACGCTGTGTTCTGTTCTGACATATTTTTGATTTACAATTTTGTGCCAGTAAGATATATATATATATATGTAGAAACACGTAAATTTGCTTGTAAAATCAATTCCATGTTGAGTAGTACTTATCAACGTGTGCCACTCTGTGGTGTACTCCCCGAAATTTTAAGGATGAATTAATTTGTTATGAGAAAACTGAAATATCTGGTACGTGTAATTAATTTTATTGTACTTAGGTATAACAAATTCTCCATCATGATAAAATAAATAGCGTTTTTATTTTAAAATACCTTTGTAATATTGTTCTATGTAATTCTTATCATAAGTAGTAAGGTACAGTTGTATACCAATATACCAAATTGGCACTACGTTGCCCGTCACAGTTACCAGCGTAGAACGGAGCTTTTCAACGTTGAAACGTTTGGAATCATATTTGAGAAATTCTATGGGGGAAAAATCGACTAAATGGATTGGCTCATCTAAGTATCCATGGAGAAATACCAATAAAAAGTAGTGAGGTGGTCGATATTTTTTCAGAAAAAAAATATAAGATTAATATTTTCAAAAAAATATATCCAAATTATTATTACTGTTATTTTTTTTTATTATTATATATCAATTTTTTATTTTTTTTTTTTTTTGTATATAAGTACGGCTAAGTAGTATGTAAAGTTATTTCAGATTTCAATACATATTTTATTATGGCATGTCAATTAAAAATGTCACGAATAAAAATTAGTAATCTATTAAAATGTACGATAATATGTTTTGTTATGTTCAGGTGTTATGACATCCATTCATTTAAAAATTACCCCCCCCCCCAAGTATAAGTTCAGGACTAAGTACGCCACTGGTGCAACTATTTTCATAAATGAACAGTAATAAATCACCCGTTAGATCCAGATTAACCGACACACATCTAAATTTCGTGTTAAAAGTGGTTTAATATAACAAACAATATTTCTGCCGAAATCGAAAAGTTGGCGGGGTAAAACAGATGTCAAATATCGTCCAAAAAGAATTATCAATACCTACGTATTTTTTTTCACAGTTCAAATAACACAGCTATCTTAAAAATAATTAATATGATTAATTAAAATGTTTATTTTCAAAATTTTTTTTTAATTTAATTGCATCTACTGTATTTGTAAACGTAAAGAATACAATTGAAAAATTAGTATACAATATTTTTTTTTGTTAAATTTGTATGTGTGGTATAGTAAACTTTTCAATAATATTTGGCTCACTTGATACTTTGAGTTTGACACGCCTGTTGTACACTAACCGTTGTTACTATTTTTATCTGTACCATTAAATCAAATAACAAAATATATCTAAAACGACATTTTTTACTTTGACGATTTTTTTTTCACATTAATGTTTATGATTTTAATTCGAGTTTTAATCGTGTAGGTTCGTGTAGTTTTTTGTTATAATTATTTTTTTTTTTTTTTTTTTTTTTTTTTTTTAGCATTAAAAAAACATTGTCACATACACTCGAATCACTCGGCAGGCTGGTTTATCGCACGCGTTTCAAAAACAAGCTTGTCCGTAAAGATAACGGAAACAAAACAGTATTTAGATTTTTTTCACGTCCACCGCACGGAAACAAAAGTTTTTGTCGGAAATCCAAAAGCGTTTTATTTATAACAATGAACAAAAAAAAAAATAAATAAAAAATCTGTCATAACAATAATTTCCGAGGGAACGCGATTACGGCGTTATTCCACCGTTCCGTCACGGAAACTCGCGCTGCCGACGTTTAAAGCGCAGTTAACGAGTTGTGTTCCGACTCAATTTCTCGTACACAAGTTGTGTCCCAACTGTTTCCTCAAGTTTCACACAAGTTGTGAAGTTGAAAAAAAAACGTTTTTACAAATTCAAATCGCGAAATTGTTCCATTTTCAATGTTGTATAAATACCACCATAAAGTTTATAAGGTATTTACTGAAAAAAATCCGATTCTGTCCATTATTATTATCGCGTGGAGATACGATGTGCACGGAGCTACGACGATTGTCATTATACACATTGTGTACCCGTCTGTCTTGATTGTTGACCATATACTTTATTGAACTTCTTATTTTTCGTGTAAAATATAAAATATAACATACTTTTAATATTTGAATAGAAAAATTTCTCAATGTAAATCTGTAAAAATTGTTTTACTTAAGTGTTTGTTTTATATGTTATATTATTCAAATTATTTGTGTAGTTATTTTTAATTTTAATTTTTATATTAGTTAGATCAAACTTGTGCGAAACCCAAAAAAAACTTAGGAGCACAATTCAATATTTGGGACCAGTGGCGTAGCTAGAAAAATATTTCGAGGAGGGGGGGGGTTGAATTTTAAATCCGCATTTCTACATTAACATCAATTTCTCTAATATTAATTAGTTTATTAGGTATATTAGGTTATAATTGATAAAACATAAGTTATAGAAAGATACAGTGAAACGTATAATTATTTAGATTTATAAAATGAAATAAACATAGTCTTTGTAAAACATAAATAACTACATATTGTGTTTAATTACGTTACGTATTGTGTTTAATAATTTATGTTTAAAAATTAATATTTAAACGTCTTGAATGCTAAGCAAGGTTATCTTAACTAATCGTCGTCAGTCTTGGTAACAATCTCACGATGAATGTATAATAATGCCAAACCATTAAGGCGTTGCTGACAAATTGACAAAATCTTTTCGTAGAACAGGAAACAAATTTTATCACCTACCCGAAAATGATTTTATTTGATAACTAGTTTAGTTATCGTAATTTCTGATTTTTAAATTATTGTTTTATTTGTACATAATATTCAATGTTAATGACAATAATTTAAAATTTAGAAAAATATGTCGGGGGAGTAGTTGCAACCCCCTAACCTTCCGCTCTGGATACGCCACTGTTTGGGACACAACTCATTTGCAGACGTTTAAAGGTAAAATTTCGAGAAACGACCGACGCGGACTGTAAAACGGACCCGAGAGCTGGGGAATACGACCGCGGACCGCAAAGAACGCGAGTATCGCCGTGCGAGGGGAGGATGGGGGCGGGGGCGTCCGTGGGGGTTTCGAAAAATCCGCGAGACCGAGAGAAGGCTCGTCGCGGACCGATCGATAAGTCGCGAGAGCGAACACACCGGGTCCGCGGCGAAGACGGCCGAGCGACGCGGTCGGACCGGAGGACGGACGACGGCCAGAGAGAAGAATCGGCGCCGACAAACACCGGCCAAGGCGGTGGTGTGTCGGGCCGCCGCGCCGGACGTTTGTGAAAAGCGGCGGCCGGGGCTCCGGGGTAATCGACGAGCACGGCCGTCTGACGGTTTTCGCGCCGCGTCTTAATTATACGGGATTAATTATCGTTTTGGATTTGCATATTGCCGGGGGAAATAACGCCGCGCCCCGTGCGTCGAGGTGCCGCCGGTATATATACCGCAAGATCTCTACGCGGACGGAAAAGAAAAAAAAGAAAGAAAAAAGAGGGAAAACCTATTACGCCGCGGCCTGTGACGATAACGAGTTAATGGAAAAACAGCGTTCGTCCTACGCGCCGACCGCGGCCGAATCTAATAATATAAAAATGATTTACCCGCAGCCACGGCGGATAAAACGTCACTCCGGTCCGGCGGCGGTGACGATATTATTATTGTTCTTATTATTATCTTATATATTGAAAAAAATGTATGAAAACTAAATTCAGTCAGTCTGGCCGTTCTGTCCGGCCGATTTCCTTCATTTGTTTTTTTTTTTTTAAATAAATACATTTATATGTCATCGATCATTGAATTTTACTCGACTCCCACCTTACTCAAGTTATATTCGAACGCGATTCTTTCCTGTACATTTCTCACGGGACACATTCACTCGAGAAATTCGAATTCTCATAGCTCCTCTTCTAATGAATGGATCTTGATCGTTTTCGCTCTCAGAACACTCAGTGGATCAAGTTCTTGTTTTATTGAGCCGTTAATTGCTTTAATTCGTCGAGTTTGAGGAAAGTATTGCGTGCACAATCAACAGCTGTACATTCAATTTTTTCAAGATTTTCCTTTACTCAAACCTCTATAACTAGAGTTCTAACTAACGTAGGCTGTTGACACAAGTCTAGGAACTTGACTTCATCAGTGGATCAATCCTTTTTTAGAGCTATTAACTGCTTAGATTCGTTGAGTTTGAGGAAAGTTTGCGGAACATATATTTTAATAAACACTCTTTGTTATTTCGACACGTCTTTCAATTTATAATATAGTATAATATAATATAATATATTCAAGATATAATATATCGATATTATACTTATTTATTGATTTGTAAAAATGTGTTTATGTACGTATTGATTCGATTGCACCGATACGTTTTATTATATAAATAAATTATCTATTGCGAATTTTCGCAACGGGTATACTAGTTATCATTATTATCATTATTGTAATTATAACTATTATTGTAATTTTAAATTATCGCCCAACGAAGAGGCGAGTTCTCTAGTAATTACGGTTTACACGTAGTGGAGCTCCGAGTACGGTTCGGTTGTTTTGCATGCGTACCGCAGTTTTTGTCCGCGGATCGGTTTCGATCGCAAAAAAACAAAAAAAAAATGGACAATATCGCTGAAGTGGAAGTCCGTAATTCGTACCGTTTCGGTCTTCGGACAATATATCGGTGGAGCCAGGTTAAAAAAAAAAAAAAAAAAAAAAAACGATAAACAGTTTCGTTAGCGAAATGATTCGAGGCAAAGCCTCAGTTTATATATGTGATATTATATAGTTTGCATATTATTGTCGGTAGGAATTTTTTTTTCCCCAATGAAAACCTCAAACGATTTTTCTGTCTGAGCACGAAGGAGTGATATTTACGGCCCCAAACTATTTTTGAAACTTTTTTTTAAGTTTGTAATCGTACGTCATTGAAATATGGTGTCGATTTCGGGTTTCTAGCAACATTACTTTCGGAGTCCATCTACATCGGATTTCCGATTTTTAGAGATGCAAGACGAAACTTTTTCGATAAAGTTTACGCCTCCAAAATGTGTGTTTAGACAACAACAAAAAAATAAATAAAAATAAAAATAAACATTACTGTAAAACCAAATTTCTTCACTCACAACCGGAAAAAAAAAAAAAAAAAAAATCGTCTCACTGTCTATGGCTCGTAGTACCGAATCAAGTACCTAACTGACGTTCATTTAAATTCCGAAACATTAAAGAAATTATTATTGTACAGTGCAATACAAATGTTAATTAATTTCTAACTCGATTTTTGAATTTAAAATTTTTTTCGCACAGTGTAATGCAAATATAGTTTAATTTTTTATTCATTTTAATAATTTGAATTTATTTGATAAATTATTAATTTTTTGATAGAACGTTTTTCTGATATTTTTAAGGCATTTAAATCCGAGCCCTACTAATAATATTATAATTCTATAACATAATTTTCGGACATATAAGTATACAAATAAGTTTCGAATACCAGTGATGTTTAGTGCTTATTAAACAAATCCATAAACCCGGATAATTCAGGAAATCCGAATAAGAATTGCATTCAAATCCGGATATTCGGATAATTCAGGTATTCGGATTTCACGCACATCCCTAGTTCGCGCTCGGCCACCACGGCAGCGATCGCGAAGCAGGTCACACGTGCACATGTCGGCGCCGCCGCCGCCGTTGGCCGTTCGATTTGTGCCGACGGTCGAACGAACGCGGTCGATCGGAATCATATCCCGCCACCGTCGACCGACGAAATTATTACTATGCGATTCGAGTCTCGTCCGCTTCGGGCCGGCGGCGAGTGATTCTACACGCGTACCACTGTCGCTGGGCAATCGTGTGTACGGGGTGATTCTCGAAGCACACTCCCGCGGCGAATTTCGACGCCGCGCCGAAGTCGTCATACGTCGTGTGGGAATTTTTATTTTTCGAGAACGATGAAAAACACTGGACGTTATTACGTTTCGTCACGGTTTGTTGTCCCGCGCGGTTTCGACTGTTTGAATTCGCTCAAATATTTCGAAAAAAAAAAAATAAAAAAATCAATACGTCTTTTCCTTTATACGAAACGCGACCGTAAAATCTCGATCGACTCAATCCCCGGTAACATCAAAACGTATATTATTGACCGATCGTGTCGCGAACTCGCGGCGACGTCACGGTTCTTCCGATCTACGCGTAGAGCGAAAGCGTCGGACGGCCGGGGTTTAAAAACAAAACTTCAACACGGGCCGTCTGGAAATCCCCTCCCCCTCGTTTTCCACACCTTTTCGTATAATCCGCCTCCGTAAAAAAAAAACCCGGTCGCCGTTTCGGGGTTTCGATCGTCTCGTCTTCGCGTCCCGATCGCGTCCCGAGCTCGTCCGTCACGCGGGAACGTGACCCCGCAAAGGTTTTACGGGGATACGGTCGGATCTCGCGGCGAGATTAGCTTCGTTCGGAAACGTTCGTCTCCACCGGTGTGTCCGCCGCGCGTCCGATACAACGTCGCGGACGTGTGTAACGCGCCCCCCGCCCGCCCCGCCCCGAGTATCGTGGTAATTGAATCCGATTTAATTCGGACGTTCCGCGCGTCCTTGTAAATCCCTCGCTTAAGTCGTCCGGACTGCGTCGTTTCGGGGGACGAACGCGAACGACGCGACGTGTGGGGTGGATTTAGGCGTGCGGTGTCCCCTGGGCGAAATATGCAGTGCGAGTTCTTTGTAAATAAATCGCGTTTTCTTATCGACAAAACGATAATTATTATCATCGTACTCGTTAGTAGTAGTGGTACCAATATTGTAACCGTTTGTTTTGAAATGTATACAATTACAAAAAAAAAAAAAAAACAATAAATTCGTCTTATAAAAAGCTGGTAAGTGAGATAATGGTGGTACAAGTTCGTCCTTCGTCCCTTCGGTCCTCGGACAAGATATTGGTGATGAATGTATTAAGTTTTAAAGAAATGATGACTCATTTCTTTAGTAAATAAACGATTCTGAGCAAAGTTTCAGTGTAATATAATATATTATTATTTAAATACTGTTTACGTATTTTACGGTTATTTGTATAATTTTTGGTGAGTTTTTTTGTAATTAAACCCTCATAAAATATTCAATTAGATATAACTCATTTAAACTTCAATTGTTATAACAATTATAACTCATTAGAAATAAACTTAAAAGAAATCAGACAATATCGAAAAAAATCGTTTAATAATTTATTAAAGTGTGTATAAAAAAAATTCCTGACTAACGATTTTTGAACTTTTGTTAGGATAATTAGGTAGGTATATGAGTAAGGTCATATTAAATTTTCAGAACTTTTTGTCAAATATTTAAAATTATATTACATAAAAACTTCCAAACAATTTTGTAAATTAAAAGTTCTATATTTAAGTCAAAAGTGCTATAATTGTTCTGAAAATTTTGTCCAATATAAAAAAATATGTATTTGATATTGGATACAATTTTCAAGTTTCTAGCTTCAATACTTTTGCTGGATGAAACTTTTGGACAAGGATTACTATACGAAAAAGTGTTTACAGAAAAAAAAAAATAATAAATAAAATAAACATCATTGTAAAACCATAAGATCCTTCGCTTCACTCAGAATCTAAAATAAAAATCGTTGAAACCGTGTGAGTTTCGGCAGTGATAAAGTAGGTAACAATTATCGATAAATAATAACTTAGAGTTGTTAAAATTAAATGTCCCAAACTTTTCGGTTCGAATAAAAAAAAAAAAAAAAAAAAATAGGAAAAAAAAAGATAAATTTTATAAAACATATTTTGTGTGTTACACGTGCAAAAATTAGTAATGTCGATCAGTTAACGAACAGCGCACGAACGATAGTGACCTATAGTCTGCACTAAATTTTCATTTTTTTTTTTTTTTTTTACATTTTTAACTTAACGGCGTGGCCATTTCGGCGTACGGCCGTTTCGGCGGGGGTTTTTTTCGGCATAATCATTTTTTCGTAAGATTATTTTTTAATCACATTATAATGTAATGTAAACATTGATTATATTATTCCTATATCATTTGTCAGCTTTTATATCATGTTCAAGAAGAATACCAAGTGGCCTAGACACCTTCTTTTGCCAATTAGAAACAGGCAAAAGTCCACAAAAAAAAATAATAACAATAATAATTATAATAATAAAAAAAATAAAAAATACATCGACGTCGATAAACGTATTTTAAAATTAGTCTTCGATTATGATAATCGCAATATTATTAGTTTTTTTTAAGAGGAATAACACGTAATTTAAGTATGATGACCTGAATATTTTTATTCATAATCTTTATAGCATTCTCCTTATTTTAGTTTAATTTTTATTATTGCACTTACATACAACACATATTTATATTTTATAGTGGCCTACATAATTTCTTAAAATAAGTAAGCCGAAACGGTTTTTTTTTTTTTTTTTAAATAGAATATTTGCAATCTGCAACATAACATGTACGTAAAGCGAATGTGATTTGTATTACAGCGCTTGGATATTAAGACGAGAGAGGCTGTCCAGTGACACATTCCTCGGGTGTGTTTTAAATTTTATTTATTTTTTCCATTTTCCATGATTTTCGAAAGTTAAAATTTGTTTTATAATTTTTTTTTTTTTTTTAATTTTTTTTTTCGTCCCGTCGAAACGACGTCCGGACGGTTTTACACCTACGCGTCAGTTGTGCCGCCGTCCGTCCCGAGACGCCACTCAATTCTTAATAATAATTAGGCGTGGCATCTGTCATACCCTTGTTCGGGCGCCACGCGCTATTAAAGCGACTTGAATGACGGGCCGGACGTAACGCCCGACGTCTAGGCGATTCAAAACACGATTCGATAACGATGACGTTATATTATTATCGAACACGTCGGCTACACCAACTGTAGTATGACTGTTCGTCCGGATCGACGTCCGTCATTTTTGGCAACTCGAATTAGTGCCCGACGGTCGTACGCGAGCTTAGACGAAAATCGCCGCGTCCGCGAATCACGTGGTGATTTTTCGTGAGGTCCATGTAGAAAAAAAAACGTAAATTCTATCATTTCTTGGCCGGGGAAAACCGTGGCTTTATCGATTATTATATCGTGTTCTTTTAAGTGTGTCGCCCGGGGGGGATAAAATGAAAAACGACGACCATACCTTGTCCTGACTGCATTTAGACACACACACACACACACACACACACACATGGAAAACATGTATTCGTTTACTACGGACGACAACTCGTGTTTGTTTCGTTGTCGATTGTTATGTCTATCAATCGTCACCATTTTTCTAATGATTCGCGTGTACGTTATTTGTTCACAGGTACGATTTTTCGACCCAATTCATCGATCTACAGTTTTATTCGATCACAAATCAACAATAAACGGAAATCATAATTTAAATTTCACAGACATTTTTGGTTTTAACGAGACCTCTAGCGATCGGCCACGTTTGAATATCAATAAAACCGTACTATTGATACGTAGACCATAAACAGGTGTGTACGATAATGTAACGAGTATTGTGGTACAAAGAAAGCGCGATGCTTTTAAAATCAAACTTTGACGTCGAGCGATATCGAGAATTATTCGTTGAAACGCAATAACGCTACTCTTTTTTTTTTTTTTTTTATTGATTTGGAAAATGTACACTCTGTATTTATGAACATAATAAATAAAATAGAGAACAGATATACACATATACATAGAGATAACCTTTTCACTGTTAAATTTGTATTTCCTATGTTACCCATCTCTGCTGAATTTATTTGACTTTTTCATTTTTTTTTTTTCAGTGTTATAGATTAACATTGTATTAACTATTAAATAATATCTCGAAGAAAAAAATCGAATATACACAGAGATAAACAACACATGGGCACTTGATGAAGGAAAACCATCCAGCGATGGAACCCTCTGGTGTTTTTTTTATTTTTTATTTTCTTAGATCATTAATTTAATTTAATTGGTCACGGCACCAGCGCCGTTTGAGGCGGCGAGAAGAGTACGCGATGATAGGTGGGACACTAGAGGACTGGGATGATGTGGCAGTTTGGTGTGAAATCTATTGTAATTTGTTTTGGCTAGTTGGACGACTGTTTCAATTTTTAAATCTTTATGAATTGTTGCATTTTTTACATACCCGGGTACCGAGGCTATTAGCCGTAGAGTGATGGATTGGTAGGCTTGGATGGTGCGGACTTGTGAAGGTTTGGCGCATGTCCAGATTTGCATACCGTACGCCCAAATGGGTCTGAGTAGAGACTTGTATAGTGCGGATTTTGTGTGAATTCATAGTTTGGATTTGAGAATTGGTCTGAGCAGATGGAGGCGAACGCTAATCTTAAAATGCAGAAAGGAACTCATCGCATTGTCAACATGATAATCAGGCTCAGAGCAATTCACGTTTGAACGTGTTCTCGGAAAACGTAGCGCGAAATATGGCGTTGCGTTTTTAATTGGATGTCCAGTGTCTAAATCATTAATGCTCGTAATGTCATTATTTCGCTTCGAGAGTTATTGTTTATCCTTTTGACGCGACCGAGCGAGGACAACGCTGCTGAAACGAAAAGCGCTGTATCGTTATTTCAAAATAAACGTATTAATCAAAATAGTCGCCGAGTTGCGTAATAATATTTTCCGGCGACGAGATAAGGAGAAGTGAATAAAAAAAAAGAACAATAATAATTCATTTGAAGACCGAGCGTTGAATACAGCTCGAACAACACGCCAATCGAATTATAATAATATTCTTCTTATCCAATCTTCGAGAACAGCTTTAATACGTTTAATGTAATGTTTTAATGAAATCGAAATAATAATTATATTTCAAGCTCGCGACATTTTATTATTTTAATGCGTTTCATGCGCTCGGATTTGCTAATCGAATCTGAGCAGATAATGTATTAAATGGCTTCGAATTTGTCCAGACTAAACATTTGCTTAACGATTTTATTATTATTATTATTTTTTTTTTTTTTATATTTAATTTTTTTTTTTTTTTTTGATATTAGTATACTACAAAAATGCACCGAAGAAAATGTTATTTTAAAAAGAGGTATTCATAATGTTATTTTACCTCATTTTCTTTATCGGTGGACATAAAAATGTTTTTAAGGACATGTCTGAAAGACATAACCGAAGACGCTAATTATAATGGACTAAAGAAACTTTAGAAAACGTTATGATGATGGAAGTTTATGCATAAATTACAGAGACAGTAATTTAATAATAAAATTAAGGCTTGCCATTACAATATTGAAGCACTCTCTAAATGCCTGTTATACTGACGTAAAATCTAAAGTTTAATTTCGAAGAATGGGACTTGAATATCATAAAAACTAGTAATTATCTTTCCACTAATAATTGACATCGTGTATTGAATTTTCCATTTTCAATACATCCGTGTATTTTAAAACGATATAAAATTCATTTTTTTTTTCTGACTATTATTTTATGTGAAAATTTGAACCAGATTTTCAATTATTAACACTCTTATTTATTCATATATAGATATTATTCGAACGTACCATCAACATACTGGATGGTATTACGTTGAAATACGTAAAGAACTCAAGGAAAAAAAAATGATAAGTGAATTCAAAAGAGTACCGTTGAAAAATTAAATTTTATAGATTTTATACAGGTAATCCGTCCGGACTGGCTTTATACGGTATTCAACTATTTGGGGTCTGCGAATTCATCCGAAGCCAGGACGTTCCAAGCATTTCAGTCAATATGCCTATGGCCGATACCTCTGCTCCTCGGCAGGTGACTAATACAAATCTCCACAAAGACCTAACACCACCGACCCTTAACTTTCTGGTCTAGTGCCCTTACACCGAATTCTGTTCCGAACCATCCCTCGTACCGATACAGCGATTAAAAGACTACCTTCTGCCACGCACAATACACATACTAGGAAAAATAAAAAGGCAATAGCCCAGTGACACAGTAACGTTCGACATGAGAGGCAAAAATAAAAATAAATTAATTAATTAAAAAATAAAGTTTTTATTTCATAGCTAACGTTTTACGATTATAGTTGATGAAAAAATTCTTTATACAAACATCGCGTTCTTCATTTTGCCTGGCAGTAAACATAATAGTTGTCAAAATAACTTAATATTATCTTTTTTTTTTTTATTTTTTTTTTTATTAAATAACACTCACATTCCCGTACAAAAAGATCTAATCTTTATTCGTGATGTGTTTTTATTCCGCTCTCGATCGCACCTCACACTCGCCGGCGTGATTCGCCAGTTCTCCGGTGCCGTCGCGGTACGATATCTCGTGTACGTAAACAAAATCGCGATCTCAAACGGCCGTGGAAAGCATTCTCTTTTGTTCAGTGGAAGCAAAGCGTGTTTTTGTGAATCGACGAGATCGTGAGACGTCTTGTCAAACGGCCTTGTGACGTTTTAGCGGGGGTCCAGTTAAAAACGTATTAGCTAATGTGACCGGAGTTTATCGGATATAATATATATATTTTAATCCACATAAAAGTCCAAGGACATAATTATGATGTGGATGATACCTTTTTCACTCCTATTCATTTTAATACATTTTTTTCGTGTAAAACAGTGTATTGAAGCAATAACGATTTTTTTCAGAAAAACGCGTGACACCTAACCAGAACAAAAAAAAACCACGGTGTTACAGGAATAGTGATTGTCACAAGACTAGTTTGAAATTATTAAAACAATTATTACTAGTCAGCGAAAGTAATTGATCGACATTTTTATTTATAACGTAAATGTATCACGAACAGGATTTACTATCATCTGGCAAATATTTAGTCAAAGTTATTTTTATTATCTTGTCATTGTGCAAACGGGTATTTAACAATATTGATAATAATAATAATTAGTAACAATAGGTTGAATTTAGTTTCAATTTCGTCAAAAACAAATAACTCGTAAATATTAAATTGCATCGTTAAATTTCATATGTCAATTTTGTAATTAGAAAATTTTTTTTTTACATAAATTGTTTAGAAAAAATACTTATCCGAATATGTAAAAAAAAAAAATTGGTGTTACCGTTAAAAAAAATTAAGTTGTATTGCGCATGCGCGTACCGAAAGTGTTGAAAATTTGAAATGTATCTAAAAAATGTGTATTTAAGTATTATCTCTCATTCAGTGAAAACCCCATTTCAATACAAGGTCATAGAACTGACAAATTTAGTGGTACCTTTTAGCGTTAACACTCTGTAATCTGTATATATAACGTGGAATCACCTTTACGCACGGGGCTTTTGTTCCTCTGAAGGGTAGGGGATGACTGCGGAAAGACGTTTTGGAGTGGTGTAGTTGGGACGGGGGTCGTGCGGGTCCACGAAGCCGAAGACGCAGGACAGCCTCGGTGGTGGAGGATTAAAAGGCTCTTCGGACGACGACGGCGGCGTGGCGTGGGCCGCATGGTGGGCCGGGCTCGTCGGAAAAACCGTTTCCGGACGGAAAACTCGATTAAAACGGTCGTGCGTGTTCTCCCTACGTTCGGACGTTCACAAGGGGGTTGTGACGGGTTGACGAGACGTGTGAGACGCGATGCCGACCGGACCAATCAGTTGATTGCTCTTCCGCCGCCGCCGCCGCCGTCTGTCCGTTCGATCGGCGAGTGTGCGATCGGTGAACCGTGCTGCCGGTGTCGACCTCGGGGGCGTCTTGTCCGACCACCGCCACAGAACACGCCGTCCGAGCGTTCGCGCGAGTCACCGTTCGTCGTCACATCACATACGTTCGAGGTGTCGCCGCGACGCTTTTGCGCATGGTCCGTGAATGGCGTAACTACCACCGATGCTACCGGTTCCGGAGACTGGAGCCTCGAGCACTGAGGGGGCCCCCGAAAGTGGCGGTAAGAAACATTTTGTTTTTTGTTTTTTAAATGATCAATATGAAAAAATAAAAAATTTGGTTTTTCGTAGTAATAAATATATTTTGTTTCTGCTAGATACGTATTTTAATTCCACCGTGATCTTTTTTTGACACGTATGTTGACCTATGTCTTGTGACTGGCGATCATTCTGTTGATCGTTTGAGAAATAAATCGTTTCGAATAATTCAACTATTTTCCGATTTTAAAGTAAGGCGTATTTAATTCTAAATATGCACATTAAACCGTAAAAATAAAATATTTATGTGAATAACACGTCTTGATTATTTTTTTTTCAACGTCATTTGTATCCGAACCAAACCGAGCAATGAATATTATCATGTAAGGCAAGTGGGGGGGGGGATATAAATGATTCAACGAATTTTCCCGGTAATAATAATTGATTATCCGACTGGGGCCCCCATTTCCATAGTTACGCCACTGGCGTCAGTAGTACGAAAAACGGACGTGATCTAGCTGGGCGAAGATAGCCGAGGGACAACATTTTTGCCACCCAGAAAATATTTCCTCGGTACCGAGATTTTTTTGTTTTCGATACTCTTGTAAAACACCACGATTCGAATTACGTCGCACTTACAAACGTGACGTTCCTTGAAAGTTGGTAAAATGCCTTATTTTACCAAACGGTTATCGAACCGAATCCGTCTGTAGGTGATAATCTTGACTGTGAAGTGCGGTCGAGTGGTAAATACGGATCGCATGAAATCGAGTGTGTAAGGGTACGTCGTATAGTATTTAATATAGGCTCGTGGTAAACACGTAAATACATTATGGCTCGACCCGTTAAAACTCTTTGTGGCAAGGTGGGATGTAATATTATGTATTCCCACTTAAAAAATTACTCATTTGGCACTGTTAGACAAATAGAACATAATCAAAAAAAAAAAAAAAAAAAAATTGGTTTTTCTAATATTTGGTTATCTATCGATTTATTTTAAAGTTATAATTTATATCTTCTCTGTCTTATACATAGACCTATAAACTAATGGACTGCGTTTTCCACTCCGAACTTCCGCAATGGCTGGCAGAACACGTAACTGAGAGAGAAAGAACATAAAGTAGTAAATCATGGAGGAATTAATACACGATTTTATTCGTTCTATTCCCGTTATCAATTATAAGCTATATTTTCAGACTCGTCATCTACATTGTCGTTAATTAATTAATAATGAAATTTAATTTGTTGACCACCTTTTGAGCTGGAACCTTTGACACGGCAAGATACAACCATTGTAAAAAAAAGCAATAGAAATGCAAGTATACAAGTGAAAACATATTGCCATATTGCACGGTAGGATTTACGTTGTCACACCAAAAATAGCTTTCTATTATTATTATTATTATTTTTTATTATTATTATTCAATTGTATGTTTGAGTACATGTTTAAATATAAATCAGTCACAAAATATGAAAAAAAAAAAAACGAAAATTGGTAAGTCTGAGCGATAAGAGTCAATAATATTCTCAAAACTTCGTGTATGAAAGAGTCAAAACTATAGACAGCAATGGTCGATTCAGTTGCCACGAATCGAGCGCGTGCATTAATCTCATGTAATATGGTAGAAAATAATGTTTTTCCACCCGCGCGAATCATCACTTTGTTGACATTCACGCTGACCGCGTAAAAACGTCAATTTTGTAGAAATATTACAGAATCTTTGTTTTATATCGCTGCGCGTACGAGTGAGATAGTAATTTTTGACGATTCCGTGTTATTACGTCGTTTCGTATGCCGTATAAATATCGCTCTCCTTGCATTGATGAAACATTGTAGTTGAACCGTTCTTACCTGTAACAAAAATAAACAGCACAATTTAGTTACCCGACACGGATAAGAATTCGAAACGGTTTTCGTCGGATTCGTTACATTATCGAAAATTACGGAATTATATAACGGACAGTGATCACCAGTGCTGCAGTCCTAAAAATAGCTAATAACTATTATACATATACCCTCAGCGGCACGGCGCGTCACAAATCAAACGTGTTCGAACTTTGACGCTCGACGCTCGTATATTTGGCGGGCGCGAACAGTCTAGTAGTGGTGTAGTAGATACGTTTCTATAGAATTATAACTTAAATTTAGGTAAATTGTGTAGGTATACGTAGTTGGTAGTATATTAAGTGGATGCCACGCGAACATGTTAGAATTCCAGGAATATATTATTATTATTGATTTCAGGAACTATCTCGTTGGAGGTTTTCTTAAGTCAAAAAATAAACGATGGAACTCCGAAACGAACTGAAATGATAAAAACATTTAAACGTTGAATTGGTGGCGAGTAGAACTCAAACGAAAACCCCTTTTGGGTGCTCCTCGACTAATTTTGATCAAAACAATAACGATAAACGAGTATAGCAAGAATTATCCGAAGGGCTTCGAGTTTATCGAATGTAGTAATTTACATACAGCGTGTCACGACGTGTTCGATACGCGTAAACCAAATCTGAATAAATTCTAGTTCCCGGCAAAGTCGTTCGAATATCGAATTTTTCCGTTTTCTTTGCTTTTTTTTTCGCACGTAGAACGTACTGCGATTTATTTTCACGTCAAATATTAACTCTGGGCAGGGCGAGATTAAAATCGATCGAGATCGTTCGGTGAAAAACGAGAAAACGAAATTGTCGATCGAAGTCGATCGGGACGACGAGGAGATGCGGTGCTCGAAACACGTACAGTTGCCCGTTTTCATACCGTCAAGTCGATCGGTCAGCCCGACAGAGCTCGTTTCGTGCATACGAACGGCACTGGATTTTGAGAAATCCGCTTGAACGCGTGCCGAGAAAAGCTCCTCGCCGCGTGTCGTTCACGCGCGACAACACGCACGGAAGTTATTATCTATTATTATGTTTGTCTCCCGACGACGACGACGACGGTATCTCGTCCGTTTCTCGTTTCCGTTTGTAAATATTGGCGATATCGTAAATTCCGGTGCATATACTCTCGCCGGAGATAAAACACATATTTATGATAATAATAATAATAATAACAACGTCTTACGGACGGCGGGAGTGAGCGTTACGGACACGTTATACTTTGGAAAATTTGTATAAACCGTAAAAGTAACGGTGGCAGTTGCGCGACGTACGTTCCGATCGCGATAACGGTCCGACCGCGGCGTCGTGATATTTTACATGCGATTAGTGCCGCCGCGGAACCGTTACTTCCACTCGGAGACGTATCGATCCTCCGAAAACGCGTGGCCGCGTGCATACAGGGTGTTTCCGGTCGACGAGCGGAGTCGAAACGCCGTCTCGAGTCGTGCAAACTCGGTTTTTTTCAATAATTCGCGTCCGTGGTGGCTTTATGATTTTCACGTCGATTTCGACGCGAAGCCGAACGCGACAAGAGCAGCTCTATCGATCGCTAGACTGTTCTGACTGACCCGAAAGCTCGGAAAATCGTGTGACGTTTCTTTGAAACACGAGGTCGATTGTTGAGGGGGGCCACGGGAAATCACACGAACGGTACTTTTTTTGGTTTCGAATCGAAATCGACTTCGAACGAGACCGACGCGTCGGTACTCACTGTTCTAAGGTAGGTTTTATTTATTTCGCGGTTGGCTTTTAACACAAATCAACTTACAATCAAACAAAAACGAAACATAACATAATATAGATATAAACACAATATAAAGGTATAATTTAAAGAGAGTATTACAATTAGTCAAAAATCATAAATGTTACGAGAAAACCGTCATTGCGATTATAGAGTTCAGAGACAGATGTCGAGGTTCGTGATCAAGGTGATCACTTCCGGTGTCGCTCTATGCAAGGACTTCGAAGCCTCGATTACATTTTATACTTTGGCATTCTACTAATATATTGTGGTTTATTGTCCGTTCACCGTTTTCGCAGTCACATATTGGGTTATCTCGGAGCACCCACTTATGTTGAAGGTAACCACACCGACCACGTCCTGTTCGTAGTCTATTTAACGTAGACCAGATACAACGAGGAAGATTCATTCCTAGCTAGAACTCCGTTATAAGGGCCACAAATCAGTTTCCTGTCCGATGCTGTAAATTTTGCCCATTATTTTCTCTATTCCTCAGCACTTTCGAACCCTAAACTTATCAGTGTTCGAGCGGACTCAACTGATGGGCTCCTAGATTTTAGTCGTTGTCTAGGTATTTGGAGCATCATCTGGAACAAGAGTGAACGTTTGTGCCCCCCAACAAATTTCTCAATGGTTTTTTACCGGTGCATCTTTCCTACGTATGTTTGAGGATTTAATGTTTGCTAGACCCAGTAGGGATGGGCAACGATATCGATAATTCGATACGATATCGATATCGTGAAAAATTTCGATATCGATATTTTACGATACATCGTGATACCGAAATTAATAGTTTTGATGAAATAAATTTCATATATAGGTTTTGGGTACGATAAACATTATCGCCGGCCCTGCCGATAATCTATAGTATTTGATATTGATTATTGAAAACCTATGCTTTTTTGTTTTTTTGAAAGTATCGGTTGAAGTATCGGTTTTGAAAAAAAACCGATACCACCGATATCGGCCGATATTTAGTATCGGTTCTAGTATCGACCCGTCCCTAATAAATAATATTCAATCGCTTTACGGCTCGACGCGCGTTTCGACACGTCATTATCACTATCGTCGTTATTGTGCACACGGAGACGTACGGTCAGCGACCTTATCGCGAATCGACAGTGAAACAAATAGATATCGACACATAGATATTGCATGGATATGGATATACGCTCAGGCGTCTATGGCGAATCGCGTCGTATATTAATCGTTGTATCATCGTCACGCCAGTGTGGTTCCGTGGCCCACCGAATAATGAATATTAATTCGGTGCATATTTTACACTGCTCGATAATCGTTACACACTTTGTATACATTCAATTACATCGTCACGAATCAATCACTATCGTTTATGCGAAGTTAAAATCGATAGATAATTTACGATTCGATTGATTTAAACATTCCGTAGCGGTAAGAAGTGTTGAAAATATGATGACGAATAATTTTGAATTAAATTACAAAAAAAAAAAAAAAAAGCCGTTTGTTTTTCCTGAATTGGATGATTGGGTTGGTGTGCGGCGTTCACCCTGGTGCCGACGGTGTTATACGACGTCAGTTTGCGCGTCCAATGGAGAAATCTATTAACGCGCAGTTCGAAAATTATATCCTCTCTCCGTAATGTAAGAAGCAACGTCTCGACATTTTTTTTTTTTTTTATGTGTTTACGTATTGCGTACTTTATTTAAATGAATATTTATTATCAACATGTTTAATGTATTTTCAGCTATTTCGTATTTTTGTTTTATAAAAATTTATGTTTAGGTGTTTTCAAAGTCACATTTATCATTCTCGTGAATTTTGAATTACTGTTTATTTATTTGTTAATTATTATTATTATTAATTATTATTATTTCGAGACAATGTTCCATGCCGAGTAGCATGTTCGGAATATTCGATTAAAATTCTTCTTCTTCTTCTTCTTCTTTTTTCTAAATGCCTTGCCTTGGCGTTGCAAATCTGGTTCGCCATTATTCTCTGTTAGAAGCCAGTATTTTCACGTTTATATATCGACCACAGCCAGCTTGTTTTATCATTTCTTCTATACATGCCTTCCTCGGTCTACATCTTCCTTTGCAGCCATTTATTCGACCTTATATGAAATATCGCCCTAAATATATTTTTCATAAACAAATTATGCCTGAGTAGGTGACCGAACATTTTTCCACTTTTTTCTTTTATGGTGTTTAATAGAATTATTTTTTTCTCCTACTCGGTTTAATACATCTACGTTACTTTCTTTTCTGTCCAACTGATTTTCAACATTCTCCGATTTTCAACGATTAAAATTAGATATTATTATTATGAGCGCCGATCGCTATAGGCAGTCAGCCGTCGTTCTCTCGTCGGAGCGTACGAACGGCCGTACAGCTATTCTCGATTTTACTTAAAATTAAAATAATATCACTACTATTATTTTGTTAAGTACAATTTTTGTCGTTCGTTAAAAACGTCCTTACGCGCAACAAATTGTATTGATAACTATCGTTATCACTACTGTAATTATGATTATCGATCCGTTTTATCAATACGTTTGACAGTCGATGAAGATAATACGGTCAAGGCACGGTCTGTAAGGCGGATTATACCGGATTTTTTTTCATAAGTTTTTAAACAAATCGTCATACGGTTTTTACGGAACTGTCTGTTTTGATGTCGATATTCAACTGACAATGTTTATTACGAAACATTTGGTTCATCGTTTTCATCCACTTGTCTTGAGGGATTTCGTCATTAACCCAAAAGTTATGTTTGCTAAAAGCTTGACAATTTTACCGTATTTTATTGACGTAGGTATTTCTACATACTTTAAAAGAGTTTCGGAAAATGTTGATAGCTTTTGGGCTGAAAACACCGCGTTTGTTTTAAGTTTTTTTCTCATAAAGTTTTTGATATTTGTCATGAACTTTTGAAAAATTAATATCATAGCCTCTCCACGACGCTTTTGCTTAACGATCGTTTGTTTTACCCGACGTTTTTGTTCCGAACTTATTCGTTTCTTTAAACGTCGTCAAACTATCGTTACTATTATTATTATATATCGATCCGTTTCGTCAATACGTTTGACAGTTGATTACTACAATACGGTCGAGGCACGGTCTGTAAGGCGGGAATTCCGACAACTCGATCGATCGGTACGATATGTATTTCGTGTAAGTGTTCGATTGCGGTCGAAGTGTTTTCACGATAAACGGAATGTAACCGTGAAGGTCACGTGGATTTTCAATGATTCGTTTCTATCGATTACGAAAAACAGTCGATAGTGTTTGCTCACGACTAATATTACCATGCATAGACCTATTATCTCATGGACGGCGCATAGAGAGAGAGAAATCACATTTAACATTGAGTGAGAGAGAAAGACCAATACTCGGAAATCTCTCATGAGAAAAACTCATAATGTTTTGTTTTTTATGAAATCTGAAATATATTTATTCTAATAATAATATTTACAATAGATAATATATATATATATATATATATATATATATATATATATATATATATATATATATAATATATATATATATATATATACACAGTGAAATCCACTTATAACGATCTTCAAGGGACCTAGAGAATCAGATCGTAGTATCCGGACGACAAAAAAAAATTGATTATTGTTTGAAAAATTGATTTATTTAACAAATATATGTATGTGTAATTAATATAATATGTACTATGTATGTATATGTATGTATAATATTAATTAAAAAAAAACAATTAGTATATTGTCTATAACTGGAACAATACGATTTTTTAACATACATAATTTGCAATATTTAAAAAAAAATCACTTATAGTACTTTGTCTATAACTGGAACAATACGATTTATTAACATAATTAACAATATTTTTTAATGCCATAGGTATTTCTGGTGTATTTATATCGCTGTTTAACGAAACAAAAGTACGTACTTGATTAATTGAAAAATACACTTCCGAAATAGACGGTGCCTTATTTACAATTTCTTCCACCTCGTCATCGTTTTCGTTCTCATTCTCACTTGCATTCAAAATAGAATTGATTTCTTCTTCATTCGGTTCTGCATTGGTCCATAGAGCATCGTCAGCCTCGACGAAATGTAGAAGATTTTCTTCTGGGGAGAACTCTGGTTCGTCACTTGACTCGTCAAAATCCATTTCATTGTTATAGGTAAATAAAAAAACCAATTTTCATTTCAAAATAGTATCGTTATATCCAAATTATCGTTATAACCGACATCGTTATATCCGACCAATATTACTGCACATGAGATATAAAACCAACCAAATACATGGCTGAGAATCGTTTTATCCGGAATATCGTTATATGCGGCATCGTAATACGCGGATTCGACTGTATATATATATAATACAATTTTACTTTGGATAAGACAAGTAGGTTAGTCATGAATATAATATATGCAAATTTTAATATATATATAACTATAAGTTATCTAATATAATATATTATATTTCAATATAGGTAGGTAGTAAATATACTATTAGAAGTACAATTACTATAGTACTATATTTATATCATAGACCTATTATCTGGGTTAGGTTAGGTTTGGTTTTATTTGTATGAATAAGCTGGGGGCGAGGAAAGCGCCGTCCATGAGATAATAGGTCTACGTTACCACGGCTGCATTGGCGCAACAATAAATGTACGAGAAAAGGATACTCTGCGAAAAAGAATGTACTGGGAGTGTTGGCAGTTGTGGCAGTACATGTTCGAGGGTATCCGATGGCTCCTATTTTTCGCCACTCTTATCTTTAAATGATTTATTTTATCAAATAAAATAATGCGTTAAAATTTAAATATATGTATATATAATATATAATATATTAAATTCTCTTTCAAAACGTCGTTTTGAATTTAATAGAAATTGCTTTGATTTGATAAAGCAAACTAATAATAATAATAAATACATACAACTCAAAGAATTCAAAAAGTACACAGGTAAAAAAAAACATTTAAAATATTAATTTTTTTCCCGTAAATTTGTAGCTTTTTAAGTGTTTTAAATTGTACATGAAAACAAATTCAAATGTTTGCATTCTGTTGGGCTAATTTACATTTTATGAATTTCCGAAGTGCACCCTGTATATATATATATATATATATATATATATATATATATATATATAAGTACACATATAATTTAATATGAACGTGATAAATGCATTTCGTGTTGCGACGCGATGAAAAATATTATTTTTTCTTTCGAAAAATAATTGAGATTCACTCGAGAAATAAAAATATATCTTTAATTCAGAAAAGAAAAAGTAAAGTTCATGTTAATAAAAGCAAGACGTTTCTGCATTCGTATATTCCCCTCATAATAATTTAATAATAAAATAAATACATAATATAGTATTTCTTTTGCGACGTGAAACATGATACGTGGAAATGACGATTTAAATTTAATTTTTCGTGACTCATCGTACAATCCATCCTGGTGACATTGAATTAATTTTATTTCAAACGAATTCGTATACAGGAAGAGTGTGTGTGTGTGTGTGTGTGTGTGTGTGTGTGTGTGTACAGAAGACGTACCAATAATATCTGCAATATGATACTTAATCAGATACGTATTATTGTGAAATTGTTAATTCGCGTTGTCAATTAGAATCGATCCCCATTCAATCGATGCAAGATAATAATTATGAATTTTAAAGACGAATAACTGCATATAATTTATGAAAGGTGACAATCCAAAAGGGCATAATCCATATTATACGCAGCTTTCAATTTATATAAATTATTTTATTCAAAGATATATTTGAATGATGATTTAAAATAGATTAAAACCCAACTTTTTTCCTTGTAAAAAATATTCAAGGATAAGTTAAGAAATTGGTAAAAATTGTATTTTAGCTCTTTTGGATTTTCACCACCAACATATCCATAAAGGGATATTTTATTTATCTTGAGTCTCGATCGAAGTGCAACTGAGGAGTTGCGAAATTTAAATATGGTAATCTTGCTAATTGTTTGTATAGTCTTTTCTCTCACTGTAATTTTTATTCTAAACTTTATTACCAAAACGTAAAACTCATATTACGTTTGTAAACTAATATTTACATTGGTCGTGTTGTGTCGAAATAATAGCAATAATATCAGGATTCACTCTAGAAATAACCAAATGTTATTAAAATACCTCAAAATCGAAAAAAAAACTCAAAGGAAAATATTCGACATTTAAATATTATTTAAATGTCTGTTTCACGAATGTAATTGTTTATTCGGTCTGCGTCGTCACTCAAATAGAAACTAATTTTGCTGGGAAATCCGTTCCTTGATTATAGCATTGTTAAGATCATTTATTATTCTTATTAATTATTATTATTATTATTATTATTATTATTATTATAACAATATTCTCCGTGAGACGAACGCGTCGTCAGATCATAACGAGGGACGGACACCGCATGGGAATTGTGTTTATATCGAAAAATAGAAAGTTACACGTGTGCGAGCGTGTTACTCGATTTTCTCACTTGGCCGTCATCAATTCTTTGTTGACGCTTACGAGGGAAAAAAACTTACGATTTTTTTCTGGTTTTAACGACTAACGTTATATGAATTCGTTATTACAAGTGATTTTTTTCCCCACCGTCGAAATATTGAGCTTATTTATTTTTTTTTTTTACTTCAAAACATTATTGTTAAATTCGTTAATAAAAACATAAAAGTCGCTTCACTGATCATTACGAAATAATGATATTTGGCATATTTATGATCTCGAATCCATTGTAGCGTCGAATAAAATACTAGTATGTTTAATTTATTTATTTATTTTTGAAATACCCACACGGCAAAACAATACTTTAATATTTTAAATCCAGCACACGACTGTACTCGATTTGCATAACCGAAGCGCCGTTAGACGAGTTATTGAAAATCATTTTTTGTTAAATACAAATTAATGTTGCTGAATGGATTTTAAATCTATTTTTAAACATTGTATATTTTGTAACATTTGTAAAATTTTGGGCTTTTATCGTTACAAATTATGGTTTCTAAAAAAATTGATTTTTATATTTTAGGTTCAGGAGTCATGATTTTCTATTGCAAAGTTTGAATTTCAACTCATGCGATCACATCAAAACTTATCGCAACAGTATACACAATTTGAATTTTATGCTATTTGAGTAGATCTTTCATAAATGAGGGTAAGTAAAATTTGTGTAAAAATTAAATAAATATTGTAGTTTATGAATAAATAAAAAGAGTAAATATTGAAAAAACATGTTAGTTTTATAATTATATTAATTGCCTTCATATTTTTTTTTAATACAAGTTTTTCATAAATATAAATTTATTTTATTTTTTTTTAATGTTTCAATTATACGAGTTTCTCAGACTTTACAAGTATATTAATAGAAATTCCCTCACTTATTATTTTCACTGTCCAGCTTATTTATTTAATTTAATTCCTTCATTGATTCTTCAGCTATCTACTTGTTTATATTGTTAAAATCATTTTGATGTTTAAAAATAACAAATAAGATTGAACAAAACAATTTCGACAGTCAGAGACGAAATAGCTCGTTTTTCAATCTCTGAAAACCCAACAATTTATAGAAGTATTTCTATTTTGTTTATTATGTTTTTTTTTTGGGGGGGGGGTCACTTATCACATAATTGTTAGATTTACGGTTTTGTATTTGAATAGAAAAGGATTCAAAACTTTACCATTAGTACACGAGTATCTCATATATATTTATGCACGTCAACTAGTACAATATAATATGTAAACTCATTCCATACCTTTTCTACTTAACCTTCCTTTACTGTATAATCGTACTTGTTAAATTCTAAACATTTGCATTCGCACAACTTTGCGGGCTAACTTCATTTCGTTTAACATTTTCGCAGTATAGAATTGTAATTTTTTTTTTTTTTTTTATTCTTATATTTTATTTTTAACATCTGTATTCGTTCTTTAATTACTTCCCACCACATAAATACTTGATTGGTTAGTGAAGTAACATTATGCAACTATTGTCGTTTTGAAAATGACGACAATTTTTTATGACCTTCAAAGACACTCTACAACATAAATTTGTGTCTAGTTTAATGAAATAGTCAAATCTGTTCATTTTCGATTGTTACTTCATGTAATTTAAAGTAAAATTATGACTTAAAACGACTTAAGTGTTTCACGTTACGTTATAAATTGACTTAATGCACTAAATTTCAACAATACAAACGATAAAACATTAATATTCACTAGTGTATTTTAGTTGAGCTATAACCATCGAAAACGACGTCCATCTTATAATAATCTTAAAAGCAAAATAACTTATCCTTTTATCGCTTTTTTTTCAAATAAAGGAATTGATAAGTTTTATACTTATCAAAGGTAAAGCGTAAAATGGTAAATATTGTAGAATAAACAAAAACGTATACGACACATAGAGTTTTTAGACCTTGGTTATATTTATTTAGTTTTTAAAACGATTTGGATTTACTACGTTAAACAATCGTCTTTTTTTTACACTATAAATTATTCAAAAAAAATTAAATAAAACGAACGGCCGAAAGGATTTTTAAAACGCGGACATAATCGCTTTTAAACGTTGTACGACAGTACATCTGTAACACACACGCTCTTGAATGATTTAACCAAAATAAAAATCTACCCGACCACGTAAAGCACATTCACGTGTGAAATATGAGGACTTTTTTCTTTATTATGTAACCATGTTCAAAATATTCAATTTATTTAGTTCTTTGTATATTATAGAGTTTTTTTTTTTGCTTTTCACATCCATTTTGCATATGAAAGAGTACATAGATTATATTGTATAGTAGGTATAAATATGTTTGATAAAATATTATATTCTATAGGTACGTATTAAAGTCACAAAATTGTAGTTTTTTTCAGTAATTTATTATCAAAGTTTGGATATACGTGTGTTTTTTTTTTTTTTTTTAATACACATATAAATATTAAAAGTCTAAAAACAATAGCGTATTTTTATTATTATATTTATATATATAATTTATTTTTGTTATTAAATACGATCCTATTTACTTTTTATACCAACACCCGTGTGATTTGACTTATCGACGAGTTTGAATTATTATAGTCTGCTGGTAAAATAAACCAAACGAATATTATCACCAATGAAAACGAGTACAAAATCTAAAAGACGAAAGTTTGATAAAATATAAGCGAATTCAATAGAACTATAACATACGCCCACGAATACGTTTAATAATTTGTACCGGGTATGTCTTAACCCTGAACAGGCGAGGCCGGTCAGCCGTGACCGGAATGAGTTTTAAAGTACTCCACGTCAGAAAATAGTGCCGATAACAGGTCCATACCTTCGCGTCAACCTTCCTACCACCGGCTTGAATGCTTTGTAAAAAAAAAAAAACACATTTTTGAAAATAAAAAATGTATGAATACATTAAAAAAATATTATTTTCAGTGTTTCACCCTTAAACACACATTCAAGTAGATATTGTTGTAAACCATTATTTCACTGCTATATTTAGTGGGTCTACGAACCACTGATATTTTAATTTACACTACGTCGAACAAAACGAATGTATATTGTAAGGAGAACGAGACACTGTGTCGTATTGTGCAAACTCTTTATGCCGATGCGGCACATTCCGAATACACATACAGCAGTGTCTCGTCCTCCCCGTCCGGCAGACAGTGAGAGTCTAGCACCAGTCGAGTAGTGTAGTGTCAGACTCAGTGAACTATCAGACCCTCTGTCAGAACCTATGTTATTTCATTTTCCTGTTAATTACATTATTTTTTTTGTGCAAATTAATAAATTATAGTGGTTAGAAACAATCTGCGTATTTATTTATCTGTTACGTAGACGTACGTAACAATATATTATATATTAATAAAACGGCCTGTATTTATTATATTAAAAGTGCATTGAAATAATTTTGAAAACGAATGAAAAACACATAGGTTCACCAGTGACTAGTCTTGTCGATCTCGTTAGAAAATCTCGACTAGTACTCTTCGGCAGTGGTTCCCAGCCTGGGGTAATCACACCTCAAGGGGTAAAACAGGACTTTTTGAGGGGTAAAAACTGACTGATTTTTTTGTAAACTTTAAACTAATCATTATTAGATGTGCATCGATCGCGTGTACAACTGTTGCAATGATATTAATTATTATTACAATAATATGATTGTTGTTCATAATTTTGGAAATTACCTTATGCCCTGATCCTAATGACTCTGATAATATCATTATCTTTTTACTCAAAAAATTGTTTTTTTTTTGTGTGTGGGTAATTGTAAATATTCAACCTGATTTATGGGTCAAAGTATACGCTGGAAACCACTGTTCTACGGGACACGAAAGCGTCGTTTTATCACACGTGAAACGTCCAATGTTTCGAGAACGCGATTCGGCGTTTACGCGTACGCAAGGTAACAATGACGACGACACACACTCCAAAGCCGTCGTTATACGCGCGGACCGAGTTCGTTCTCGAACGGACGTGATGTGAGCTTTACTTTTTGTTTTTCCGTGCGTCGGAACGTGCGCGCCGACTCGTATCGCGTTAATTTATCACGCTCGTAGTACGCAGTAAACGAGTGCACGTCGCGTGGTCGTGGTAATTAAATTTTGAATAAATTTTATTTACGAGACGAAAAATATGAACGCGAAAACGTAAAAAAACGAGACTCGCGGAAAAGCGAATAATAAAAAAAAACAAAACAAAACAAAACAAATAAAAAGATATACAAAATACGAATCGACGTCGGGACGTACGACGGCGATTCGGTTTTCGAAAAAACCATGTAGTAAATATCGCGATGAAACGTATCGTGCGCGGGTGTCCACTTTGGCGGTGTAAGTTTTCTTCTTGTTCGTTTTTTTTTCCACGGCGTGTTTTTTTTTTTTTTTTGTCATCCAAATCCGGTTAAATTTTTTCGCGCTCTCCGCGAGACGGTTCTTTCCGGGCCAAACGCCCGTTTTCCAAATTCGTTCTCAAACGTTCCAGACCCCGAACGAGTCACGCTGAACGTCAGACACGACTGTTACGGTGACTCGGCGTGCGTGGTCAAATCCATAGATGTTTTGCTTTGAGAGTTTATTTTTCTCTCCTTTCGGGCGTCTAGAAAACGGTTGAAAAACCAAGTGAAGACGATAACATTTTTTGTGAACGAGTCTTTCACTTGATCGATTCTAGTTATTCAGTCATAACTTGGAAATAAAAGTTGCTAAAAAACTTTTAAGTTAAAAATAGAACTTTAATAATAGGTACCTGGTTTTTTTTAACTTCATCCCTAATCAAATGTTTGATTTATGACAAAACGTTATGAAAATTTTTATGTAATTTTACTCTCATAATTGAATGACGATATTGAAATTAAAAAAAAAAAAAATTTTATATAAGTTTTTAAGTAAATTATTATAAGATTTTTACAGAATATACAGTTTTTATATCAATTTTCAACTGTATACGTTAGTTCAAATGATAATAAAAAAAAAAAATAAATAAATAAAAATAATAGTTCATCCAATCATAACAAAACTTTGAATACAAATTAAACAACGTGTTATAAATCTTTTGGTTGTAATAAAATGTATCTTTTGTGAAACGAGAAAAATTTTAAATAAATTCTAAATAAAAAAATCCTACCGAAAATTAGATTAAAAACAGTAAAATATATAAACGGTTTATTTTCTTCTGACGTTTTTACTCTGAACCGTTTATCTAATGAAATGATCACTCGTTACTTAAAATCCAATGCGCTCATCGCCACTAATTTATCGGAGGACTGAATAATTTGAAGTTCGTCCTTTTTTTTTTCACTAGAAAATACGTTCGCGCACGAGATAAAACCGTGAGTGCGTCTTAATCGCGTGCGATCTGAGGTTTTCATCAGAGAACACGGAATTCGTCCACGGAACGTCTCGATCGATACGATTATCACACGACGCGAAAATGCGGTAAAACGCGAGAATCCATGGCGGCCCGTGCGGTGTATACATGTCATTAAAAATCACGTTTTACGACCAACGCCCGGCAGAGGATAAATCGATTGAGCAAATTACGTTTTATGTGTGGACCGATCGACGCTGGTTTGGCACTTGAATAATGTATCGGTTTGTGTTCGACGCGTACAATCATAGAAACGTCCGAGGAGAATTACGCCACAGACGATTTTAGATGCGTTGCGAAAACAACACAGAATATTATGACAGTAAACGCATAACGACAGGCAAAGACTTTGGATCACGACGAAAATTATCAGTCTGTTGGATACCGTTCCGCGGAAACGATGTCTTTTTTTCCGGTATGATTTAGACGTCAAAAACCTCTGACGTCGGTAACGCAGTAGACGACATGTGTTGTTCAATTTGAATAAAATCACGTGTTTACACGTTTAATTGAGATCGAATCTGAGTATTTAGTCGAGTAAATACAATTATTATTATTATTATTAATTTTATGACTAACTATTAGTTTTCTTAAGGAAAAAAGGGGTTTTTTGCCGTGTTTGAATTTTTACTTTTCTACAAAGTCAACCCGAATCCAATCCCGAGTAAAATACCAGACGTAAATCAAATCGAACGCGAAAATTAAAAAACCCTATTGGACGTGATATAAAATATTTCGACTCGATCAACGATACGTCAGATCGTACATCAGATTCGCGGAAAACGTCGTGTTGTATTTCAAAATGTAATAATAATCACGCGTACCATGCTCACGTGATTATGTACGATATTAAATTAATCAGATCGGATCAGGTGTACTTACTATGCGAACACAAACAAGCTGGATATAATATATCCACCAGTTGGTTAGTTGTTGGGTTTGTGCCAAAGCGTCGTTGTACAATTTACAACCTAGGTATTACGGAAGAAAAAATCGTAAAGTTTCAACACCGAATAACAGCGCTCAATAATGCATAATCACGGCCGTGGTACTGCAACAGGTGTGTGTTTACGTGTGTACGTTGCAGTCGAGACAAAGAAATATGCGTAGAAAGTGCATTCTATTCCGATCAATCTCCAATTTATACGGATAAAATATATATAAATATAAATAGGCACATGCGTAAATCTACTGTAATGTGTGTGTGTGTGTGTGTGTGTGTGTGTGTGTGTGTGTGTGTGTGTGTGTGTGTGTGTGTGTGTGTGTGTGTGTGTGTGTGTGTGTGTGTGTGTGTGTGTGTGTGATTTGGTTGATGGTTTTGATGTTTAGATCTTCGTGGAGTGAGTGATTGAAGACATACCAGGGGCCAGAGGTTATTAGACGGAGGCTGATAGATTGAAATGCCTGGATTGTATGGGTTTGTGATGGTTTAGCACAGCCCCATTTTTGAATTCCATAGGCCCAAACAGGTCTAAGAATTGCTTTGTATATTGTAATTTTTCACTTCTAAAAAAACTTTATTATTAAAATGTTTTTCATTAAGTGAAAGATTAGATTTTAGGATAGGGCGAAGAAGGTGAAGTCTATTATTTAGCGTTTCTCTTATAGATTTCACATGGGGCCCCCAAGCGAGACGTTTGTCTAGGGTTATTCCTAAATATTTTGTGTGTGGTTATTGATTTTATAATATTAAATAGAAATATTTAGAGTATAGTAACGATTTATACGAAATTATTATGGTAATAATACGCGTAGCTTCGGAAGACTTATGCAAAATAATAATAAATATTATGATAAATAAAAAAAAGCTGGTAAGTGAGATGATGGTGGTACAAGTTCGGACTCCCTTCGGTCCTCGCACAAGATATTGGTGATGAATGTATTAAGTTTTAAAGAAATGATGACTCATTTCTTTAGTATAAAACGATTCTGAGCAAAGCTTCAGTGTAATATATTATTATTTAAATACTGTTTACGTATTTTACGGTTATTTGTATAATTTTTGATGAGTTATAATAATTTATTAAAGTGTTGTATAAAAAAAAATCCTGACTCACGATTTTTTAATTTTCTGCTGGACGAAACTTTCGAACAAGGATTTCTATACGAAAAAGTGTTTACAGAAAAAAAAAAATAATAAAATAAACATCATTGTAAAACCATAAGATCCTTCGGTTCACTCAGAATCTAAAATAGACGAAACGACTTTAATATAATTCATCGAAACAGTCGAATGTTCAATAATTAAAGAGTGGAAAAAAAATGCTACCACTTTTACACAAAGGAATGTCCGTCAAAATTGTGATTTTTCGTTTCGTCCTTAATGTTATTTCTATATATCTACACGGTGAATTAACCTCGCCGTAAAATTTATCGCTATAGACATTTTCCAAAGAATCGCTTCTTTTTTTTCCCTTCTTTTTTATGATTCCCCACGTCTAATGGACCGGAAAATTGGTAAATATATATTATGACCTTTCGTTTATTTTCATTATTATTATGATTATTATGATTATTCGTTTTGACATTTTTTTTTTTTTATTGCGATCTCGTGACTCGTCCTGAACGCGTACTCATTTACCAAAATCGACCGGAACGTGCCCGAAAGCCGGCCGGGTATTTGAACGCACGCACACGGTCTGACGACGATAAATTTCGTTCGGTGCGGAATACGTACGAAAATACCCGTCGGTGTGGATTCAAAAACCGTTGTCGTTCCGGCGAAAGACGGCACTGCTTACGATCGTACGTCGCGTCGTATGACACGGTCAGGATTGGTACGGTCGTAGGTGCATTAGGTACTCCGACTATTATGTATCGTTAGGTTAATGTGTAATACTTTTATTTAGCTTCTTACGAGTTTTTCGCGAAAAATTAAGGCTGTTTGTGCCTAATAGTATTAGATGGTCATTGAATATGATAAAAATCCTAACACAAATTAATTAGAAAGCGAAGTGGTCAATTTTTTTTTCATCATATAAGCCTATCGAAAAGTTTGCTCCACTCTAACAAAAGCTGAAATGACGTCACCATTCGGTAAATAACCACTATAATTTCATTTGTCACACGAGCTCCTATAATATCAACCAGTATCTATTATAATAGTATACTACAACAGTTTAGAACTATTAGGTAAAAAATAAACTAAAATGATAAAATAAACAAAAAAAAAAAGTCTTTTTGTCTTTTTTTAAGAACTTGTTTGAGAGTATACGTAGTATAGCCAAGCATTTTTATTAAAAGCCCGCGAGTGTTCGGCGTATATGTAATGTACCCAATGGGAACACTACTGGTCTTAAGTGCTACACGGGGCACAGGTCATATTCGTGTACGTACGTTTTTTAAGTGCATTCAATGCGTTCGATGCATTCAATGCGTTTAATGCAGATAAATAAAAAACGCATACTTCACTTCACTCGGAGTATAAAAGTCACGCTCTTCATACGCTGGAATATATCATCAAACGTCGTTGCAAATCTACAATTATCGTCGTGACGTCGTAACTTTTTTTTTATAAAACGTGCCTAACCGATTCTTAAAAATAATACGTCTAAATATATATATGTACAGGGAAAAAACCATAAAATTCACTTTTTTTGCGTTTTGAGAAAAGCATGTTTTTAATTTCAAAACTTAATAATTTTTTTTTTTTTTAATATAAGAAGATCGGGTTTAATAAAATATTGAACTTTGGTTATACAGATAACAAAATTAATTTTGTTTGAAATAAATAAATACGATTAAATTAAAAATATAATAATAGAAAAATCATCCTTAGTCTTATGTTTTCTGGATAAGAAACAGATAAGTCACACGAAACTGGGAAAAAACAAAGCACGTAGGCTTTTCGAAAATACATTTATGTTCAGAAATGATATAAATATATGCATGCGTAATAAATTAAAAAAAAA
This sequence comes from Therioaphis trifolii, assembly GCA_027580255.1. Taxonomy (NCBI): domain Eukaryota; kingdom Metazoa; phylum Arthropoda; class Insecta; order Hemiptera; family Aphididae; genus Therioaphis; species Therioaphis trifolii. The sequence continues at coordinate 3,935,812 of CM050411.1, forward strand.
AAAACGGTGAAAACATAGTCATAATAAGAGTGCACCGGGCGGCGAACGAAAACCTTTCGAAACTCGCGTGTGCATGCCCACCACGAGCAGCGTTGCCACCGCCAAAATCGGCGGCAGTGGCTACAATCGTTTCATCGTCGACAGCCGACGAATGGCGACCAATCACAGATTGGCAATTATATACCACAGGGAGTCCGGACGTCGTTCCACGATTCATTACGATGCGCCAAGGCGGTGTGCTCTTGAGCATGATTCACACTAGTCAGCAGTGTTGTATTTTATCTAGATAAATTTATCTAGATAAATTATCTAGATAGGTATATTTTTATCTTTTATCTTATCTAGATAAATGTGAATTATGTTATCTGAGACGTTATCCAAGATAAATAAATTAATCATCTATCATCTAGATAAATTTATTTTAACTTTGGTCATACTCTTATTGTTATTGTGCCGCAGGTACAGATTGTGTATAATGTATTAATGAAAAAAAAATAATTATATTATTAACGTATTTTTATTTTCCGATTACAAGATATTAAATTTATTTTTAGGTATAGGTACCTACATAATACAAATCATTCCTTTTATAATCACTGGTTATCGATTATCGGTATTATAAGTTATATATATATATATATATAGCAATATATACTTACATAGTATATATACTTACATAGTATTATTTTCATTCATGAATATTATCGGATATATCAAATTTATATTATATAAAATATAAACGTTATAACCAGGGCTCGGAAGTTGTGGCAAATGCATATTTTTTTTGGTATGTTGTAGGTGTTTCCTTTTAAATAATAATGATAGACAGCAACAATTTTTTTATTCTTTGGTTTGTGTTATAATCTTTATTATTTGGTTTGTTTAAATATACAGTTATTTTAGTAATTATTTTATTAAATGTACACATGTTAGTATGTTATATGTATAATTTTTTTTTTACATGGGTATATTGATATATAAGATATAACTATAGTTTAGTATTAGATTTGTATATACTATTTTTTTTATATAACAAACATTGGTACTTGTTTTTATTTTATTTTTAAGAAATCTGTTGCATAAAAGTAATATTATGTTTTGCTTATATTTATCTTAATGTTGTGTAAAAAGATGATTTAAACTAAACAAAATGTCAAACTATAAATATAAAAGATAAAATTCTCCAGTAAAGTGTTTGTTTGTTCATTAATTAATTATTAAATATTTATTAAAATTGTGTATTAAGGTGTGTAGATATCATTATATTATAAATTAATAATACCTAGCTAGTATTATTATTTATATCCACTAAAAAAATAATAAGAAATACAATTAATAAACTATTGTCCATTGTCCATTAATGCAATATTAAAAATTAAAAATAAAAGAATAAAGGAAATTCTGACTAATTAATTTTTAACTTGTGTTTTTCTATCACATTTCACATTTTATGGTAACTTAAAAATTGCGCTATGCTGACTGTTTGAACTTTTATTAAAAAACATTAAATAATTTTTTTAGGAAAATTTAGTTTTGTGATTGATACTTTACCTATTAAGCAACTATCTTTTTTTTTATCTAGATAAAAAATTTTAATATTTTATCTTTATCTAGATAATTAAATTGTGATGTATCTTTTATCTTCATCTAGATAAATTTTCTGTCAATTATCTTTTATCTTTATCTAGATAATTAAAAAGTTATCTTTATACAACACTGCTAGTCAGACACGTACCGTCCCGGAAAATATTTTAATATTTCGTCGCCCTCGTGCAAAAAGTGACCATGTGCGAAAATTGACCAAGTGAATAAGTAATTATAATAAATATATATAAAATATAATTATAAGTAAGCAAGTATAATATTGCGGTTTCATTAGTATCAAGTTCATAAACATCGGTTAAATTCTCGATTTTCAAAGAAGTACTCAACTTTAAAACAGAAATTACTCAAAACTTAAAAAAAACACTTGGTCACTTTTTGCACGAGGTCGACGATTTGTTTAAATACAGTAATTCACGTTTAAGCATGATTCACACTAGTCGGGCACGTACCCACAGACACCATACCGTACCGTTCAAATATACTATACTCGCATTTTTTTTTTTTTTTTTTTTATATGCATTTTAAGTTTGAATTTTGACAAAATACGTGAAAATCACGAAAACGTGCGAAATGTATTATATGTTTTTTGAGTTAATATTACCAGGTATGCCTGCAGAAGTTCTCGTGCGGAATGCCGGACAGACTCTGTCGGTTCGCTACGTGTGTGAACGGAACGGAAACGTTTAAATGTGAATTACTGTATTTAAACAAATGTAAAAATATTTTACGGAACGGTGTCTGTCGGTACGACGTGTCTGACTAGTGTGAATCGTGCTTTAAACATATAAAATTCTAATTTGTTTCCCTTTTTTTTTAGATTCTGAGTGAAGCGAAGGATCTTATGGTTTTACAATGATGTTTATTTTTATTTTTTTTTTATTTATTTTTTTTTTTTTTTTTTTTTTTTTTTCTGTAAACACTTTTTCGTATAGAAATCCTTGTCCAAAAGTTTCGTCCAGCAACTTTTTAGATTTGAAATTGAACTGAGATGGTACTTTAGAGAGGTCATTTTTCCAAAATCTCCATAGTTTTTCCAGTAATCAAGAATAACGATCGAAAAACTGAGTAAAAACGGTAAAATCGGTAAAAATCCCCCGTAAACGAGATTTCCACTGTTCAGATTTTAGGTATTTAGTCATAAATCGAAAAGTATTGAAGCTAGAAACTTGAAAATTTTATCTAATATCAAATACATACTTTTTTATATTGGACAACATTTTCAGAACAATTATAGCCCTTTTGACTTAAATATAGAACATTTAATTTACCAAATTGTTTGAAAGTTTTTATGTAATATAATTTTAAATATTTGACAAAAAGTTTTGAAAATTTAATATGACCTTACTCATATACCTACCTAATTATCCTAACAAAAATTCAAAAATCGTAAGTCAGGATTTTTTTTTATACACACTTTAATAAATTATTATAACTCACCAAAAATTATACAAATAACCGTAAAATACGTAAATAGTATTTAAATAATAATATATTATATTACACTGAAGCTTTGCTCAGAATCGTTTTATACTAAAGAAATGAGTCATCATTTCTTTAAAACTTAATACATTCATCACCAATATCTTGTCCGAGGACCGAAGGGACGATGGACGAACTTGTTTTGTATTTTAATTTAGAGTTGTTAATTGAACTCGTTAGAGACTAAGAATGTCTCTATGCATTGCCACACAAAATATACAGTGACCATGTGTACAAAGAATCCTGCAGAGAGAACATTGCAACTTTTATCGGCATACCTGGTAATATTAACTAAAATATATTATAATACATTTCGCACGTTTTCGTGATTTTTACGTGTTTTTTCAAAATTCAAACTTAAGGCATATTTGAACGGTACGGTACGGTGTCTGCCGGTACGTGTCTGACTAGTAGTGATAGCATAAAATAGCAGTGGCTGTGATTTTTTTTTACTGATGATTTTAAAGTAGCAATCACAGTCTGCTACTCCAGTATGATAATAACAGTGACGACTCAATTTTTCCTCATGGGTTGGTCAAATTGGAAAAAAAATAACTGCTACTGCTACTTTACTTTTTGTAACTGCTACTTTGTTATATTTGTATTGCTACTTTTTGCAACTGCTACCCTCCACCCCCCCCATAATATAACTGACTGCTACTCATAGATAGATAGAATATTATATATTAGTTAATAGTCACGTATAACACACTATTATATTGTTTAATAATATAAAATTAATATGAAAAATATGCTCACTCCTTATCGAGTGTATGTATTTTTATTATTATAACCACCTAATTATACATGAGTAAATAATAAAAGGTATGAAAATTTCATTCTGCATAGTACACAGTGGTTTTAAAATAAACATTAATTATTACATGAAGTATCCGACTATTATTTTACAGTTGCACGGAATAACAATACTTTATAATTAAAAAAAATGTATATGGGTTATGATATATATATTTTTTTTTGGGGTTTTCTGGCCTTTAAGACCATCCCGTAAAACAAATTTCCCTCCACCTTATTCTGTTTTCGGCTATTTCTCTCCAGTTTGCTCTTGGGTGTATTTCTTTTACTTCTCTCTTTACACAGTCTTCCCATCTGAGACGTGGTCTCCCTAGTGGTCTTTTTCCTATCGGATCCTCTTTAATTACTGTATTTATCATAGCGTCTTTTTTTCTCCAAGCGTGACCTGCCCACATCAGTCTTCTTTTTGTGACTTCCCTTGAAATACTTGGTCTTTGGAACAAGTTATATATTTCCTCATTGGTTCGAATTCTCCATTCTTTGGTACCTGCGTCGAGACACGGTCCGTAGATTCGTCTTAAGACTTTTCTTTCAAAGGTGTCCAATCTTATTTCCTCTATCGTCCTTGAAGCCCATGTTTCTGATCCATGTAGGATGACAGGACGTATTAATGTCATATATATTTTTATTTTTAAATTTAGAGATATTGATCTAGATTTTAGCAGGGTTCGCAAACCAAAGTAGCAATTGATGGCCAGTTATATATATATTTAGTAGCACTTATATTTATATTACACGGTGATTATAAAATAGCTATTATAATGAAGTAGTAGTCACTGTTAATTTTACTGCTACTTTTACAGTAGCAGTAGCAGTTTCCACCGCTACTGAAAAAAAATCACAGTCGACCATCACTACTGACTAGTGTGAATCATGCTTTATTCTGGACAGACGAAAGTTATCGTTGCGACACATTGTTTTACCCGAAACAACTTCGTACCGAAACGGCTAGGCTACCGAACGAATACGTCGAAAGCCCCCGGACCGGCTTTCGCGGCGAGAGCAACAAGAGACCGGTCGTTTTGGAATATTATGATATTATTTCGGAGGTTTTTTTTCCCCCCACTCGTTCGATCAGACGTAATTATTTCGATCAGACGTGTTTTAAAATAACGGTTTACACGCCGACCCGGCAAGTGCAGATAGACTTTAGTGTTGTTGCCGACTCGGGCTAAAACAGCTGTTCCAAAATAATATTATGACGTCGTGTCGTCGCGTCCACGTGAACGAACACCGAAATCGTGGCGAGTGATTTCGACGCGCAGTCGATCGACACGCGTCGACGCAACTTCGTACCTCCGGACGGAAACGATGTTACGTTTGAATTTTCCAGTGGCCTAAAATTAATTTGCACGCGTCATCATGGTCGATCCGGCTCGCGCGGGGTTTTTTTTGTTTTTTTTTTTTTTTTTATCGGAGGCGAACGCGTCGGCCCCTTTCGAATTATTATTATTCAAATTTCCTTTCCAGCGATTCGTACGGCCGCGACGCCGTAATAATATTATAATAACGACACCGCAGAGGGTCGTGACCTCTAAACCGACTCCCCCGCTCCTCGGGTCCACCCCCTGGCCGCCGCCGTGGCGGCGCCGCTGATTACGGCTTTTGGATTGACGCGAGTTATTTACACCGCGGTTCGTTTGGTCGTGGAATTCAAAAATGTTCCACGTTAATACGCGTTACGTTCACGGTTAAAAAATAACCACGTTACCGCGGGAGCACATCAAAGAGTTGACGGTTTTACGAGAGCACATCAAAGAGTTTAGTTTTACGCGAGAGCAGCAGGCTGATACGCGCGCGCGCGAGTCCAATAATAATTTTCCCCGGCGCCGCCGGATAAGTCGAACGTGTAAATCCTTCCGAGAACGTATTATTATTATTATTATTATTATTATGATCGAGAACGCAGCCGCCGTGGTAAAACTTGCGTGTACGCTCTGCGTTCACGTGCGTGCGAGCGGGCGAAATAAATCGTTACGCCGATCCACCGCGCCCGACGCGAACACTACAAACACGAAATCGCGACCGCCACGCACGATTTCGCATGGCATTTCTCATTCCGTATCGCGACGATCGTACAAGTGCCATAATAATAATAATAATCATAATAATACAAATTATTATATGCAAACGCGACGGATCGGTACGCTTAACTTCAGATCTAGGGGCACGTTCGCTACAGTGGCTCAGCAGTCAGTACCTGTACGCCGCCGGCCCGACGAGCAGGAGGGGCAGCTAGGGCCGTAGCCCTGGGTCCCGGTCCTCAAAGAGGCATCGCGTCCTTCCCAAGTCTACGGGTTCTATATTTTACCTGATTTTCACATTTAACAAACATTATTTGTGATTTGAAATCTTAATTTTTCTTCGAAAAATCAATAAATATTTTGATAAAAATTAAACTCTGGACTGGATTGGTATTAATCGGCGTTGGAGCGTAGATAAATCAGACAGGTAAATCGTAGACGTGTCTAAAAACATTAAAACAAAATCATACAATACGCGATAATATACCGACGACGATGACGCGAACTGACGGAATGACTTTATTTGAAATGTAAATAAATAATAACAGTTACACTTAAGACGTGTGTCGTAATGTAATGAACACGACGACGTGTGTTTACGAACCCCGCACACCCGCCAGGCCAATGCCGCACAAAACCGCCGGTTATCATATGATAGATATCAAATGAATTTATTCGAAATTAGCGCGAAATGTAGATGAAACAATTTTATATGGAGAACCGAGGCTGCCGATGAGGTAACGGTCTTGTAATTTACCGCTGCGTGCCGATATGGGTTGGAGGCGCGGATAATTTTGTCCCAGGGGCACTTGATTTTTCCCGACGACCCTGCCTATACGGACGTACGGAGATTTCGTTATTTTGTTCTTTAAATCACTTTATTTTAGCTGATTAGGTTTACTGTAAATTTTAGTTCCATTTATTTCGAAACGTATGTTTTATCGGTTGAAATCGTCTGTCTTAAAAATAAAATGTTTCCAAGGTGCCACGGCAATAATATTATTACCAGGCCTCGGAACTTTCTGCACTAAAAAACTATAAAATATGTGCATACGTATGTGCTAAAAAAAGTTCAAATATGCAGTACAATATGCAACTATTTTTATTGTAAATATTCGTATAGAAGTAAAATTACGAAAAAAAATAAATATTTTTCAATCAGGTACAAAATAATATTTTTCGTAATTTTTCTTTGACTATTTTTATTACAAATATGTATATCTAAAAGTATAGTTTATGAAAAAAAATTATTTTAATATTTATTCATTTAATTTTTAAAAATGTACAAGTCTCTCATGTATTTTTCTAACTAAAATATTAAAATACCAGCAGTTATCGACCATCCAACCGGGCATGACTCGTGCTGTGACATCTCTTGGTATAAATAAATATATTTTTACTCTTGAAAATTTTAAAATTAAATACTGGGCCAATGAAAACAAAACTGAAATTAATGCTAGGTACAATTTAATTAAATTTATTGATGATAAATTATAAACATAAAATATGCATTAATATAGGCTTAAAATCTTTTAATATGTGAAATCATATAAATTTATAAAAATTATGCAAAAATATGCAACATAAACTTTTGTATTTCAGTTGTATGGATCATGAAACGCATTTGTATCAAATCAGATTTTGAATATGCAATAGCATAAAGTTCCGAGCCCTGATTATTACGAATCGACAAACGAAACAACGGCGTACTTGGCGCAATACAAATCGTCAGACACGCGTGATTTCCCGTCGAGATCCTCGCCATGAGGATCTTCCGGATCGTGAGTGGTTCACTCGCGTTTTCGCGTTGGGATCGTCACCACGGGACGAGAGCAGTGTTCGTCACTACCTTTGCGCGAAACGCGAGTCACTCGCAATTTTCGATCACGACCGGAATTTCGCCGGTTCGAAACACGGACTTTTTCACACGCGATTTTGCGAGTACTTTGCGCTCGAAACAAACGTTTTTTTTTTGGGGGGGGGGATGTTCAAAACCGCACGTTTTACATCGTTCAATACCGCACACATTTGTCTATTGTTAAAAACGGAAATTTGAAAGGTCAATAATTCCAAACGTTTGATTTACAGTTAAAAAGTAATTAGTTTTTATTGATAAAATAAATCATCGTAAAAATAAAATAATTTATGCAATTATAACTGCGATGATTTACGTTTAACGGCACATCGGATTTCTTTTAAATCAGTATTAATTACTTTGTTTTCATGGTTATGTTCACTTTTGTTCTGTTTAATGAATACATTTATACATTTAATTGCTCGTCACCATAACACTACATAACGTATTATTACAACGCCAAGCTAAGTCCCCGGAATTTTTATTCTTTACGAAAAACTCGGAATGTATGGATTCGGTAAACTATTGATTGCGCACCTTTATTATTAGTGTAAACTTGTATCGCACTATCCATTATGCAAATTCAACGTTACTTATTGTACTTTATTTATAAAATATAAATCCGTGTCGAAGTGTGGTAGAGACTAAATGTTGTGACTAATAGTAATAGTAATAATAATTTATTTGTAATATAACAGAGACGTTTAGTTTAGAATTTTAAAATAAATTAAAATATTACAGCTACCCTTTAAGCTAAGCTTGTGTTAGGGTATCGATTCTTATCTATTTATGTTTAATTACATCTAATAATGTAAACTATATGAAGAGAAAATATATTATTAATTAATTTATTTTTTTTAAATATAAACGATAGCAGTATTTTATCCAGAGAAACGAGAAACGTGTAATATAGCAATCTGTGGATAATTCCAAAAGTTTTATTTCGATTAAATATGATGTGTGGTTCTAAACGATGATGTAATTTTAGATAAACGTGTCTGTAATTATTCATGTCAATGTGTGCGGTTTTGAACGACGATCTTTTTTTGAAAGTGTGCGGTTTTGATGATCACCGTTTTTTTCGTTTTCGCCCATGTGTACGGTCGCTCTCAAAAATGTAATACGAACCCTTATGATCATGAATTACCTAGTTGTCGGTTACGAATTACTTACGATAACATTATGAACGATTTAAATGATTTTTTTACGAGTTATACGTCCACTTTACACGCGCCCGTAAATCGTAATGATCGACAAAATAATTAAAACGACAAATCGAAATCATAAAATATAACAAAACGTCCGTCCCGACACGGTTATTAATTGTGCGAAGCTCGTGCGAACCGCCGACGGGTACTTGTCTACGGTTTTCTTGTTTTTGGTTTTACGAAATAAAATAACAAACAGAATAAACGACCGTCGAATGTCATTTTAGGCACGTTCATAATTCAGTCGGCAACGATAATATACTTCTATTCGATATTTTTGCGATAATTATTTTACCGTCTATCACTTAATTTGAAACCGAAATTCGAGTCTCCGACCACGTTGTCGCAAAACGTATTGGCTGCAAGCGTGTAGAGTCGAAACGAGTATTTCCGAGTAGATATATTGTGTTAGCCGTTCCGCGGAATGGTGTTGTAGCTGCGATATTGTTCGATATTGTTCGTGACGACTGTCGTCACGCGGTACAAAACGAAAACGTCCCGGCGAACGAGTGGCGTCTCGTTATTGGCGGGCGGGCAGAGAGGGTACGAAACGACGATAAAGAACGCGCAAAAATAATAATATAGGAAACTCTTGGCCGAACGTTACGACGACGCGTGAAGAACAAAGCTCGGCACTTGCGGGACACTTCACCGTACGTTTATGCACACGATAGTGTTTCCCTCTAGGAAGTGTACATGGTATAAAACACTATTACGACGTGCACTGCACTTGTGTGTACAGAGTGTTTCAGATTTATTTGACAACGATTCGATTCGCGATAACTTTTGGTTGGATATTTTTAACTTTTTTTTGAACATAAAAAAACAATCGAAAACAAATCTGTTATCCGTGACATTTACAAAGTTCGTTAGTCTTTTTCAAAGATAACTACCGTTTATAATATAATATTATGAAAGACAATATTTTTCATTTTTTTTTTTTTTTTTTTTTTTAGAAATTTTGATAGTTAAATTATTGTTATTGGATCAGTAGTATGAGCTATTTAAAGTTTTTAGTAGTGGAGAAAAAAATCCGGACGGGGTGTTTCGAATAAGAAAACACGTAGATACTACCATTATTTGGCTTTTTTAAACTTTAAATTATTTTATCTACTTAATTATTTGGTCCAATTATAAAAATTGAGATAATCGTCTTTAAAAAAATTAAATGTATTATTTTTTATTTTTGCAATTATATGTTACGAATGGTAATTACTATTTAAGAAAACCAAAATAAATTAAAACAATCGCTTTGATAAAAAAAAAAAAATTAAAAAAAAATACCTTTGTTTTTTATAATCATAACGTGGTTCTTATTTTTATTATTTTTTCTTTAAACAAAGAATTAATGTTGAAATGACGGGCAAAATACGATATTACGTCATTCGAACGTGTCGTCGAATAGATCTGAAACACTCTATACATACGTATTGCGTTTACTCGCGAGCGAACACGACGTGACATTGCTCGTACGAAACTCGAGTTATGTGGAACACGCGGGTGTACCGTGTACTCCCTTCGTCGTCGTTTTCGTCCTCCTCGTGTGGAGGTCGAGTGAGGCGAGTGGTGAGTTTCTCACGTGTACCGTCCCCGAGCGGTAGATCCGCGCTCGCCCCGCTCGTCTCCGACGAGACTGAACGCGCGACGAGATCGGTTTTCAGGGGCGGGCGCGAGAAGAAACCGCACCTGTGCTCGACGGATTTCCACGCAGGGCACGCCGCGGCTTTGTGGCGTGCGCGCGATTTATTCCCACCTCGCGTCTCGTCGAACCGCACGCGTCGGACCTTCACACGTGGCCCCCACATCCGAATTAGAGTCGCTCGTCTCCGAGCTGCGAAAAGGCCGTACGGTGAGGAAGTAAGCAGATAAAAAAGTTAAAAAAAAAAACACCCGTACAGACTATAACGAATCAAGTCGAATATAAATACAAATTTATTAATACGTTTCATCGGGGGGAAAAAAAGCTTAATGTCGTCTATGATATTCATCGTATATACGTTGATTCACTGTCGAAAAAAAACGATTTCAAATATTCATGTTGCAATGTTGTAATAGTCTACCTACGCACGAGTAAAATATTATGTTCTATGGATTATTATGGTTTGGTTAGTTTGGAGGTAGCATTGAGTTACGAAAGTACGGTGAATTTTCGAATATATTAGAAAACAAAAATATACTAACCAAATAAACGTGTTGAACGTATTACATAAAATGATTGTTTTTTCTTTGTATTTTGTATCGAAATTCTTCAAATATGTACTTAAAAAAAAAAAAACATTAATAATAATAATAAAACTTACGTTCTCGTAAATAAAAATTGGAACCTAAGCAAATATATGCCGAGTAAAATGTTTTCTACATAAAATATTGATATTTTGAACCTAGACATCGTGAAATAATGATTCCGTCAAAGAACGCTTGCGACGGCGAATATCTTAAAAACGAAAAAAAAAATGCAAAATCATAAACATAACGATGCCAGTCGTGAAGAATAAGAGAAATATGAGACCGCGAGTGAACTTCGTATTTTACGTAAGTGTTTGTTTAGACGACGCGCACTCGCGTTTGATATTGTTTTTTTTTTCTTCGCGTCGTTAAGTCTTCGAGGGGGTTACGCAGACCATGGCAATAGAGAGATAGATCTTTCGCGTTTTCTCGTACTGCGGTACAGTGTCCACGTCACGCGTAAACAGTGGTATTATGTTTGCCCTGTACGAATGAAGGGTACGTGGAAAACACACACCGTTGATTATTTACAATATCATCACCAATGACGCCATTAAAAGGGGATAAGCCTCCAAATATCGGTCATTCCTCCCTCGAGCAATAATATGTTTATACACGCTTCCAGAGTCATTTATTCCTTACACAACCCCCTCACCCCCTCACACACAAAAATAAAACCCTAACGGATCCTATAGTCAGGACTGGCTTTTATTTATTTAATTTATTATACGTAGAGCATAGCAAATCACTCGTCGTTTCTACGATTCCGCACACAGGGTAAAATTCACTACTCGGAATTTAGATTCCGAGTCCTCCGGAGGATCTGTTGATTCTACGACGATGTTTATTTTTCGTTTCTGGAAAACTTTCTTTTTTTTTTTTTAATAGTCAAAGTGGTCAAAAAAGGCTACTCTATAAATCAGTAATTTCATTTGAATGGTACTTTAAAAGAGTTTATTTTTTCCTTGAATAGTTTTGCCGAGAATGAGAAAAAATACTACCAAAAACTTTAGTAAAAAGGCGAAAAAAAATAAAAAATACGACTAACGCGATTTTCATCAAATCGATTTAAGATAATTATACAGTCACGATTGTACAAATTATTCCCATTACCGTCGTCTTCTCGGAGGACCGAAAGAACGAAGAACTCACTTACTCTTTATCCGTGGCTTTTTACGTATGTATTGTAAATCATTTTTTTTTACAACACGAATTTTTCAAAAGTGGCGTTATCAGTGATAATTTATGACGTCTCGTGAGTTATCGCGCAATAAAAATCCCACAGATGAAAATACGCGCGTTACACGGGGCACTAAAAAGCGTGAACTTGGGTTAACGAGAATGAATTATAGGTTTTTTTTTCATTATTATTATTATTATTATTATTATTTTTAATGAATAATTATGACGTTTCGAGAGATGATACTCTTGTGTAATATAAAATCGAATGAAGTGATTTTACCTCTAGATCGGTCTCGGTAAAAAAATCATAATTCGTTAGAGGAAATGATTTTGGAACTCGCAGAGCAGCGGCATTGATTTATTTTTTACTACTGAGTTCTCATTAGGACTACAGAGTTTTTTTTCGTCTTTACACGAAAAAACGTCTCGGCACGAGATATACATATTATATATATATATTTACAATAACATATTGTTGTAATAAAAAAACGACGTATCGTCGAAACGATGTCCGTACCTCCATATATTATCGTGCTCGCGAGCACTGTCGGCGGACAAGTGAAACTCGGCGCGACTCGGACGTGGTTCGGCCATGCGCTTGTTTTCGCGGAACTTTGATAACCGTGTGGGCACGGTGATCGTGTACGTTTCGTGAAATAAAAACGCGAGGTGAACCGCACGCGTTAAAATATATCATTATTTTCGTTTTTTTTTCCGAAAAGGGCTTTTTAATTCTATTTACGGTTTTACCGATCCCGCCATACCTTTTTTTTCGCCTTTACGGGGACACCCGTAAACGTGAAATAATCCACCGCGTTCCTATGTACGACTACACTCGTGAGTTTAGACTGTGATATTATTTGAATCACATTATTCAAATTCGAGTTGAATTATTACGGAACAATAATGCGGGGACGGCACCGAAAATGTCCTCAGACGTGCATCATCGCACCGTTTGTTTTATCATTATCATTATTATTTTTTTAAATTTTTTTATTTTTTTTTATTTCTCACGGGTAAAATATATGATATTACGTCGCGCTTTCTGCACGAAAAATGATATGGAATATACAAAGAACTAAAAAAAATAATAAATAACAGACCGCTACGGAATATATATTCTCACTTTAATTTCCATCGCTAACCCCTATTCTAAATCCGACCTCGCCCGTACGCTACGGTCTTTTGAGACATTCCGTGTCATTAGATTAACCACACGTATGTATTTCGTGTACGAACCCGCCGAAACACTGAAACGGCCTTAGCTTCCGCAAACAAGGTCAACGGATGTGCGTGATCGTATGGGTTAGTGTGTGCCAGTGCATGCGGGTGCGTGTGCGCGTGTATGAGAGTGCATGCGGGTGCGTGCGTGCGTGCGTGTACGAGAGTTCGTGTTTGTGTGTATGTGTGTGTGTGTGTGTGTGTGTGTGTGTGTGTGTGTGTGTGTGTGTGTGTGTATGTGCGTGTGTGTGTGTGTGTGAGTGAGCGTGTGCGAGCGTACGGTTTTCGGTCAAAATATAGGAATTATTAATAACAGACCGAGCGGCGGCGACGCACTCGGCCTCGACTAGAGTTTTGACGTGAGATTCGTGAACGAAATACCGAGCGAACGCCCCACAGGTAAATAACGGTGTGCGCGTAATTTAGAAAATTATCAAATTTGAATCCCTTAAAATGTTAAACGGACACATCGTACCGTGCGTCGTTTGACGTAGGTACACGCTGTGAACATATTATATCGGCTGGTACCGAATTGGTTCCCGGATCTAAACCCCATTGTGCCGAATTGGTTCCCATTTGAAAAAGGTACTTTTTTGAGATATGCCGAATCGGTTCCCGTTTAATTACGCACATTTTCCTTCTCATCAATTGTACAGATTTAGGACTGTCAACTATAAAGTAGGTTTGGTTAAAAATGTAAGCTTTACATTTTCGTTTTGTACGTACCCACCTCTGTACGTTATCTGCAAGGTACTTTTGGAATCCAAACTTATTGTCAATAATCACTAAACATAAACTTCATGATAACGAACAATTCAAAATTAAAAAATATAAATTAAAATACGATCGAAGTTTAAGCGAAACAAATTTGTATCGGTAAAATGTATGAATTGTAGACACAAGTATAAATGACGATGTGTTATTTGACACTGTACAGTGCTCACTAATATTATTATCATACGTATATAGAATATAATATATACGATTTACCATACAGCGATATAAGTAGGAACGTATGATATCAAATCTCCACCGTTATCTTAATAGCGATACATTTCTGAACCTCCGACAAAACAGTCTATTTCGCCAATTTATTATACTTAATACAATCTAATTTATACATTGTACCAATTATTATTAAAAGTAAAAATTAAAATCGTTACGATTTTACCTGTACACGAACGGGAACCAATGCGGCTACTCCCCATAATATATCGTACGACGGTAATAATAATATTCATGGCGGTTGCTCAGTACGACCTTTGGATATCGATTTTTCGTTTGGAAATCGGATCGTCAATAATATGAATCGTTTAGCAATCGATCGGTGCGCATCAGACGGTGTCCGAGATTACACGGTTCGTTTCGGTCGGTAAGTACATTACGCGGGATACTTTAAGACGAGTCGGATCAGTATTTTTCTCGAGCGATTATACTCGTAAAGTTTTACGGAGCGCCGCGTATCGAGCGCGAAAACAAAATAATAATATCCGACCAGGAACCACGAGATAATTCGCTAATCTTAATAAATCGATGTTTTTGAATTTCAATAGTTTTCAAAACACGAATGACGGTGAGTATTTATCGTTATGACGTCATAAATTTACTTAATTCATAAACGTTTTGAAACCGATATTCATTGTTAAATCGACACACGCCGCGAGTTTATATCCGTGTGAAAAATCGTGCCAATAGCCAATGAGTTTTTTTTTTTTTCATTTCTCGGAATACGGTAAAAAGCGTCGTGCGACCTTTTGAACGAGCGTTCGACGGAAGAAAAATAAAAGAAAAACGGTCGTCGGAATATCGACATTTTATAATAACGACGACGACGACGACGACGACGACGACGACGACGACGACGACGACGACGACGACGATATTATTGTAGGGTCGGCGAAAGCGATCGGTCACAAATGAACATCACTACGTCCGAGATCTGCTCCTGTGATCGGGGATTTTTTTCTCGATCGACGCTTACGTATTGTATAAACGACATATATTATAGTGCAGTGGTTTCCAACCTTTTTAGTTTCGTGGACCACTAATTTTGTAAAAAAATATTTTTGGCCCGTCCATAGTATACCTATATATGTTTTCATAAAATTTTAATTAATATTATATATATGTACCATATGTATAGTTATTAGGAATAAAAAATTAAGGAAATAAAAAAAAAAAAAAAAACAATTGTTTAAAAAAACCTTAATCCAACTTTATCACAAGATAAACAATTTAATTTGATTTTTGACATTGCTTGTTCTTCACTAGAAAGTCAATATCTGGATTATAACTAGTCAGTTTTAGTCTTTAATCACTCTCAACATTCAGTTTATTATAATTTTTATTTTTTTAATAAATTAAAGTAGAAAAAGCACGTTCTCATAAATAAGTCGTCGAAAAGCCCATCAAGTTTCTGATCGTAATTTTAGCGATTGCTGGATGGTCTTTCCCAGTGTTGAGCATTATCTAGATAAATTATCTAAATAATTTATCTAGATAAATAATTAATTATCTTTTATCTTATCTAGATAATAAACAAAATTAGTTATCTGATGAATTATCTTAGATAAATTATTGAGTTATCTAACGTAATTCATCTAGATAAATAAACATATTTATTCAAAAAATTCGAAAAATTGAACTTGGAAGTTTTAACCTATGAAATTTCTATTAAATTAATAAATCATCTTTGCACAAATACAGAACAATAACAAAGTAATAGGTGATCATTTTCCATGCCACTTTTATATTAATTCTAAATTCTAACTATCCCGATTTATACAATTATACGGGCTACGGCCGAATATGTTGCAACGTTGTGTCGTCGACTTTATCCAAAGTCCATAATTTATTATTGGGGATAATAATAATTAATATAATTTTTTATCTTTTTTTTTCATCCAGATAAATAGTGTTTTATCTTTTATCTTTATCTAGATAATTTAGATTTTAACTATCTTCTATCTTTATCTAGATAAATTTTTAGTTATCTTTGCGCAACACTGGTCTTTCCGAACATTTTACCAGAATGGCACTAATTGTGTACTTTTAAAAGACGATTATAAAGTCTCATCACATGACATTTCAATCAACGAATCTTCTTCACTAGCTGATATTTCCAATTAATTTCATAAAATTTATTTTCAAAAATAAGAACCAAAAAATGTATCATAATATAATTTTAAACACCTATATATTTATAATATTTAATATTATACCACTGGCTCGCGGCCCAGAATCATGCTGCTCGCGGCCCACAAGTGGGCCGTGGCCCATGGGTTGGGAACCACTGTTATAGTGACGCAAATCGCATCGTGACATACGTCCCCGACGACTGTCGGCCGGCGGTCGATACCGGACCGCGGCGTTGTCGTGCGGCCCGCGAGCGTTTCCGGATAATTATTCGCTTACGCGCGGCCGCGTGACGTACAATGCAATCACGACGAATCGCAACGAAGTTATATTATTATTATTATTATTATTATTATTATTATTATTATTATTATATTACCTATGGTAATTGACTGTACGACGATTGGTCGAAGCATTTCAAGAGGGGGGGGGAGAGAGCTCGTCGACATCGGTTCGGTTGTTATTATTATTATTATTATTGTGCCGTGGACCGTACGTCGCTCACAAACGGTGCCGGGCGGGCGTTTCCATTTACCGAACGGTTTCGGTTTGATTTCAACAGGGCCGACAAGCACGTGCCAGCTCATTATGCAATTTAAACAACAATTATTATCATATCGTTTCGCGTACGTTTTGTGCCGTTCACGCCCCCGATCTTTAGCCTAACCGGCACGACGCGTCCGCGGTTCGGGTTCGCAGACGACGACGGCTTACGCACAAGACGTGTGCGGGTGGTTTCTTTGGTTTTTTTTTCTCATGCACATCGTTTGCGCGTCACGTCGAGTTTTTTACACGGTCAAAGTTTAATATAAAAATTCAAAAAATAAAAATTTCAAGTCATTTTGTAAAAATTTGGTTTTTTCATTTTCCCAAAACGATTGGCCACTCACGAGCCACGTGGTCAGGTACGAAAACGACCACGACGGGCGCGACTCGTCCGACTCGGGAGTAGAATTCACGCGGAGGAGGGAAAAAAATCCACACGCACACCTCTCCGTAACGATTATAAAAAGTAATTAACAAAGTGTCGTTATTGCCGACTTTATTTCTAACGTTGAGCAAAACGGTTAAGGCGAATATGAAATGTTTTTTTTTTTTTTTTTTAATTTTGACAACATATAAGTTATCGTACATCGTTTTGAATAGAACTACCACAAGTTTCAATAACACGAGCCGTTTTAACATTTTTTTTCCCCAGAAAATTTTTGGCACCAATATTTCGTCTGCCGTATAATATACAATCATGCAACGCACACGAATTATGTATACGTCCGAGCACGTGTCGCAAGACAAAAACGATTCACTCACGAATGCCACGAGAAAATATTTTTATTTCCCCCCCCCCGTTATACTAAATTTGAATTTTTCGTTTTTATTACACACTTTAAGTACATAGCGAATGAAGGCAATTCCGAGCTTTTGAGAAACCGTATAGAACTTTTTGATAATAAAATATTGCGTCGAGGAAGAAAAAAAAAAGTGTTTATAAATTATAAAACTTACCATTGTCATAATATACCTACGTGTATATATGTATTTTGCATTCTTACAGAATATAAATGGCCGACGACCGGGTCACCGGGAAATCGTAAAAATTAGTTGTGTATAAAATAATACGCGTGGACTTAACGACACGTACTATATTTCGAGCGACGAGTAATTTGGAACGTCTGCGTATTATTCAAATGCGACGAAAACAAATCTTAAAGTAGAATTATTAATCGCTCTCGTCACTTTGTAAATATCCACCGGGCTGCCCACTGCGTACGACACGCTGTGTATAAAATCTTTTATTATTCATACTCGTTGTAGTGACAAATTTCCCGTTACAATTTTCTCGGGGATATCATTAAATATCTTGGGGTTTGAATACGTTTTGCGATTGTAATGACGACGAATTTCGAGCGGGGAAAAAAAAGTAACTTTTCAAAAATAACTCTATTAATGCCGGCGTTGTATATTTAATCGCATTTGTACTTTTCGCTCCGAGCCAACGTATTTTTAAATAATTCAAGGTACAGCGTACAGTAATTAGAAATAAAGTACACATTTTTATGAATGTGAAGCAATAATGCATGCGAGTGCGATGATAACGAGACGCCAAATCTTATTAAAATAACACTGCAGTACCTGTATGATTTACTGCTTTAAGTGAACTATTTTAGACGATAAATCTAATTAATATTTTAGAGACATTAAAATGAAAAGCTCCGAAGAATCTTTCAAAAATGATGCGTTATAAATATCGAATAGAATATAAACGTCTGTACAGATAAACGAACGTTTGTATGTGTGCCCTTTCAGTTATTATTTCGTCAAACTTTTGTTTTCTCAGAAAATTAATTATAAATAACAATCATTTTAATAATTACGGACAAAACATTAGTTAAATTTAATGATCGTTAAAATTATTAACTTTTAAGGTTCAAAACTTACATTTTACTATAATAAACGTAGCGAAAAAAGTGTGAATTGCGAACGCATAAAAAAAAAAAAAATCATTTAAAACAATTTTCCTACTTTTACTTTTAAAATTTGTATAAAAAAGTTTTTAATAAAAGGAGAACATAAAAAACGAAACGTGTACTTAATGGTTATTGTCAAATTACTTACAAAGCAGTTTCGGAAACAGATAGTTAAAATATCTTGAAAATTAAAAAAAAAAAAAAAAAGTTATTTTTCTGAAGTTTGATAACTTTATAAGTCGATCATGAACGTAATTTTATCAAAAATCGACTTCGGGAACAAACTGAAAGTTTTTATTCGCACTTAACCATATCAAAATATAATATAATAAGTAACATGTTGTATCACTGCTAGTATCTACTCCCAGTAAGCTTTTAAATAAAATTGTTTTACTTTATTAATAAAACAACAATGTATGTCGAATTTTATTTTCGTTCGAAGCGAACATTTTCTCGCATAACGTGTATTGTTTATTCATATTAAACTTATAAATGTTCCGGATTTTTTAATAAAAGAAAAATCCTCAACCTGTATGTTCAAATCACACGAATTCGTGGTTCGGAAACAATATAAAGAAACAATAAGACGTATTTCTATTATGATTATTATTATTATTTTTTTTTTTTTTGCTTTTTGTACAATTCCGAGTAGAGTGAAATCATTTTTTTGTATTCTCAAACGTTTTTCCAGTATTTGAACATCGAAAATATATTACAGCGTATTAAAATGTGTTCTGAAAGAGAATTTCATTAAATAAATTCCAGTTACCTACTATATATATATATCAAACAACCAGCTCCCGAGTAACGAAAATCAATATTAATAATTAATAACTCGTTCGAAATTTGAATTTTCCGCAGAAAACTTGAGTCCCGAGAGAAAACTATCCTTCCTGTGATAAGTTTTGCGGGTTTTTTGAAATTTTTATAATTCAGTATAATCTAATGGACGAAACAGACTTTTCGCATTAATGAATTCGGTTATTTTTTTTATATTCCGAGAACATAAGTTTTTTGCTTCCGTTCAAATTTTGTGTTCTTATAAAATAAGTTTTTTTTATAAAATATAATACAATAATTAGAATATAAAGTGTATAATTTATTCGTAAAACTGGATACTACTTTACGAATATACACATAAAAATATTCGATTGCAATTTGTCACGGATTTCATGAATGATTAGTGTAAATTTGATCGATGATAATTATGAACTCGAAGTAAGGTCGGGTTAAACCAGAGCACATATTTGATTTCAACGGACACAACTTACGTTTTGTCGACGTTTCGAATAAAATAAATAAAATGTTGGTCGACAATACATGTCCGTGAAGTTGGCCCCCCCACTTTAACACAGGGACTTCAAACCTCTTTAGAAAAATTGCTACTAATTTGCTAGAATTTGCTATGGAGTTTTTAGAATTTGCATGGTTTCGGTTTTCCCAGAAAATTTGTTTTTCAATTGGTGGGGCCAACTTCACGGTAGCCCCCCACTTTAACACAGGGACTTCAAACCTCTTTAGAAAAATTGCTACTAATTTGCTAGAATTTGCTATGGAGTTTTTAGAATTTGCATGGTTTCGGTTTTCCCAGAAAATTTTTTTTTTACTTGGTGGGGCCAACTTCACCGTAGCCCCCCCACTTTAACCCAGGAACTTCAAACCTTTTTAGAAAAATTGCTACTAATTTGCTAGAATTTGCTATGGAGTTTTTAGAATTTGCATGGTGTCGGTTTTCCCAGAAAAATTTTTTTTTACTTGGTGGGGCCAACTTCACCGTAGCCCCCCCACTTTAACCCAGGAACTTCAAACCTTTTTAGAAAAATTGCTACTAATTTGCTAGAATTTGCTATGGAGTTTTTAGAATTTGCATGGTTTCGGTTTTCCCAGAAAATTTGTTTTTCAATTGGTGGGGCCAACTTCACCGTAGCCCCCCCACTTTAACACAGGGACTTCAAACCTCTTTAGAAAAATTGCTACTAATTTCCACTAATTTGCTATGGAGTTTTTAGAATTTGCATGGTTTCGGTTTTCCCAGAAAATTTTTTTTTTACTTGGTGGGGCCAACTTCACCGTAGCCCCCCCACTTTAACCCAGGATCTTCAAACCATTTTAGAAAAATTGCTACTAATTTGCTAGAATTTGCTATGTAGTAAAAAAAGTATGAAACGTTCAATATTTATGATAATCATTAAAATAAATGAATTATTATAATAATTTGAACGGGAACAACTTCGCAGTACCCCCAAATTTCACCCTGACAACTCAAACCTCTTGCCAGTGAACTGTAAATGATATAAAATTCTTATATAATTTTATCAAATTTTGAGCTCCTCATATTTCAAAAAAACGTTATAATAAAATAAAAATGACTTATTCGTAGTTTATCAATTCTTTACTTTGTTTTATGTTATTATTATAGAGTACACATCATGATAAAAATTGTTATTAAATTTAAAAATTTAAAACAAAAAAAGTTCAATTTTTATGATAATCAACAACATAAATTAATTATCATAATAAACCCAAATTACATTTCAAGTTTTTCTTGTTTAATCTTAAAAATTAAAATTAAAAAAAAATATTTAATCATGGTTTATATTTTGAACTATAAAAATATTAAAAAATAACTGCAACTGCTAAAAAGTAAAAATGATCTCTTATAGTTTTACATAAAATATTATATGAGGGTTAATATGATGTTTTTTGGCACTTTTAATCTTATTTATTTTTGGACGTAAGTCGTTGTGAGCTTCCCAAGTATCATCGGCTCTTCTTACATACCCAATATAATGATCAGAGCCATAGCCTATGGCACCTCGAAGTATAAACCTACAAATAACAGATGTATTGTTAAATTGTATATTATAAAGTTATGGGTTTTTTAATTTTAATAATTTATTTTATCGTTCTTAGCAATAAAAACATAGTTAATTTTGTGAACAATAATAGAATAAATTGATTCAGTTTTCAACTTGCTTTTCTGAATTAACACATATCTCCACAGGAAAGTCATGTAATGAGAACTGTTGTTCATCCGTAATAATATCAGCTTCAATAAATATATGGTTTTGTAGATACCTTAACGATGTTATTAAACCATCACAATTTTTATCCGGACACTTGTAATAAGTTTTGTCTACGTACTGGTTCATTGCATTTTGCAAAGTTGAAAATTCGTGTCTCAATCTTAGTATTATTGTTGGACTATAATTAATTTTTTTTGTGTAGGTACAATCCGTTTTTGAACACATAATATCCTCTATACTGGAAGGAGCAGTCTTCAAGAAATTTATTATAATAAAAGAAACATCGCATCTTGCATCAATTACTTTTAAATTTGTTATTCCTTCATCTTCTTGGAATATTTTTCGCATAATTGAAACTCGATCATTATACAAGCTTCGACATGAACCTTGAATGGCCAATTTTTTTGAAAATGTAAGGAGTTCATTGTCATTACCATCAACCAATATACTATTTTATTAGTATTTCAAAATCATAATTCAACAAACATTTGATTTATTTTTTATAGTATTATTTACTAACTTATGTAATACAAATAATCATGAAAAATATAAAAATTATTCATCAAATTATTTTTTTTATTTTTGAAGTGTCCCGTATTAGATTTTGAGTGAAGCGAAGGATATTATGGTTTTGCAATGATGTTTATTTTTTTTTTCTGTAAACACTGTTCGTATAGAAATCCAGGACAAAAGTTTCGTCCAACAACTTTTTAGATACGAAATTGGACAGTGTTGTTACTTTAGAAAGATTATTTTTCGAAATTCTCCATAGTTTTTCAGGATTGTGGAAAAACTGAGTAAAAACAATAAAATTGGTAAAAATCTACCGTAAACGAGAATTTACACTTTTCACATTTTAGTTATTTAGTCATTATTCTAAAATTATTGAGGCTTGGAACTTGACATTTTTATCCTATATCTAAGACATACTACTTCACGTTGAAAAAATTTGCAAATCATTTTGAATACTTTTGGCCTAAATATTGAACTTTGAATTTACCTAATTGTTTGAAAGTTTTTATCTAATAAAATGTTTAATATTTGGTAAAAAGTTCTGAAAATGCCTAACGACCCTAAAAAAAATTCGAAAATCGGTAGCCAGCGTTTTTTTTTTTTTTATAGACGTTTAAATAAATTTATAAAAATTCGTATACGAAAATCGATATACGAAATATCATTACATAAATGTAAATATCATTTACATAAATTTTCAACTGTAAATGTGTATAAAACTTTTTCGGTGTATCCGATCATTATGAAACTAGGAGTTTAGATATAAAAACAAGTTCTGAATCTTTTGGTAACAGAAAATTTCTACCGAGTTAAAAATTCAATATTTTATTAGAGTTTAATTACAAATAAATTCACCAAAAATTCGACTCATAACGGTAAAATATGAAAACAGTATATAGTGTATACATATTATACTGAAGCTTTGCTCAGAATCATTTTATACTTAAGAAATGAGTCACTGTTTCTTTAAAACTCTATACACTTATTATCACCATTATTTTGGTTGAGGACCGAACGAACGAAGGACGAACTTACAACACCATCATCTCACTTACCCGCTTTTTTTATTTTATTTTTATGGTCACTTTAATTATGTAACTAATGCTATAAATCACATTAAATTGAAATAAAAATTTGGAAATAATTTAATATTAATTTGCTTGTGGTCTCAAATTATTTATAATTTTCATAATATTCAATAACATTTTTATTTTTTATTAAATTTACTTTTAAATAATCATACAAAAAATAATATCAACATGATGAAAAAACTTTTTTTGTACGTAATATATATAAATTTATTGTGCAATATAATATAAGACATAATAATAATGATGTTGGTCTACAACCGCCTTGATACTAAAACTAAACTAAGTGTTAACGTAATACAGTGGAATATAGAATTCAGATATAAATGGCATTATACCTACATGAAAATGATACACAAAATTAATGCAGAATAAGGTTTTTTTTTTTTTTAAATAAACGATTCAGTTATTTCTTAATGTAAATAAAAGGTTTGAAAGTTTTTTTTTCCTGTAATTTATTAAATTTTGAGTAGACCAAAAAAAATTATAGGAATATAATTTGTCATGAATTTAAGTAGCTAATAGACATTTTTTTTTTATGCTAAAATATCTAAAACTCAAATTTTTGATTAAAATACAGACTATAGTTATACTTATATCGGAAGGTATTTGCCATTTGACCCCTTGAAATTCTTTAGATCAATTATCACTAAATAACAAGAAAAACTTTCAAAAAAAAGGGAACTGTAAATTGGGTTTATTATGATAGTTAATTTATGTTGTTGATTATCATAAATATTGAAGTTTTTTTTTTTATTTATTTTAAATTTAATAAAAAATTGTATGATGTGTACTCTATAATAATCACATAAAGAAAAGTAAAGAATTGATAAACTACGAAGAAGTCATTTTTATTATATCATAACGTTTTTTTGAAATATGAGGAGCCCAACATTAGATAAAAATATATCAGATTTGACTTATAAGATTTTAATATCTTTTACAGTTCACTGGCAAGAGGCTTGAATTGCCAGGGTGAAATTTGGGGGTACTGTGAAGTTGCTCCCGTTCAAATTATTATAATAATTCATTTATTTTATTGATTAATATCATAAGTATTGAACGTTTCTTTTATTGATTTTTTAATTTAATGAAAATTTTTTATGATGTGTACTTAAGGCATACAAATTCTGAAAATTGCATAACAAATTCATTTTAATTTTTTCACAAAACCCCAGAGTCCATAAATGACAGTGGTAGGGAGAATTATGATGTTGGACCCACCAAGTAAAAAATGTTTTTTCTGGGAAAACCGACACCATGCAAATTCTAAAAACTCCATAGCAAATTCTAGCAAATTAGTAGCAATTTTTCTAAAAAGGTTTGAAGTTCCTGGGTTAAAGTGGGGGGGCTACGGTGAAGTTGGCCCCACCAAGTAAAAAAAAATTTTTCTGGGAAAACCGACACCATGCAAATTCTAAAAACTCCATAGCAAATTCTAGCAAATTAGTAGCAATTTTTCTAAAAAGGTTTGAAGTTCCTGGGTTAAAGTGGGGGGGCTACGGTGAAGTTGGCCCCACCAAGTAAAAAAAAAATTTTCTGGGAAAACCGAAACCATGCAAATTCTAAAAACTCCATAGCAAATTCTAGCAAATTAGTAGCAATTTTTCTAAAGAGGTTTGAAGTCCCTGTGTTAAAGTGGGGGGGCTACGGTGAAGTTGGCCCCACCAATTGAAAAACAAATTTTCTGGGAAAACCGAAACCATGCAAATTCTAAAAACTCCATAGCAAATTCTAGCAAATTAGTAGCAATTTTTCTAAAGAGGTTTGAAGTCCCTGTGTTAAAGTGGGGAGCTACCGTGAAGTTGGCCCCACCAATTGAAAAACAAATTTTCTGGGAAAACCGAAACCATGCAAATTCTAAAAACTCCATAGCAAATTAGTGGAAATTAGTAGCAATTTTTCTAAAGAGGTTTGAAGTCCCTGTGTTAAAGTGGGGGGGCTACGGTGAAGTTGGCCCCACCAATTGAAAAACAAATTTTCTGGGAAAACCGAAACCATGCAAATTCTAAAAACTCCATAGCAAATTCTAGCAAATTAGTAGCAATTTTTCTAAAAAGGTTTGAAGTTCCTGGGTTAAAGTGGGGGGGCTACGGTGAAGTTGGCCCCACCAAGTAAAAAAAAATTTTTCTGGGAAAACCGACACCATGCAAATTCTAAAAACTCCATAGCAAATTCTAGCAAATTAGTAGCAATTTTTCTAAAAAGGTTTGAAGTTCCTGGGTTAAAGTGGGGGGGCTACGGTGAAGTTGGCCCCACCAAGTAAAAAAAAAATTTTCTGGGAAAACCGAAACCATGCAAATTCTAAAAACTCCATAGCAAATTCTAGCAAATTAGTAGCAATTTTTCTAAAGAGGTTTGAAGTCCCTGTGTTAAAGTGGGGGGCTACCGTGAAGTTGGCCCCACCAATTGAAAAACAAATTTTCTGGGAAAACCGAAACCATGCAAATTCTAAAAACTCCATAGCAAATTCTAGCAAATTAGTAGCAATTTTTCTAAAGAGGTTTGAAGTCCCTGTGTTAAAGTGGGGGGCTACCGTGAAGTTGGCCCCACCAATTGAAAAACAAATTTTCTGGGAAAACCGAAACCATGCAAATTCTAAAAACTCCATAGCAAATTCTAGCAAATTAGTAGCAATTTTTCTAAAGAGGTTTGAAGTCCCTGTGTTAAAGTGGGGGGGCTACGGTGAAGTTGGCCCCACCAATTGAAAAACAAATTTTCTGGGAAAACCGAAACCATGCAAATTCTAAAAACTCCATAGCAAATTCTAGCAAATTAGTAGCAATTTTTCTAAAGAGGTTTGAACTTCCTGGGTTAAAGTGGGGGGGCCAACTTCACGAACGTCGACAATACTCGAGTACGATTTCTAGAGTCGTGTTGAATTCGGCTAATTGAAAACAAAATAATTTTTAATCGCAAGTTATAGATAACACCGCTCGGATTCCAATGTTTAGGCGTGTAAATAATTTTTCGGGATATATCAAGTGCAATCTAAATGCTATTCTAACGATTAGAAAACAGACTTCGACAGCGCTTTAAAAGCGTATTTTAGTGAAATTTATCCTCGTAACGCGCACACACACACACTTACATACACAATATAATATGAGTATTGAGAAAAACACGCAAAGTAATCGATGGCTTACACCTGTTTTCGTGACATTTCGTTTTGGGTCCTATACGAGCCTTTGGAAATTAGTCGATCGGCGTTTTATTTATCGAGTTTGAAATTTTAATTCAATAAGTTTAACCTCGTGCAGTTCCGACTGCGTTTCCTGAGTATCTCCGAGCATACGTATACGTATCGAAACATTTATTTCACGCGAAACGTACGAAACGTTCAAGCAAGTGTGAAATCGTTATACCTCAATAACTCGTTTTTGTTATTGCACCACGCTCGTTATGATCGAAACCCATTCGTCTGTGTTCGGGCTCGACACACTCGGTGTAACCGTATACGGACGCGATCCGACCGCTTTTATCAAACCGTAACCCACGTTAGTAAACCAATAGTAATCGTTTAATACGGTCGTCGTGTTTTTTGTTTTTGTTTTTGTTTTTTTTTTTTCGTATGACCGATGCGTGTTTAAACGGCGTTTTTGAAAACGGGCGAGAAAACGTAGCTACGACATGAAAATCAATAGCGAGTCGAGTCCGGCTGGAAATCGCGTCGCCATACGATTCATCCCTGTTGATCTCGCGACACAAAACCCGCCGACCGACGTACGGGGTCCGTTCCACGGCGTTAATTGTTCCCCGAAAACGTCCGTTTGTTTTATTTTTATTTTTTGAACTTCACTTCAATAATTAATCCACTTATGTCCCTTCTTTCCACTGTGCCATACAAAATAAATTTACCTCGGTAACTCCAACGTCACGTCATACTCGTACGTCGTTTCATTTTTCATTCCGTATAAATCACATTAATTAATTATTATTAGGTATCTATTTTATTAGGTACTAATTAATATTCTTATTGATCATTATCTTATCTACAGTAGAAACCGTTTATAATGACGTTCAAGGGACCAAATAAAATAGGTCATAACAACCGGTTGTCATTATAACCAAAATGACGAAAAAAAATTGTAACTCCAATACATGTTAATATTATTATTTATTTATACAAAAAAATTGTATTTATTTAAAAAAATAAAGACAAAAACATTTAATGATGTGCATATTATGTATTTAAATTAATTAGTTCAATTATTATTTCAAAAAAATCTGTTATTTTAGATTGAACCTTGTATAAAAATCACGCTCTACTGTTTTTTCTAGTTCTTCAAAATGTATCATTGAACTTAGGTTATTCAGAGCCATATAATTTGCTAACAGTTTTGGTGCATTGAACACAGATAATAATCTTCGTCGGGAGTATCGTCAGCTTAAGATAAAGTAGCCTCAGGTAAAGTCGTTATAGATAAAATATTTTTCCGATACAACCAAAAATAACCGTCATAACATCCGTACAGTCGTCATATAAGCGTCATAATAACCTATACAAATTATTACATAAAATATAGGAGTTTTGCCGGGACATTTAATCTAAGGTCATTACACCCACTATGTCACTACAACCGGTGTCATTATAAACGGTTTCTATTGTATATAATTGTATATTAGATAACTATATATAATATACCCACAAAATTACTACGCTAAGTCATAGCACATAATATTATTTAGTACAGTATTATCTGTATCATCTATCTTGTTTCTGTACGTTAATTGTCGAGCCGTAAGGCCGGGCGCAAATTGAGACGTAGGCGACGCAGCGCAGCGCAGCACAGTTTTTGTGATCTACTGGTTTGAACAGACGTGGGTAAATTAAGTAGCAGGGTAGGGCAGCGCAGTACTGCTCCTACGTCGCACAGTGTTTATGACACAGTTTCCTGCAAATGTGTGGCGCAGTTTTTCAACTTCGACTTTGAAAAATTTGAATTCAAATTTTTATTTATTAAGCTACAATATATTATGGAAGAAAAACTGATTGAAGCAGTTCGACAAAACAGTGTCTTGTTTGACACTAGCCATCCTGACTACACGAAGGCAAAATTGAAAAACAATATATGGGAAAATATCGCTAATGAATTGAAATTTAAAAATGGTAAGAATAATTTATTAGATTAAATATTTATTTAACTGTCGTAGATTAGGTATAATTCCTTTGTCAAAACAAATTCTCCGTGACTTTTTTTTTTTTTTCATAAAATCACTATTTCGCGACTTTTTTCGTTTAATTAAAGAATATAAAACCAGTTTATCCGATTCCTCATCAGCATCAAATTCCGAACTTAAATCTAACTTAATTCGTGAGCCATCGTGTCGATCTCAAATGTTTTCATCGAATGACTACACGAAACTGCGTTGAAATACTGTTTAATAATATTCGCTCAAACGGGTCACACAATTCCGACCTACGCTGAATTGTGCTGCGCTGCGCTGCGTCGCCTACGTCTCAATTTGCGCCCGGCCTAATAGTTTTGTGCAAATGGCTAGTAAAAAAAAATAATAATAAATAAATAAAAATAAATACGTTCGTTTGTCGGTCGTCGTCCGTTCGTCGTCGTGTCGTTTCGAATCGCCCCCACATTCATCACCGCGTCGCACGAAATCCACGTACTTCGCGCGCCCGCGGAAAAATCGTCAATCGAAACGTCGCGTACGACCCTACGACTTGGACGCAGACTTATCGAAAGTTCGACACGGTCTCGAGACGAAATGGTATGGTATTATGTGAGCGTAATAATTGATGGCCGACACGAGACGCGGTCGTTTCGTAAGGGCACTCGGTCCATCGAGATTAAATTGTCCGTGCGTCTTTGGCGCGCCCGCGCCCGTGGGGTCGTTTCGACGCGTACACACTAGGGTGGTCCTTAGCCGTAGATGATGGAAAAAAAAAATGTCAAAATTTTTTCATCTCAATCCTCAAAACAGTAAACATACATAATGAAAATGAACTCTACAAAATATCAGACTAATCGGACAAAGCTAACCCGTGCCTATTTTACATCAAGTTTGAACTTGTAAAATTTTTCACAATTTTTGGAATTTCTGTATTTATTTCGTTGACAGTTCACCAAATCGCAATTTACGAAAGAAAGTAAATCGATTGAAATTAAATTTATAACAACTTTTGTAGTATCGTTTTTTTTATGTATCCAATTTTTCGCTTTCGAGTTATACTAAAAATACTGTTTTATTTTTACATTTCCGTGAATATTTTTTAAATTAGGGTTAAAAACTATATTTATTTATTTAGCACTGTACGATGCACACACACACACACACACACACACACACACACACACACACACACACACACACACACGAGTGCCGTGTATACTGTAATTTCGAGTATTCTGTCGTCGTTTATCCGTCGAAGCGATTATCGACAGTCACGCAGTGTCATCTGCGTTTCGTTTTGATACGATTAATTCGATGTGTATTATGACACGTCGACTACACGTTTTTTGGGTTATTCGTTAGTCCATCGTAACGTGGACGAGTAGTTGTCACGCCTCGTTTACGTACTCATTCGATGGGATCCCAGACGGTTTCGCCTGTTACAGTTTAGTATTTTAAAACGTGACACGTGGACTTGTTTTTTCGTACTATCCGTAATTTTTTTTTTTATATTTGTTGCCGGGAAAAATAAACCTTTAAATCAATTCGGAAATACACTTAATTACCCTAATTATCTACCACACACTTGAATCGTATTGTTCTTATTATGACTATTGATATAGAAAACAAATAGGGTACGTATATGCAAGCATATTCCGTATTTCCGTATGAATACACTTTATGTGCTTAAAAATTAAATTAAAAGAGACTAATAAAACGTATACGCGAGGTTTTGAAATATTTTGAAGTCTTTGAAAAGAATTTAAATTGTCAAATCGTAAGAAATATTAGTGTTGTGAGAATAATAGTTGCTGAAGTTCTTTTGTATATTCATGAAAATGATCCATTTTGTTGCGTTTGGACATTATAAATGTGTTTTTCAATTTTAATTACCAACTAAACCAAATTTCATAAAGTTGTGAATCAAAATATCTTCGTATTTGAATAAGTGAAAGATTTATTTAGGAATTGATTGAAAATCGTGTCGAAACAGGATCCTCAGTTTAAAAAACAAAATTCTGTACATTTTATGAATTAATACATGGAATATATATATACAATATACATGATAATATAAATCTGTCTTTTATTTCGCAATGACTTGAACTCAACTGAGTCATAATTATTAGAACTTAAAACAAATATGAAAATATATTCATCATAACGAACCTTATGAAATTTGTTATACAATTTATAATAAAGCCAGAACGTCCGGTTCGGTTCTCTACTTACAAAAATCAATTTTTATTAGGATCTAAAAAGAAATGTACTTGAATAAGCTATATTCAAATCGAATATACTTTCAGATCACTATAAATAACACGGTTTTTTTGTTGTCAAATATCATAGAGAACTAAACAAATCCAAAGAATAATAATATACTGGTGTGAGGCGAAGTTTTATGGCCGGGGATGAAAGTGCGCGACGATAATCGACAACGGGACACATGCGGAAAGTTCTCGGCGTTCCGGTGGGCTAGCGGCGCAAGCCCGGTAAAATGTAATGCTAGAACAACTTTGATTTTAACTGTATTCATACCGTTCGCGTTATTGAAAAAGCGATTTTTCCCGCGCTCTCTTTTTTTTTTTCGTCATGAGGTACGACGCTCGACGCACATACGTACGCTCGTACACGCCGCTGTAGCTCACTACGATACATATATGTTCGGACAGCCGTCGGACGACGAACAAAACGAAAGTCACGGGTGCGGGTCCATCCATCGACCATAAATTAAGGACGTGGCGGCGGCGGCGGCGATGTCCACGAGCAGGAATATAACACCACGGTGGCAGGACGCAGGAGAAGAGTCTCGGCCGTCGGAGAAACGTGGACGGGGAGGAGTTGGACGTGTAGAGATAGGGGAGCGATTACAAGTTTTCGTAAAATACGTAATTTTCGAGGAAAAAACCTCACAAACGCCGATTAATCGAAAATTTAAGTCTAAGAAAAGTTTTTGCTTTAGGCTTCTACGAACCGAAATATAATCTCAGGCGTGATCGTCTGTTTTCGGCGAAATAATAAAATATGTATTTACGAAAACAATAACTAAATCCATTTGAAAGTATCGCTCGATTCAGTTTTAGAACTACGACGAATAATTAATTTTGGATTAAACGTTTAAAAACGCTCGAAATATACCATTTTCGCGTAAACGTTTATTGTGTTTCTTATTTCTAATAATACGTATTTTAATAAATTGTGTTCTCACGGATCACGTTAAGTTCGATTTTTTGACGAAAAAACGAAGTGAAATCTATAGGCGTTACACGTGTTTAAAAATAAATAATACATTTTTAACGTGTTGCTATTTTAGAATGTTTATGGAATAAAAATTGCTTTGATTTTTAGATTCTGATTGAATCAATTTATTTTAAAACGATAATAGCTGATTTCCTCGGAATCACTTTTTCGGACAGAAGACTTCGTTTAAAATTTACTTTCAGCCCGTCTAATGATCAGAATTCGCTTTTAGTAAATACTTTAAGAAGAATTTGAACGAAACCCGTTAGAAACTCGAATTTCACGTACGTCGGCTCTTGTTCAAACGTGATAAAATCGTTTTTAAATCTCGTAGAGTGCTAAAACTGCGTGATCGAAGACACTGTAGTGAAGGGCTTCAGTGAGTTTAAAAGAGAGGGGATAGTCAACCTGCAACTTAGACAGTACTTTTTTTTTCTTTTAGCAACATTATGCTAGAATCATCAATTTTAAATCGATACAAGTGAAATTTCTAGTTATTTAAAAGTTAATTTAATTTAAAATTCAAGTTTAGAGGAGTTTTTAGAATGTTTTTTTTTCATCGAGTATATACGTATTTTATTATAAAAACATATTTTAGACTATTGATTAGACCATTGACTAAAGACGTATCAATCATTTTACTTTTTAAAAGGTTTCTATCAAAGTCAGTGGCGTAACGAGGATAACTAAAATGCCCGTCCTAAACTTAGTCTGTGGGCTTTATGGTAAACTTTTCGTTTTACAAATTATATCGACGTAAGAAAACAAACTTGTTATTATGCTAAATGTTTTTAAATATTTAAATAATTAAACGTCTGATACTGGGGTTGTAAATTTAAAAATATTATCTCTAACCTTAAAAGACGATATCGTCTTATTGGGATATTTGAAAACCATAATCCTGTATAACTATAGATGGTCAATTTACATTTGAAACAATTAAATAATACTACAAAAATGAAATCGTAATTTTCCGATGAATCTTTTTTGAAGTAATTTTTTATTTTAAATTTTCAACATATTATACTGCACTGGTAAGCCCTGGGCACCCAACAAGTGTAAAACGTATCGTCGTCGTGAATAAAAAAATAATATTTGGAGTTACTGAAAGGGTTCCGTGGTAAAAAAAAAAAAAACAAAAAAACAAAAAAAAAACAAAAACAAAAAAACAAAAAGCCGTACGAATCGATTACCACTGAAACTACACGCACGTTATACAGTTTTACGAATCGGTTACTAGTTGAGCAACACTAAGTGGTTCTGAAAAAACGACCGGTCGATCTACGGCAAAAAAAAAATATTGACTGACGATTAAAAAAAAAAAAAATACCTACTAAAATTTCCATTATTATAATCAGGGCTCGTGACTTGTAGCATTTGCATATTTGTTTTAAAAAGTCCTAGCAACACCTAAGTAAGTTACAAATATGTTTCAGATAATCAGAAAGTCAAATACGAAATTTTTTGTTGCATATTTTTGCATATTTTGAAGTTTTGACGCTAGTTTGCTATTTTTATGTTTTTAGCGCTATTTTACGTTTATATCGTCATTTTAAAGACAAAAAATGAAAATTCCATACAAAGTCTTTTTCCAAAATAATATTTTATTTATTTTTTTATTATTAATGATACCCTCGGCAACTTGGGCCCCTAAATTAATATTATATTTGCGTTTATCAGTTTATACTTCGGTAATTGTCATAAAAGAAAATGATATTAACAAATAATGTGATTATTGGCATAGGTACTTGGTAATTCCATTGATAAGGAGGCCTATATTAATAATAAAATGATTTTATCATTGATCAAGTATTATCGTATTATTTTCATTGCGCATGAAACACTATATTATATTAAACAGTCGTTTCCGATTTCTGAAGTCGTATACACATCGGTGTTGTATACTCGTGCAACGTGTTTTTACTCACGAACTTAATTTTTATTAATTTTTCACCAACTTTGAACTTTATCATTATTTAACAATGCCTAAAGAAAAAATGTCCGTTACTAATCGTCTTAGAAATTATGTGCGTGAATTTGGTGCAAACACATTCGCAATTGACGCGAGTGTATTATTGTGCAAGTTTTGTGATATTAAAATAAACCATGAAAAACGATTTAATATCACCCAACATTTAAAAACTGAAAAACATTTGAATGCAGTTAAACGAGCAGAAATTGTATGTGATAAAAAAAAACAACAGTTAGTCACCAACACAACAAAAAAATCTTCATTTAATAAAGACTTGTGTTTCGCATTAATGTCGGCTAACATACCTTTGAATAAACTTTCGAATGAAAATTTCCGTAATTTTTTGAAAATATATACTGGAAAAGAAGTCCCAACAGAAGCAACATTAAGACTTGGATACATTAATGAAATTTTTGAAGAAACTATGGATAGAATTAAATTTGAGTTGTCAGGTAAAAAGATATGGGTTAGTATTGACGAAACCACAGATATTGAAGGAAGATTTGTTGCTAACGTGATTGTTGGTACACTCGAGGTAGATTGTCCAGGTAAACAATATTTGGTACATTCGGAGCTTTTAGAAAAAACAAATTATTCGACAATTAGTAAGTTGTTTGACAATTCTATGGGACTTATTGGTGTTCAACATGACAATGTTTTTTTATTTACATCTGACGCTGCTCCCTACATGGTTAAAGCTGCTAATTCCCTAAAAGCATTGTATTCTAAAATGGTCCATATTACGTGCACTGCTCATGGTCTTCATAGAGTAGCAGAGGAAGTAAGAGGGAATTTCAGTACTGTTGACAAAGTAATTTCTAGTTTCAAAAAAACATTCCGAAAAGCTCCGAATCGTGTTCAAATTTTTAGAAATGAAGCACCTAATTTAAATTTACCACCTGAACCAGTAATTACTCGTTGGGGTACGTGGATCAATGCCTCAAATTATTACTGTGAAAATTTGGAAATTATTCGTAAGATAATTGAAAAACTAGACGCAGATGATGCTATTAGTATTAAAGAGGCCCAAAAATATATATCTAAAGATGGCATCGAAAGAGACTTAGCTTACATAAAATCAAATTTTTCAATATTGACAGTTTCTATTACCAAGCTACAAGAAAAAGAACTACCTCTAGCTGATGCTCTAAATATATTTGAAAATGTAGAAAGTGCATTTCAAACTCTTCAAGGTCCAATTGGAAAAGCTATTTTAACTAAATTTAACAACGTCGTCAACAAGAATATCGGCCTCAAAATTTTAAAAAATATTTCAAATGTATTATCGGGCTATCAAAGAAACACTGAACTTGAACCTGGACTACCTGAAGACCTATTAACGGATGATCTCGTTTACTTTAAGTACGCACCAATTACATCAGTAGATGTCGAGCGATCATTCTCAATGTACAAGACAATACTCAGCAATAATCGAAGGTCATTCAAATTCGAAAACTTGAGTAAACATCTCATCATACAATGTAATTTTCAAGGTAAAAATAAAAAAAATCATATTTATTTCAATATGCTAAATAAATTATGTTTTAATTTTTTTTATAGAATAACCAAAGAAGAGATATGATATTTGTAACGAGTGGTAATGTATACTGCAAAAATTAAAAAGACTTGTAATATGTAAAATTTAAAATTTAAAATTTTAAACAAATTAATAATAATTATGTAGATAATAATTTATATTTGTCATATTTAATAAATTTTCTTATACTTATTTTTTTTGCATATTTTAATGTTTTTAGCGCATATTTAAGCGCTTATATGAATGTTTTTAAGAGCATATCATAGCGCTTATAACAACTTTTTTTAGAGCTATAAGTCACGAGCCCTGATTATAATTCTTATTATTATTATTTTTTTTATATAGACTTAGTACTGCCTGTGTTGTATGTACACCGAATGTAAGGCGATCGCATATTGAATTTTGTTTATTTTACTCGTTTTAATTGTAATTTAATCATATTATGAAAATTGTACGTCGAATGAAAAAAAAACATTGATATTTGATTTGGAAAAAAAAACGGGCGGCGTAAATTTTCAGTCGATTGAAAACGATTTCGTATCGGTTTTCGAGAACCGACTCGTAGACGCGTCAGTGATGTTTTACTTGCGGACGACGCACAGAAATCGTATTTTTTTAATTTATAACACGGGTTATACGAGCGGATCGTCGTCGCGATATTATTTTTTTTTCCTTGCGTCTCGATCAAATTCACCCCTCCCTCGGGGAACGACGAGAGACGTCTCTCGAGAATGCCCCCCCCCCGAGCGAGAGAGATACAGGGATGAAAAGGGTCTGTGTAGCGGTCGTACCTGTAAGTGATGAACGCGAATATGAGTCCGACCAGGGACACGCTGCTGCCGAGCACGACGATCAGCGAGAGCACGCTCTCCTGGCTGGCCACCGTCCATCCGTTGCCCGTCAGGTTGCCCACGATGGGCACCCGCCGCGGGTAGATGCTCTCCATCGCGTACCAGTGCGTGGTTATTATTTTTATTTTGTTTTTTTTTGTTTTTTTGGCGCGAGTATCAAACACTGAACGGGGTTCACTATGAGTGCGTCCCCGATTTGGGGGGGAGGGTCGGGTCCTGCTACAAGCGCGCGCGCGGTACCACGTGACGACGGGCGAACGAAGGACAGGAAGCGGGTCGAGGGACGACTGTTGACACACTCGACTACGAGAAGAACGATCGCCGTCCGTCGCGCGTCCGGCGGTGGAATCGTCCAACGACCGGTCGTCGTGGCCGCGTCGTGCGACTAAGCCGTCGTCGGGTCCTGCCGCCGCCGCCGCCGCCGCCGCCGTATCGCTTTCTCCGGTCCGTCCGCCGCGGGCGTTCCGGCGCGCTCTATGTGCGCCTCCGTGCCGTTTTACGTAGTATGCTCTGTGTAGAGACAAGAGAGAAAGACAGAGTGAGACATAGAGAGAGAGAGACATAGAGAGAGAAAGACCGAAACTCCGCACCGTTTCCACCGCGGCGGACCATCGTCGTCTCCGTGAGATGACTTTATATAATATCATCAATATCTATACGATCGTCTAGTCGTTCGATTTCGGGTGGTTTAATGGGAGAGGGGGGAAATTCAAAATTCAAAATTCGGGTGTCTATGAGACGTAACGTTTTTTCCATTTTTACTCGGTTTTTTTGATTCGGGCGATTTTCACTTCTTAAGTAGTAAAATAATTATTTTAAAACTGTCGCACGAATTATTATATCACTTAAACGTATAGAAAAATTACAATTGACGATGAAAAATTTGATTTTCTTGCTTTTATGAATTTCAGAGGAACGTTTGTTCACGCCTGATCCGCAATGAATAACATTTCTCAGGTTTCCATTCGTTTTCACAGGGTGTGGCAGAAAAACCACCCCGATTCGTGAGACTTATAAATAGGGATAGGGACTTCATGTCCTAAAAAACCTTGAAATATTCTTTAAAAAGTATTTATTTTTCGTTAATAACGCAAAAAAAAAAATACAAATTCGTATAGGTATACTATTATTTTCATTTCTTCTAACACAGTAAAATGTTTTTGAGCACTAACTTTAATTTCACAAAGTTTACAAAATAATACTGATTGATCTATTAAAAACACAGAATTTTTACTTTTAGAAATTTTTAATTTAATCTTCAAAAAAAAAAAAAAAAAAAAAACTACCAAATCTAGAATATTACACTGTCTTATTGCAGGACAAAAACATACAATACGAATAGACGAATCGACATCAACTTACCGCATTAGGCTTATTCCTTATCGACCGATTTCGTTTTTTACAACACACAAACGAATTATCGGGAAAACACACAATATAGCTTATTTAAGAAAATTGAATTTAATCATTTTTATCTATTTTTCTTTTCAATTTCCGGAACATTCATATAAAATGTCGTATAATAGTTCTTTATATATAAAACATAATTCTCTGTCAAGTATTGTTTTAATTTTAATAAAATATATGGAATAAGCTCTTAAAACACTAATATAACAAAATATGCTCTTATAGAGAAATAACAGCTGAATATGCAAAATATGCAAATTAAAAATGATAACTTTAAACTCCTAGTACAATGAAACAAATTTCCATATCACTTAGCTATGTTTTGAATGATTATTGAAAAACATGCAAACTCCTATCAGTTAGGTTAGCCCTACTTATACATAACGAATCGAGTGAAATATGAAAAAATATGTTTATTTATAAAAAAAAAACTGTGCGCATATAATGCCATTTTATTGTAACTGGTCTTAAAAACGTAAGTTTTGCCGTCGGATCGACCAACCGTGAACCTAACGTGGAAAGCACGCCGCGCCGGGTCGATATCCGTGAATCGAAGTTGTTAATAATCTCCTAGACAACAAACGCACGATGATCTGCATACCGAGCCGTGATGAATGCTCAAAATGACACGGATAAAGTAAAATAATATAAGTTATATTCATTCATATCCACCCTAACTCAGAATACAACTTCAATGAACTAGACAGATATTTGTGTGCACTGCACCTTTAACTAGTTAAAAAAACAAAAAAACATCATAGTTTAGGTATTGACTTTAGTCGTAATCATATTATTACACGAAGATTGGCGATAAGATATATTTGTGAAGGCCAATATTAAGGAATTCCGTGAAATGCGTTGCGTTTTACGGCCGAAAAAACGGATGAATATAATATTATGTAGAAAATTATTTTTTATTGCTTGTATTGTTTTTTTTTCCGTCTCGTCTACAGATAAACATACTCCCAACTAAATATCCTTCATTTTCGAAAAAACAAAAACAATAATAACGTGCGTTTTCATTGAAACCGTTTATATTTTTTTAGGGCGATTATCGACGTATCGGGTTTGTATTTATTTCACGTGTTCCCGGAATAAATTCCCCCTGCCCCACTATAAGAAAAACAAATATAATTTATTGTAATGGCGTGTTTTTATTTGTTTTCATATTTTTTTTTTTTTTTTTTTTATTATTATTAGTCGCGAGCGGTTTTGTGATGCGTGACAATAGAATACGTCTCCGGCGTGTGGGCGAGTGTATAGACGACGACTTTCGACGGTTTTCCGCGCGTGCACGGCGGGCGTACGCTGATCGATGTAAAAAAAAAAAGCAAAATAATGAATTAATTTTTCTCTCGGCCGTCCCAATTGGGACTCGGTACGAACAATGTCAGAGTAAACGATTTCACCTGTGTGTTTTATGTGACGACAAGTGATTTTTACGATCTCGAAAATAAACACTCAGATCGAATTGTGGTCGAGATTATCTTTTTGTTTTGTTTTGTTTTTTTTTTTTGTTCTTTTATTGATTAAAAATTCCTAAGCGACTGGGACCATTGGCTACGAGAAATTACATAATATTTACATTAAACAGAGGGGTTGTTACACTTGATATAAACTTATACGGCAGTGGCGCAATTATCGGGAGTGTTGGGTGTGCAATTCACAGGGGCCCCCGGTTTTCGGGGCCCCAATTTCCGAGATATTTATTTTAGAAAATGATTTTAGCACTACATACAGTGATGTATTAAGTACATGTCTTAATTATTTAACGTTACCCGTAACAGTTGCTCCGGCAGAGAGATCTTTCTCAAAATTAAAATTGATAAAGAATTACCTGCGAAACTCAATTGGCCAAGATCGTCTTTCCAACATCAGTATATTAAATATAGAAAAAGAAAAAACAGCTGACTTGGATATAAACAAAATAATTAACAACTTTGTTGCCGTAAAAACAAGAAAAATTAATTTTTATACTTGATTTTATAAAAAAAATTATGTAAATTTTAAATAAATAAAAAGCTTAAAAAAATAATTATATGACATATTGGCATGTGAGAAAACAATATTTTTAGAGTTATAATAAATAAGGTGCCTAATATCGTTTATGACTATTTTTTTTTTTTTTTTTTTTTTTAGAAAGTAAAGGCCCCAATCTGGACATTTTCACATGGGCCCTTTATTATCAAGTTGCGCCACCGTTATACGGAACAACTAAATTAATTCACATGAATAAATAAGGGCTGCATATAGAATTGACAGTGATACATCATAGGAGAGTACATTATACAATAATTATAGTTAATATTTTATTTAAGATTGTTTTATATCATTTATTATAATATTACAATACGGGTTCGCAAAGGTGTTTATCGAAACACTATCGCGTTCACTCTATTATAATACTGCCGATTGTAAACCGAGGATTCGTAGCTCGTTTTCGTCACTCGTTGGTACTCGGTGATTTAACGTGCTCCCACGTTGAGTCAGCGTATTCACGTCTATCCCGCGCGAGGCTGACAAAATATACGCACTGTTTTTCACGCGACCCTTTGACCGAACGCCGAGCGGTCGAAAACGTGCATAATTTAATATAGTAATTATCGTCGCTGAATAATAATGACACGGCTTTGCACGTCGATCGAAATCGTAAATTATCGATTAGGTTTTTTCATTATTTTTTTTTGTTTTTATTTTACCTTCGGATTTCGACCGGTCGGCGTGCGCGGGGTAGTGTAGACAAAAAAAAAAAAAAAACAAATAAAAAAACACTTTCATTCTACGCGCCGTGCGAAAAAACAGTTTTATACCGGTCCCTTTCTCCACGGACACGCCGTCTGACGAGACGGACGTCGGTGTATTTTTTCAGTATATTTTATTTTAAATTTTTTTTCCGTCGACCACGTTGTCGTCCCGTCGTCATCGATTCGGTCATCACGAACGTTGTCGTTTATCGGTCCAAAAATCAAAAATGTAAAACCGCATGAGTTCTCGCTCGTACTTGGACCGTTTTTTGAATAGTTTTTCGTATCTTATAACACCAGAACAAAATAATTGATAAAAAAAAAACGAATATATTTTATTGTAATTTTTGTATAAAACGTTTTCCTACGTCGCGTACGGTCGTTGCGTGCGTGACAGCGAGCCAGATAGATTCGTAAAACGGTAAATCGATAAGACAGTGCCATCGATCATCGACAACGATAAATACAATACCATTATATCGATCTTTCGGTCTTATCGATCTTTTGGTCTTATCGATCGGTCGGCATATTATCGTCGATTTGGTAGGCGTACTCGCCGGCACGTCGCTCAGGTAATAACGACGGATTTTATACGACGCTGTTGTACGTTTCTCGACGATAAAACGCACGTGTCTCACACCTATTATTATTATTATTATTATTATTTCAACAAAGCCGTGTGTTTTTAGAAGCGTTTCCGTACACAATATTTGCATTACTCGTGTGTATTGTACGCGTGTAGTTGCGTATCTCCGTGAAAAGCACCGTCCGTAGCCCCCCTCCCCTCGGATCGTTTTTGTGCGAGTGTAGAGAGCACGGTCTCGCGCATCCGGATTTCGAAGTCGTCGCCGGGTTTGCGTGCGTACGTACGCGCGGTGACGATGGAATAGAATAATTTCCGGCCGCGTCAAACGATGGTGTCGTCGTCACGTGGTTGTGACAAAAAAAAAAATAATAAATTAAAAAAATACGTGTGGCACTTGGGGACTGCCACGGTAAAGCTATTGCATAGCATTTTTGTCAACTTAGGAAGCACCAGTTATTTTTTACGTGCGTTCAAGTGTGTAGTGTGATGTAAAAATAGGCAATTTCGTCAAAATGCAAACTTTAAACGCTTGTACAAAAAATATTGCGACTAACGATTTTCGATATTTTTTCATAATCGGTACAAATACTTATGGGTATTATCGTATTACATTTTCAGCTCTTAATATCAAATGGTTTAAATTTTACGTAGCAAAAACTTCCAAAAAATGAGAAATTTTCAATATTTTCAAAGTTCTATAT
The DNA here is from genome assembly GCA_027580255.1 of Therioaphis trifolii. NCBI lineage: Eukaryota > Metazoa > Arthropoda > Insecta > Hemiptera > Aphididae > Therioaphis > Therioaphis trifolii. The sequence continues at coordinate 3,977,823 of CM050411.1, forward strand.
ATAAGTCAAAATTTTTTAGTAGTCAGTAAAATTTTCAAGTTCCTAGCTCTATTATTGATGGAGTTATGGCTAAAAAACTAAAATAGTTTTCACGAAAATCGAGAATACGTCATTTTTCCCGTTTTTTGTCTATTTTTCGGTAGTTATCGCCCACGCTTGGAAAAAATTTTGAGAAATTCGAAAAAGTTCTCTTCGAAAAAGAGCTCTCAAAAGTACCATCTCAACAAAATTTCCGTTCTAAAAAGTTGCTGGATGAAGCTTTTAAGAAAGATAAGAATTAGATAAGCTTTTAAGATAAGAAAAAGTGTCTCCGTACATAAAAAAAAAAAAATGCGTGTTAGGTTTTTTTCGTTACGGAATTTCTTAATTCGGTTGCCGCGCTCAAAGCCCGCGATAAAAGCTATGCAATAGCTTAAAAATTAAAAATTAAAAAATTGAAAGGACGACGACAAAATAGGAAAATAGCGACGGACAGCTCTGAAACCGTTCTCTCGTGAACCCGTGTATTCGTCATACGTCCCGGTGACCCGGAGCCAGTGATCGTCGAAAATAAAAATCGTCTGACATACTTCGCGGCGCGGCTTAGCGGGCATTCTTCGGTCCTGGATAAGACGAGACGACGGTGTCGACGAGTGTATTTCATTTGGAAGAAACGATAAATCGTCTCTTCGGCACACACCGGTGTTCCGGGAAAAGCTTCTGTGAGATAAAATACGCCGTTTAGACACTATCTACGCTCGCCGTCGTCTGTCGAATTGTTTTTATTTTCAATTTTTACCAAATGAATTAAAATTTAATTTTCTACCGACAGCCCGAGCTGCACAATAATTGCACGACGGACCGATTATTCGTTTGAACGCATAACTAAATTTGAAATATGTTGTAAATACATCGAAAGCCATAAAATCGTAATTTTAATCACTCGTAAAACAACAAATCATTGTGAAATAAAACGAATAAAACAGTCAATATTATTGTTAATAATACACACGATTTTAGTACGTTTGTAATGATTTTATCTGCAACGCATATATTTGTCGTTTATTTTCATACGCTATTTGAAACTTTACACCAAGTGAACTAAATATTGACTTGAGTTTAATTCGAAATTAATCATATCACATATATATATTATATATATTCGTCGAGGAATATAATTGTATCGTACGTAATTTCGTTTCTTCGTCATGTCTTTTCGTGTTTTTTTTTTTTTTAGAGCTTTAACCATCGCAAAACTTCATTTTGCTAATTCTTTTTTTTAATTCGTTTTTTCTCACACGGGAATTTAACAGAGTATAATCGGAGAGACACCTTTATCGATAAGCTTTTTAAGTTCGCAGCCGACATAAATCGACGATACAATTTGTGCGACGGGAAAACGTTCGTTGATTTATCGGTTCATAACGCAGTCGATTTCTTCCCCGTTCCGACATTATAACGTATTACGTCAAAATATAAGTACTTACACGATATATTATACGTCAAAATTGGAACGACTTCCGGCTTATAAAAATAATTTATTTAACACCTTCATCATGCCGGCGGTTTTTCGTCGCCCGCTAAAACGTACCATTTTCGCAGATCTGGTGTAAATAATTTAGTAGAAATCAAAAATTTGCAAGGCCTCGCAATTTTAAGATTAAAACTTTTTTTTTTTTTTTCATTCAGTTGTGGGGTTTATTATCTACTCTGACTCACGTTTATTCTGATTTCCTTACTTTTGACTTTTTACCCAGGCAAAACTTAACTCGTTATTTAAATTTAAAATTTGACGATTGAACTTAATACAGTTTCAAAAAAAAAAAAAAAAAAATAATAATAATAATAATAATAATAAGGAAATAACAAATAATGTTAATAAATTGATTTTGAAAAAAAATTGATACATGAGTTATTGAGTTAATAAGCTTCTGATATAATATTATATTCCATAGATTTTTATCGATATCTGCATTTCTATGGGTAATGATGATGAACTGAATATTGAAAACGTTCCCTATAGTCCTCATATTATTATTATTTAAACACCACTGACGATTTAAAATACCGAATAGCAAGTTTAAATGTTGACCCGAAATGAAACGGGCTTACGCCCATCGCAATAACGAGAACGCGACGACTGTTTATCGCATATTTCTATGACAATGAATAATATAAATACGTAATAGCCGTGTGCAAACTATTTACTGTCATACAAAATAATAAATCGATTGTAAATTATGTAAATTTTACGTTATTATTCAGAAGGATTACAGTAGGATACACGAATTTAATAATACTAAAAAAAAAAAAAAATAATAATAATAATAATAATAATAATAATAACGGTTATATATATTATTTTGAGAATAAAAAAAAAACAAAAATAAATAAATAAATAAATAAAAAGGAGAGAATAACGAGTTATTGTGTCAAATCAAAATATATTCGTTGTCTGAATCGTTTGAACTTTACATCCGACCGCGGTCTTTTCGCGCCGCGTGGTCGATTCCGCCATCGATGCGACCACGGGATACCGCGGTTGCGATAGACGAAGTCAGGTGTTTCACCTCCACCTCCCTCCCTTGCTGTCACGCTGCCGTACCCGCTCGCGACGATATATTATATCTGGGATCTTAATATCGATTTTTAACGCAAAGCGTGTAGGCTGTTTCGACTGGAGCATTGACTTGAAAAAAGAAAATAATTATTTAAAAAAATCTGAACATTTATCCACGTTTATTTCGGGGCTCATACATTTCGAATTACAACTCGAAAAACATCGTTCAATGTTTATTGTTATTTTTCAAAAGGGGCTTTCTGTTTTTAGACCAGTTTGCCCCAGTGGCGTGCACGTCAGAAGATAGCTGATCCAGGAAAAAATAATAATCATTTGGACAATAAAGATCATACTATGGTTAGGTCATTAAAATCAAATCACTCAAATTTTTTTGGAAAATAATTTCCGTTGGCATTTTTCAAGAGTGTTATCGATTAATGTAGTTAAATCGATACGCAATTATACTATTATATTCAATCATTTCGTTTGACATTATGGGTCATTGATTCATCGAGTTTCCTTAAAATACGATATATTAAATTTTATTCAAACACAATCACTAAGGCCCGGTATTACAATCATTGGTTTTGTCGTTGGTTACGTAGCGGACCGTTAAATCATTTACGGAGTGTTAAACTGATAGTAGTATTACAATCATTTGTAAATGTTCTTTTACGTAACCAACTGATAATGTAAATATTTCCATGATAACAGTAAAAGCTAATATCATTGTTGATAAAAGTGGAAAAACGTTTTTGATATATTTTACGATTTTTGGTTTATTCGTTCTTTTGTCTTTAATTTTACTAAAATGGATGACAAAAAAATAAAAAGTAAAAACTTCAGTATCCAAGAAGAAGAAGAGCTTACTAACTTGGTAATAAAATATTGGTCCATTATTCAATGTAAAGTTACAATATTAAAATGTAATATTTGAATCATGCGTACTACCAGGCCATCTAACAACAATATCTTGTATACGCAGATGGGCATCACATATTGTCTGAACATTAAATTTATAGAAAAAAAATGCTTTCTGTTCTCTCCAAGTCTGAAAATGATCAGGTCGATCACGAATGACTTTAGCTTTTCGAGGGAAACCAACTAGTTCAGCAAGTTCAAATAAACTGTGATCTAAATCACTTTCAGAATTATCAATAATATCGATATAATTTAAAATATCCATTACCAATTTAAAAATGAACAACAAATTATTAATTTATATAACCACTTTCAAACAAATACGTGAAGAAAACAAATTGATAACATTCAATTGATAGTAGAAAAACTCAAACTCAACTGCCAATCAAAAGCTTTAACGATCTGTAATAATATTTTAACCGCCAGATATCGGCCGATAACTAAACCGAAGCGTAATCAACTATTTTTACTCTAACGAACGTTTGTAATACAGGCATTTATCTTTTACAGAGCGTTAAATCGTAACCGGTATAAAACCAATGATTGTAATACCGGGCCTAAGTCGTTATCGAATACCCGGTTAAATCATTCATGGGTCAATCGTTAGAAACACGTTTTATTCGTTCGGAGCTCTGTACATATTGTATTTTTTTTTGTTAAATTTTTATTTTCACTACGAATTAAAATATACGAAAAAACAAAAAATCGTTCGGCTGAGAATCCGCAGTAGTTGAAATTCGGTACGCGGCTTTAAAAACTCGCGACGGCTTTGAATAGGCGTCAAAGTTATCGAAAACATAGTTTACGCGGACAAAGAGCCGTTTTATCATTAAGCCCCCGGGGCGAGACGCGAGCGACTACAATAATAAGTAATTCAAAAGTAATTTACTTTGTCGAGTGTTTCTCGACGGCAATAAGTCAAAACCAACATAATGCAATGTAACTTTCAATCGGCATTACTTCTACTTCGCGGGTGGCTATAAATAGTTTTGTAAAGAAATATCGGCCGAGTACAGTATTATTCCGAACGTACGCGACGGAAAAGGACGGTCGTGCACTCGGTCGCACGGGACCACCTCTCTCTGTCGTCCGACAGTTTTCCACCGACGACGATAGCCCGTTACGACCGCGGTAATTTGCGCTTTTCACACGATCGTCACGTCTTGTCACACGGTCGTCGGCGGCGCCGTAATGTGGTCCTAACCGCGGTCGCTCGAGTGACGATCGCTCGGCTTACAGTGTTAACGGTGGCGGTCGACGCGAGAACACGACGACGACGACGACTGCTTTTGGTCGGCGGAACATTTTATCGCCGGACAGAGACTGGACGTGTAGTATTGTTTTTTTCCCATACGTACGCCGTCGTCTTCGGTTTAACCTACGTCGTTCTTATGACCAGTTATTAACTGGTATTGATTGGTAACTGACCTAGCCTAACCTACGTTTACGCAGATTTTCAGACACAAACTACCTGAAACGAAAAGTATATCGGTTGATGTAAAAATATAAACGTGATTACAATCATGAAATAAAAAAGAAAAGAAAAAATCCGTACAATTAAAAAAACGTATCAACATGTATTTGATTGATTAATACGTCTAATGTTTTATAAAAAGAAATATATAAAATGTTTAGTTTATATATATATATTTTTTTTTTTTTTGTAATAATGGGTATCTCAAATTCTACAATTATTTTAAACTTAATCTTACAATAAAAAAAAAAAATGAAAAATCAAAATAACCGTTTTGTAAACAGAATTTTTATCAAAATGTGACGGTATTAACACATCTTGATAAATTTGCGTCATTAATTTAAAACGATTTCTTGATGTTTTTGAAAATTCAAAATTAATAATTAAAATTATTGTACGAACTGTATGTTCGATCAAAATTAAGTCACCGATTTTGATTAATCTTTATTTTTGATGACGATAAATATCAATTTTCATAAATTACAGTAGGTTAATATCTACGAGTGATAACGAACATCTTGAAATACATTAAATTTCGATCAGCCACTTAATTTACTCAGGTCGAAAAAACTATGTGATAAGATAACGTGAAACACACTATTGTTACGCTCTTCGCACAAACATAGAAAAATCGAAGAAAACGAAGGAATTCACTTTTATTAGAGATTTAAACACCAACATTTTTCTACTAAAAATACGTCACACAAAATACCTATTTTTAATTTTTTTCTAAATGGTATGATCAAATTAAATTTGTTTTTATTGGAGTTCTTAAGTTCAAAAAAAAAAAAAAATGAGAGTGTCATGGGTGACCCTCGGAAGATGTGAAAACGGTAGGTATATGTGAGCTTAGGAATATAGATTTATTATGTAGAATTTGAAGTAAATATTCTTAATTTAAAAGACATGCTTTCATAATATTTGTAGGTAAGGTTTAAAATGTTTTAAGAATTAAATTTTTTTTAATTTTATTTTCCGGGCACAAAGCGATATTCAATTCAATTATATATTTTGAATAATATGAAAGTAATAGTTGACTGAAATCATTAATAGGAATGGAAATTTATGTTCTCAGTTAAAGCAAAAATGAAAATGTATTAAATAACATTTATTAGAAAAAATATATATATATATTTATATAAACAGTGTACATGTAGAAACATGTCAAATGAGGGTTACGCAAAAAAGGTAACGCTCGAAAATTTCACTGCCCAAACGGAAAGGACTAACGCCATATAAAATGTTTTCACATAAAAAAAAAAAAATCATTCAATGCGATTTTGTTGTACCACACGGTTCATGAATCAATCACCCTGTGTACAAATACAATACATACATATAATGACACACGTAAACACACGAATGCAAAACTTAAATAACGCATATTGATTTTCCACCAGCATTGTGTTCGCTTTTTACATATCGTACAATCGGTATGACAATTTTAATGTTAACGTCATAACCCCCGCAGTGTTCTGTGACAAATAGTCCAATGCGATTTCGTCGTTCGGTTTGACGGTTTAAAATAATAAATATACCTACCCGGGTGCAAGTACGTGCCGAATTTAGTTTTTCCGTCTCACTTTTTTTTTTCGTCCACCGGTCTCACGTCACACGCCGTCCATCAAACTGTACTCTCTCTAACCGGGGTACGTTTTGCGACCACGGGGATTCGACGTAGCTGGTCGCGTAAAAAACCCGTCGGGGACCAAATTTACCGGGACGAATCGACCGGAACGACGACGGTTTTCGTCGAGATAAAATCCAGTCGAATATTCGGGGCGGTACGTGCAGACGTTATGAAGAGTACTCGTGTTGTTTTATCTCGACGATTTCAAATCCACAACACCTAGTAGTGTGGTGTTCTATGGGCAGGGCTGGGCAAGATACCTAAAAAAAATATCAATAAAAACAAGACACAAAATACATTTATAATTCGTATCTAAATACAAGGTACATGATACCAAGATATTTTTAAAGATACTATATGTGAGATACAGGTATCTGAGATAGATAGATATAAGATACAAGATACTTTATACATTTATTAATATTTATTAATTTATTTATTGATTTACATTTGGTACAATGATAAATAATATATAAATATTATATTTATAATTTACAATGTTTATTTATAAACTATTACGTTTTTAATTTAAGTATATTATAAGTAGAATCGTAGTAAAAGTAATTTATATGTTATATCCCACGTTTTAAAATAAATTCCTGGTTACCTTTTAAAGAGGCTAATATTGTTTTAAAGTATCATCTGACGTACTAGATCTACACGGAGAACAAATAGGGCCAGAAAAAGAAAATAGTCGTTCAACAGCAGCCGAAGAGCTTGTGTTATATTTTATAAATAAATATTTTCTTTTAATTTTTGGGTAGTTATCTAAACAAATAAGTGATTTATTTATATGATTCAAAAAATTTATAAATTCGAGTTCGTTACCTACTTGATTGTCGTCTTGACCGGTCTGTCTCAGAAGAAAAAATAACACAAGATTCTTCTGATTCTTCACTTGTATGGGATTCAATTTCCGAACTATTTTCTTTTACACTACAGTCTATTATTTCATAAATATATACATTTTTAATTTTTTTTTTCTCCGTCACTTATTGTTCCTGGGGGCCAAAATAATTCGAATGCAGGGTGAAAACATGCAGATAAAAAATAGCATAATTAACTTCAGGTATTGAATTAAAAAAATATTGAAATCTTTTGGTCAATGATAATATGAATGGGGTTATAGTAGACGGAAAACACCTTATTTTTTTTTCCTTTAACGATTCAAACCGGTATTTCATCAAATATTTCAGCTTTACAATAATCAACCATGCACTAAAAATACGTATTAATTTACAGTAAAAATTACACCTTAAAATAGGTTAAAAATATTAATATACTTACACAAATAATTCTGTTGTGATTTTCTTGCCTATCATTTTTACATTGAATCCATAATATAATAATAATAATAATAATAATAATATATAATTTATTTCATTTAAAGAAATTTACAAATACAATTTGAAGAATATTATACAACCAAAATATAAAATTTAGTTAAATTACCTACACAAATAATAAATGATAAATGATGGTCTCCAAAAGCCTAGGCTTGTGGAGGAGACAACAGTTCTTATTTGAGAGGTAATATTATACAAATAAAGAATAATTACAATGGTTCATTCTTATTAACAAATAACTTAATAGTAATGAATACTCAATAATATAAAATATTAGATAAAACCTAATATTAATAATAATATAATAAAACCTAACCTAGTTGAAATATAATGTAATAATTGATATACGAGTACACTATGTAGGTATTTACAAACAAATTTGTATCTTGTATTTAATGTATTTTTTATATTGATCATAGTTATTAAAAAGTTTTAACTTAATTTAAGTGTAAATAATGTTGCAGGTATTAATACACCGTAGTAACAATCAATTCGGTCTTGCAAAATGACAATAATTATTTTATAACATTTGATTGAATCTAGTGATTTTAATCATAAAAAAATGTGCTAGATACCAGTCAAAAAAGTTTTTAAATCCACGATACAAGATGTACCGTACAAAAATAATGTATCTCGATACAAGATGCAAGATACGATTTTATCTCAGATACGTATCTTATTAGGCGTAGGGAAAGTGGCGCGCCCATCGCCCAACGTACAACAGTACATTGCAGTAGCCCTCCCCTGGCCTTAATTGGTTGGGGAGTCTGGCCCTCCAGGTTGGGGGTTGAGCGTCGGGCCAACAACCCAGCCTCGTAAAAAAATCTATGTTCAGGAATCTAACAAATTGCCTCGGAACTGTCTGGAGGCAAATTTGCTGGACGGTATGGTCTTGAAGGCCGAAAACCAAGAATAAGAAGAAGAAGAAGAAGAAGAATTATCTAAAATACAGCCCAGCCCTGTCTACGGGAGTCTAGGAAACACGGCTCGCCCGTGACTGGAAATTTCGCCGTGCCCCCGAGGCTGTGATGACGCGCGGATCTCAGCGACGAGTGTTGACCGGAGTCGTTCGTTGGGACCACGGTCTAGTGCGGTTGTACGTGCCGTAAAATCACTGGAGCCGCGTGAGATCGGCACTGTTTTTGTGTCCGTGCCGGGAAACGGGCTGCGAGTGACTCGGTCGATTATTCACGGGACGGGGGAAAAAACAAACACGATGCATTTCATGAACCTCCCCGGTCTCGGCCGAATCCCCGGTATCGTATTAACCGTTTCGACGTACACGTATAAATATAGTTGGGTAATCGTGTGCCGTGCGGCTACGACCTATTTTAAATGAAAAAAAAAAAAAACTAATCGAAAGAAAAAAAAGTTTTTAAACAATCTGACTACTTACAACTCTCAACTTGCGTTGTTATAGGGTACACGAACCGTTTGTCTCGATCCTTAACAGCCGACCGTGTTTACACCATTATAACATAATAGTTTTCGATACGGTAATATTATTCAATCAAAATATCGACTCCTCCAAAGAAAAGGGAAGTAACTCGAATTTTATCATTTTTCACTTTTTATGGAGAAATGTGATAAAGGAATATGTTCTGTACCTCCCGCGAAAACGGCAGTAACTTTACTACTCCAAAGTGGTTAGAAATCATTATATTAAAATATATTTATAATCTCTCGTGATAAAGTTTCCGGTGAGGAAAGACGTATCTTAAGTTACTTCTATTTTTAAATCAACAATCCCCGAGATAAAGGAAGTAACTCATTTTTGTATTTTGAAATACAACAATAATTTATTTTAATTATTGTATTTATAGTGTTTAATGATAGCATGCATAATAATATACATACATAAACTCAATAAACTTGACTGTTTAGTGTCAGACGTCAGTAATAATATTATTAATACAATTATTACTTATCTATATTTACCCAAGATTAAGGAAGTAACTCTAGTTACTTCTTTATAATAAACGATTTTTCCCAAGAAAAAAGAAGTAACTCGAGTTACTTCTCCGAATAACTTTTTTCCCCGTGAAAAAAGAAGTAACTTAAGTTTATTTTTCATCATACATTGTACTGTGGAAGTTAAAAACAAAAAATTATGGTGATAATATTATATTCAATCAAACAACCAAAGTTCATATAAAAATTTGATATGAAACAGTTAAAAACCGATAGTAATTTAAGTTAAATCTTATAATATAGCTCTACTGAAAAATGGTAAAATTCGAGTTACTTCCTTTTTCATTAGGAGAGTCGATATGTTTAAAAGAATGCCCAGGGAGATCGCCAATATATTGTCTTTACCTGTATTTGAAAAACATATAGCTAATTGCATCAGATAATATGAATGTGAGATGAATAAATAAACACGTTGTATGTCCATCCTCGTGTAAAATATCAATTAATTGTTTAATTAAGTTATTTCATTGGAGCATTTTAAATTTAATATGTGAATTACTATTTAAAAATTGTAAACTAAAATGACTACTGGGCCTCCGCGCGAGTTCTTCTCAGTGAGGCCCAGTAATCTATTGATAAAGAAAAAATACGTGTGGCACTCGGGGACTGCCACGGTAAAGCTATTGCATAGCATTTTTGTCAACTCAGGAAGCACCAATTATTTTTTACGTGCGTTCAAGTGTGTAATTTGATGTAAAAATAGGCAATTTCGTCAAAATGCAAAATTTAAATGCTTGTAAAAAAATATTGTGACTAACGATTTTCGATATTTTTTCATCATCGGTAAAAATACTTATGAGTATTATTGATTATTTTATAACATTTTCAGCTCTTAATATCCAATGGTTTAAATTTTACGTAGCAAAAACTTCTAGAAAATGATAAATTTTCAATATTTTCAAAGTTCTATATATAAATTCTATATATAAGTCAAAATTTTTTAGTAGTCAGTAAAATTTTCAAGTTCCTAGCTCTATTATTGATGGAGTTCTGACTAAAAAACTAAAACAGATTTCACGAAAATCGAGAATACGTCATTTTTCCCGGTTTTTTTGTCTATTTTTTGGTAGTTATGTCCCACGCTTGGAAAACATTTTGAGAAATTCGAAAAACGAGCTCTCAAAAGTACCATCTCAACAAAATTTCCGTTCTAAAAAGTTGCTGGATGAAACTTTTAGAGCAGTATTTCGATAAGAAAAGGTGTCTCCATACATAAAAAAAATGCGTGTTAGGTTTTTTTCGTTACGGAATTTCTTGGTTCGGTCACCGCGCTCAAAGCCCGCGGTAAAAGCTATGCAATAGCTTCAAAAAATTATTTTTGGGAGTTGAAAAACCAAAACGTACCTCTCAGAGTTTGGAACTTGAGTTCTAACACATATTGAAAACTCCAAAAACCGAAAAACGTTCATTGTTTTTTTCGGATATATATTTACGCTATCCAAAATTTAAACTATCACATAATTATAACTTTCATACAAATCATATTTGTAATATTTCTCTCACTAGGTTAGGTTACTCGTACTGCATTTTCATGACTAACCCTGTGCACGCGGTTAATGCCGTGGAAAACATGTTCCTAATTAATTAACGAAATGATTTGTTTTTACACGCAGTTAAAAGACGTTTGTTCTGCGTTTTGGCTGTATAAGCCGATTTTTATTGAGTAGGGGACTTTTGACGTTTTCTCTTCGTCTTTTCTTTTCTTTTTTTTTTTTTTCTATTCATCCGTCTCTTTGAGTCTGCTCGCCTTCCGCTCTAGTTCTCCGAACTAGGTAAGCGTTCGAAACGTTTACGCGGCGAAAGGTCACGAACCGACGAACAACGAAACTCCAAACAACGAAGCGACGTTATCTGATAACGGGAAAGACACTGGCGTTTAAAGAGAGGTCCTCGAGTTACCGGATCGCGAGCCGATAACACCACACTTTCGTTTTATCGCTCCAAGTAGAGGAAAAAATTCGATGAAAACGAAAAATGAAAAAAAAAACACTTAAACACGTGTCAAGTTTCAATGATAGAATCGTGGGCTAGTCTAGTTGATTTTAACACGTAATAGAATACGTTTATAATTACATAATTGACACGTTACATTCGTCTATAATTGTATTTTTTCCCGGAACAGTGGTGCCGAAAGGACGGATATTCTGAATTTATTTATATGATATAACTATATTTAATTGCTCTAGCTATATATTCAAGATACTATTTTTTTACAATCGGTCCAGCTCGGTAAAACTCTTACATATAATATACGTATATTTTTATATCGGTAGAGTCTTGGTCTTTTCTAATGCAATAAAAATGAAACGGTCCGGTCCAGTCTGTCTTGATTTTTTTTGTTATCAGTCCAGTTAAAAGAAGTCACTGCTAAAGGAAACCGCAAAACTTAAAAACATGTTATAGACAAATCCAGTAGAAGTTATTTATTTTATTTTTTATTTTTTTCATAAATTTATATAGCGACAATTCAGAAACCGTTAAAAATAATAAAATATCAAAAACGTAGAACTATACTAAACGTATTGTATTGTTCTATTCGTTAAATAAATTCGATGTGCTCTGTGTACTCACTGTTTTGTCTCAGACATTGGGTTACATTATTTCCAGTATTTATTTTTTATTTTTGTTTTATGTCGAGTACACTCGAGTACCTTTGGCGGTAACCTGCACTACCAGGTTATGTACCTACGGTATTTGGCATTCGAATCGAATTTATCGTACCCGGCCCCAAATGTGTTTTGCCACCGACGGTCCGCGAAATTCGCATACGAATCGAAATCTGATAGACGGGATTTTCACGAGTCCACTCACACTGAGCTCGGCTCACCAAAAACGGGCGAAGAGACGGTTTCCCGGTCGTGTTACCTCACTCGCGTATGATATTGTGGCGCGAAAATCGGTTATATTATCGTCTCATGCGGACCGACGCGTCCGTCGACGACCCGAGCCGACCCGATACGACAGCGTCGCGTCCGTAGCCTGACCGTTTTCGGGTATTGTCGACGACGTGAAACGGTTCATTCGGACGGAACGCGATTCGTCGTGACAATACAGTCACGTGTTATAGCGCGGGGGAGTTTTCAGAAAAAAAACCCGCTGACACCGGAAAATACGACACCTCGTGATTTTATCGATATTCACTGGTGCCGATTTATTTCGAACGCTTATTACGTTGCTACGAAGAGACCGGTGGTGCACGAGATGGACGAGGTTTCGTGTGAATAGAAAAAAAAAAAAACGAGAAAGACCACTGTGGCGAGAGACATCGGAAATCGAATAGAAGTTCAACGTCTGGAGACATATACAAGCCACGGGAAAAGGATGTTTCGCGTGAAAGAGGAAGGGCGGCGAGAAGAATGCGATAAAAAGTTACATTGGATTTCGTCGAGTGTAGAGCACGGAAAAAGCCGAATAGATCGCGAGTCAGACCCGAGGAGGAGCGTAACATATCTTTCGACATGAAAGACGAAGAGAACGACGACGGAATGTTCGGAAGGGTCGAGTCTTTGAAAGCGCGAACGATTCGAAATTGAAGAATATGCGCCGTACGAGAGGAATACGAGAACCGAGTAAAAACGGATGCTTATTTTAAGATCGAGCCGAGAGTCGAAGAACGTCTTTTGTTTATTTGAATATATTTTAATGTCGCCGTACCGCTCTGCGATGCAGACGAATTAATTTTTTCTTAAAATGTGTTCTATTTATGCGGTTTTTTTTTCTTTTTCAATGGGGTTTCAAAAAAACTACATATTGTGTACGACCGACCCGAAAACATGAAAAACGCGTATAAAAACGGCCACCGACATTGCGTCGATTGAAGGATTTCCGGAGGACAATAAATAAACGCGAGTCGTCGCCGTCGTTTGATCGTCGACGTCAGGCTGTATTTCGTTAGGTGTCGATAAACAGTGGCGCCGAAGTCAGTTTTTTGAGGAATTATTGCAAAGCGTTATCAGCGTACCTTCAAAGCAAGTACCCATCCACCTAATCATAATATAGGTTAAACAACCGCCCCTCATTTTTTTTCCTCCTATCGAAAAATCTAACTTTGTGTGTTTCACAACCTCGCCACACCCACCCACCCACCCTGAACAGGTATTGTAACTGCAATAACTAGGTATAGGCAGGGCCGTCTTAAGCTTTGCAGGAGCCCATGGGCACCCGGAGCTTAAGGGGCCCTTTAAGTAGGCCTACATAAGTTAAATAAAATCTTCAAAAGTTTATTTAATACGTATGATTACTTTATTAATTAAAAACTATGTATATTTTACAGATTTGTAAATGGTATTTTACTGTTCTAACTTTCAACAATGAAACGTATAATGATAAATAATCCAGCACATAATACGGCCAGGTAGAATACTGGTAATGGGATAAGAAATAAAAGATAATATCAAATGCACCTAATTGCACACAATTATTAAGGATTATTTATTTAAAATTTAAACATTGCCATTTACCTAAGTTTTTTTTTTTCTAAAATTTAGAATTATTTTTTTATAAACGGTCGTATTAAATATTAATACGTTACAGCTTACAATTTAAAATTGTAATTTTGATTATTCGGGGCCCCCATTTGACTGGGGGCCCTGGGCACGTGCCCCACGTGCCCATAGGGTAAAGACGAAACTGGGTATAGGGATCGACGCCACTGTCGATGTAGTACAGTCGCACTAATTATCGTGTAACTCGGAAAAACAGTGTTGATGATAGTAATAAAACCGTTTGTCGAAAAACTTGCTATACGTATAACCCGTATAGTCGACACGATTTTATATAATTTAATCGTTAATGCGTCGACGATTTTTATTCGACCGACCGCGAAGACGAAAAATCGACTCTCCTAATTTTATATTCGTCCCTCATCACATCATAAATAGGGCTGAGGACTTCTAGTATTTTCATATTTTTTCAGAAAGATCGTAGAATCATGTTAATGATCAACAACTATGTTTCATAATATCAGGAAGTCATATTTAAAATTTTAATTTGCATATCTTTGCATATTTTGTCATTATTGCATAAAAATGCACATTTGAGTACATTTGAAACATCAAGATCATAAATATTTTGTAATTTTCGATATAATTTCTTAAATTACTTAGCTTAGGCAAAAAAAAACTAATTGGTAAATGTTCTGTTTAAAAATAAAATTGTATTATTATTATTATTACATAGAGTCATCTTCTCTCTCTCCCCCATCTCTCTTTTTCACTGTTTCTCTTAAAAGAGGCGAATATTTTCTATAAAACGTGCAATTTCCACAGTGAGCTACACTTTGATGGAAATATAAACATACTCGTATTGTTATAACGGTTACGTGAAATTGAAAAAAAAAATTAGCAAACGATTTCACAGACTTTGTTGCCACAGTTATAACCCACTCATATTTTTAATCTTTTTTGATGTATGATTTTCAAATTTTTTCTCAGCTCACTTATAGAATTAATTTTATAGGAAAAAATGAATAATTTTTATCCACGTGATTTTTAAAGATTAAACGGTTTTCGATTGTTTATTACGAATGCCAAGTCGCTCAGATAAAATATAATTGAAAGAAAAAAATAACAATTTCCCGAAAAAAAGTTGCACGTTATTAGTGTATACGTAAATATATAAAAAAAAAAAAAAAAACCAGAAAAAAAATCACGGTGGGAGTTTGTCCCACGACATTTTGGTTCCAGAACAAGATAACGGCGGTGAGAAGAAATACTTTGCTCGTATTTTTTTCATTATTATTATTATTTATTTATTTTTTTCGTAGTTTATTGCAGACTTTTGTGTGTACGAGCCGAGCTAGCAGAGTAAATCAGAGCCCTACTGTTTTTCAACGACAAAACATGTGATTTTGTTCCGGCGAAACGGCTATAATAACACGACGTCAAACGTGTTTATACGGTGTTATTTATCGGTCCCGTGTCGAACGCGATTTGAAATTGAAAATACTCTCGCACCGCGCCGTGGCCTAACCGCACGGAGGACGCCGGGAAACCTCGAACGCGACGGTCGCGCGCGCCGACGGCGGATGGAGGTCAGTACGCGCCGTATTGTGTTACGACGACGTCCCCCCTTTCGGATCGCCACGGCGATGGTGAAGGACGGCACGGGGTGAAGAAAAGGACACGGAGGTGGCGCGAGACCGCAGTCGTTATCGTTACGGCGAAAAATTCGAATAGCAGTTCCGGCGGACGGGAGACGATATTCTTTTAGCGCGAAAAAAAGATATCACGACGCGACGCGATATGTTTCGGTGATACCGGGCAGCAACAGGTACGATTAAAAAAGAACTAAAAAAAAAACGCAAAAAACAAACAAACAAACAAACTGTAATCGAATGAACCCGCGCGCGGCACGTTTCGTGTTGTACGATATCGCATCGATCGCGACTAAGGCCCTCCGCACACTAGGTAGTAGCGTATCCAGGGGGGGCACAGGGGCCATGCCCCCCTCGTCGGCCTTACTTACTAGATTTTTTATTAAAGATTTAAATGTATTCGTGTACACGAACGCATACTACAATAATATGCTTAAACCAGTATTCAGTAATCACTATTACGTAGCTTTAAACGAAACATGCCGCTTGATAACTGGATAAAACCTATACCATTGGTACAAATTCTAGCTGGCATAGCACCCCCCAACATCAGAAGAAGTGTGGCCAGTGATGGACAAAAAACAGCCCAGAAAAATGATGAAAGGCACCCACTACATGGCTACCGACCGGCCCCAAGCAGATTGAAATCGAGGAAAAACTTTCTGAAATCAACCACGGAGATCACGACATCACTTGAACACGAACGACATCGAACGACAATGGATAGCATCAAACCGAACCAATAATTTTAAAATAAAACCAGTGGAAAAACTTCCACCCGGATACCGTTGTGAATGGAACACTGCGTGGAAAACACTCAATAGACTGAGAGTGGGTGTTGCCCGAACGAAGAAAAATCTACGTGTGTGGGGATACAATATACAGAAACCGTAGATTGCGAATGTGGAAGTGAACAAACGGAACAACATATTATACTTGTATGTCCCCTAAACTCGGTGTCGTGCACACCTGAAGATCTGGCGGAAGCAACTGACGCGGCTTTACAAGTAGCCAATCAATGGAGTAGAAAAGGAATATGATAAACAAAGCATCTATACTATAGCCCGGACTCGATGAGAAGAAGAAACTATTACCGTTTTTATTATTAAATTACTATCGTTAAATATTTGGTTTATTTTATTTTTTTTTTTTTTTGGTAGTAGGTGGTGTATATGGTAAAATTTTAGACAGCGTGTGCCTCCCCCCAAAAAAAAGAAATTGTGGATACGCCACTGACACTAGGTGATTATGACGTGACAAGATTCTTGCGCGATTTATGCGATATAACAGGGGTGGCAAACCTATGGCACGCGTGCCAAAAATGGCACGTTGGCAAAATGTCAATGGCACGTGGAAAAAATTGAATTTATCGAAATTTGAATAAAAATAAAAATTTGAATCATTAGTTAAAATAAATATGATTAAACAATTTTTTCAGATTTTAATTAAAATTATATTCCTTTAGACATTTATGTATTATGAATGTCACAAAGACAAATAAATCGTCTATATGGAAAAGCGGTGAAAAATGCAGACATCGAAATGTCGGAAGTCATGCAATCCGCTTACTTTTATTTTATTTTTTTCTTGAAAGTTTACAATTTGTAGTAAATTTTTTCAAATCAACGTAAAAACTGCATGTTTTACCAAAATTAGAAATTTAGATATTCTGTTATAAAATTGTTTACATGAAAAAAAGGAACAAAAGTTCACATTAAAATATAATTAAGTACGTATTTTAATACGATTATTCAATATTGACATCTGATTCAAGAATATCATTTATAATTTGTAATACGACTTCATTAAACTTCCTTTGTGTGTGTGGGGGAGGGGGGGGCACGCGAACAGTTTTAGAAAACTTTGTTGGGACAATTTTGACACTCGACTCGGAAAAGGTTTGCCACCCCTGCGATATGATATGCAATACAAGCAATCTGCGCGATTACGGAGGCTCACACGATGCGATTGTTGTCGGCGACGCGACGAATCAATTAAAGGTGGTTTTGTACGGTTTTTTTTTTTTTTTAGAAAAACTGTCGTCTTTTCTACGGAAAGCCGTCGGGACTTGTCTGTTCTTCTCGATCGGAGTCCGCGATAAGACGACTCGACCACGGCGAGAGCAGATGTTTTTTTTTCCTGCGACGTCCGTTACTCGCGTGCACCGGTTAGGTCCGTCCGTCTAGTTTCGTCTAGATTTCATCACACTTTTTTGTTCTCGTCACCGATCGCGTACCGCGTCACACCACCCCACTCTCACGTCTAGTGGGGTAGATAAGATTTTTCCGTAGGTTTATCTTTTGTTTTCTTATTTTAAATTTATAACTCATAAATTCATAACCGGTCGAGAATTTATATTCGTATTGAAAATAATTTAGTAAAATTATTTCTCAGCACGTGTACGTCTCGAATTTTAAGAAAATAAAATACTCAGTGATTGCTTATTATTATTATTATTATTATTATTTCTTGTTAATTTGTAAAATTCGCTCTCTGATTTTTATTTAATAACTTGTCGAGTACTTTTTTCGGGTGGTTTTTTTTTATGTACAGTAAATCGACAACGTATAGCTGATGTTATAATATTCTTAATTATTTCCGATGAAATTGAACGTAATATTCGTAACTCGGTCTATACTGTTTAAAAAAAAAAAAATACCTTTGACATTCTTTTCCACGAACGCGTTTATACATTATTTTAAGAGATGAAATGGATCTCTCTATTGATACCATTGAAACGGCGTCATTTTTAATTAAATTTTATATTAATAACAGATGGATTATTACGTTATGCAAATTATCACTCAATTTTCAGAAAAATATTAAGTTTTTTTTTTTTTTTGAATTTGTTATTTTATTCAATTAGGAATACAATTTTTTGTGTAAAAATATATTTTTCCTCTACTATTTACTGCGCAATAATTACATATGTTTTTATTATTTTTTTTCAAATCCACCCCACTGATATCTTGTGGTATTTTTGTATACGTAGAAGTTTTTTGACACAAAATGTTCATAGTTACGTATATTTTCAGCCCGAAAAATACCAAATCAGAAACTATTGAAAAGTGTGTAGTTATATATGCCATCGATATACTGAAAAAATGTCAAATTTCTAACAAAATCACTCTCAGAACTATGATTAAATAACCAAAATAGATTCGGTGAAAGTGTCGTTTACGAAAAATTTTACCGTTTTTATTCGGTTTTGCAGCAGGTTTCCTGACACCTGGAAAAACTCGTAAGACGAGAGAAAAATGAACTCTTTACGTACCATTTGGTAATATAATAATTATAGTAGGTATATCATACTTTAAACCGTGACTTTTTTTTTTATTGTTTCGGGATATGATATTATGTAAATAGTTGCGCGCAGACATATAGTAGTAATCCATTCGAGTATTAAATTTACAGTGGTATTCGTGATAATCAAATCGTGATCACCGGAAATTACAGGAATTCGAGATAAACACAGCAACATTTTCGGGATTACACAAAATACAAATAAACTCGGAACAAACGTTTCCACGAAATATCAGCTCTCGTATTCCATCCAGTCGCATACCGTGTCTATGCATTGACAACGTGACTAACACGCAACTAGATATTTTGAGCCCTAAGACAAAAGATTATTTAGGGGCCACTATCTAGCATCACTCTACCAGGGTTTAAATTAGTGAACTAATTAGTACTACTGCAAAGTATTAAGCAATTTTAGATTTTTTATAAAGCTTACGTGGGTCACGAAAAATTTAGGATTAAAACAGTGGGTCGCGAGTCCAAAAAGGTTGAAGACCACTTCTCTAGAGCACGCACAGACTGAGCATGTGTGCTCATGTTATCCGTTCTACAAATTCGCTTAGTGAGGACGGTATGCAGAGCACGCATACGTGCGTCGCGATAATCATCATATTTACTGCTCTGTACGGAAGGCAGTATGCCGGTATTGTTGCGACGGCGCGCACGATGACACGAGTGTAGTGTATAATTATTATTTAATGATCATTATTATTCATTTTACTTAAAATTTTTCGAAATGGAATGGTGTAATGAATCGTGTCTAGATTTCATTCAACATTACCGACAACACCCAGTGCTACGGAACCCAAAAAATAATAATTATTTTTCTAAAACAAAAAAAAAAACGAAGCGTAGGAAATCATCTCAAAAAATTTAAATAGGGAAGTCGAAGATGTTAGAAAAAAAGGCCTAAGTTTGTTGGGTTCTTTTCGGCGCGAAAAAGCCAAAGGAAAAAAAAAAAACTATGGGAATATTTGATTCCAACGACATTAAAAAATGTGTGTAAGCACACGGGCGACAACAAAAATAAAATTATTATTATTAAAGTTTAAATTTTAAACACAATATACGAAAAACAACATACACTGCTGCAGTAAACGTACACCACACAACTAAATATCCGGAGCGCAGATTTATCGCATACAAGCTTGTTGTGCGTGGTAACGTCCATACTGAGCACACAACACACAACGTAAGCACACGTCATGCTCGGTCTATGCGTGCTCTAGCGTGTACGTGGTTTAATTAATAAACAATACAAAATGTATTATCTAAAATCGTGGCGAACATGCTAATATTGCTATAATTTATTATAAGCTGATGATAATAACTGAAAATAAACTAATACCTCTAATCCGATCTTAATCGATAGTTCCACTGCAAAAAATACACAATATTTTCAAAGAGTTTGAAAAACCGTAGTAAGTAAATGGCGTAACATTAAAAAGACGTTTCATCACCACTTGAAATCTGGTTTGCGAAATGGCTATTTCAGTTTTTGTTTTCAAGTGCAAAATAAAACTTTAAATTTTAAAATTTTGATTTCAAAAATAAAAAAAATAATCTTTTGATACGTTTTTATCGCAGTGCAGTACTATGGTATTCGTTAAGAAAAAAAAAAATTAATAATAAAATAAAATAAACAATTGAAAAATAATATTAAACAGAACAAAAGTTATTGTAGTGGTCAAATCGTCCTAGGACACACTGTATTCCGTATAGATTATATCTGAATACAATAATTGTGTACACGGTAAAAGTGGTTTTGGGCTACGAATTGATAATAATTGCGTTTCCCCGATACTGTTTACGACTGCTGCGGATTGACCGTACGAAATCGAATATTTTCCAATTATTGAACTCGGCATATTTTGTCAGCGTGGTCTCGTCGGTAAACAATAAATATGTTAATAGTCGAGAGATTTTATTTAATTTTCACTGACAAGAATATTTCGAATATTTAGTGTTACATCAAACGTGTTTTAAAAGCTTTGCTTGAATGAATTCAGTTGTTCGTTTTTAACATCAAAATAAAATTCGTTTAATGAGATTTTATCCGAATCCGTTTCTATCGCGTCGAAAATTCTGCGAATTATAAAATTAAAAATATTTGTCCGATTTCCCGTTACTTTTGACGAATCAAAAACGCTGCTCGTGCTCCACGTCGGGCCGTTAGACGACGACGACGACGGTGACGTATAAAACGATTTCCAAAACAGCAAAAACGCGTTCGCAGTTTAACTGAAAACGTAACGATATGAAAAACAAAAAAAAAACCAAATTAAAAATGTAATTCACGTCGAGATCACAAACAAATCATCGTCCAAAATCTTCGAAATCATAATATTATCAGACAATATATCATACATTATAATAATATAATAAGGAATTACATTTTTGTTTAAAGGTGCGAATAGGCTCAGCCGACCAATGCATCTAGTTGTACTAAATCATTATGTATTAACCGAGCCTCGGCTAAATTTTGAGGAAAAAAACATTTTCCTTCCCATTTTTACAGACTTAGGACTGTCTGCAAGAAATACAGGTATGGTTAAAAATGTTTTTTTTCCCTAGCATTTTCCTGTCGTGTTATTTTTTGAAAAATTTAATAATCAGTTATTTAATATTTTGATGTTTGAACAGATAAAAACGTTAATTTTAGTTTGATAGTAATCGATTCTAAGTTTTTAATATTTTGTCATTTTAATAGTGCAAGAATAATTAAATGTTATATGGATTAAAATTTTAGCTATAAATTTCTTACATATTCAAGTGTTTTATTTATTCATTTCCTGGGTCAAATTTTCATTTTAAACAGTGACATTTTAACTAAACAAACACTTTATTGAGACGTCTATCGGAAAATACTGTAAAGGTTTTTTGAATGAAAGTAATATGACATAAAACAAAGCTATAAATGAACATGTCATAGACATTTCGTGATGTTTTTAGCTACTATTATTTATGATGGAAATAGAAGAAATATATTTTTTTTTAGCTTAGATATTTAAATCTTACTTTATAAATTTAATAGTTTCAGATATGCAAGTGTTTTAAGTTTAGAGTAAAAGGATGGAAACGAAGAAATACCCAGAAAGCGTGTATTTTCGCCATCATCGGCCATTACTCTAAACTTTCAGTGCTTTTCTGCCTCTGAAACCACATTATATACAATATAAATGTTTTTGCACGGATATAATATTATCTTAACATGTTCACCCTCTATTTAATGATGTACGATGGTTAAGTTCAAGTACAATACAGAACTATATTCTTATAAACTTTTTACCCATTTTAATATGTCTGGGTGATTATTTAGTTCCGTTGTACGATAAGATTTATACATTATAACATATTAAAAGAGAATACTTTTTTTTTTTGTATATATACAAATACAAGCATTTTAAGATTTTTGAAACGCTGAAGAGTATCTTACAATATCGAATAATGTACAAATGCTTACTTGTAAAAAAGAGCTTAGCCCGTTGACATTATAAAAATAAAAGAGTAGCAAAGGTTTGAAAATGCTACTTGACTATTACTTGTATTGTATTGGTATGCAAATTAAATAATACCATATCGAAAAACCAGTATTTTATTTAATAACATTATGCCATAAGCAGTGGATAAATATACAAACTTATATAATCTCGCGAACAAAAATATTGAACTAAATGTTTTTTTTCGTAAAAATGTAGTTTTATTATTTTGTTTTGAATTTTACAAATTCAAAACTCAAATCATATTCAATGCACATTGTTGTAAATAGAGCGTGCACGTTACGTTATGGTTAAAAAACAAATTTTGGATTTTTTAGAACGGATTAATAATTAATAAGAATAATTAATATCAAATTTTTATTATAATAACAATGTTCAGGCAGCAGGTGCCCTGAAATCACCTGAGACGGATATAAAATTTCCTTATGCGTAGGTAGTAATAATTTTAAGGAGGATTGTATATTTCTTTTCGTATTTTTTTAAAATATGTAATTTAATTTGAAGTAGAAAAAAATGCATAATTAGTCTTTGGTGCGCGATCAAAAGGTAATGAGACATGCTATCAAAATCATGTTATAGTTTATTTAGGTTTGAAATAAAACTTGATTTTTGGTGTAAACAATTTAAATTGCACACAAGATAGTTATTTTTATAATTGATTTTTATAAAAGTTATATGACACATTATAAATGAGTTTTAAAATCTAAAAGAGTTGTGTCACTCATATTTTGATTTAAAAATGAAATAAAATTAGAACATATATTTAGGCTAAATAATTTTAAATCATTTCAGCTTAAACACGATCAGTTTCATTTTAAAATCAGTTGGGTTAAGTCACTTAAAACAGATACGTTATTAATTAATAATCTAACCTAACCTAACCTACGATAGTGTGAATTTCGGATGATAAACTAAAATATTTAGCAAAACACTACTTACGGATTAAACCAGAGATTTTAAATGCTACATTATTTTTGGTTACAACAATGTATTGTTTAACATCTGTGGAATAAACTAAAATATAAAATTTTATTTGAATGGTCGTTCAAGTAATAATTTCTTTAATACGGTGATTATATTATTTAGATTTAAATAATAGAGCTTTAATTCGTTAAGTTAAATAATTTGACTGATATGTCGTTGCGATTTTTTTTATAGTGTATAGTTTATAGTGTTTATACAACTGTAAAAGTTTTAAATTATACACTCTGATACAATTGTAACACATCAACAACATCGAATAAATAATTATTATTTAAATTTTAGTAATTATTATTATTGATCATATACGAATTTTTTGGAATTTTTAATCGATTGAAATAATATGTTTTCCTCGTCTAAATTCACATCAGTAATATAAACATAAATTTAACATAATATCATATTCATTATACCTAGGTGCACGAAAATCGTACTACGTCAATTGTTTCCAATCGATTAAAACTTATCCTAAATTAAGTAATAAATTTTGTCTTGAACGAGTTATCACAAAGTTAATGTAATTTTAAACGAATTTAGGAGTCGTTTTTAAACTTTCAATAAATTCTACTGAAATATTATTGACTAATCACGTTTTGATCACGCGCCAAAGATTAATCTTTTTATATCTATTTTATAGATTTACTTTTTTAACACGAAGCCGTTTTTTACACAGTTTTACGAATCGGAGACGTACAATGTACATAGATGAACTACTTATAGTTGGACAACAATACAAATCAAGAATATTAATGAGTTTGGTTTAAAACAAAAAAAAAACAGTAGATAATAGAATATTAAGTTACATAGGTATGAACATATCGGAGTGAATGAATATAGTTGGAAACAAGTTTGGAATTTACTTCTACCATTAATAGTGCTACGAGAAAATGCCTAATGTGCCTAGCTTTTATTACCTACCTAATTTTAAATAAAACACTAATTACGTTTTTTATTTTTCGATATTTTCGTTTTTAAATTTTGTGTTTGATATTCTTTAAAAACGAAAAAAGTTGTAATATAATATAATTACTCTCGGAATGGCAGAAGGTTCCCCGAAACCACCTGTTTTCAGGGTAAAAAGAGAATTGAAATCAAATCAAAAGCCTGTCGAAAAGAAGATGTTCCATAACGGTTTGTCTCCAGTCGCCGGCCTCCGGCGGCCCCGCGTCGGACCGCTCGGCCGGTCGGCGTCGGCGATGCGGCCGCGGCGTCCGTGTCGCGACGGCCAGCTCCGACGCGGACGACGGAGTGGACGTGCGGAGCCGGCGGCGGACGGGTAGCAGACCGAAGAGTCCGCGAAACATGTCCACCGATAGCCGGTGACCGTGTGTCACCAACACGGTCAGGGGTGTCGGTCGCCGACGGCAGTCTACCGTGACCGTGGTCGTGTTGGCCCACCTCCACGGTGCCGGCGTAAGGTACAGCGGCGCGACTTTGCCGCCCCGGAACCGCCGTTTTGTTACGACCTCCGTAGTGGTCGCTTCTATCGGGGTCGAGGTCTTCACCTCCACGGCGGCGGCCACGGGATTCGTCGTCGCATTGCGTTCAGCGTTCTGCGCAAAAAAAAACACACACACACACACGTAAAGGTGGAGAAAAATCATTGAGAGATTATTGTTTCAATATAGTGACGCGCGACATGAGGCGTGACTCGAGTTCAGGATTAAGGGGGAGGTGAGACCCCCTGGGATCCAGAGTTTCGGGCTGGAATTCCGGTGTTTAGAAGTTTTTTCGTTTCAAGTCGAGTTCGACAACGGTATCGAAATTTCGAGTTTTGTCTCGATAGACTAATCCGTATAAAAACATTTTCACGTTGAACCATTTGTGACCGGAGCACGTGAGAATGTTCGTCACGACCATTGGTCTATAAAGGGACGGTTTAGCTACCGCGTTTAAAATCTCTGAGTTACCCCGCCCCGCCGGTATGATATTTCAATGTTGCGCTTACCTCCGTCTCCAGAGCCGTGACGCACTTTTTGTGGAAAACTGCATTGCAGTCTGAAAAACGATAAGTAAATTCATATTTAACGGCATTGACGTTCATCTTAGACGAGGGTAAATATTATGATTTCAACTTATTTTCGTGATTTCTTACCAACACACTTGCGGGTTTTCCAAAATTTGAAAACTCGCTGGTGGCACAGTCCGCAAACTCTGCCCAGTTTTCTCGCCTTTTTCACATTTTCATGCGTACAGCTAAAATCAACGTTAATCGTACGTTATTCCGGTATGGTTTTCAAACAAAATCGAAATTTAATGTATCTCAGTGTATACGTACTTGGCTGGTCCGAACGTACACGTTTCGATTGTGTTCTCGGCCGTCATCTGTAAAATCAAATTATTTCATCAGAGCAATACGAAAATATACAATTTTAAACCGTTTTTCTTTTGAGATCCTAGCTGTGACGTAAAATCATTATGTCAATTTTGAATTTCTTTGAACGGTCCAAGGTGAGCAAAACCATAAGTGCCTACTTGAACCTTGTATTTGAGTAGATCTCAACGTTTTACTTACTTCGCTCGCTACGGAACCGTTCATCGTTGATTCAATCGGATGGGAAATGTCGAACTATTAATATTAATATCTGTCGATGGTACCAAAATATGCCAGAGTTTAAAAATAATATAAATATCTTTGTGTATAATGACTAATCGAACAACGAAAATAATCTAAATTTCTAAAAATCGTATTTTCTCTAAGCAATTAGCAGACTGATCATGTTTATTTAGTTTTTTAATCGTTCATGAATTTTTATGACACGCATATATCACCAAGGTTATACATTTTGTTTAAAATGTAATGTTAAGTTGTTATTACAAAAAAAAAAATTATTTTTTAGCCAACGAATAAAAACGGATCGCTTTTGCAAATCGTAGAATTTAAATTTGTTTTATTGGACCAGTGCAGGTTTAAAGACACATTCTTTTCTAGTTCGCGGAAACCGATTTTTGTGGCGGTATTTGTGCGGTGTGGCCCATTTTTCCCACCCGAAATTTCTATACTTTAAACGTTTATTTCACTGAAACCATAAGGTCAATAATAAAATATTAAATTCAAAAACTTTCAAAAATGTAATATAGTATTGTTCGTTTATAGTTCGACTTCTTAACTGGGACAGGTCGTCCAATCAAAGCGATCGATTTGAAAATTACGTCTTTTAAAAACAGATGTAAAATCATTAGTTTTATAAAAACGAAATTTTAAATTATGGTTTTTTTTTCATAATTTTAAGGTGTAAGTACGAGGAAAAATTTCAAAAATATACAACAACTGCTCACAGAGTCGAATCGTAAATTCTCGTGGTATTGCGTCGTGTATCGTTACAACGGCGTGCGACGTTATGACGGACAGTATTATCGGCCATGTTTTACCCAGCCAAAACAGACAGTGTACACCCATAGTTACATTGAATAAACCGAGATTTTGAAGATAGAAACAAAAATTTAAAACAATTCTTCATCAGGCCGTCACAATGAACATGTTTATACTAGTCTGCTTATTCATTTCAGAAACACCCTGTATATACAGGAAAACGGCCGTTTTTTTTTTTTACATGCAACGTATAATATGGAGAACGGCCGAATTTTTACCAGTTTTTCGCTTTCGCAATACCGCGTTGAGTTGCGACCATGTGGGCATGCGTGAACTTGGTTGCCGCGGCGGCGGCTAACGAAACTAGTAACTATAAAGTACTTATAATAAGTTATAACTTATAATAAGTCGTAAGTACTGTTCATTTGCTCGCTAGCCGCCGTGCAGCTCGTAGCCTCGTTGTTATATAATATTCATATTACAATATAACAGCCACATACGAACGGACTGACGACCGTTTATGCATCTTCTTTTAATAATAATTATTAATTATTATTATTATTATAAAATTATTATTACGTTACAGTAGTACTGTATATTTTATATTATATCGTCTGTTATTCGAATATTATATTTAATATAATATTTATAATTTATTATTTTATTATTATATAACTTCAGAAAAATAGCCGAAATCTCCCAAAAAACTTCGGAGAAGTAAAAAAAGTCTTCTGTGCTTTACTTAAATTGATTGGAGTACTTGAATTTTGAGGTAAATAAAGAATTTAAATCAATATCAAAATTCTGTGCCTGAGAGACAGAGTGCCATAACACGAGAAAAAAAGATTTCGAATTTTGAGGTAAATAAAGATGTGAAATCAAACCTCAAAATTCTGTGCTTAGTATAGATGCCAGAGAGAGAATAAAGTTCCTGTAAAAATTGTGGTGAATAAAGAAGTGAAATCAAATCTCAACATATTGTGCTAAAACTAGCAAAATTGACTATTGAAAAAAAATTAGATGACATGAAATTTCACCACATTTTCAAGTACAAAAAAAATTGCACAGAACGAAGTATATTCTTGGACATGCGAATTTTCGGAGGCAAATATTTTTGGTTAAAAAATTAAATATAATATTAAAACAGTACATTCAAGAATATGATACAATATGTAATTTTTATTATTTTTTAAATTGTTTCTTTGAAAAACAGATATTTTTGTTTAAATGTTAAATGTTTATACAAACTATTGCATAATATATTAGATTTTCATTAACTTCTTGATCAATTAAAAATAATTAGTTTAAAATAAATTCAATCAACTCTAGGCATAAACCCATATTTTATTTACTAAAAATCAACTAAATATAATATGTTACATAGCCTTGCAAATATTTTTGTGTTTACTGTCAATACCGTCAATTATTTTATTTCGTATAATATTTAATTAATAAAATCAATCAATTTGAATTTTCTTCTTCATTAAATACGTTTTCTCATCGCTGAAAAAATATTTCTTAAAATTTGTTATTAATTTAAATGAAACATATGTTCTAGGTTTTATTATTTATGTTCAAATATCTGTTTTATTACAAAATCGTCAAAGCGCTATAGCAACGCATTTTCGTTATTTTAGAAACATTTATTGACGGTAAGAACAGTAATGTATTTTCACAATCAAATAAAACTTTATTTGACTTTTGAAATCAGTTTAAATCATTGTAATATATCGATTCAGTTCGTGGTGTTCATCATGTTTAATACCAAGCCGTATATGTTCGCGTACTGTGCAGTACTCTTCGCCGTCGTCCAATCGGCGCCAATCAATCGATTTAATCGTAAGTTATTAATATGTTATAAGCGCACGTATTTGAATTATTAACGTTTGTTTGGTTTTTTTATAGGGGTGATATCGGAGAAAAGTGAATGCGAATCGAACGAAAACTGTTTCAAAGACCCGACCGAGATTCTAGGTTGGTGATTACTTACACGTAATATACGTATAATATATTTTACGTGTGCACTTAGTTATAAGTTTAACATTTAGTCTGTGATCCGTGATCGCGTATACATCTAAGCGAATTATCATCGTAGTATTGTTTGTGATTTATTCACGGTACCGAAGAATCCGACAGTACTACATAGCGATGATCGTTTTTTCTACACACTGTTTAGCTAATAAAACAACAAGTGAAGGCGATTCGAGATATAAAAATCAATTTCCGTCGACGATAAGGCCTATGAAATGTCAATACGGCACTTCACTGGGTAGATGTGCTAAACCAACCTAAATTCAAATCGCTATCCCGTTACGATTCCAGACAACCACCCTGTGTCGAGTTTTTTACCGTGGCCTTTGATCAAAAGTACCTCCAAACCGCGAAATGACCCTAATCACTCGACAGTTCGTTTCTCTGTCGTTTTCAAAGATATACGATATAGTTTTTCACATAATATACGACGAGTACAGTTATTACATAAAAACTCAGTTTCAAGTAGAACCATTAAAAAAAAAAACTCAGTTTCAGTAGACGTATTTTCCGAATACGTTTCACAAGGAACTAGCTGACCCGGCAAACGTTGTTTCGCCATATTAATCATAGCATTCACCCACCGCTTTGCGTAGAATTCGAATAATACACCATATAGCATTAAATCGTATTGAAAATAAAATAAAATAAAACTATATTGAATCACTCGTAATTAAATTTATCGGGTTAGGGCTTCTGTGTAAACGATATTTGATGTTGTTTCATTTCGTGGCAGCAAAATAAGTTGATTATCAGCAGGTCCAACTCGTGATAGGCCCACGTACAGAGTTGGCCACGATTAAAACATTCCTTTCGTAGGTCGATCCCTACTAATTCGAAGGTCGACTTCGGGACTTGTTAATAGTCAACGCGAAAAATACTGTTTTCACCGGAAATCGAAACCGTTCGAACGGGATCGGAATATATACCATCCCCTATTTCAACCCCTTACGGCCATTTTTTTAGTGTTAAAAAGCAGCTCATGTCGTTTTTCAGTGTCTAAACTATCTAAGTACCGAAATTCATTGACCGGTGTTTAAATTGCCGTATAGAGACGATCGATAATATATCGTCCATATTTAAATAAGGTCTGTTTTTTAAAAAGATAAGGGCTTTTTTTAGGGTTTTCCCGGCAATCACTCGGATTTTTCTCGCCGTAAAAACCATCTCAACGAACATTTAAAAAAAAAAAACAAAATCGGTCCCCAGGCGTTGTTGAGTTATTATGCGCTTATACCAACACGTTTTGCGATTCTTTTTTTTATATCGTAGATAAGACGTGTAGATAATCTTTATTTTTATTTTTTTTTTTTTTACGGTTTTCGTTCGGTCGTCTCGCCCGCGCAGGCGTCGAGTTCCCGAAAAGCAACATGAAGACCATGTGCGAGTCGGCCACGGTGCTGGGGTCCGGCGGCGTGATCGGCAAGCTGGAGACGACGCGGCGCGGCAGCCGGATGTGCGGCAAGGTGTGCGAGCGGTACCGGGAGACGGTGCGCAAGGACCGGTGTCCCGACGTCGGCACGGTGGTGACGGTCGACGACCACTGCGAGATGAGCGCCCGCGGCGGAGGACCGGCGGCCGACGACCGCGGACTGGTGCTCAGCTGGTGCGTGTGCATGTACAAGGTGCAGGGCGACGGGCCGTCCATCGGCATGGCGCAGTACGCGTTCGACGTGGACGGCGCGGGCCTGGTGCGCGTGTCCGAGGTCCAGCCGGGCCGCCGGAGGTACGTGGAGGCGACCAGCGGCAGCCCGGCGTCGTCCGCGTGCCCGCCGTCGTGGGACGACGCCGCCGCCGAGCGGTTGGTCTGAACGCCGAGTGTTCGCCGAGGTGCGGCGAGCGCGTCGCCGTGGAGGAGATGGAGGAGGAGGAGGAGGAGGAGGCGGAGGTCGAGACGTCCGCGGCTGGAGGAGGAGCAGCACTGACGTCGGCGCCGAGGGCCGTGTGATCACGGGTACCGGCGCCGCCGTCGTCGCCCGCGCGCCTCGAGAAGGCCGAGCGGTTCTGGCGGCCGGCCGGTCGGTCGGGCAGGCCTTTCCGCCGGAAAGGTCAGTCTTGAATCACATCGATTGTCGTTCATGGCTGACCGTGTATGGGGGGGCTGAAGACGCCGTCGGCGCCGAGGGCCGTGTGACCACGGGTACCGGCGTCGTCGCCCCCGCGTTCCTGGAGGATCCCGAGCGATTCTGGGCGGTCGGTCGGGCAGGCCTTTTCGCCGGAAAGGGGCCCGTACACGGTCAGTCTTGAAAGACAATCAATGTGATTGACATGCATGACTGACCGTGTATGTGTATGACTGATAATGACTGATAATGTCTGACAGTCGATTTTTTTGCCTTTTGTAAATTTTATATATATTTGTTCAAAAATGGCGAATAAAGTACCTATTAATGATGAAGGATTTTGGCTCGAATTTTTACGTTTGTACCGTAGTCTACCCCTGCTACGTGGAAAATTAAAAGTGATTTGCACAAAAGTAGAAAAATCTTTTTTTTCTCTTGGTTTTTTTCGTTTTTTCACGCGCAAGGTGAATATCAATACCAATAATACCAATAATATTCGTATAATTTTTTTTCAATAAATATCGAATGTGAACTACACGATATACACCGCACTTTTGACAGTTATGTTGACTAAAATAACATATTGCATACAAGTTTGCAATGAAGTAACACATTTTATGTCTTTTAGTACAGACATATAGACACGGACACAAAAAAATTGACACAATTCAATATACAATTATTACTTATTATTATTATTATTATTATTATTATCATATATGACAAACAAAATAGATAATTAGGTTTTATTACTTGTTTCATTGTCTTACTAAGTGATACTTAGTAGTGGTCGAACAAGACAAAACAAAACAAATAAAAACGAAAACAACGTCGTCGAATGCACGACTAGCATCGGAACATCTCACTAAAAACTTATATTTAAATATATTATGCATAATCGTGTTGGAAGTATGGAGCGTGGTGTAGCGGAGTGGTCGCTGACGTTCATGCCAAACCGTTGTTGTTACACACCACGGTGCGTTGCTAGTTGTCGGGATGGGTGACCACGCTTTTTTGCCGACGATGCATCGTTTTTCTAAATTTCGATAAATTACTGTAACGCTTCTTGGATAACGCTTCTTGGGTAACGCTTTTCGATTCTATGTGCCAAAGAAAAGACATAAAATGTCAAAATAACCGAATGACTGAAGATTGTCAGTATTGATTGACCGTGTATGGTAATTATCAATCGTCAGTCAATGATCAGATTTGACCGTCAATCGCGTTGATTGTCATTCATGACTGACCGTGTATGCGGGGCTGAAGACGTCGTCGGCGCCGAGGGCCGTGTGACCGCGGTAACCGGCGTCGTCGCCCCCGCGTTCCTGGAGGATTCCGAGCGGTTCTGGGAGGTCGGCGAATGATTTGTTTTGATATAAGCTATCGCGTATAGCCTGCATATTATTTACCTACCTACAATTAAATAAATACAATTTCGAAAATCGTTCAAAAAAACTTGATTTCACTAATTTGCACGTCATAGTTTTTAACCCATAGCGTTTCTCTCGGGCTTTGAGCGCGACGACCGAATAGAGAAATTCCGCGACGAAATTAAACCTAATCGTAAACGGTGCGCCCGTTCTCATACGTTGTAGTTAATAGCCGGTACTCCCAATACGGTTGTAGGCAGTGTTGCCAGGTTTCTAAATTGAGAAGACCGTACGATCTCATCAAAAAGTTCGTATTTATCGTTCAAATACCGAAAACATATTGACCAATGTCAGCTGTTTCAAAAATTTCTTTTCAAATGTTTGAAAAAAAAAAATAAATCCATATTTTTTTTTAATAGCGTAAACTTTTGTTAAATGTTCTTGCAATCTCTACGGTTTCATAGCTTCATATGTAAATACTTTTTGGCAAATGAGGCACATTGGTAATGTAATATTTGTAGGCGATTGAATAAAACCGTACTTCAAATATTCAATATTATACTGACTGCATGTTTTCTTCGATTCGACCATGATGTGAATAACGTTTAAATAAAATAATACACGAAATATACGAAAATTATTACAAAGACAATAAACGACAACGAATAAGGTCGGCATTCGCGAGTGTACTAAATACAAAAATAATTCCGATAATTTAGATCACGTTCGTCGTTTCTGTTATCGCTAAAACGACAGATGGAACTGTCACCGCCCCCTCTTTATAATGAAATCCCCTCCAATTTAGCTTGTAATTTCCATTCCACCCGGGATAGGTCTAGCGCCCCCAATCGGGTGATATCGCCCAAATTGGGAGACACTGATATACGGTGTAATACACTGCTGCACCAGAGAAACGTAGGGCGAACAACAGAATACATGCTCTAATATCTAATATCTCTCATATGTGCTGTACTAAAATCCCCGTGTTTTGTAGGTATATAATTATAATTTATTAATTATATATAAATGTGAATAATTTGCATCGAAAATTCAATACGTATTGATCCATTTTTTTACTGTGTAATATCATGTACTTATGTAATACCGTGATGTTATAAATACTAGGAAATATTCACGGTGACCTATCGTTCGATGTTCTAAATTCCAATAACACATCAGATCTAAAATACGATTTATTTTTCGGTTCATTTGCTCAACTAGACCGTATTCCGTATGAAGAGTCAGTGAAATTAGACCAATAAGAAACTGGTCGAGCAAAATCGAATGAGAAGATATTTAGTCTTTTTGGCGTTCCTAAATGAAATTACATTCTAATATAAGAAATAGAGAAATTTGATCACTCGTCCAATGCAGAACAACTAAAATGGATGTGGGCAACAATGATATCGGCCAATATTAGTCCCAAAAATTAATTTATTATTTGCCTTTAATAATAGAATTATAAAGTTATGATTTTTAGTTAGTAGAGATTCATAGTGATTTATTGATACTAAAAAAAATAGATTTCGATACATTTACAAATACATTGATTCGCTCATAAAAAAAAAAAAACACCAATGCTTAATGATAGCACAATGATAAGTGTTTCAATAAATTGTTTCTGATCATAAAAAAAAAATCTATGTGCAACAACGCATTCGGATATAGGTACCACGTTTGTGACGACGCTAATGATTTTATTTTTTTTATTTTTACAATGTTCCAGGAGGGATAGTGAAATATATGTATTAACAATCTGAACCATTTAAAAATAATATGTTGATTTCAGTTAAATCATAAAAAATATGTTATGCATTCCGATCATTTTATTATTGATTACATTTTCGTTTATGGCACGGCCAAAGCCGGTCGATTCATCTAGTTGTGTAATTAATTATTATTTATTAACCAAGCCTTGTCTAAATATGAGAAAAAAAACATTTTCCTTCCCATTTTTACAGACTTAGGACTGTCTGTAATACATACAGGTATGGTTAAAAATGTTTTTTTTCTTTTTTGGCCATTTTGACAAATTTGATAATTAATTATTTAATATTTTGAGGTTTGAATAGATAAAAACAATTAACGTTAATATAATGGTAATTGATTATTCATTTTTGATATTTTATCGTGTCAATGTAATAAGAATACTTCAATGCTGTATCGGTAAAACATGAGCAGTACATTTTTTACATATTCAAGTGTTTTATTGATTTATTTACACAGTCAAATTGAAATTTATGATGAAAATATCAAAAGGTAATTTTTTTTCAAAAGTTCAGACATTTAAATCGTTGTTTATCAGGTGGATAGTTCAAGAAATACAAGTGTTTTAAGTTTAAAGTAGTAGGGTTGAAACAAAGATGATTCCACCTCTAACCCAAAATGTATTATTACTACCCTAGGCAATAACTCTAAACTTAAAATGCTTCTATACCTTTTAAACCAAATTGTATAAAATTTACATATAATGTTACATGTGAAGACCATCTAAACATAGTATGATAGTTTTCTTATAAACCATCAATAACATTAAATAATAATTATTATTTAAATAATAATAATTATTATTAGATGTTATATAAACGTTTTTTGTTTGTTTTTCAATTGATTCAAATATTGATTTCACATAATATATTCATGAAATTTGGTTATTTTTGATCATCGTACAATAGTACATATTTATGATTATTCAAATGGTTACCTAAATTTGAAAAAAATAAGAATTGAAAAATTTTTTTTTTTATTTAACTTGATCATAAGAAATGAAGTTCCGGTAAAAAGACAAGTCAATTTTCTTATAAGTAAGTTCATTTAAATAAAAGACCAAAAAATTGAACAACAATGTTTTTTGGTCTTTTTTTTTAAATACCAAAAATCGTGTCTTAAAATAAGAAATGCATGTTAATTTGAATAGGGTATCAAAAAGTTTATGTAATTAAAAATTAATTTAGGAGTCATTTTTAAACATTCAATTAATCCTACTATAAATTATAACTCGTGACTAATCACGTTATGATCACTCACCGAAGATCAATCGTTTAAACAATCAGTTAATTGAATATATTAATACCAGGCGACAATATATTATATCAATACATTGTTATTCAAATTAAAGAATGATATGATGAACTGCTCTAATCATAACATGCTTATGCCTGCACCTTAAAATATTACTTGTACGGGTGTACAAATTTAAATGATAACATTTCGAAAAACATGTACATTATTAAATTAAATCATGCCATGAGTAATAGAGAGATATTAAAACTTAAAAAATCTCGAAGACAAAAAATATTTAATTAAACGTTTTGTTTGTGAGAATGTAGTATTTTTTATTCTTTAATTTTAGATATTCAAAACTTGAGTTGTATGTAATAAATATCGTTGGAAATATATCGGGCACGAAACATTATGATTATAATTCAAAAAAAAAAAAGAATAAAACCATTTTGGATTATGTTCGAACGGGTTAATACGAATAACTAATAAAAATTGTTATCATCATTTGGTGAGGCTGCTTAATAGAAAAAATATGTTTGTATCATATTCAAACACAATACGATATTAATTAAAATAGCGCACAAGATAGTTAAGGAGAAAATGTATTGTTATACAAGATGTACTACACATTTAATGAGTTTTAAGATCATAAAGAGTTATGTCACTCGTATCATTTTGATATTTAAAAATGAAAGAAAAACATAATATTTTTTGCGCTTAGTCAATTTAATTAATTTTAGTTTAAACCTAATCAGTTTCGTTTCAAAATCAGTTGGTTCAAGTCGCTTAAAACAGATACGTAATTAATTAATCAACTACATACGATAGTATGAATTTCGGTTGATAAACTAAAATATTTACTAAACCACTGGTTACGGATTAAACCAGAGATTCGAAACAATACATTATTGTTAGTTACAATAATGTATTGTTTGAAATCTATGGAATAAACTAAAATATATCATAATTTTATTTGAATGATTGTTTAAGTAATTTCTATTATACAGTGATTATATTATTTAAGTTTCAATAATAGCACTTTAATTAGTTATGTTGAATGATTTGACTGATAGGTCGTTGCGATTGTTTATAATGTAGTCATACCTCTAGTTAAGTTTCAAATTATACAGTATGATACAATTTTAATACGCTTTATAATACAATTACTATATAATAAACCTTAAATAGCATCAAATAATAATTATTATTCATTGAATTCTAATAATTATTTTTTTAATGTTATATGCTTTTTTTTGAGATTTTTAATATAATATGTTATGGAAATAATATGTTTATCTCGTCAGAATACATATCAGTAATATAAACACTAATGTTACATAATATCTTCATTAAAATTAGGAGGACGAAAATTGTACAACACCAATTTTTTTCGATCGAATAAAAAATATCCTAAAAAAAAACAAATACATGTTAATTTAAAAAGGATATCACGTGGTTAATGTAATTTAAACACATTTAGGAATCATTTTTAAACTTTCAATAAATCCTACTGAAAAATTATTGATCCTACACGTTTTTGATTACGCACCAAAGATTCATTTTTAAATTAATTAGTTACTTAAATCAATTAACGCAAAGCGGCTATCGACACTGTGTTACAAATCGGAGACGTGCATAGATTAAATTAAAGATGGACAACAGAACCAATCGAGAACATTAATTTGTTTAGTTTAAAACCAAAAACAAAAAAAAACGGTGGATAATACAATACCGAGTTACATGTCATTAGATTACAGAGAATGAATATAGTTGGAAAAAAGTTAAACTGTACTCGTAGCTTTAATAGTACTACGGTAGAATATCTAATGTTCCTAGCTTTTGATTACCTACATTTTACACGATGTACACATTTTTTTTTTTCAATTTTTCTGATAATTTAATTTCCTAAGTTTTATATTATTCGTTATTCCTGGAAAACCAAAAAAAGTTGTTATATAATTACGACTTTCACAATGGCAGCAGGTTCCCCAAAACCATGTGTTTTACAGGTAAAAATATAATCACGATTTAATCAAAACACTATAGGAATGAAACGATATTAGATAACAATTTGGCCCATAAAAATATGGAAAAATTGATATTTTTTTTTTCGAAAGTACTTTGACTAAAAATAAAAACGCTGTCCGTCTGCCGACGGTGGGTGGGAATGTCCCTCGACAATAACAATTTATTACGGCATCACTCTTATGAGGTCTTGCGAGGAGACTTCTAGTTCACTCGACCCAGCCGTGGCCCAAAGCCCGTCCGTCGATTCGCCTACAGGCCGGTGTCGCGCCACTCGCGCTTGACAGAACCCGGACCTGACGGCGGCGGTCTAGTCGTCCGTCTCACGTCTCCGGCCCCGCGTCGGACCACTCGGCCGATCGTCGTCGGTTTCGTGGTCGTGGCGTCGGAGTCGCGGAGCCACGCGGACGACTGCGTAGACGTACGGGCGTGTGGTGCCGGCGGACGGGCGACGCGTTGAAAAGTCGTTTATATTCAATTAGAATTTGCGAACAAATTGATCGATTTTTTCGATGTTTCGAAATTGAATCTTCAAATAAGAAACGTGTGTTTATTTGAAAAAGGTATCAGTGTTTATGTGATTGTAAAAAGGAATTTAGGAATCCGTTTTTAAACTTTCAATAAATCCTACTGAAAAATCATAACTATTCACTCGACACGTTTTGATCACGCACCGATGATTAATTGTTTAATAAATGTGTACTTTTAATGTATTAAAATCGTCGATTTACATGGTTTTTCAAAATTTTTGAATAACATAATTTTTGAATAATATATGTGTTCAATTTAAAACAAAAAGAACAATAGACATTTCAGTTTTTGAGTTACATATGAACGGCTAAAAGAGAACAAATATTATGGTTGGACACAATAGTTAGTATGCACTCAATATTATTATTTACTAGTTATGTTATTTATAGTACTGCGGGAAATCGCCCAATGTTCCTAGCTTTTATAACCTACAATTTTATTTACGTGATGTACAAATATGATTTATTTTTTTTATTATTTAATTTTTTTAAGTTGCGTATTTGATATTTCGAAAAAAAACCATACAAATGGTAATGTAATAATGATTTTCAAAATGGCAGCACGTTCCCCGAAATCGCCAGTTTTTTGTAAGTAAAAAAAGAATAGCTATTACGTCAAAACCCAATAGGAAAAACGATAATCGATAGCGATCGGACCTAAAATATATGAAGTAATCGATTTTACTTGTTTTTTTTTTTTTGTTTTTCGAGAGCATTAAAACTAAAAAACGCTCTCCTTCAGTCCGACGGATGTGATAGTCACTCGACACTGAGAATCCGCAACGGTTCCATTTCGATGAGGTCTTGCGAGCAGACTTGTAGTACACTCGGCCGGGCCGCGGCCGGAAACCCGTCCGTCGATCCGCCTACAGGCTGATGTCGCGCCACGCGCGCTTCACCGAACCCGGACCGGACGGCCGTCTGTCGTCCGTCTCGCGTCTCCGGCCTCGCGCGGCCCCGCGTCGGACCGCTTGGCCGATCGTCGTCGGTGCTGCCGCCGCGGAGTCGGGGTCGCGACGACCAGCTGCCACGAGGCCGACGACGACGCGAACGTACGGCGGTGACGGCGGACGGGCAGCAACTCGTCGAAGAGACCGCGGAACAGGTCCGCGGACAGTTGATGACCGTGTGCCATCATCACGGTTAGCGGTGTAGGGCGTCGGCGGCAGTCTACCGTAACCGCGGTCACGTTGGTCCACCACCACGGTGCGGGCGTCGCGTACAACGGTGTGATTTCGTGGCCCGGCCGAGAGCGCTCTTCCGAAGTGACCTCGGTAGTGGTCACGTCTGTGGAGGTCGAAGTCTTGACTTCTATGGCAGCCGCGGCGTCTGTGATCTGCACAACAAATGTAAATAAAGACACGCGTAAACGAGGGGAAAAATGATTGAGAGACGAATTGTTTTATTGTGGTGACGGAAGGTGTGGTGCGACTCGAATTCAGAGTTCAATGGGGATCAGTGGGGGGTTGGTCTAGAATTTCGGGGTGTGTTTAGTCGTTTAGGTTTTTTTTTTTTTTTTAGTTTCTAGTTTGAGTTTTATATACAACGATGTAGCTTTTATTTATAAATTAATTTCTGGACTATTAATATGTCCAGAATTTTTACAAAAAATTAATTTTAGAGTATCAGTTTTTAATTCTAGAAACAATCCCCCTTTTCTGGTTCCTCAGTACTCTAGTAACTTAATCACAAATAGTCCGGAGTACCGTCTTTTGATGCATTATAATGATATATCTAATTTTGATTTTTGTTTTGACTCTTTAGCTAAATTAAAAAGCTATCTTGTTATTAATATTTTACTAGATATAAGTTTATATGGTATTAACTGTACTATTTTACCCTTTTCGGGGTGTTAAATTTAAATAAATAAATAAATAAAATAAATAAATCTCGATAGATTTCCGGACGAAAATTCCAAGTCACACCGAATCGTTTGTGACCGAAGCACGCGAGAACACCACCGATCGTCACGACCGTTCGGCAATACGTTATTGTACGGACAGTTTAGCGACCGGATCTAAAATCCGTCGGTTACCCCGCCGGACTGGAATGACGTTTTAATGTTACGCTTACCTCCTTTTCCATCGCGACGACGCACGTCTTGTGGAATACGGCTTTGCAGTCTGAAAAAACGCCAAATATATTCGTATGACATTGCACGGTGACGTTCATCACCGAGACGAGGGTAAAACGTATAATATTTCAACTCGATTTCGGCAAACGCGATTTCTTACCAACACACTTTCTGATCTTCCAGAATTTAAACACTCGGGTGTGGCAGAGCGCGCAAATTCTGCCGAACTTCCTCGCCTTTTTCACGTTTTCGTGCGCACAACTGAAACCGGCGTTAATCGTACGTTATTTTTGTATGATTAAAAAAAAAATAAAAAATAATGTATCTTAGTATGTACGTACTTGGCTGATCCGGATAAACACGTTTCGGTGGTGTTTTTAGCTGACAGCTGTAAAATAAAAGTGTGCGATTTGTCAGAGCCGTACAAATATATATTATGAAATATTAAGTCATTTTTCGTTCGAGATCATAGGTGTGAGATAAAAGTATAAAGTCAATTTTGAATATTTGTTGTGGAAAATTCAAGGTGAGCAAATTATATTATGCACTTATACCTAACATTTCAGTTGATCTCAATGTTATACTTACTTCTTCCGGTACGGAGCCGTTCATCGTCATATTCAATTTGACTGTGAATGTCAGCTATAAAAATAATAATATCTGTTAATAGTATCAAAATACGACACAGGATGAAAAAAGTTTATAAATGTATATACAATTATAAATCGAATAATTGACAGTGTCTGGATTCCAAAATTCGTAATTTTTTCGGAACTCGATGACTGATTACATTTTTTAAAATTCACAATGTACAATAATTATTTTAACACGTATATATCACTATGGTTATATAATGTTGGTTAAAGTTGTAATCGAATGTTTAGCCAGCGAATAAAAAATAATCGTAGATAGAAATCATAGAATTGATATTTGTTTCATTGGACTAATTCAGGTTAATAGACGTTTATTTCCTATTTCCTTTTTGAGTTACAAATAACAGTATGAAAGAGATATTCGATTGGGTTAAAACCGGTAACCTTTAAATCTTGAAATTTGTCATTTTATGTCAGTTTTTCATAATTTTATTTTATAGAAGTGTTGCGTTAGTAGTTTTTCAAAAATAACCTTCCAAACGCACTAACTACTAACTAGAAAAAAACTTACTGTTAGAATAAAAAACCAAACTTGAATTTACACGATTTTAATTTTTAACCATATATTTTCTATCACTATTACGATTTATAATATACTATCTATTATATGTAAGAAACCGCCCAAAAAAAAAAAAAATGTAATTAATGTAACGTATATGACTAATGGCCGATGTCGCCGATGTCTTTAGATCAATAAAAAAAAAATAAAAAATAATATACTATCATTGATAATCAATAATTATACAATTCATATATTACTCTATGTATATATATATAACTTTATAGTTGTAATTGTGCGCCAACACACTGTTGTTATCTGTGATTACTGATTTGTTTAATTTATTTTGGTTTTTCCCATACTCCCCGAACTACGCTCTTCTATGCCGAACCGCTTTTGGTCAGCCATTAGCAGAGATAATAGAAAAAAAATTGAAATACGCGCATGACGAATTTTTTCCGAACATTGTGTTAAAGTAGGTAATTCATGATAATATAATAAATAAATATTATCATCCACGAGGCAGTAAGCACGGCCGTCACGGCAGTCGACAAGTAACGGACTAATATCTACTACCTATATTATCTATGTGATGTACTGATGATTGATGAATGATGTTATGATCGTCATTAGCCAACATTAAGACATTGGACGTGACTACGTGAGGGGTTTAATAATCCTAATTAATAACCGTGAGTATTACATTAATATTTCGTATAATTTAGATAATATGTAGAAGTATTAGTGGCATACCTAGGCATCGATTATAAATAGAAGGGGTTCAAAATTAAAATTAATTACTAAAATTATGAACTTTTCTCGGAACTTTTTGAAATAAAAATTTTGAAAATATGTAGGTACCTGCCTAATATTAACTTATATTAACACTCTGGATGAATACTTTCACGTGATACAATTTCTAATTTATTTTCACTATCAAATTTTGATGCAGTATATTCATTTCTCGATTCATTTAGTCTTGACTATTTACATCTTGTAAATATTGGTGTGACAAAAAAATTGTTGATGCTTTGGGTTAACAAAGGACCATTAAATATACGTCTCAGATCAATGCAAATAACGAGGCAAATAAATCAATTATCAAAATCCATACTTGATCTTAATTCTTACATCACATCTGATTTTGTTAGGAAAAGTAGTAGCATGCAAAACCTCTATAGATGGAAGACCACAGATTTCCGTTTCTTTTTGCTGTATACAGGACCAATTATTGTTCTCAAGAGTATTATAACTGAAGAATGTTATACAAATTTTATGACGTTAAACATAGCGATGATAATTCTTCTAAGTCCGAATTGTAATTTTCTCCTTGATTATGCCAAACAGTTGTTGGATTATTTTGTTATGACTTCAAAATATTTATGGTGAGCAATTTATTTCTCACAATGTTCATGGGCTACTCCATCTGTGTGATGATTACTCAAGATATGGTCCCCTCGATAATTGTTCAACGTTTGTGTTTGAAAATTACATGAAAGAACTAAAAACATTTTTAAGAAAACATGATAAACCTCTAGAACAGGTTATCAATAGGTATAGTGAAAAGTATTCCAATAATTTGACAATTAATAGTAAGGATAGAGGTAAACAATTATGAAATGAACAAGCTGTTTTAAAAAATCCTCATATGAATGGGCCCATACCAGAAAACGTGCATGGTCTTCAGTATTATACATTATTGTATAAAACTATAAAAATTAAAATTAAATCATCACAAAATAGTTTTATTCTTACAAGAAATAAAGATATTGTTAAATGTTTGAATTTTTGTCATACAAATAATGATGATATATTAATAATAGGTCAAACTTTTAAAATCAAAACTTTTTTATAAAAATCCTATTGATTCAACAATATTAGATATATTTGTAGTAAAAAAGTTTTCCAAAAGAATTAATTGTTGGTTAAAGGATTATATAAAAAAAAAAAAGATTGTATTTATTCATGATGGTATAGCAATGACAGTAATGCATACTGATAACTAATACATTATCTTTTTAATCCCTGTACATAATTTTAGTTGAAATTTAAGTCCTCTTTTGATGTATTGTAAATATTGGAGTACATATAATATTGTACATATTGGTTCTCATTGCTATTTTGATATCTGATTTTTAAATTATTCTTATTCAGATGAAAACAACATGTGGATGGAATATTGTAAATTTTAATGATGACAATACAGTTGCTGCTGTACCAGACATATGGCTAAAAAAAAATATATGTGCCTGGCCTAAAAACTTTAAAGAAGCTGATAAAATAATTGAAAGTCGCATGGAGCCTAATGATACAGAATTCTATTTTTACTCTGTTTAATATATGTCTAAAATAACTTATGGTATAGTGCTTGTAATATTGTTATTATCATAAAATATACAATTTTTATGAATCTCAATTGTACTCAAATTGTCTGTCAGAATCTCTTGCTAAAGCTAAATCCAAACTACCAAATGCTCTCCAAAAGTCAAATATATCTTGTACTGATGAAGATGAAGTTTTAAGGAAAGCAAGGTATAAATTAAAGCGCAGCTTCTCTCCCAACTTAAAAAATGCAAAAAAAAACAAATCTAATTTTTCAAATCAGCATCAAACTATACAGACTTTCCCACCTCGTTACATCCCTCAAGGTATTGGTATAAATAGGTACACTAACTTTTTTTTTT
The DNA here is from genome assembly GCA_027580255.1 of Therioaphis trifolii. Classification (NCBI taxonomy): domain Eukaryota; kingdom Metazoa; phylum Arthropoda; class Insecta; order Hemiptera; family Aphididae; genus Therioaphis; species Therioaphis trifolii. Next base: position 4,021,824 of record CM050411.1, read on the forward strand.
TTTTGTTCCTCAAACAAAATATTTTTGTTTCAGATATTTCTGGTCAATATGTTAATCGTATTAATGTCACTCAGGCATTTGAAGTTTCTGATTCTGATGGGGACCCAACGTGAGTGTCCAAACCAATTACAGATTCGGAACAAGAAGATGGTAACTCTAATAAATATTAAAATAGTAATTGTTTTGACTCCTAAATCTGAGCATTAGGAATTTTCTCTGAGTGCATTGGATTATTTGTAGAAATACATAATTGTATTCTCTAAGAATACTTGTATAGTTTTATGTTGATTATAATAGGAATATATTTTCTTAATTTTTTTTTTATATATATAACATGTATATCTAATATGCACTTAAATTAATCTAACTTATCAATTAGCACTTTTTAATTATTGCAAACAAGTCTATTAAACATTTTATTAAATAATAATAATTTAAAAATTATGAAACATCTCAAAATGTACTTAACTGATGGCTTACACAAAACTATTGTCTACTATATTTATTTGGGAGAAGACTTGTTACTATAATTTTAATGTTCTAAAATTCTTGTTGTTTTTTTATTTTAATAAAATATGTCAAATTGTTCATTGAATAGGCACTTGACTTGCTTAAATTGTTTATATATATATATATATATATATATATATTAATTGTAGTTGGTGTATCTCCATTGCAAACCACTCCATTAAAGCCCATGGATAATGCTAAAAATATATCATCACCGAGTGGAATTTGGAAAGTTGGTGAAATTGACAAAGATGAAAGTCCTAAAAACAGATTGAGTCAAACAATATCAACAAACATATCTGAAACAAATTCAAAGTTTTCTGCACTCAAAAATAATAGCGTTAAGACTGTCCAGAGACAATTGCAGTATTCTGAAACTAACCAAAACAAAAATACAGATATTAAACTTAAATGTTCATTAGATATTAATGTTTTGGGAGTTTATTTATCTTATTTATAAATGTGTTTTACAGATCTTTACAATATGTGCCTTACATCATTTACATTTTTGAAATATGAAATTGAAGCCTTAAAAATGTTTTGTCACACAATGCATCAAAACATTGAAACACTCATGAAAGATAAATCAACTTTACTTTCTTCAGGCCATGATAATCTGGATATTGAATCTCTAATCCCCATTAAAAATAACAAAGTTGCTAGTTCTAGAAGATAAAATTAAAGACAAAGATTTAAGAAGTTCATTAGTAATATTCATTTACATTTTTTTTTTTTTGTATAATTAATTTATTAAATTTTTAAATTTATTGTTTTTCAGGTTAGAAAAATTTCATTATTTGTTGGGAAGAAGGATGTAGGAAACAGTGTAAGACGTATTATGGGCCGCTTGTTTGATGATAGTTTTTTAGTAAATTATTCATTATATGGTTTCAAACAAAAACAGCCGTTAACAAAATTATCTTGTTACCGTTTGATCATAGGTAAATTATTTTATTATTTTTACTTCAATATTCTCTAATTGTCTTTCTTTACAAATTGTTATTAGATGCTTTAAGAGTTCATTCAAAGTATCAAAATTGTACCGAGAAAGAAATCGATGAACCGTTGGGAACATGGTTATCACATGCGCCATACAGAATAAAAGATATGAAATCATTATGAAAGTCATTTTCAATTTTAATAAAATTGTTTTCTATTAAATAGAATTTCTTTAAATTTATTTTTCTTCATTAAATATATAAATGTTTATAACCTATAAAATAAATAAAATTACGCTTGGACATTAGTTATCATTCATTTTTATCCAAAGAAATCCCACTAGATTATTAATAAATTATTGTCTCAGTCTTACAAGCATGTTGCAGCAAATTTTTGTTCAGTTATTCATATTTAGTTTCATTAGCTTCAATATGAGAGTTGTTGTCAAATTCATGGGTAAAATATATGTGTTTATTGTTTTAAGAACTATTTTTATAATTAATTTTAATATTTTTAAAAATAAGTATAAAAAATAGTTAAAAACTAAATATTTAAAAATTATTTACCAACAATTAAAAAATGTTATATAAATGTTTAAGCAATATTATCATCATATGCTTTGATGGTTTTAATAATATTCTGTTAACATTGGTTTAATATTAAAATAATGTTAATATTTTAATATTAGTAGAACAACATTTTTGTAGACAAATAACCACAAGGGAATGTTATAGAAACATTTAAAAATAAAGTTAGAACTTTCTGAAAACATTTGAAGAAAGTTCTAATTTTTTATTTAACATTATTTTAACATTTTAAAAATGTAATATTGCTGTCTGGGTTTCTAGTATGAGAAATAGATAAATTTGACTACTCGTCCAATGTAGATATTTAGTAATACAACTAAATCGGCTGTGGGCTACAATGCGATCGGTCGATTACTCTCACAAACTCATAACTTACCTGCCTTGAGTTATGGAACACTAATACATTTTTTAAATTTTATTATGTAGTGTTTCAGTTATTAGATATATGATGCAAATAATTGACCGTGAAATTTAGATTTAGATAGATTAATCATAACATCGATTTTCTCCTTAAAACAACGCCAATACCCAATCTAGCATAATGTAGAAGTTTTTCATCAATTGCCTTTGAGCTTAAAATATAGAGCTACATGCATAGAATTTCTACGATGTACTATGTTCGTGAAGACGCTATTGATTTTTTTTTCTTTTAATTTTTACTATTTCAAGACGGCTAAGTCGGGTATGAAATATATATATATATATATATATATATATATATATATATATATATATATATATATATATATATATATATATATATATATATATATATTCACAATTTGAACCATGTAAAAATATAATAATTTCAGTTCAATAATTCAAAATATGTTGTGTATTCTTTTTGTTTTATTAATAATTTCATTTTTCTTCATAACTGCACACTTCCAAAGCCGGCCAATTCATCTAGTTGTAATAAATTGTTTTTTATTAACCAAGCCTTGGCTAAATTCAAGAAAAAAAACATTTTCCTTCCCATTTTTACAGACTTAGGACTGTCTGTAATAAATACAGGTATGGTTAAAAATGTTTTTTTTTGCCATTTTGCCATTTTGAATAATTTTATAGTTAATTATTGAATATTTTGATGTTTAAATAGGTAAAATATCAAAGTTAATTTAATAGTAATTAATTATTAATTTTTGATAATTTTTCATTTCAATGTTGTAAGATTAATTTAACGTTATTTAGGTAATAAAATGAGCAGTACATTTCTTACATACTCTTTTGTTTTATTTAATTATTTTCTCGGTCAATATTCTATTTTAAATGGTGATATTAAAATAATTAACCAACCATTACGCTTTACCATTATCGGACAAATTGTAAAGATTCTAAAAATGAAAGTAATTTGGTCCATAACACTGCAATAACCAGCCATCTCAGCAATAACGCGTTGGAATCTAGTAACTACTATTTACGATGAAAATATCAAAGTGAAATTTTTTTTTAGAAGATTAGACATTTAAATCGTTATTTATCAGGTTGATAGTTTAATAAATACAAGCATTTTAAGTTTAGATTAGTACCTTTGGTCGAAACAAAGAGGATTCCACCTCATACCCAAAATGTATTATTACCATCATAGGACATATCTCCAAACTTAAAATGCTTTTATATCTTTTAAACCACATAATATATAATAGTATAATACACATATTAGTAATATTTTTTTTCTTTTGTGTAATTTGAATATTTGAATATTTTTTTATATATTCAATAATTTTTTTTTGTATAAAGAACATTTTTAACATATTTAATAATTTTTTTCTGTATGATTAGAAATTTTTTTACATATTTAATAAAAATGTTTGTATAATTAGAACATTTTTTACATATTATTTAATGATTTTTTTTGCATGTTTAACATTTGTCCATGCATATTTTGCTGTTTTAGCTCCTACAACTTCCAAGCCTTACATATTACATATGAAACACATATAAGCATCAATTACATAAAATAATAATTGTTATTTGATTTTATATGAAACTTTCATGATTTTTATTGATTAAAAACATTATTTTCATGTATATTCATTAAATATTTTTATTTTGAAACTACACATTTATACTCATATTTATATCATTTGATTATTCGAATGGTTTACATTTAATTGAAAAATTAATAATTCAAACCCAATTTTTTTCAAAATGTTATCATAAGAAATTGAGTTCCTGTCTAAATGACTAGTCAATTTTTCAAAAGTTGATTGGAATTAAGATTGGTAAAATTGAACATACATTTTTTGTCGATATTTTGAAAATATATCCATAAATAATACATCAAAATAGAAATATTATTTAAATGGTAAGAATTATTGAAACAATGATTTCTCATAAATTCATCAAAATTCGTTATTTTAGATCAAATACATATTTATGATTATTCAAATGGTTTACATTGTTTTCTTTAAATTAAGAAACAATTTTTTATTTTATTTTACATGATCATAAGAAATTAAGTTCCGGTCAAAATGACTCGTCAATTTTTTTCTCAAATATTAATTTAAATTAAGAGGAGAAATATTAATCGTTTTCAAGCACATTTTTTTCGATCTTTGAAAATATATCTTAAAATATGGAATACAGGTTTATTTGAAAACGGTATCACAAATTGATGTAAATAAAAATTAATTTAGGGATCATTTTAAAACATTCAAGATATCCTACTGAAAAATTGTTACTATTGACTCGGAACGCATAAACATCAATCGTTTAATCAATAAGTTAACTTAATTTACTAACACCGGGTGGAAATAGACGTGGTCGAAGAAATTGAATACATTCACTTAAAAACAGATAGATTGATAACACTAAAAATCAAGAACATAAAATATGTGTTAAATTCGATACAAAAAGAACCCAAGACAATACTATGTTTGTGTTACGTATGAATAGATGATAAGAGAAAATGAATAGTTAGATACCAGTGAAAATATACTTATGGAATAAAATTGTTAGTACTGAATAAAAATACTGAATGTTCCTATCTTTAATTACCTAAAGGCTAAATTCACATGATATAAAATTATTACGAGTATTTATTATTTCATTTTTTTATGTTTTGTATTTGATAGATATTTACGAAAACCTAATGCGGTGATAATATAATAATTATGATTTTTGGAATGACAATTGCAGGATTTATGAAACCACCTGCTTTATCGGTAAAAAGAGATAAACTATTGAATCAAAATAGCAAAAATGATTATCGATACGATTGGACCTAATGAAATACGGAGGAATCCCTTTTTTTTTTCTTCGAAAGAATGAAAACTAAATACGCTATTTGTCAGCCGGACAGGTGGGACACTGTCACTCGACAATAACAACGATCTGCCACGGTCCTATATTTTAATTGGGTCTCGGGAGGAGATTTCGTGTCCACTCCGACCAGCCGCGGCCCTAAACCCGTCTGTCGATTCGCTTACGACGCGCGCGCTTCGGCGCGTCCAGACCGGGCGGCCGTTTCGCGTCTCCAGCCTCCCGGGCTCCCACGTCGGACCACTCGGCCGATCTTCGTCGGTGCTGTGGTCGCGGCGTCGGCGCCGCCAGTGCCAGTTCGCACGCGGACGTACGGGCGACAGGCGGCGCGCGCCGACTGCGGACGGGCAGCGCCTCGAAGAGACAGCGGAACAAGTCTGCGGACAATTGAAGACCGTTCGCCACAACCACGGTCATCGGAGTCGGACGCCGGCGACAGTCCACGGTAACCGTGGTGACGTTCGTCCACGGCCACGGAGCCGGCGTCAAGTACAGCGGTGTGACGTAATCGACCTCCAAGTGCCGTCTTACCGTCGCATCCTCGGTCGTAATCACCTCCACGGCGGCGGCGGTCGTGGTCTTGACATCTGAAGCGGCGGCTACCGAATCTGCAGTCGCATTCCGTGCAGTGTTCTGCGCAAAAAAACACACACACACACACACACACACACACACACACGCACACGCGTAAACGGAGTGAAAAATCGTAGAGAAATTATGATATAGGTAATTATAAAGTTGGGTTTACGCGTTCAGTTTAACTGCGCAAACGGACTGTACGAACTCAAATTTGCGCAAACTAACTGTACGTGTAAATGAAAATCGTACGACTGCACAGTTCAAAATTTTGGGCTGTGCGAGTTCAGGCGGTACGTGAAAAAAATTGTGCGATTATGGTGTTAGCGCATTTTTTCCGTGCGTGTAAACGTACAACTGTGGGTTTTTAGCCAGTTTTTTTGAAATATATTAATAAAAAATAAAATAATAATACATTTAAACTATAATTTATTACTTTATACTTAAATTAATATTATATACTTATACTAATATTGTAATAAATATTTGATTTATAATAATAATAATAATGAAAAAGCCATAGAAAACTTGATTTCGATTTTAATTTAGTTAAAATGTTTAATAATTTTTTAATTGAATTATTATTAGTTTATGTGAAAGTATCTTCATCCATACGAAGGTAATTTCAAAAATCATCTGGTTCTCCTCGTAATTCACCGATCAAATTTATATAAGAATATTTTTGTCTTTTCAGCAACCAATTGGTCGAACACTTTTTTTTATTAATTTTCTTTTCATTGATTTTATTCAAAATGAATAGTTTTGTTTTAACTATACATACGAGGTTTGATCAAAAAATACCCGGACTGTGTTAATAACATTTAAATCAATTAAGACAACGAGACCCCGATAATGTCATTCGATAAAATAACTTCTAACGAAGATTTGAGTTTTGGTTTGAAATCAATAACAATATTTATTTATATTTTATGGCATTTTTACGAAAACATGTTTCAGTCATGTGGCGAATTTCGCAACAGAAGAACAACGCGTGTGCGTGACATTTTGTTTTAAATTAGGAAAAATTGATAGTGAAACTTTTGGACTTTTGCGGCTAGCTTTTAGAGATGATGTCCTATCTCGAAAAACATGTTTTGAGTGGTTTAAACGGTTTAAGGAAGGTGGAACATCCGTTAAGGATAACGAACGACCTTGTGGACCATTGACCAGTCCGACAAATGAAACTGTTCTTGTTCGTGATATTACTCGAAATAATCGTCGCTTAACTGTCAAAGAAGTTGCAGAAGACGTCGGAATATCTTATGGCATTTTCATTTAGAAGTCATGAAAATATTACGAGAAAATGTTTGGAAAAAAGTCCAGAAAGATGGAAAAGTGGTTCTGGATGTTGCATCACAATAACGTCCCCATTTACACCTCATTGCTCATTCGTCAGTTCTTAGTGAAAAATCAGACTTCAGTAGTTCCACAACCACCATTCTCATCCTACCTGTCTCCGAGAACCTTTTTTTTGTTTCTGAAGTTAAAACCTACACTCGAAGTGCGTAATTTTCAAACAATTGACGACATTAAACAAAATACGGAAATCGATCTTAAGTACATTCCAATTAGTGCCTACCAGGAACGTTTTCAAGAGTGGATAAGAAGATGACACCGGTGTATTGCTTCCCAAAGAGATCTTTTTGTAGGTGGTAATACGTATTTAGAAAACTATTGTGTTTATACAATTTTATTTGAAAAATCCGGGTATTTTTTGATCACACCTCGTACAGTGAGAATAGAAAGCTCCAGATCAGAAATGGACGACATGTTTGATAGAGTTTCAAATTATGACTGAACAAAAATTTGAATTAAAAACTGAACGTCTAAACCGAAATAATTTACTCATTTCATTTGCGCAAACGGACTGCACAAAAATATCGAAAAATTGTTTGCGCAGTTAAACTGAACGTGTAAACCCACCTTTAGAGTGATGTGAGGCGTGGCGTGACTCGAAATTATGGATAAGCGGGGACTCGGAGTCGTGTGTTTCGGGCGGAATTTTCCGGCGTGTTATGCCGTGTTGTTTTTGTTTTTTAGTTCTAGTCGAGTTTGGAAACACTATCGAAATTATTGAGTCTTATCTCTAAAGATTCCCGTGTACGAATTCCAAGCCACACCGCACGCCTTTCGAATCGTTTGTGACCGAAGCGTTTGAGAACACCACTCATCACGACTGTTCGAGACTATAACGTTTTTGTACGGGGGTTTTAGACTGTCAGTTTTAAAATTAGTGAGTTGCCCTACCGGAACGGTATGATATTTCATTGTTACGCTTACCTCCTTTTCTAGGGCCCCGATGCATTTTCTATGGAATACCGATCGGCAGTCTGAAAAACGTTTAAACGTGTACACATAATTATTATATTTCATTACATCGTGTCGTACTTAGACGAGGGAAAACTATGAATATAAAAATATGTCTTTTAATTTATTTACGGCTAACGTGATTTCTTACCCGCACACTTTCGAGTCTTCCAAAATTTGAAGACCCGCCTATGGCATAGGGCACAAACCCTGCCAATAATTCTCGCTTTTTTTATATTAGCGTGGGTACATCTGAAATCGAAATTAATCGTTTATAATTTCGGTATGATTTTCGAACACAAGAGTTCGAGAATTCACGTATCTTCGAATATACGTACTGGGATGATTCGGACAAACACGTTTGAATTGTAGTTTCGGTGGTCATCTGTAAAATCAAATTATTGATTGTCAGATCAATATATAAATGTATATTGTACTCAGTCGTTTTTCTTTTTAAATCTTTGCTCCAGGGTCAAACTATAATTTTGACTTTGCATAATTTATGATCGATTCAACGTGAGCAAAATCATGTGCACTTAAACTTTACGTTTAAGTAGATCTTAACGAATGACTTACTTTTTCCGCAACGAAGCCGTTGATCGTCAGTTATTATTTAAGCGAAAACTGGAACTATTAACAATATACTTTAAGAATAGTGCCGAGTCACGGAAGAGTATAAAAATAAAGTGTATATGAATGTGAAATTATCTTTATCGATTAACTGTCAGTAACTGGATTACAAAATTCGTATTTTTATTCTGAACTCGAGGACTGATTATGTTTTTTAGATTTTCGAATGTACTATAATTTATTTTAACACGTATATATCTCTATGGTTATGATTTACGGTGGCAATGTTTGGTGAGGATTTTCAGCCAATTAATAAAAACGATTATTTAAGATAAATCGTAGGATTTAAATTTTTTTGTTGGACCAATGCAGGTTTAAAAGACACACTCATTTATAGTTCGACGCAGTGAAATTTTGTGGTGGTATAATATGTTCGTTATAGCCAATTTTTTCCCTCCCGGATACTCTATACTTTAAATGTTTATATCTGCAGAAAAATAGGTCCAATCATCAAATGTTAAATATATAAATGTTCAATAATATAATAAAATACTGGTATTTTATAATTTTATTTCTTAACCGAGAGTGGTTAGGATCCAATCGAATCGAGCAGTTTAAACACCACGTCGATAAAAAACAGATGGAACATCAGTTGTTTTTTAATAACAAAGTTTTGAATTGTATAATGACAGATCTCGCTAGAGAGAATTCTGTGCTTTACGGCAGCCCGGTGTCGTAGCACAGAGCGAAGAGAGAGATATAAATACAGGAAAACGGCCGAAGCGAAGGATCTTATGGTTTTACAATGATGTTTTTTTTTTTTTTTTTTTTTTTTTTTTTTTTTTTCTGTTAACACTTTTTCGTATAGAAATCCTTGTCATACACGCTTTAATAAATTATTATACGATTTTTTACGGTATTGTCTGATTTCTTTTAAGTTTATTTCTAATGAAAAATTGAGTATTTGTTAGAAAGTTCTGAAATTTTAATACAAGTTTACTCGTATACTAAACTATTAATACCGAAAAATATCAATAATCGTGACTCAAGATTTTTTTTCCAAGCATTTAAAAAATTATACAAATAACCGTAAAATACGTAAACAGTATTTAAATAATAATATATTATATTACACTGAAGCTTTGCTTAAGCCGCATTTACACGGTTCACTCTTGGTGATCATTTTGGATGAATCATCCACAGTGCAACATTAAAAATTAAAATTTACTGTTTACATGGTTCACTATAGAGTATAGATGATCACACTTTTCATTGTTTATCATTATTTATTATTGTATTATCAATTTTTTTCTATTTGAATATTATGATATACACTATTATTGTTATTAGACAGTACTACGTGCTTCAACTAAAATGGAGTCTGAAATTGTAAGAGCAGGAATTTTAATTATAAGTGATTACCTCATAAGAGAATGTAGACAATTTATCGAAGAAAAGAAAAACAAAAATAAAAGACGTTATTGGGTAAAACCTTGGGTTAACTGCCGTAACAGTATGGGAATATCATCAACATTATTGACAGAATGGGCTGCAGAAGATGTATGTTTTGTTATGAGCCCTTTCTTCCTCTTCTTATTCATATTATTATTATTATTATTATAGTATTATTGTCGTTAGCATTAGTATCTATATGTCATGTATTTAGAATATGGGGATTAATGCAAAGTAAGCACTTTGTTCGACGGACGCCTAACGCCGTCCGCCATGACAGAGACAGTCGGGTCTCAACAGTAAACCACAGTAGATGTATACGATCTTTTCATATCCGACTCATTTTAATAAACTAATCATTTACCAATAACTCACGTGTTCTTTACTCTCATTAACCAAACCTCATAACCAACTCCAGCGAGTCCGAAATTGCGAACTCAATACGTTACGTGGAACCGACGGAATCAACCTTAACGGAGTCCACAACATCTGGTGGCAGCGGTGCTTTTTCGGAGCATTATCTGGATATTTGGTTATTTTGGACAAGAAGAGTACAAGACACAGGAAGTCAATTAATATTACTCTACACATGTAGCTACGTAATATTCAAAATACGAGGTAATATATTTCGTTGTTATATACACATAATATTACCACGTCGTATATACGCCATATGCGTTATACAATTTTATACGTTTTATTAAAACGTCTTTGTTATATGTACGCATATCTGTGAACATATACATCGCATGCGACCATATATTATATACATATATATCGCCATAAGCGTCGTGACAACACGAGACAGCGGAGTCAGCAAACCGGATGAATGTGACATTCCGAGCCCAAGACGGACAACACCATAACACAATCGAGTCAACAATCGATAGTTAACAATCGATAGTTTTTACTATCGATAGTACAAAAATCGTATCGATATTGTCATATCGATAGTCACGCCGCCGTAGCAGCCGCCGCCGTGACGTCAGCCTGAGCAGCCGCCGCCATAGTAGCAGCCGCCGCCGTAGAAGCAGCCGCCGCCGTAGGAGCAGCCGCCGCCGTAGTAGCAGCCGCCGCCGTAGAAGCAGCCGCCGCCGTAGTAGCAGCCGCCGCCGACAACAGCCGACCACAGGCCTAATCAAATACGCGCCCGGTATACTACAACCATAAGCGCTATGTATTTAATCATCTTTACGGGACTGTTGTGAGTAATTAGCTACATTATAAAACACTAACATAATATACGCAGATAAATTGTAATTTTTTTTAGTAATAGTAGTATTAATCATTAAAATTATAAGTACGTTAATGAATGTCTAAGCATACAAGTGTCAGCGACATAGATTCTAGTCTTACTGATTCTGACCCAGACTACGTTCCCACCCGACAAGTAGACGCAAGGTCACCAGAAATAGATAGTAGGAACACTAGATCTAAAACCCGAAATAAAAATAGACGCTCAAAAAGCTTAGAAACTCTTATCTCCCTAATTGATTTAGTAGATAATACTCCCATTCTAACTTCAACAAATATAATGGCAAATAATAAATCAACCTCATTATCTCTAGAAACAGCGATAAATTTAATACCTAAATTTAACGGGGACAAATCACAAGAGGTGTACCCATTTTTAAACACATGTGATTTTGTAACAAAAACGATTAGCGAGGACTGTCGTCCCATTCTCTTACAAGCAATTTTAACAAAATTATCGGGTAAAGCCTTTGCGGCGACACAACATAGGGAAATTTTATCATGGGAGGCATTAAAAAAGTTGTTAGAAATAACGTTTTGTGCACAAAGAACCCCGGGATATTTACAGTTAGAATTATCAACCACTAAACATAAATCAGGCGAAACCGTGCAAGAATATTCTGCTAGAGTAGAAAAGCTCTTACATGAGTTATGTAATGTGAGTACAAATGGGAGGTCCCCCAATGATGCTAAGGCAGTACACGATTACATAAAAGAGACAACTATAACGACGTATATAGAAGGATTACCATCCACTATTCGAGGAGTGATTAAGTCAAAGAATCACCGAGCTTTAGAAGAAGCTATAAAAGATAGCCTTGAAGAAGACAAAATTTACCAATCAAATATAGAAACACAACGTCTGTTGAACAACAGACCGAACCACAATGTCAGTACCAAATATTGTAAGAACTGTCGTAGAAACAATCATAATACAAGTGAGTGCAGATATTCAAGTCGCAGAATAGACACAGGTCAATCAAATAAATATATTAAAGAAAATAATAATCACAAGAGTGAAAATAATAATCAAACAAAATACTGTACATACTGTAAAAAATCAGGTCATGTTGAGGTAGAATGTTACAAGAAAAAAAATGCTGAGACAGGAAAAGGAAATCAAAATTTTCGAAATCAACCGTCCACATCGGGAAACGGTTCAGGGCCGAGCGCAACGGGCAACCGTTCGGTTCGAGAACTCAAGATAATAGCCCAAAGTTAAATATCTTCAATTTTACAGTAAAGTTAAAGAACAATCACGCCACATGCGGTATCCTTCAATGCACGCAAGGTATGGCAAATCTATTACTAGATACGGGTTCAGAACTAAATCTTATTAAACTAAATAAACTTCAAGATGATATTATGGTGACGAGTACGAAGATATATACAATGCAAGGTATCAGTGATAAATTAGTTGATACTCTTGGGAGTACAATTCTTACGGTATCATTAGACAATGAAAACTACGAAACTGAGTTCCAGGTAGTTGATTCATCGTTTCCAATAGTCGGTGATGGCATATTGGGAAACCCATTTCTTAAGGCTAATAATCTAATCATTGATTTAGGAAAGGAGGAATTAACGTCTAAAACAGAAAAAATACACACTATACCGGCTCGTTGCGAATTAATTATTCCAATACAAGTAGACACTCATGACCGATCAGGTCAAAATGTGCTTATTCACGCGCAAGAATTGAACAAAAACATTTTATGTGGGAATGTACTGAATGTTATAAAAAATAAACAAATTCTTATTAATGTAATAAATCCAACAGAATACCCGCAAACCATCAAAATGCCAGATCTTTCAAGTCTATCACACGAAATATTTGATGTAGTGTCGGTAGATAATGTTCAGACAACCCAAATGATTAAAAACTCAGGAAACCGCATTCAACTTATAAAAAACTCAATCAGGTGTGAACATATGAACGAAGAAGAGAAAACATCTATCCTACAGCTGTGTAGTGAATTCTCCGATATTTTCTTACTCGAAGGGGACACAGTTGGATGTACGGAGGCTGTTCAACATGAAATTAAGACTCCAGGAGTTTCGCAGCCATTGTACCAACGACCATATCGCCTTCCATACGCCCAAAAAGCGGAAATAGACAAACAAGTCAAGCAACTAATTCAGGATGGAGTCGTTTCACCTAGCAATAGTCCATGGAACGCCCCACTCCTAATAGTTCCGAAAAAAGAAGACGCTTCTGGAACCAAAAAGTATAGAGTTGTGGTCGACTTCAGGAAGCTCAATAACCTCACAGTAGGAGATGCTTTCCCGATGCCGGACATCACCACAATTCTAGACCAACTTGGAAAAGCAAAGTATTTTACCTGTCTAGATATGGCCAGTGGATACCACCAAATACCAATTCACCCTCGTGATAAAGAAAAAACTGCGTTTAGCACAGACAAAGGACATTTTGAATTCAACCGCATGTGCTTTGGACTAAAGGGTGCACCTGCGACGTTCCAAAGGTTGATGAACCGGGTTCTACAAGGGATAAATGGATACAGAGCTTTTGTATATCTTGACGACATAATAGTGATAAGTCCCACACTGGAAGAACACATCAAACAATTAAAAGAAGTATTTGAAAGGCTGAGAAAGTTTAACCTCCAGTTACAACCACCCAAATGTGAATTTTTAAGGCACGAAGTAAACTATCTTGGTCATATCATAACGGAAGATGGAGTAAAACCGGACAAGAAAAAAATCGACTGTGTAAGTACTTACCCTGTCCCGAAAAATGAAAAAGAACTAAAATCCTTCTTAGGATTGATAGGATATTATAGAAGGTTCATACAGAATTTCAGTACTAAAGCAAAACCATTGAACAATCTACTTAGACAGGATCAACAATTTATTTGGTCAGATCTCTGTCAGGAAGCTTTCGAATTCTTTAGGAAAGTGTTGACTACAGAACCACTGCTCCAACACCCGGATTTCGAAAGACCTTTCAATGTAACAACGGACGCTAGTAACGTTGGAATCGGAGCTGTACTGTCACAAGGCAAGATTGGCGCAGACCTCCCGATTACTTATGCCTCACGTACGCTCAATAGAGCAGAAAGAAACTACAATACAACTGAAAAAGAGTTGCTCGCTATTGTTTGGGCGGTAAAAACTTTTAGACCTTACATATACGGTAGGAAGTTTTTCATTGTAACAGATCATAAACCACTTACTTGGCTCTTTGGAGTAAAAGATCCTGGTGCACGTCTAGTGAGATGGAGGCTTCTACTCGAAGAATATGACTACGAAGTCATATATAAACCAGGCGTTCAAAATACAAATTCAGATGCTCTAAGTAGAGTAGGAATAACGACCGTGTCACAAGAAGCGGAAATATCGAAGGAATATCAAGAATATATTGAAGAAAAATCAAAACGGCCAATATTGAACCGAAATGTTAAAGAGGTCACAGGAGACTTATTTGCAGCTCATGAAGAATACGCATTAGGTCACTGTGTCTCACAGGATTTTCAAATGGATAAAGGAATCGCCCTGGAATTTAGAAGAAGATTTGGACAAGTTGAAGAACTCAAAAGTCAAATTAAGTCAGTTACGGAAGTAGCAAGCATCACATCTAAAGGAAGAGTTGTAATCTACCTAATAACGAAAGAATACTTTTGGCAAAAGCCTACTTACGAAAACGTATTATTAACGTTAATAAACCTTAAGCAGTTTTGCACCACAGAAAACATCACGAAGTTAGCTATGCCCAAGATCGCTTGTGGCATAGATGGACTTGAGTGGCAGGAAATTAGAACAATGGTCAGATATGTTTTCAAGAATACGCAAACTCAAATATTAATATTCGACAATAACGAGTATTCAAACGAGGAAAAACTTAAGATAATAGAGGAGTTCCATAATACCCCAATGGGAGGACACCAAGGAGTATCTAGAACAATCAAAAGAATAAAGCAGCATCACAATTGGTCAGGTTTAAAGAAAGACGTCCAAGCATATGTATCATCATGCTCATCATGTCAGAAAAACAAAAGTACCAACACAACAATACAACAACCAATGATAATTACTACAACAGCATCTAGACCATTCGAGAGAATAGCTTTAGACATTGTAGGCCCCTTACCAATATCAGATAAAAATAACTCTTATATACTAACAGCACAAGATGATCTGACAAAGTTCTCAGCAGCATTTCCGTTACGTACACATGACGCGAATAGTGTCGCTAGGGCGCTAGTAGAAGGATTCATTTGCCAACACGGCATCCCAGAAATAATCCTGACAGACTGTGGAACAGAATTCTTAAGTAAACTATTTAAAGAATGTTGTAAGTTACTGCAAATTGAAAAAATAAACACAACTCCCTATCATCCACAGTCAAATGGAAGTTTGGAGAGGTCACACCGAACACTAACAGAATATCTGAGACACTATGTACAGAATCACCAAAGAGATTGGGATGATTATGTTGCATACGCGATGTTCGTATATAACACTACAGTACACACCACGACCAAGTATCAGCCTTATGAACTGGTCTATGGTTTTCCTGCAGCTGTCCCACATACTCTAAGTCGAGCTCCTACTACAAACTACAATTACGATGATTATGCAGCAGAACTAAAACAAAAATTACAAGAATCCCATAAGATAGTACGCGACACCATTATTTCATCTAAAGAAAAGTCAAACGAGAAATACGATAAAAATAACTGCCAAATTGAGGTAAATGTCGGAGATAAGGTGTGGATTAAAAATCATAACCAAAAGGGAAAGTTAGGCCAAAAATGGTTAGGTCCTTTTCCAGTAGTAAGCCTGCACGAAAATGAAAATATTTCAATTCAACGTGGTAGAAAAGAAATAAAATTACATAAAAATGAGATCAGAATTGCCAATTAAATTAAAATACAATTTTTTTTTTTTAATCTTACTGTCATTGTCACCTCACTCGTCTTTTAATGTACCAGTTAAAACGATTATATTATTTTCCAACTTAGCTGAGACACAGGAGTTGTTATACAATAATTATACTAATGTTGCAGATTCTCTATAAAGCCATGTCCAATCTCAGCTCAGTTCAAGATAACTCCGTTACATAACCCAACGGGAATTTACTTCCATACTATAAACCACTTGCGTGTTGTCAACTCGCAATGGCGGTTCTTAACATATATAAATATAACAAATTATAACGAAAAATACAGTACAATTAATAACATGGTGAAAGACACTATAGAATCCTGTAATTTAGGCAAATCTCTAGAAATGGATTCCATTCAACAAATCTGTTCTCAATATAATAACCAGGCGCACAGTTTCTTATCGGAAATTAACAGCAATAGGGAACACGTAATGAAAATTATAGAAACACCCAAGAATAACTACCGTACCAAAAGAGGTTTAATAAATTTAGTAGGAAAAATAGCTAACGTTTTATTCGGTGTCTGCGATAGCACCGACGCTGAATATTTTTATAATAAAATCCAAGAACTCGAATTTTCTAAAATCCGAACGGCTCAATTAGCTGATACTCAGACCCAAATAATGCAATCTATTATTTCTAATGTAAATTCTTCATTACTAGAAGTAGAAGAACACCAAAAAAGATTAACCGATGAGTACAACTATTTACTTCATGAAATACAAGTAGAGAAGGTAACAGTAGGTATATTAAAATTCCAAACAGCACTAGAAGAAAGAGTTTCGTTACTAAACGTAATTCTCACGCAGTATGCTTTCGAAACAGAAAACTTAGTAAATATTATAAACATGGCCCTTCAAGGACTAGTTCACTCTAGTCTACTCGATGTAAGGACTTTTAAGAACCAAATTAAAGAGATTAAGACTCAATTACCTGTAGGAGAGGGCATACCTATTGATATAGAAAACTCTAGCTTATCGGAACTGTTTAGACTAATCTCTACTAGTGTTATTTTTGTTGAAAATGTTCTTATTTTTATCATGGAAATTCCATTAGTTCTAAGTTATGAATTTATATTATATAAAACCATCCCTTTACCTGTAAATGTTTTAAACAATTCATACATGCTAATAGTACCATCATCAGATTATATAGCAATAGAAAAGTCAAAAATGTATTACTTAGAACTAAGTGAAATTATTTTATCTAGATGTAAGTTAATCACAAACATGTTAATCTGTCCTTATGATCAACAATTACGTCATTTAGACGGATCTTGTGAGTTGACATTGTTTAGGAAACAAAACATGTTGCCTAAGTCATGTACTCTAAAAAATATCAATTTTAATTTTAGCATTTGGCATAGACTAGAAAATACAAATTCATGGATCTATGTCACCACTAGAGATAACATTATTATTAAATGTAAAAATATGTTAGACACTATAGCACTAGACATAAATGGCACAGGTATTCTAGAATTAAGTAACGATTGTGAGGCTAATACCGACGATGGAACACTTCTAATTGCAAAAAGAAAAATAACTACGAAAATATTTAAAGATTTTATTCCTCAATTAAATGTGTCTATTGATAAACTAACGCAATTGAATATCAAAGACATAATCTCGAATAATTCATTGATGATAGATTATGGAAAGTCAAATATAAAAGATAATTTATATAAATTATTGGAATACTCAAACTCTTTAAAGCATCTAAAGAATACTTTCACAGTTGATCATGCTATAAATACAAAAAATAATTATTTTTACATCTTTATTTTTGCATCCATCAGTAGCGGTTTAGCACTTGTTTCAACATTATTATACATTAAATTTAAGAATAATTGTAATAACATTTATTAAAATGTTATTTAAAACAAATAATATTTGTTAACCAAATGCTCTTCGGGGCGTATAATTATCAAATAAAATAAAATAAAATAAAATAAAATAAAATAAAAAGACAAATTGTATTGAGGAAGAGGTAAAACCAAAAGTATATGAAGAACTAAATATTGCCCCTGAACCTACTCCAGGAAAATCTTTACCCAGAATAATTTAATAATGTAATGGATAAAGATCTTCCATTTTACCCTGGGTGTGTTATGAGCCCTTTCTTCCTCTTCTTATTCATATTATTATTATTATTATTATAGTATTATTGTCGTTAGCATTAGTATCTATATGTCATGTATTTAGAATATGGGGATTAATGCAAAGTAAGCACTTTGTTCGACGGACGCCTAACGCCGTCCGCCATGACAGAGACAGTCGGGTCTCAACAGTAAACCACAGTAGATGTATACGATCTTTTCATATCCGACTCATTTTAATAAACTAATCATTTACCAATAACTCACGTGTTCTTTACTCTCATTAACCAAACCTCATAACCAACTCCAGCGAGTCCGAAATTGCGAACTCAATACGTTACGTGGAACCGACGGAATCAACCTTAACGGAGACCACAACAGTTTGTTCAAAAATCACTTGCGGATGTCTCAAACACTTTTTGAAGATTTGTTGTCAAAAGTAACACCTTTAATAGAAAAACAGGACACGTTGATGAGAGAGTGTATACCTGTTAAAATTTAATTACAAATTACTTTAAGACACCTTGCCACGGGAGCATAGCCGTCCCAAGGGAGGGGCAAATGGGACAAGTGCCCCAGGGCGTTCAAAGTACTATGAATTTGGGGGGGCGTCAATTTATCATAAAAATTAATGAAATAAAATTTAAATTAAAAAAAAAACAATTGGTGTTCCATATTACAATTCTTTTTTTATACTGTAATAGTGTAATATCAAAGACGAGAACGTATTAAATTGAATGTGGGCTATTAAATATAAAATGATATAAACAATGAGTAAGACTACATACCTACAATAATGTATTATAAACCTCAATATTACCAAAGGCCAGATGTATGTACTAGGTACTGTATAGTGTATAGCCTATAAAGGTATGATTTACACGTGAACTAAAACTGAAACTACGTATTGTTTCGAGAAAATAGTAATTTTTTTCTATAACGCAGCCATAATAATGACATCGGTGTCAACCTCGACAAAGTCATAAAAACAGAATAAACAGGTAGTTATATGTATATAAATAAGATTAAAATAATATTTAATGAGCAGGGGAACCTTTATGTTAATATGGCATTGTACCTATTTAATATGTTTATGGAATGAAGTTTTATATTTTTTAGATGAGAGGGGGTGGCGTCAAATATTGTTGCCTCAGGGCGATAATGGTGGTTAGGACGGCACTGCACGGGAGATTCTTATTCAAGCCTTGAAGCTTTGTATCGTGTTCCAAGACCAACCATTAGTAGATTTTTAGCTGAAGTACTAACAGCTATCTATGTGGTTTTAGAGGATCAAATAAAGGTAATTGAACATGATATTACATCAATAATTTAAAAATAATAGGTACACAATAAATCATACATAAAAAGTGACTCGTATAATGTGAATGAAATACAAATTTATATTTATTTAATAGGTTTATTTATTTATAAGTTATAACTTTATATTTATTTTCAGTTAACCTACTGTAAAATAAACAACAAAAACGTTAAATAAACTATGTTTCATTCATAGGTGTACCCAAAGCTTGAGACAGTATATCATTCGTTTCACTAAAACTAGTCGTAGAACTCGAGGTGTTTTCAGATGTCATTGCCCATTGGTGATACTGGTGGATAGTGATCCCAACCAATAGACATGTCAATATGACGATTTGTTGCATTATTCATTAATGTTTGTTGTGAAAATTGAAACATACGCTCTTCGTTTATAACTTTTTGGAGTTTTTCTTGGCATATTAACGCACGGTGAAGGGGCATATTATGATATTATTGAAGATGAAAGTAGTGTTTACACTAATCACTTTTGATGATTCATCGTTAGTGGTTCACTCAGAGTGAAGGAAAGTTGGACACGACCCAACTTTGTTCATCATTCAATAAGGATGATCATTTTTGATGATTCAATGTTTACATTGTTCATTATTTATTCACTTTGGATGATTCATCCAAAATGATCACCAAGAGTGAACCGTGTAAATGCGGCTTTAGAATCGTTTTATACTAAAGAAATGAGTCATCATTTCTTTAAAACTTAATACATTCATCACCGATATCTTGTCCGAGGACCGAAGGGACAAAGGACGAACTTGTACCACCATCATCTCACTTACCAGTTTTTTTTTTTTTTTTTTACTTGCAGCGTATATGGAGAACGGCCGAATTTACCAGTTTTTCGCTTTCGCAATACCGCGTTGAGTTGCGACCATGTGCGCATGCGTGAACTTGGTTGCCGTGGCGGCGGTGGTGGAGGTCAGTGTGACACAGAGTACGGACTACGAAACTACTGTTCATTTGCTTGCTAGCCACCCTGCAGCTCGTAGCCTCGTTGTTATTTAATATTCATCTTTCATATTACAATAACAGCCATTTACGAACGGACTGACGACCGTTTATGCATCTTCTTTTAATAGTAATTATTAATTATTAATTATTATAAAATTATTATTACGTTACAGTAGTACTGTATATTTTATATTATATCGTCTGTTATTCGAATATTATATTTAATATAATATTTATAATTTATTATTTTATTATTATATAATATATACTGACACTAGTGACACAGTTAAAAAAAAAATTGCACAGAACGAAGTATATTCTTGGACATGCGAATTTTCGCAGGCAAATATTTTTGGTTCTGTGCAATTTTTTTTCGTACTTGAAAATGTGGTGAAATTTCATGTCATCGAATTTTTTTCAATAGTCAATTTTGCTAGTTTTAGCACAAAATGTTGAGATTTGATTTCACTTCTTTACTTACCACAATTTTAACAGGAACTTTATTCTCTCTCTGGCATCTACTAAGCAAAAAAACTTTTCTCAAAAAAAAAAAAAAAAAAAAAACAAAAAACAATGGGAATGCTCAATCTAGCACAATGATATATATGTTTCAATTTTTGTTCATGAGCATGACAAAAAGGACTACGCGCAACAATGTACGTAGATAGATTAATCATCACATCGATTTTCTTCTTAAAACAACGCCAATGCTCAATCTAGCAAAATGTAGAAGTTTTTCACCAATCGCTTTTAAGCTTAAAATATAGAGCTACATGCATAGACTTTCTACGATGTACCACGATTGTGAAGACGCTATGGATTTTTTTTAAATTTTTTCTATTAACTAAGTCAGGTATGAAATATGTTTATTCACAATCTGAATCATTTAAAAATATCATAATTTCAGTTCAATAATAGAAATTATTATAAATTATTATAAATTATATGTGTATTCTTATTGTTTTATTAATAATTTCATTTTCGTTAAAACTGCATACTTTCAAAGCCGACCGATTCATCTAGTTGTAATGAACTGTTTTTTATTAACCAAGCCTTGGCAAAATTGAAGAAAAAAAAACATTTTCCTTCCCATTTTTACAGACTTAGGACTGTCTGTAATAAATACAGGTATGGTTAAAAATGTTTTTTTTTGCCATTTTGAATAATTTTATAATTAATTATTGAATGTTTTGATGTTTAAATAGATAAAAGTATCAAAGTGAATTTAATGGTAATTAATTATTAATTTTTGATATTTTTTTCATTTCAATGTTCTAAGATTAATTTAACGTTATTTAGGTAATAAAATGAGTACATTTCTTACATACTATTTTGTTTTATTTAATTATTTCTTCGGTAAATATTCTATTTCAAATGTTGACATTATAATTATTAACAAACTCTTACGCTTTACCATTTTCGGAAAATACTGTAAAACTTCTGAAAATGAAAGTAATTTGGTCCAAAATACTGCAATAAACTGCCATCATAACAATTACACGTTGGCATTTAGTAAATACTATTTATTATGAAGATATCAAAGTGTAATTTTTTTTTTCAGACATTTAAATCGTTATTTATCAGGTTGATAGTTTAATAAATACAAGTATTTTAAATTTAGAGTTGAAGGGTCAAAACGAATAGGATTCCACCTCTTACTCAACATGTGCTATTGCCATCATAGGCCATTGCTCTAAACTTAAAACTCATATATATCTTTTAAACCATATGATATACAATGTACGTATTTCTTTAAACAGCGAGATCATTTAAAAACAATATAATTATTGTATTTATAATCCATCAATAAAATCAAATAATAATAATTATTGAAATAAAAATAATTATTAATTGATGTTATATAAATATTTTTTTATTTTTAATTGATTTAAACACGGAATTCACATACGCGCATTACGATTTGTTATTTTAGATCGAAATACGTAAATTATGATTGTTCGATTGGTTTACATTTTTTTGAAAATGGCCCTTAACCCGTCAGTCGATTTGCTTACGAGCCAGCGTTACGACACGTGCGCTTCAGTGCGTCCAGACCGAGCTAGATAAAGAGACAAGGAATAGTTGGGTAAAAGTTAAAATATACTTATGGCATTGTTAGCGCTAAATGGAAATACTGAATTTTCCTATCTTTAATTACCAACATTTCACATGATATAAAATTATTATTTCGTTTTTTAAGTTTTGCATTTGATATTCACGAAAAACTGAAGAACTGATGGTATAATAATTATGATTTTCGGAACGGCAATTGCAGGATTTATGAAACCACCTGCTTTATCGGTAAAAAAAAAAAGGAGATTCGCTATTGAATCAAAACAAAACGACAAACATAATTATCGTTACGATTGGACCTAAGCTAGCGTTACGACACGCGCGCTTCAGTGCGTCCAGACAGGACGGCCGTCTCGCGTCTCCAGCCTCCGGGGACCCCCCGTCGGACCACTCGGCCGATCTTCGTCGGTGCTGTGGTCGCGGCGTCGGAGTCGCCGATGTCGGTTCGCACGCGTACGATGTCGGGGACGTACGGGCGACAGGCGCCGCGCGCCGACTGCGGACGGGCAGCGCCTCGAAGAGACCGCGGAACAAGTCCTCGGACAATCGGTGACCGTTCGCCACCACCACGGTCACGGGTGTCGGACGCCGCCGGTGATAATCCACAGTGACCGTGGTGACGTTCGTCCATGGCCACGGTGCCAGCGTCAAGTACAACGGTGTGACGTAATCGACCTCCAAGTGCTGTCGTACCGTCGTCGTAACGTCGGTCGTGGTAACCTCCACGGCGGCGGTCAATGTATTGACGGCTACCGATTCAGTTTTCTGCTGAAAAGAAAATGAACACACACAAGTAAATGTGGTGAAAAATCATTGAGAGATTATTGTAAATATTAAAGTGACGTGAGACGTGGCGTGACTGGAATTCATGGTCCAGCACTCGGGGGACTCGGGGGACTCGGGGTCGTGTTTCGGTTTTGGTTTTTGTTTCTAGTCCAGTTTGGAAACACTTTCGAAATTGAGTTTTGACCCTAAAGATTCCCGTATACAAAAGTCACACTTCACGCCTGTTGAATCGTCTGTGACCGAAGCGTTTGAGAACACCACTCTAATCACGACTATAAACGTTTTTCTACGGGCGTTTGAGTTGCCAGTTTTAAAATTCGTGAGTTACCCTACGGGGACGGTATGATATTTCATTGTTACGCTTACCTCTTTTTCTAGGGCCACGATGCATTTTCTATGGAACACCGATCGGCAGTCTGAAAAACGTTGATACGTGTTGATACATAATTATATTTCGTTGCATCGTGTCGTGCTTAGACGAGGGAAAACAATGTCTTTTCAATTATTTACGGCTAACGCGATTTCTTACCCACACACTTTCGCGTCTTCCAAAACGCGAAGACCCGCTCATTGCATAAGGCACAAACCTTGTCAATCTTTCTCGCCTTTTTTATATTGACGTGCGTACATCTGAAATCGAAATCGATCATTTATCGTTTCCGCATGATTTTCGAGCAACAGAATTTTATTCGAGTATTCGTGTATCTTCGAATATACGTACTGGGATGATCCGGACGAACGCGTTTGAACGGAGATTTCGGCGTTCATCTGCAAAATAAAATAATTATTTATTGTCAGATCAATACAAGTGTATATTGTACTAAGTCGTTTGTCTTTTGAAATTTCTGCTCCATGGTCAAGCTGTAATTTCGAATTTGCATAATTTATAAACGATTCAAAGCGAGCAGAATCACGCGCGCTTAAACTTTACGTTTGAACAGATCACCACGATTTACTTACTTCTTTCGCAACGAAGCCGTTCGTAGTCGGTTATGCTTTAAGCCAAACGTTGAAATATTTACAATTGACTTTGCGAATCGTGTCAAGTTAAGAAAGAATATAATCATAAAGTTTATTTGAATGTATTGTTATTATAGTATAGAACAATTAAAAGTATTCGGATGACAAAATTCGTATTTTAATTCTGAAATCGAGGACTGATTCTGTTTTTTGATTTTCAAACGCATTTTAACACGTATATATCTCTATGGTTATAATTTACTGTTGAAGTGGTAGGTAAGGATTTTTAGCCAATTAATAAAACGATTCTTTTATGGAAATCATAGAATTTAATTTCGTTTCGTTGGACCGATTCGGGTTCAAAACACTCACTCATTTCTAGTTCAAAACAGCGCGTTTTCGTGGTGATAATTTTTTGTCGTGGCTAATTTATCCCACTCGAATACAGTTAACTTCATATGTTTATATCTGTAAAACAATAGGTTCTACAGTTAAATTTCAAACTGAAAAACGTTTGAAAATGGAATATCATGGTGTTTATTTATAATCCGACTTCGTAACTAAGATCAATCAATTCGAACACTTACGACGACAAAAAAAAAAAAAACGGTTAAAAATCGTTTTTATTTCATTTAAACGAAGTTGTTTTTATTTATTTATTTTTTTTTTAATGTTTAGAAGAGTATGAGAAAACGTTTTCGAAAAACATTTCGTGTCAACTACACGCAGAGTCAAATCGTAATGGGCAAAACCTCGTTGACTGCGTCGCGTATCGTTACGACCTCGTACGACGTTATGGCGGGCAACATTATGGGCGTAGATTTACATATTCTCGGGCGGCAAAAACGATTTTAATCAAATCACGTCGTTGTGTTTCGGAAAACAGCTTTTCCCGTAAACACGAAAAATAAATAAATTAAAATTTTCGTTTTTCACCCATCGTACGACGACACTCGGTGGCGTCGTACCGTGAAGCACGTGTGAAATACGCTTATCGTAATAATAATAATAATAGTAACGAATATTATTAGTATTATTTTAATTATTATTATTATTATTATTACCACGTCGGCACGACGTTCATTAGCTTCATATTGACGCACGCGTATTGTCCACTATACACTCGTTTCGACGGTTATTGTGCGTACGCTGTCCACAATTAATTAACGTCGGATTCGGCGGTTTTGGCGGTTTCGGTCGGGTTTTTAAATCGACTCCCGTCGACGGACCGCGGTAGGCCAGTAGTTCTCAACCCATTCGGAACGCGGAAACAATCGAAAACGTTATTGTATTTTCGAGTCATAAAGGTTATACTACAAGTTATACTCAAACGCGATTCTTCCCTGTAAATTTCTTATGGGACGCATTCATTCAAGCGATTCGAACTCTCATAGCTCCTCTTCTAACGAATGGATCTTCATCAATTCACTTTCAGAACACTCAGTGGATCGAGCACTTTTTTTGAGCTGTTGACTGATTAAATTCGTTGAGTTTGAGCAAAGTTTGCGAAACATATATTTAATAAACACTCTCTGTTATTTCGATATGTCTTTCAATTTTCGATATCATACTCGTTTACTGATTTGTTACATTGTGTTTATGTATTGATTCGATTGCATCTATACTTCTTATTATATAAATAAATTGTGAATTTTCGCAACGGGTATACTAGTAAATATTAAAAGAAGAAAAACGAACATCGTTAAACTATTTTTTTTTTCGTAGCGCTTTTGATCTTGTAAAATCTTCAATTTTATTTTCCGAACTAATAATATTTCGACCAATCGTATAATAACAAAAAGATACAAGATTCGAATGTGATACTTTTGGTATCAAAAAACGCAAATTCACAAGAGCGATAGTACTGTGTTTTGTTTTTGAACAGCCGATGACAAACAACAAACCAATACACAAACACACACACACACTTATATTAAATGTGGAGATTAATTTCACAAAATGTTGTCGTATTGATAATAAAACGTTTTATTGACATTGATTAATCTATAAAAAAAATTAACTAACATTTTTACTTTTTTTTTTTCTTTTTTACAACAGTTTAAATCAATATAAATCTGTTAAAAAAAAAAGCTCCAAGTTAAATTGTCTTCCCCCAAAAAAGTGCCATTCTGGACAGTTGCCCTTTCTAAATACGCTACTGGGTATAATGCTCTGTTCTGAATAAATACAACTCAGTTCTCAGAACACCACTGGTGTAGTCGTACTCGGTGCATAATACGATCCTAGTTTTTACATCGCCCGAGTCGACTTTTCGTGATAAATTTACGATCACTTCAAAGCGTCTTACGGACTCTGACCACGTTCAACTGAATCCTGCCGTTGCGCAGTCGTCGAGACGATTTAAATCTAATCAAACCGAAAAGAACGGTACGTGATACGAAACGTCGAGCGACGATAAAGTTTTATATTATTATATTCCCGAGGACAGCGGTACGGAATTTTAATTGGAACAAAAAATACATCGGACAATACATATTTATTTATTATTTCTAATCGATAACTGATTGAAATCGAAATAAATAAATAATAATCCTTTTTGTTGGTAACAGAAAAAATAAAAAGGTCCGATAATTACACTCAGTGTACCGTGAGTACTCGAGTCGAATACGAATTCTCAGAATTTTCGTACGCTAAAACGTACAAAACTCTATCGAGGAACGATTTATACTGGGTATGTTTTACGAATTCAATAGCTTTTGTTCGATGTGCCATTTTTTATTCTTTTATTGTATTCAATCTCTCAAAAAATAAATACTCAGTATTACGCAACAATTTTATGAAAAAAAACGTATCTCCAGATCTAAATTTTTATGAATAAATATAATAATAAATATTCCTTCATGCGATGGTAAAAATCAAATATTTGGAATTTCTAAAAATAAATATTCTTTTTCATCGTGGAATGTAATACAAAGTATTATTATTGTTTTTTTTCAAAGAAAAATCCGAATAACTCTAATAAATCTCATAGACGATAATCATCATTAATAAGTTTTCGTATCGTTATTTTACTACATTTTTCTTAATAAAATATTAAAAAAAAAAAAAAAAAAACAAAGAACAAAAAAATCCAACGAATCAATATTTATTTATTTATTTGTTTATTTATGTATTGAGATGAACGCCCGGAGGCACATAGTACAGTAGATATTATTTACAATAAGATATGCAGTGGAAATTCAAAGGTAACAGTTCAAATGAATGACTAAACTGACAATATAATAATAATTAAACAAAATATAAAATTAAGAGATATATCAATAGGCGGCTATTGAAATTTAACACAGTTTATAAAGTTGTAAGAAATGCCATAAAGTGTTCCGAGCTTAGCAAAATGTGAAAAGTAGGCCGATTTCTAGAACCAAATGACGGAAATGAAAAATTAATTAAACTGAGAAGAAAGGTGTCGTCGATAGAACAATGTACAATTTTTTAAATAAAAATGACGTCTAAAAATGTACGCCTAGGACTTAGGTAGGTTAGGTTAGGTCAGGTTGGTTAATATATTTATCGTACTGTTTAGTTTGTAGAATGGATCTGATATAGAGTTTTTCAGGTTTATTTCTGACGACGAGTGCCTAGAGCAGTGGTTCTTAACATTTTTAGAACCACGAACACTTATAATCGTATAAGATTTTTGCGGAGCACTAGGTCGTAAAATAAAACAATACTTTACATTTTTTTAATTTTTTTAATAAAATTACAAACATAATGATACTCGTATTTAGCCAATGTGATAATATAATACAATTGGTAAATATTATCGAAAACGATGAAACCAAAAATTAAATTATTCCAGTAATTTTTATTTACAATAATTTTTTAATTTTTTTTCGCCAATTTTGAAACTTTGGCCAAGTTCACGGAGCACCAGTGTTTCGCGGAACACCGGTTAAGAACCACTGGCCTAGAGAACCGCTCCGAAACGCCGCCGTAACAACACGTGTAAGACGCGAGTCTGTGTTCGGTCCGTTTGTTTTTTTAATGAGGTTCGTGTTGTCAAAACGTTCGTCGAGAGAAGCGATCGGAAGTCATAAATTAAACAAGTCGACTCCTCGTATAACGTGTACTCCGCGTCGTCGCGCCGTTTCGCCGTCCGTCGAACTACGTGAACAAATCCGCGAACGAATTATTCGTTTTTATCCACGCCCACACGGGGGGGAGGAGGGGTGGATACGTCGGTTATCTCTGCGTTACACACGCGCGACGTCGCGAAACTTTCGCGTTCGCGTTAAGTCCGTCATAAGTTTCTCTCGAGTTCCGGTACTGAGTTCAAACAACAGGTTGACGACGATACGATAATATTAAATCTTCGGCGACTACGCTCTGTCGCGCGTGGATAATAATGTTGAATTCTGCACGTTCGTACTGCGAAAACTTACGATAAATTTTTTTTTTACTTTTTCTACAATGAAAACTCCCTTAACGGACACCTCTATACAGTGGACACCTCCAAATAGCGGACGTTTTTACGGGGGCGTGGACGTATTCACCACGTGTATTTTTCCCTTTGAATAGAGGACACCTCTGAATAATGGACAATATTTCGGCGAACGAGAGTGTCCGGTATTCAGAGGTTTCACTGTACTGTATGCATGAAAAATTACATTATTGTATTTATTGAATGTTTACCGTTCCTATCGGAGAAACAAATGTATTGTTTTTGTTTTGTTTTTTTATTAAAGAAATTAACAGGTGTTTCATCGAAAAGTCGACTAGAACGAAATACATTGGTATTCGCAGAGCAGAAGTGCAGACTTATAGCCGCGTTTACGAGCGTGTAAAAAAATAAAAATTAAAAAATTAAAGAGAAATAAAAAGATAATGATGAAAATAACCGTGAACGGAATACAAAGTCTGATTATCGGGTTTACCCGTGCAGAGGGTCGTTATTAATTAAAATCTCGAAGCGACGGTAAATCATTTGAGCCGGGAAGTCGTTTCGACCTTGATTTATAGCGTCCGATAATCGCACGAGACTGTGCGAGCGCTTCAAAACAAGAGAGGATAGATTTAGATAAGACGATTCAAGTCGCAACCGAAACTTCTGAATAACACCGAGTACACGGTATAGGTCGTTGAAATTCCGTCAACTACTCAAAGGAGGTTCGGGTTGGAAAGGGTGGGCTTGACTGAATGCAGTTGACTGTATTCACGAGATTGGTTCAAATATTCATTCGTGTAATTTGATAAAGCAGTATTATACCAAAGTTTATGCTTGTGTGTTTTATCATAATATTATGTGATAATGAAAATTTTTTCTACGAAACATATTTCGATAAACAATTATTTCTTACTGAAAAACAAATGAGTAATAACTGGCATGTATGCGCTTCCAATTATAACGATACTATGCGATATGTAGGCATAATGAAAACATAAGTATCGATTCTTTGATCGTTCTACATTCATTTTTCTAGTCGATTTCGGGGGTTTAAAATAATGTATTTTTATTTTTCTGAATTTTGAGAACACTGGAAAAATTGCTGATTTTCACCATTTTTTATCTGGGTGATATTTCGAGTAATATTGCTTTTCTCGAATGGCCAGGGGTTCTTCACACTTTCTTCACACTAATCAGTTACATGTATTTTCAATGAAACGCCGAATAACATGTTAATTTGTAGTATACGTTATCTTTCTCGGAGACGTTAAATTAACTTATATAATTGATCTTAACGTCGATTCGTTATTTTTTTTTTTTATTAAAATAAAATATATTATTTACTAGATCATTATTGTTATCATTGCGTTTCGACTAAAGTTCAAAAGTCTTATCTATGATGTTTAAAATTGTCCAATAAGCGTAAACAAAAAAATTACCTATGACATTATTTAATGCAAGTAAAATATGTAACTTGGTATCGAAATCAATAAAAAGTTAATAAAAATGAAATATTTGAGCATATGTTTCAAAGGAATGAATTATCGGAAATTGAAATATTTTTTCGCAAATCTTTTTTTTTTATTTATTACATAAAATAATTTAAGAACGTTTAGGAAAAGTATTAAACTTGAAAAAAAAATTGTGAAAATCTAAAACTTTGCGCCGATATACGGTGATCTTAACTTCCCGAAATTCTCTTAGAAAATTTAATATTGTTACACAGGCACTATCGGTCACTTAATATAATGTAGCTTATGAGAAAATTTCGACGAGTGGCGATTTCACGGATCAAGACGTTTCCTAATCGTTTTATTATCGTCAATTAAAAATCACGATGCGAATCGTCAAAACGAAAAAAAAAACAAAACAACCCAAAAACAGTAAAAACGAACGTTATTTAGAGCTTTTCGTGTTCGAAGAAGAGTTTCGCGTACGTGTATATAATATGTGCGTATTAATATAAATATTAAAAAAAAGCGGCTGTGGTGAATTAAAGGAAGTTCTGCCCATCAGCTCCGTCAAAGACGTCGTTTTATTGAGAGTTTATCCGGCTTATCGGAGCTCCATTACTATACGTGAGCCACAGTGCGTATCGTGTGTGTGTTAAGCGTTCGTAAAAAAAAAAAAAAAAAACGCCAAGCGTGACGGTGTCGAAGTAAGACGAGACAAAAAGAAAACACGTCACGCGAAAATTATCGCTAAAAGAACGAATCGCCGACGTCCATATACGTGACTACGTCGCGCGCGTCAGTATTTTTCGTCGACAAAACAAGTCGTAATCCGACTGACGACGTCGTATCATCGTAGTCGTTGTAGTTTACATTTTGATAGTTCTGAAATCTGTATAAACACAATTTCGGTATTAAAATTCACTCGTTACCACAAACAGTGTTACAATAGGGCAATGAAAGAGCCGACATACTCGCGAAGGAAAAAGCAAACAACCCACACGTACAAGATCTATGGTGTATATACTCAGACAAAGACTTAACAAACATTGTTTACAACCGAATTAAAAATAATCGGCAAAATGATTGGTTAAAATTGAACACTAAACTGAACGAGATAAAAAGATCAACAGAAAAACGGATCAACCCAATTTACCTTAAACGAAGAGACGAAGTCGTACTTAACCACCTAAGAATAGGTCACGCACACTACACACATGCTCATCTTGTGAAAAAAGAACCTCCAAGAATTTGCCAAACATGCGGATATACAACTTCAATCAAACACATTATCACCGAATGCAGAGACACGCAAGAGGCCCGACAAAAACTCAACATACCCGAACACCTTCATGACGCACTGGGCAACAATAAGGATTCTATTACAAATATATTACCTTTTTTTAAAAAGAAATCAACCTGTACCATTCAATGTAAATAACTATATATGTTGTAAAAGCCAATGGTCATGTTATCGAGGCTTTAACCCTGATAAAAAAAAAAAAGTGTTACAATACGACTCGTTGGCGAACGATTGACGCGCATAAACCGGGTTTTGATTTATCGCGGCACTCTCGCGATAAGATTTGCCAATTACTGTATTATTGTTTTATTCGCATTAAGGCATTCTTAGCTAGGTAGCTACCTAATTCTACTGATATAACGTACAATTTTTTACAGTTTTACCAACTGGTAAAACGTGGCGGTGCGTCGGGTCCCGGTTAAGAATGTGTAAGTGTACACGGTGTTTTGTATCTTTTTTACGCGTTTGAACACTTTTCCTCTATTCAATTTTTTAAGTAAACCATACGACAATTATCTGCGACGTTGCGCAAAACATAATCGTTCAAATTTTTAAAATTCGCGTGATTTTTATTTATTTTTTTTTAATTTCAAAACAGTGGAACAGTGGACGTATACGTCTTTTGCTACGCGCTCCGTGAACTCCTTTTATGCGCTACTCTAAACTTGAATTAATGTTTATTACTCTTAAAGCTTAAACTCGTCCAGCAATCATAACAATATTAAAGAACTGGAGTTAAAAAAAAAAAAAACAAAAAGTATTATCTTACATATTCTTATTTTATTTTGGTAGTTACCGAGAAAACTAAAAGCGTTAAACAATCAAGTAATTATTGTATGAAAAACACATTGGTTTTTTGAATAAATTTTGTAATAATTGTTACGACAGAATCTAATTATGAAATAAAAATATTACAATAAAACACGTCGCTTTACTCGACGGATCTGAAACTACTTGTGTATGAAAAAATGTATTACTTATTTTTACGTCAATCGCGTCGATCGAATTTCACTTGCAGCCCGCATGACGGTGCTTTTTGACTAGAACTGATTTTGTCATTTCATAAATAAAAATTCAGCTCTCGCATGTTTGTGTCCAAACAACTAGAAAGGAATTCGATAGATTGGCTTGAAAGTTTCACGCAACGTTGCGTTTCAACATAAACGTGTTTTTATATCATTTTTATCCCGAGTATGATATTGAGACTATAATATAATAAAATGTATATATGGGCTCTGGGTTGATTTTTACGCGATTTCTCTCAAAATCATCAGCGTTGTCCAATGACCATTTTAAACGGTTTGAAATTCTTCAACGGCTTCACTGCTCACTTAAATATCAGATTTTTGGTATATTTGGTAGGAAAAAATGTTTTTTTTTTTTTTTTTTATTATCATTATTATTAGGTTACATTGGTAACACAAATGAAAAAAAAAACGACTGTTAAATATTACAATAAATTATTATTTAAACTATACTCACAATAAATAATATAATCACTTTACACCAATTCAAACAAATTGACTCATAAACACGTGTCATCTATCGTTTTGCCACATTTTTGCTTTCCTAAGAATCGATCCTTTAAAACGTGGGGTCTAGTAGAGCCCCGACAAAAATAAAACACTTATTTAAATTCGACATTATTTCAATTACCATTCCCGACTCGACGCCCTTCACGCCACGACGACATCACGTCGATATCGAGGTGTTCACGGTCAGAGGGTCGATGATTGAATTGTGTATAAGCGAGGAGTCTGTGACGTCAACAGACACGAGCGTCGTTCTCGACGGATATCGGATTCACGAGAACGGTGGGTTTTCACCAGAGAGATAGCGAGTCCAACGATAATAACAATAAAAAGACAAGTGGCATTCGGGGACTGCCGCGATAAAGCTATTGCATATTAAATAAATAATAAGTTGATATAATTTTAAATTTTTTTATTATTCTAGTCATTCAGGAATTTGTATCATAGAAACTATAGGCCTATGATAACTAAAATATGAAACGTAAGTTTTTTTTTACTCATAAAATGAGTTTGTTTTGTTGGTATGACAATACGGTTCGCCGCGCGGTAGACAGAGAGGGGGATTACGGGATTCCACAGGTAGTGGTCACGCTTTTTCGTTACGAAAAATTTTTTCTCAGTCACTACACCAGACCTGCGATAAAAGCTATGCAATAGCTTAATAATAATAATAATTATAATAATAATAATTTTTATTATTATCATTATTATTATAACGGAATTATATCGCGTCGTCGTCGTCGTCGTTAATTTCCGTGCCCGAGCGTGCGGCTCAAGTGGACGCACGACGCGATTGCCCGGTCCGTCGGGGCGCCACGTCGTAAGTCCAGGATTTAGCGACGACAATACGAACGATATTGTTTTGTCGTCGTCGTCGTTATTGTTACTGTCCTTTATTTCTCACGCCTCGGATCTATTGGGAAAGACCCGGAATCTACGCGCGCACAGCGAGTCCGTCACCGCACAGAGCAACGGTTTTATCCGGCATCGGATGACACTTGGTCTAAGCCAGGGGTCTTCGAACCGCTGTCCAAATCGTCTTTATTCGAGAACACGTTTTAAGCATAGTATTCTTCAGGGGGAGTGGGCAATTTATCACCGTAAACTATCTGTGCGTGTATACGGTGTCCGTGACATTTTTCAACCCCAATAAGTGTCCCACCGCCTAAAAGGCGTGTTATAAGCAAACGATATGCTTATATTACAATATTTACTCGACCACCAAATACATTATTTATTATTATTACAATTGTTTTATAAATGCAGTTTGGAGGACGGCCGACACCACCGAGAGTGGGACAGTCAATCGTCCATAGAACCAACAATATTTGTTTTAAATTTGTTTCTCAAGATTACCATTTAAAATCTAAAAGTTTTTAATGCAATTTTTTGCAATTTTTTGGGCATTTTTAAATTTAATTGCAATTTTATTGATTTATTGATTTTTCTCATTTATAGTACAATTGTATATACCTATTTGACAATTATTAGGAATAATGTGAGTTTGAGAACACGAAGAAATCGTTTATCGTGCAGTGCAATCATGTTAAGGTATACAATTTTTTACAGGTATAAAAAAGAAAAAATTGTTTTTAAATTTTTATAAAATTGCTTGCAGGTTCATAAAAATCCGGCCAAAGTTTCGTCCAGTTTAACCTAACCATCCAGTTTTATTTTATATTCAATATTTTTTCAATTACATTTTTAATTTAAAAAAAATTGTATTTATAATTGTACCTAATGTCATTTTCTAATTAAATAAATAAGGCATTATCACTACTTATACCATTAGTATTTTTTTAAAGTTAAAATTCAATATAAAAATATTTTAAGTGCAATAACTTCCAAGCCCTACACATTACACTTCTCGAAATAGACCGCGAGCAGTAGCTTCACTCGAAACGTGCAGTTACTATACCTAATCGTCACTTAACCGGCAAGCTAACTTTCAGTCATCCGGATCTTGGAGGAGAAGAAATTATTAATAGTCACACCGTGGCGTGGGTACGCGTTCGGGACTACGCCACCGTGAATAACTCGTTCGCATAATGGACTTTTCGAATGATCCACAAGTTTCCGGCTCGTCAATTATTTATCGTCGCCGTCGTGATATTTCATCCGTTCGTTTCCGCCCGTCAGACAGAGGCGTACGCGTTTTAATTATTATCGATTGTGCACATGCATTAATATCGTTATGAATTCCGTTTTAATGTGTACGGTCTAAAAGCCGTCCGACGTTCATGCATAATTCATGTGACGAGAATCTTACCTTGGGTCTCGTGTGACTGCTCCCCGACTTTATTTATCCGTCGGTTATTTTCGTCGATGAACGTCAATGAGTTGTCGGCGACTCGACGTGATCGTCGAGTGGTCTCGAGTCGATCGAACGTAGGAATTCTCCGGTGTATTGTTATTAATAAATGTAATATTATCGATATACAATATAACTTTTATCTGGATTTCATCTTTTATTTAGATTCAATCTTTTATTAAGATTTAATATTTTATTTAGATTTAATAAAATCTAAAGAATACATCGAAACGACCAAACTCTAATGCTTGGATCACACTGTGCGTTTTGTCGGTTACCGATAAAACGCAACCGTCCGGTGATTGAACTCCGTTGAATTTTCCGTGACCATCGGGACGAGATCGCAACATGTCGCTGTCGGACCGTCCCGATCGGGATGTACCGCACAAGGTACAGTTTTACATTTATCGGGCCACACTTGTGCGGAATGTCGTCGGTTACCGATTTTGATTTAAAGTGTATAAATATTTCAATTTTAATTATTAATTTAAATCTTTATTGATAATACTATTGAAATTAAAATATATATCTACAAGTGTTAATGCTAGAATAATTCTAAAAAAACTTACCTGTATGTTTGTATTTTCTCGTAACAACGATAAATATTAACTGCATGTCTGTATGGTATTGTGACTTGAAACAGACTGCGATAATAATATATTATTTCGTTTAAAACCTTTCAGTACGTCTACCCACATTTAACACAAATATATAATTTGGTTTTATTACGTTTGATTTAATAAAATGCATTATTATATTTTATTTATTTTTATTGAAAAATAATGTATACTTCAATATTTATCGTAATTTTACTTGTGCGCCATACCATATTAGTATTATGAAAATAGATTAGTTATGGACCGTGCACGCGAGCTGTCGTCCGTTGTGGCGAAATGGGTAATTCTGTAAACATTCAAATTCAGATATTAAAATAATAATATTATAAGACGACGCATTGCAGCGTCTCGTTTTTCAAGGTACGGTGTGCAGAGGGAATATACGTATTATTGAGTGGGGATTATCGTTGCGCTATGAGACGTGTCTCGCCGTTCGTATTTATTGTTACGATGGCTCCTAGTGAAAGAATCATGAGTACATGAAAACGAATCAAAACGTTTTTAAGAAATACATAATGAACCACGATCGATTATTAAATTTGTGTAGGTACTATAGATATCGAGAAAAAAATCTTAAGCCATCGACCCAACATTTATTGACGACGTCATACTGATATTCACATAGAAAAAATTGAAAAATCCATACACTCGAACATAAATTTATTTTGTTTACATTATTTTGTGACATGTC
Source organism: Therioaphis trifolii (assembly GCA_027580255.1). Lineage (NCBI taxonomy): Eukaryota > Metazoa > Arthropoda > Insecta > Hemiptera > Aphididae > Therioaphis > Therioaphis trifolii. Next base: position 4,058,702 of record CM050411.1, read on the forward strand.
CACATATTAATGCGTTATTTACATGTAAAGTATAGATAGGTACAACATTTCATTTTATTTATTAATCATTCTTTGTAAACAGCTGTTAATTTAAAAGTTATTATGTTTTTAAATATATTTTATTTTATTTCTAGCGTTTGAACATATTAAATTTTTATAATACAAACATATAGAGTTATAAATAGGGGGGGCTGTAACGTTTTTTTAACGTCTCCCCGACCTAAATATCCATGCTTCGCTATTGCAAAACAAGTTTATTATTTATAATATAAATTTTAAATTTTAAAGGATTCCCGCGCTTTTTAATCTCAGGTTCGCCGGAAGAACGGCATTCGGTAACCGGTAAAACGCATAATGTGATCCTAACCTAATGTTCGGGGTTATCGCCGTCGTGAAATAACGTTACGCCGTGTGTCGGACATACTAACTCAAACCGGCGAACACGACTCGCTTCACGGCAACGATTTTATTCAATCACTAAGTTCTATTATTGATTTACGTCCGTCGTTTTAAAACGTATATAAGGACACGCATTTAAACGCTAAAAGACCTGGGCCGAAACACTGGCCTTGACTGAAATAAGTGCTTTTTTGGGCACTCGAAAAACAAAAAGTATGCCCGTGAATTTTCTCAGGATTGTTTTATTAATAGATTATTATTCAATCAATTAATTAATTATTCATTCCAAATTAATAAAAACCCGTGCTGAAAAAAGATCACTCGTTGTTTTGATACTCAGTGCTTTCGAGGGTTTTATAGAATTTCGATATTACACGAATAAAGTAAACAGGAAGTCTTGTAAATAACGGTATTCGGTCCGCGGTCGATTGATGTTGGGTACCGGTAATGCTCGCTAATCTCGTTTTCGAGAGTTAATGTTTTGTGAAGGAAATTCTAGTGTTTCCTACAATATTGTCGGCGAACCGATGACGATGGAAACGGTTCAAAGTAGTCGCGTTTGATCCGCGCGATCGAATTGTTACGATCAAAGACGGACGCTTTCGCCAAAAACCGACGCGCTTTTCGTGACGAAAAAATGTAAATCGCAATGAATTTCGTTCGGGTACGTTTGTGAAAATTTCCAGCGAGAAAATTGCATTTTTTTTTTACATCCCAGTATTGTTTCGCGGTACCGTCGAGTGTTTTAGGGTTTCGTGCTGCGGCGACCGCGTATTGTTTTGTCGTGTTGATGAAATTTTTAATAAAACCGACCGACCGATCGGCTGGCGACCAAATCACCGTGGTGCTCACTAACACAATAAACCCGTGATGGGGTGTGGCGAGTGAGGAGCGGGGGGAATCGACAGGTGAACGTCGCGGACGTGATATTACCGAAGTAAAAACCCTACGGCAAAACGGAGATATCAATACGGAACTCTTTGTGCGACAAAGAACTCGACTCGTGTGTGGCAGAGGGGGTGAGGAGCGTGGAGGGAGAGAAAAAATAACAAATAAATAAATAAAACGAAATGATAAAACATCGGGTAACTTTGCGGGACCGACCGTGCGTGGATGGAGGAACGACTGGCGGGGCAAACCGAGGAGGAGGGGAAGCGAGGGCTCGTCGGAACGCTGAAATGAAATTCCTGTTTTATTAGGTATGTGTTATACAACACGGTCACAAAGACACGTGCGTTTCGTGGACGACAAAAAAAAAAAAAAAAAAAAAAACGTCAACGGAATTCGTTTCCGACGTAAAAACGCCAATAACACAAAAATACAAGTGCACGGGGAAATGTCGAACACGCGTCGCCGGATCGATAGCGAAACGTTAATGTCGACAAAATGCGAAGCTGCCCAGAGACGTGGTCCTGATTCGTCCGGTCCGGTACACGGTTTTCGTCCAGACGACCTGAAGAATTCACGAAAAGGTTATCGATCACGCACGATTTTCGTCGAATTTACACTGTTCGGCCCGTGTACGGTTCTGTTCACGATCACCTGTGTCCTGTACAACACTGCAGTGACGTGACTCGGTGGGATCGAAGAATGAGGCCATCATTCGGGTTTCGGGGACCACGAGGCCTACTATCGTGTTTCATAATATTATGATTCGATCGGGGTAAAAAAAAAAAAAAGAAAAAAGAAATATTTCAAAGTTTACTCACGACGAACGTCCGTAAAAAATACGAATTTACCGACACGCGCGAGACGTGCACTCGTGGCGTTATGACGTTACGAATAGTCCAGGCAAATTTGAAATAATAGCGGAAAAAAATTTTGAAAAGCTGAATTTCGGTATACACCTTAAGTAAAAGGATCTTAGTGACATACTTAAAGTCCTCTAAGATTTGACGCCTGCTAGCTCCGGTAGAACGCGCTTTGTGTCAATAAAATCAGTTTTTCGCAAAAATCTCGTTTTATTTTAGAGTTAGAAGATAAAAATTTGTACACTTTATTGTGGAAAAATAATTATCTATAAAAAAGGTTAATTTCATTTTTTTATGGGAGTAATATTTACTGAGATAATCACAAATGAAATACCAAAGTATTGAAAACCTGTTTTACGACATTCGTAATTGTCTCAGATTTCGTTTTTGTTTTTGTGTACGCATTATTCAAAGAAAACTAAAATATTGTTGAGTAATTATTACATAATAAATGCACAATTATTCTGAATTATTATGTTACAAATGCATAATAAAACATTTCACCGTATAAATAAGTATGTGTAAACAAGTAGTGATGTATCATTAAAAAGAAGTAATCGAGTTTCAACGCTCGCTAGCTTTAGTTCCTCTATTAAAGTTTACGACGAAATAATACCGATTGATCCTTTATTACAATTTCAACGTAATTCATTCACCAAAATAAGTGATGAAGAACTAAGAGATTACTGAAAGTTACGAGTTAGCACAATATCCTCTTTCAATTTTTAATGAACTATGTACGAGAAAAAACCGCGGCGGTCCGACGAAATCTCAGACGAACACAAGTCGTACGCATATAATTATACTATAATACGGATAGCGTTATAATATTATAAACGCGTGCACGCGTATTAGGTCGACACGCCGCAATACGGTCGCGGCGATGACTATACAACGGTTTCGCATTACAAAATCAGGTCACCGACTGTCTCCGTGTGTCCCGTGCCCCGGCCGTCGCGTTAATGATTCACGGAAATTCGCTTCTGACGTATACCCGTCGCAGTAATACGTACGTCCACACACACACACACACACACACACACACACACACACACACACACACACACACACACACACACACACACACACACACACACACACACACACACACACACACACACACACACACACACACACACACACACACACACACACACACACACACACACATGCATGTGCACTCTTACCGATGGCATAGTCGTTTATTGTTGAACCACCAGCGAATTTCCCCGAGTGTTTTTGCGTGTAAAATAGTGGTGTAGTGGAGTGGTGTAACGTCGGGCGTTTGTGATACACGCTATATTATTATCATGACGTACTTGTCTGTCGAACGGGAAAACAATACGACGTATGGTCGATACCTAACGTACGGGGTATACCGTGGTCCGTTATATTGTACCCCCGATGCGAGTCACCTTGGATAATGTATGTTCGCGCCACGCTAAGTATTTTTCAATGGCACCACAATGATTCTTGTATTTTTTTCTTTAAATAATATTTAATGGCAATATAGTATGTAAAAAATAATAATATCACACTGGGCAGTCAGCCAACTATTTGTTTGTATATTACGATGAGATTCGGAATACAGTCGGTCGGCACTGTCGCGAGTCGATCGTCACGAATAAAACGCTGCACCGAGCACGTTTGACGTCGGGGGACGGACGACTGTATCGGCCGAATCTACGTATTATGTAAAGCGCGGGTCAGATCGGTTCGGTCACTAGGGACACCGGTTGCAATAATGTACAGTTACAAAATTGCTCTTGGGCTTATCCAGATAACGCATCAAGGCGAGAATAAATAATTATAAATAGATCCAAAATAGGCCACTCCCATATCACTCACTCATACTTGATAACCAAAGAACCCCCTCACGTTTTCTTCTCAATAATCCAAGGTCACTCGAAGAAGCCCTCAGTCAACACAACTCCGGCAACATCTTTAAATTTTAAAAAAAAATAGATTTAGACAAAAAACTGTAAATACCATAATGTTTTACATTGTATTCCTTCAATATCAAAATAATGTTAACTTTTATATTGAAACTCTCTAACTTTTTGTAATCATATATAGGCTAATCATCTTTGTAATTGAAGTTATGTTAATTAAAAAAAAAAAAAAAATTGCTCTTCTTGATGACCCGTGAAAATCAAAATAAGCACGACGCCCCGGCGCGCCCGCCGATTCGTCGTAGACCACGAAACCAACCGCATCGCATACGGACTTGCGACCACAGAACGCGTTGGACGTGGCTTCGAGAGCAGCAGCAGCCAATGCCGCGGGCAACCAACGCGCTTCAACCACGCTTAATCACCAATCGCAGTCATTTCACGGGCGACTCCTGCGACGACGCGGCGGGCGGGACCTGGGTATTAATACGAGTGTGGAGCACCAAATCTATTCATTGTGTTCGACAGAGCCTTCTGCAGCAAGACCTAACCAGGCAGACTTGCACAGATACAAAATTATACAGTCCACTAAATCTATTGACAATAACTTTTCCTCGCCGGAACAATGTACGAAACGTTATTATTTTTTTCTATATGCAATTTAAGCACAAAATATATACTTACGTATTTATAAAAAAAATCATTTTATTCCATTTCTTTTTTATGGTTTTAGTATTTTTTTTTTATGGCTATCACAATTTATAACATAATTTGATTAAGAAAAATAATAAAAAAATAAATTTTGACCAATATTTGAAGTTGTTTAAGATGTATAAAGAAGATAAAGTTCAGGATAGCAGTTGGAATGAAGAAGACAACGAATTCCGAAAATAAAATGTATCACCACTACTACCACTACTCCATGAGTCTAAAATTTATGTTTTTATATATCTTAAACTACCGTTCCAATACATAATTAAAATATTAAAATTAAAAACGTATTCTGTTTTATAATTTAGAACTATAAAAAGAACCTTTTAAGAAAACTAAAAACTTGAAAAACCACGTGAATAAAAAATAGCGAACAAATTGTTGTTTTTTTTCATCAAATCGATTTTCCAAAAATTTTAAATTAACGCATTATTCAGCGTAACATCACGTTGGGTCAGTTTTTACGGAAAATCGCGTGTAAACTTGTAAACGTGTACGCTCGAGACGACGAAATCCATTTATTCCATCAGTATTCGGTGAGCAAGAGATATTCTCGCCCGTGCGACGACGACAACAACACGTAATTATTGTCGAGCCGTCTGTCGGCTACTCGTACACCGCGCCGCGTGTTCACGATCCGTATTCGACATTTAGTCGGAATCTCGTCGAGACGTGCGACGTGTTCCGATCGAAATATTAAATCACGACAAAATACGCACCGAATCGTCTCAACGTCCCTCTCGAGAACGAGTCGAACCAACGAGACGGCTAATGATTATGAACGTCGATTAAACAGCTCGTTTCTATTTCGGTGCACACAGAATCCGTGCATAACGCGATCATCGAGACAATAACGTCGCTGCGGCTGTGCACGTCTCTCCACGGATAGGTCGGAAATCCTTCGAATCGTTCGTGTCGATCGCGAAGTTTCGCCCGAAACACAAATGTCATTGACGTGGGGTTGTTTTCAATACGTTCTCGTACGTCAAACGGCACTCGTAGGCCCTGAACCTAAACGGAATAAACTGTAAAGCCGGTACACGTCTTTAAATCGTGATTTCGCCAAAGGCGGGCCAGTTAATCGAAATAATTAACAGTGACGAGTCAAGTCGATTTCATTAAATCAAAACGGTTAAAAATTAACAACGAAAAAATTTAACTCGATAAGTTTGAAGTTAAGATGGAAAATAACAATTAACTTTACTCGGTTAGAGAAAAGTTTTAAAAAATGTTCAAGCCACATTATATCTATGTCATGAATGTCTTTGTATTTTTATTCAAACAAATATGTATCGATATGCTTGAAACTGAGTAAAGATAAAACAGTAATTTGTATTATTGTAAATCGTCACCATAAACGTATAAACGACATATTATGTGCATAGTTTAAGATAAATAATTTTAGCTGAATTTCAAAACAAATAATTCAATTATACAAAAATGTTTATTTTTGTTACTGTGTGCGAAAATTCTAAAATAAAAAATTCTAAAATACCTCATACCCTAATCCTCCAATTACAGTGGTAAGTCCTAATATTTTATGTCCAAGTCAATGATATTTCCAACGATTATTTCGAGTATACATTATATTATTGATTATATACCAATATTATCTTCTAATCTTATTATACATATTTTTTTTTTTAACAAAATTGTATATTGTCCAATCTGTTACAAGAGTTGAACAATAGGCTTAATTGATTAAAGTACCGTACAAAACAGACAGAATAAACGGAGGGAAGAGGCCTCCCATCGGAGGTACTTCAAAACGAATTTAATTTATGGTTTTAATCCTTAAATATTAATAATATTAATGAGAGTACAAATACGTAATAGTTATAACTGAGAAGTAACAAAATAGAAAACAGTTGTAGTGATTCATTTTTTTTTTAAGCAGGTCACGACACCGTTGTTTTTTCAGTCTTTTGCGGGGATTCCCGGAATGGTTGCAGATGATAGTTGGTCGATAAGGGGATTGAAATGATGGATGTGTTGATTAGTCATTGAATTGTTTATAGTGGAGCTTGGCTAGTTCAGTGGTGATGGGTATATTGAAATCAGAATGCAGGAGGGTATTGTTTAAAACATAGAAGGGATCTTTAGAGACGACGCGGAGGACTTTGGATTGAAACCTTTGTATTGAAACTCCATTATATACACCTTCATCAAACTCGTATTCATAACGAAATAAGAATAGGCAGTAGGTATATATTGTTAATGTCTTGACTAGCTAAATGAGTTGTCCACCGAGAGAGAATCGTATTGGCCGTATATTATTGATATCCGTTTATAGACTCATATCGCTTGTCACGCGGATATAATACTTTGGTAATTTCCGCGTGGCCGTCGATTCAACCGAGAAAAACAAAACACCACGATATTTATTTTTATACCTACCTACTTGTTTTTAAATGTACGTTTTTGAGAATTCGATGGAAAAAACAATTTAATTGCACGCTATTTATATTTAGCTATATAAAGATAAGTAAAAACAATACACATTTTTACTGAACAAGTCAATAAGTTGAAAACGAAAATAATTAACAAGTTGAGTTGAAAAGTTAAAAAAAAATAATAACTTTTAAACTTTACTTTGACTTTTTAACGAGTCAATGTTCACCTTTGGATTTCGCTTACAGCGTTTACAGAACAATCCAAACCAATCGCACGATGTTCTGCGAGTGTACTGTCGATAATATTTCTGTGTCGTACGATTCACTTTGCACCGGTTAGTGTTAGTGGAAACCCGATGGGGTGTCACCGATTGTTGCGGCGTTCCCTTAGGGGTGTCACCCTGGGGGCAGAGTGGTGAAAATAGCCGACTGACCGGGAGGTGAAATAAAGATTTATACAGGACGTGGTACACACGCGGCACTGGCGTATTGGACCGATCGTTGCAGCTGAAATTCGACAACAGCGCGATTATAATATAGTTACATACGATTTTTTTTCAGAAAAGTTAATTATTATTAATTTTTGAAATGGTACGAGAAATAAAAATAAAACGCGTGAAAGGATAAATCGCATTTGGTAAATATGGGTGCGACAACACTCATTACGTTTATATTATAAAGAAACGATTTGTAATTCGAAAGCACTAATGTTATCGTGGTAAACTCGCGTTTAAATCGAATCTATTTAGTTTCATGAAAAATCGTACGATTATTATTTAATTAGTATTCGATTTCAATGAATTAAATTAAAAATGACGCGTTTATATTGCGATTGGTTTATTATTATTGTTATTATTATTTTTTATAATATTATATCGAATCATTATTTAACGAAAAATTAAGCTAAGGCGTAAAAGTTACAAAAATATCTTATGGTTTTAAGACAATGACGTGTTGTGAAAAATAACAGTTTCGAATTTAAACGTATCTTCGCATATAATTACATATCGATTTCCGACCGGGTCGAGTTTAGTGCAAACCGTTGTCGGGCAACTTTATAATCATCTAATTTGATCAAACTAAAGACGTGGAAAGTAGTTAAAAGGGGGGACGTAATATTCCTCTAAATCACGTTAGTTTTAGATGTTCTCTATGATCTTAACTATACGCACTATATAATAGGTCCTCTAACGTATTTCGTTACTAGGGATCCTGTTCCTGTTGCGCATTATGTTGTAACAACTATAATTATTATTATTAACGTCCCTCCGCGTCGTGTGCTTAGGATTTTTACACGACGCGACAACCGGGTACGTTGTATTTTATCGCGGTTCCGAGTTTCCGTGATGCGATTATGAAATCGCGAATTCGATCACGTATAAATCATAATATTATCATAACTATTGCTTCTCGACCGCTACTGCAGGGCCGTCGAAGCGCCCGCACGCGTCCTAAATCTTTTCGAGAGTATCGTTTCCGTTTCGTTTTAATCGATCACCGTTAATGTGTTCATACCACACGGAACTTTTTCCCCGATATCGATTTCGCTCCCTAGTTGACTATTTACCCATTCGACAAATGTATCACTTTTGTTTAAACGAAATATAGCTTATAGAGCTGCTAATAATAGCTTATCGAGAATACTCTCGTTCACTTCATAATAATATTATAACATTATCGATTAATATAATACTTAAATCACACGAGATACTAAGGTAATACTTATTTATTAATTAATATATTATTTATTAAAATATATGTTTAATATATTTTTATGTTTTTTCGTACACTATATTTTTAATTTCTAAAATATTATCAGGCTATTTCATCTATTATTGTAACGGGCCACCGGGATTTTTCCCGGTGTCCCGCCAGGCCAGTCCGCCCCTGCACATACCTATTTACGTAGATTTGTAAAACATACCTAATTGAAAGTTAATCGATCGCGTTAATGTGTTATTTCCACACGGAACTTTTTCACCGATATCGATTTCGCATGGAACCGAAAACGAAACGATACTCACCGTCGTGCGGGGTTCACGTTGACTCATGTTTTATTATTTTACTTACACGTTGTTTTCTAGGGGGGAAAAAAAACTAGATCTCGTGCAAACTGAGACGATCGTATGTGTGACCGACGATGTTATTGTTTCAGCGTTTTGTTGTTCGTTTTGTCATCAAAAACGCATCAGGAACACATTTTCTTACAAGCGTTTTGGATACGCAAAACGATAATATTAAACGTTTTACGAAATTGTTACGCCAAGTCGTCGCTGTCTTCGTCTAAGTGAAATACGTAAAAAAATAAAATTAAACACACACACACACACACAAGTGCTACAAATGCTACGTGCACCTTTGGATTGACAAATTTCTCGCACAAAGCCGTGGTGTGCCTCGAGGGAAAAAATATAAGTAATGAATCGTACGAATAATAATAATGGTGAAAAAAAACGAAAATAAAATTCCAAGTTTGGTTTTATATCGCAGTGACAGCCGATCGATCGTTTAACGACACGTGCCTACGTGCATTACGTATTTCCGTGGGTAGGAATCATTATTTAATGATGCGAGCGCTCAACCGAGACAAAGTTGGCGTGGGTAGAAGAACCCTGAATAAGTCCTCCCGGACTCAGGTAAATTTGTTTTTCATCCCCCGCCGAAATGTTGTCGTCATTGCGTGCGGAGAAAACCGCGTTCCGGGGTACGGACTCTAGCGGTAAACGGGCATGTTGCAAAAAAAAAAAAAAAATAAATAAATAAAAACACCTCCACGAGCACGTCAAACATGTTTGGAGGCGATGGAGTTACGTGTGAGATTTCGGTTTAAATCCTTAGATTCACTGTGACAGGAAACAAACGTTGTTATTTCACCACGTCCGTCGGTTTAAACTAGTAGAATCCGTCCTGACTTAATAGATCTCGCCTAGCAGGGTTAACTAACTAGAGATGTAAAATTTTAAAATTTACGTTTTTTTTTTTTTTTTTTTGGTAATTTACCGTAAACTCTGTAAATTTTGATAATTTTCATATGTCACAACCGGGACACTCCTAGGAACTCCTCGTTTCTTCTTTTTCATGAACTTATAATTATTTTTATTATTTATTGGATAGGAGGGTGTTAATCGTATTATAAATTGAACATATGACTGTATATAAGTACTTAGTGTTGTATTATACTATTGTTGACTTTGTATTTGTATTTAAATATATTTATAATATGAATATTAATATTGAAAATGAACCTATGAAATAAATTGTAAATTAATCAAATCAGATTCATTAAGTACCTTGAAATAACATAAAAAAAATAAAGAAATAAATAAATAAATAAATAAATAAATAAATACAAAAATAAATAAATTCTAGTCTTTTAGTTTTATTTGTCTTTTTCTCTAGTTATAAATTGAACATTGGACGTTTTAAGCTCTATAATATCAACTATTCTACTGATATTATGTTAAGAATATTCACTTTATTGAGACGTTTAATTTTGAGGTGTCGCTCGCTAATTTTTTCGGTAAAAAAATAATTGATAAATTTACGCGATAAAAATTTACCGAGCTTACGTCTCTAGTAATTACGCTGATCACGTCGTGTTCCTGTTATTTTATTATTATTACGTAATATCATCGAGAATACGGAAAAAAAATTGTTTTTCACTTGGAATGGCCTTTGACGATTTTCGATAATTTCCTGGAAAAAGTAAACGTCTAGAAAAATGCGGTGAAAACAGGTTTTCCGGAATCCCGTTTTGATTGCAACGCAGACGTCTGTGGCTAGTCAAATGATTTACTGTTAAATCGTAGTGAAAATATGTTCGTTTCATTAATACGTCGGATTTTTATATTTTAAAGAGAAATCGTAAATGAAATCGTAAATCGTAAATCGTATATGAATTTATATTAATATGACTGGAAGTCGTTCGCATCACTAAATTATCGATTACAATGTGTTTTCGAGCGGTATTCGCGTGTGTTTATAAACTTTTTTTTTTTTTACATTCTAAACTTTCAATCTACGCGTAAGCAATTGTTTGTGTAACGTGAGCGGTACAATTAGTATTCGACGACATACACCAAGTCGGACACAATAATTCGCAACACTGGTATTATTCACGTCCCGGACAATGTGTCGGTTTGTTGGGTGTATTGAGTTTTATAAAAGTGACGAATCTACGGTTCCAGTAAAACGGTTCTGAGCAAAACTCCGGTGTAAACTACAGGAATTGAGATTTTAATTTGAAACACGCTCCTGAAAGTGAATTTTGACTAACGTTTTTTGAGATCTTTCTATATAGGTATATATATTTAGTAAAATATACGAACAAAAAAGATATGGCGTATGAAATGTGGACCCGAATTAGACGAGAACACTGGTATGTGGAGGAGAAAGTTTAACAAAGAACTAATTGAAGAAACAGAAATGACTCCAATTAAATATTACATAAGAGGACAAAGAATCCAGTGGTTTGGGCACGTTATGCGAGAGGGTGACGACAAGGTAACAAAAACAGTACTGTCTTGGAAACCTACAGGTAAGAGACCACGAGGACCACCGAGGAAAAGGTGGATGGATGTGATCGAGGAAGATCTTAAAAGGATAGGAATTGAAGACGGGAGAAATATAGTTCATGATCGAGAGAAGTGGCGTGAAGTAGTGATGGCGGCAAAAACTCTTGTACAGTAGATAAAGCCGGCAGAAGAAGAAGAAAATATACGAACACTGTTCGGCACACTGCGTAAAATATGACAATCACAGATATTCCCAATAGTTATATAATTATTATTTATAAAATACGATTACAAAGTACGCGCAAGAGTGCTCAGTTAAATAGTTTTAGTAGTTACCGGTTTACTTGTCGTACCGAATGTGCGTCCATCTCGTGCGGTGCGACGAAATAAAATGGAATTTTTGTTCTTCGTTGAATTATTAGTATTAACCCTAAAGTAAATCGAATCAGTTGATTAGCAAGTGTGTGTTTGTGAATTACATCCTTCTTTCACATCGCAAAACATGATTTACACTCGCAATACGCGTACAGTATCAAAAATCAATAATGTTATTAATGTTACGTTCGACAAACTTCAAATTTCTATATTTTTTCGAAAAACTATTTATTATTTTCTGCACATATACAGAATTGTTTTTATTTTATTACAAAAAAGAATCGATTTTTAATCAGCAGAAAGGTTTTGAATGTACGTTCCAAATCGACAACCCAAACATGTGTTCACAGACAAAAAACAACTTCATAATAATAAAAAAATAAAAAAAAAACACAATATGGGTCCTTCTTAAGAATCAGAAACAATAATAACAACAAAAACATCAATACACAATCTACAATTGTGATTATTTAGACGAGAGCAGTCTCTCATTTACGGTACCATCGATTTGATTTTATTTTTATACATATACAACGTTCTCTGAACGATGGAAAAAATGCAATAACTTTTATGCTATTTAATATTTTCATTTTAGATTGTTAGTTTTTTGTTTTTTTTTTCGTACAACTTATTGCTATTTTGGGTGATAATATTATTCCAAAAGTTCAATACGGCAACTCTATGTATCGTTTATTTCATTTAGTTTGTTCTAAAAAAACGAATTTTTCTTCTTTCTCGATTGTTTTCCAAGACTGTGAAAAATAACTTAAAAAATTGAGTAAAATTTGTAAGATTCGGTTTATTCTTAATTATTATATTCGGATATATTTACCAAATCCTTTTCCACATTTAGTCATAAATCCAAAAATAATGAATTAGCCACTTTTAATTTACACCTATTATTGACATATTCTTTTAATATACTTGGAAAGAGTTTGGAAAACATTTTACCATTTTTGAAATGTATTTAAAATTTTTAAATATTGAAAATATCTCGTTTTTTGAAAGGGCTTATAAATAAAAATTTTAAATATTTATTATAAAACCTAAATATTTAATAACATCTTATTTATATGCTTGACTAATCGCATATAATCATTTTCGAAAAACAATTGGTTAGAGTTATTTTTTTATTCGCATTTAATGTTCAAATTTTGACGTAACTAATTAATTAAACGTAAATCAGCGATATTTTTCAAAAAAAAATTATGCGATTTGGAATTGTTAATCCGGTAAACATTTTAGTATACCAATTTATTGGTCACAATATATGTCTATCAGTGATTTCGAGTTCCATAAAGACAAATTCAATACATTTTTTTTTACACTTTTTGAATTGGAAATACGGGTGAAATAACTCTTTATTCGTAAAACGTCTAAATACAGTGAAATAGATTATTTTCATAAATATTATTAAATCAAGAAAAATCTTGTTATTATTCCAGTTCTTTTTGATTTGATATTTTAAACGTCGAAACTTAAACTGAAAGATTCTTAAATAAATTATGACTTGAGTTGTTTGCTTAAAATAATTTTCTAAAAACGATGATTTCAAATTTCAAATAAAACAATACTACACGCATCAATCAGCAATAGTTGTTTAAACATATAGTTCTTTACATTCGTTACCATTATCTCGTCTAAGAATCTACGAATACTCATGGTGCGAAATATGTCCTGCTTTAATTATTTGTTTTTACCGATACCATATAACGACGCTATAAACATAATGTTTTATCTCAAATTTGAAAATTTTAGATTTTGTTGTATAGGTTTATAGAAAAATAATACTAATCAGTTTGTGCTTAAAGTCTTCAAAAAAACGTTAGTTTTTAAAATTTCAATACAGGAGAATCCGTTAACTTTCTACGACTTTTGAATGTTTTCTAAAAATATTATCAAAGGTTTTATTGTTTATAATAATTTTGTTTTTTATTGTTTATTGTCGATAATTTAATGTCTCATGAAGAATAAATGAAAATTACTAATTTTTCGATATTATCGTAAATAATGCCGTAATTATTAATCACACTATTTTATAAAATACAAAATTAAAACAAAATTTAAAATTAAAAATAAATAAAGTAATATTTTAAGAAAACATAATATACTACCATTTTTTTTACAATAAATTAGTTCACAAAATGGCTACATAATTCGATTTTTCTATAAAACTATGGAATATAACTTTAAATAATCATATTTTGATTTTAAATATAAAAATGAAATATTTTAAGAAGTTTTTATCGAAATCGTGTAAATGTTGAACAGAAAAAAAGGTCATTACATTTATCGCATCTTCTTGGAACACCCAGTAAGTAGTTTAATTTCGCTTCAAAACTCGAGTGGAGTGTCGGTTGACTAATTGAAAAAAATAAATCGATATTTATTTTTTGTTTATTTGTTTTCACGTTTCATTTCCGATGGGTATCGCGCGACCGTCGCGTTCCTAATTTGAAAAACGACGTCCATTGTAGTTTGCGTGCCGATTGAAAATTAAAAAAAAAAAAAAAAAACAAATCAAAATAATAATAGTAAAACAATATAAACAAATAAAAATCCGTGCCGAGCGTCTGAAAAACGACGTCGTTAATTAGTGTTGTTAATATTTGTTTTCGCGCGGCCATTAATCAACCGACACGCCGTCTTCGCCCCACCGCCGTCCGTCCCGAGCGGTCCCCTAGCAGGACTTTTGGAATATAATATCATAATATCAAATTATACACACACACACACACACACACACACACACACACACACACATATATGTATATATATATAAGTGTACGTATTATACTTCCGAGTCTCGGCGAGCGGGCGGGCGGGTGGGACAGTGGTGCGGGTGAGACGTTATTGCGTCACCCGAGCGTAACGACCGAACTTTAACACGGCGAAAAGACCCGGTAATCGCAGAGATGATCCACGGAGAGCCGCCGTCCGGGGTTGATCCCGTGTGACCTACCGCCGCCGCAGCCGACTCGTCGGTCCGGGCAGCCGTGATCCTCGAGCGAACTCGATACCGGCCAGGACGTGACCGTGCGTGGGCCGATTAATATTCTGTTTCGATCGACGTTCGTTTTCCCGGTCGATTTTCGGGCTTTTTTGAAATGTATGGGAATTTTGTCACTTCAAAGCACTACGCTTCGGGGTATTCACTGTTTTTCGTTTATATATTTATTTATTTAGTTATTTTTCATCTTTTTCGTCAGTTTCGAGAAAACCTTTGATGAAAAATTTGAATTTTTCGTCTGCACAAACACGGTGAACATGACTTGTATGACCGACGCTTTGGGTAAAGACTTCAAAGTGAGTCGAACGAACCCTTATCGATGAAGCAGAGAAAGAAACGAAAAAAAAAAGGACATCTAAAACGAATTGTTAACAAACTTAATTTTCACCATCCCTTTTACGCGTCACACGTGTTATTGTTATCTGTATATTATATAAACGGGAAACCTGACTGACTGATCTATCGACGCACAGCTCAAACCACTGGACCGATCGAGCTGAGATTTGGCGTAAAAATAGCTTTTATAACTAACTATAACTGAGGTGGGATTTTCGAAAATTCGAGTTAAAAATGGGAAACGTAATTAAAAAAAAAAAAAAATTAAATTAAATTAAAGAATTCTAGAACGATTCGAAAACATTTATTTCAATTAAACATTTATATTTATATATTATTTATATTTTATACACTTTTACCTTTAGTTTTTTCCATACATCACTGCTGAAAAAATGACAACGATCAACTATGAATTGATACTATTCAATCATGTCGTGATTAATAAAATCTATAATTATTGTATTAACGTACGCATTTTTAGCAAGTCAGAAAATGTAGGTAGTGCTTACACGATATATTGATTGATTAGAACTTTGCACCGGGGTTCCTAACGTTTGTAAAATTGTATTTGTATTCGTACTACTCAGCCCAGAGTAAAACTCGATTCCGGTCAACGCCGGTTGTTTGAGAAGCTGCTTTGATATAAAACATTATTTTTATTAAAACGATAAAACATTTGCGGCGAAAATATGCTTTAACTCGTATCGCATGTTGAAATTAGTATATAATATACGATACAACAATGTTAAATGCTATCGATAATTTTGTAATTCGATTAATATTATCTTACGTCATATAAGAGACGTATTCAGACCACTACTTCTGCACTTAAAACTTTTACAAACGGTTTTGTTTCTTAATTATTTTCCCGAAAAACGTCTTTTTTATATAATATATATATATATATATATATTTTTTTTTTTTCAATAAACGAAAAAAAAAATAGTGAAAAGATTAATTTTTATCAACACCAACGTAGAAAGTTAAGCTAGCCAAGTGGCGGAAAAACTAATAAATCGATTCTCAGATACAAACTGAGACACTAAAGGAAAAATTAAACGAGCGTAATTAATTTTAATACGCTATACAATGAAGAAAACTTCTAAATTTATCAATTAAAATTAATAAAAGAATTCGGTGGCGAACCGGTGTGGTCTGCGCGGTTAGGTTCTGGCAAAAATGATAACACAGAATATTTCGGTACGCGAACGTATAAACTGCGCACTGCAAATGACGCCCCTGTTTAATATATTACTGCAATCTACACTGAAGTCCCGTACCGTATTTTGTTATTTATTTTGTTTTATTTTGTTTTGTATTTTTTTTTTACGCCTGTAGTACCAACGCGCGTCGCTAGAACGTCTCGTTTTGAAATCGGTCGAAATGACGGGGACGTGGTGCTTGAAAATAAGGACGTTCCCGTGTTGAACGGAACGTATGATTACACCAGTCACACGATGTGCGTTACGTTTGACGAATTGAGATCGCGAGCTCTCGAAATCATAAAAACACACTTTGCGAACTTTCCGGAAAAAAAACAAGAAAGTTTCACGCGCCGAAGGATCACGCCACGCCGTCGCTGTCGACAACGGTTCTAATCACGGTAAAACAGATTGGAAAGAAAAACAAACTAACGAACATCGTTCGTCTTACGATCAAAACGAAATCATAAAAATACAAACCTATCGAATATGGCTACGGGACGATGACGTATAGCGTCTTGTCGATGTGATTACAACACGTCGCGTATTCGAATCTAATTTATTTCGCATTAAACCGAACATCGAAATCGAACTCGGAGACGATTTATTTCAATTTAATCGTTTCGTAACACAACGAGAGCGTTCGAGCAGGCCACGGGCCGTTACGACGGAAACGCGACTGAAGTGTTTTTACACATCGGAATACCGGGCGTTTCAGATCTGTCGGTCGCGAAACTTTTTCATCCGTTCGTTTTTATAGCTCATTAATTTATTACTCTTTTCACACGAATATAATAATGCTTCGATAAAAAGGTTATAAAATCACGGCAGTCGAAAACATTGAAGAAAACGAAACGAGTTTACACGTCGACTAACGTGTCGATTAGACCTGTTACTCCCTGTTTGTGTGTTAACATTTATTTATTTATTTATTTATTGATATAAACGCCTTTGTAGGCTCGAGCACAATTTAGATAAATTTAATAATACAAGATCATGAACATAATATATTAATAAGTACAAAATTAAATAATGAAAATAAAATAACATTTAATAAATCGAACAATAGCATTAGTTAAAGAAAGATAATTACAATACATTAAAGAGACCAAGCTTACAAACTATAAATTTCGAGTAAAAAAAAGGTCCACATTTCTCAGCTCATTACATTCTCGAGCATCGCGATCTAGTGGATTATTAAATCCATATGAGGTACGATGAAATGGTATTGAAAATGTAGAATGATGCCGCGAATTAAATTGAGGAACATTAAAAAAAATCATGAAATAAATTAGCATAAAAACATATTATTTAAACACTGCAAGTAGTGATAATCGGATTTCCCGAACGTGAGTCTGGCCAGAGTGTCAATCGGCGCAAAAATATCAATAAGAAGAGTAGCAAATAGTTGTTTTTTCACCGGAAAAGTGTAACGATTTCGTGCGTCAGATACTCTAATTATACGCGAACGACCACGACGAACGGCACCTCATGACGTGGTGGTGATGACGGTGGCCTAATTCGGATCGTCAAGATATTTTTCGAGCGAGTGACCTTATCGTTTACACACACACACACACACACACACACACACACACACACACACACACACACACACACACACACACACACACACACACACACGTGACCTTGATAAGTATAACCGACAGGGAAGATCGCCGTCCAATGTTAAGACCACCGAAAGATATAATTACGTGTGAATGAGAACGTAGACGTCACGTGCAATACATTTTGTCCCTCGTGGTGAAGCCAAAGTAGCGTGAGTGAGGTTAGATGGATAGGTAGCGTGAGTGAGGTAGATGGATAGGTAGCGTGAGTGAGGTAGATGGATGGATACAAATCAAGGATAATTCTTGAACACTCTTGTGTTTTGTATTGTGTATTTATAATAATAATAATAATATGTATTTAAATAAATAAATATTTTAACATTCCAGAGGGTAAGAGGTACAGTGAAGAGTACAGTAAACTATAAACTACACATATCGCTAAGTTAACAATTGAAGGGAAAATTGAATACATAATAAATCAGATTAAACATCAAGATTTAAATTAAAAATACAATTTTTTAGATAATGGAGTCATAAAAAAAAAAAAAAAATCAAAATTGTGAATTAAATTACATTATGTAGGTGGGCGGCATTGCGGACTATTAGTAGAGTAATTATGTTTTGAATGAGGAATAGCAAATGGTGGGTTAAATCTTGAATTAAAAGAGGGTATTTTAAGATATACTTTATTATATAATAATAATAAAAAAAAAAAAATTACAATTATAATATCAACCGTTGTATTAAAACGTTAAATACCGTCAGTATAAACCGATATTTGAAACTGACGAGTGCGATTTTTTTAGTGAGTTGAATCGGCATTGATATCGTTGGACGTTTAATTTGGTAACAGCTTATTTCCGTCGACGTTCTACGACATACATACAGTTTTATTAGTAAATAGATTTTCGAAACGTTTGCTCGGCATAATAGGATGTCGTCGAGACGCTGAGCAGCGTCGCTTTGAATCGATAGACCGCCATGTCAAATCGTTAAACACCGTCAGTCCAAGCCCATATTGAAACCGTCGAGTGAGATTTTTTTTAGCGAGTTCAATCGGAGTTGACAACGATGGACGTTTAATTTGGTAACAGCTTATTTCTGTCGACGTTCACCTAACGATATAATTGTTTTTCTCAGTAAATAGATTTTTGAAACGTTTGCTCGGCATAATAGGATGTCGTCGAAGCGCTGAGCAGAACCGCTTTGAATCGAATTACGAACGTATCGTTTTACTCGGTTGCAATGATATTACTCGAATTGAAAAAGGCTTATTCTCGGAATTTTGCAAAACGACGTTATAAACAAAAAAACCGAAAGCGAACGAGACGGTACGCGTTATAAACGTTCAGCCGGGACAATGTCGTCGGACGGTAAAAAACAAAAAAACAAACAAATCTAAAACGCATTCGATTTCGGACCCGTAAAACGGTCGTAAACACGTCGATCCCGAAATCACCGCGTTGTACACTTCGCGATTCGTCGTCCGCGTCCCGACGCCACACGTGGACGCGTTTATTATTATTATGTTAATGAGGCCGAGTGAATTTTAGTGAATGAATTCGATTAAAACCCCTTTGCGACGTGGCGTCACTCGACAAACAGCATTGTGTCCTCCGCCCCCTCTCCATGAGTGCTCATTAAATATGTATGATTCCTGATGAAAAATCGCCGTTCGGTCCCCGGTTCGGTGGTGTGTAGAGTAAATTTTCACGCGCACGACCGTTTGAATAAATCCTGGTTTTTCAACCCTCGAAAGTCTTTATTATTATAAATTCGACCGATTACAATCGAGCCGATCATTAAATTATGACTGTTTTTGTTATTTATTTATGTATTTATTTTTTTACCTATTTCACGTAGCCGCCTATCTCAGTTGACCGAAACCTTAGAGATTTGTATTAAAATAAACGCGTGTTATTTATAATTTTTTATTTATTTTTTTCAAAATGTTTAGTTGGCCGTGTTGTACACGTTTAAGATATTGTGAAATTGAATTCTCATTAAAATATTATGTTAATTATCGTTTTTACGTTCACAATAATAAAATGCATTCATTAGTTTATTGTTCGATATCAATGTAATTATTAATAAAATTCAAATTTGTACGGTGAAAAATTGATTTGCAAAACATAAGCTTTCGTTTTATACATATTTATAACATATATTTTTGACGTTCTGAATCGAAATAGATGGGCTGTTAGAAGTTTCTCGATTTTTGGTACTTTTTTCGATTGAATTTGGGAATTTAAAAACAGACTTATCACATTTTGCAACTTACGAGTAAAATATTGGTGAACGATTTTACGAATTGTGGAAAATAGGTGTATAAGCTTTACAAACGTACGCGATCGAGCGCCTTAAACACAGAATCGTGTTTAAGGAACAATTTCGTGGTAATTGATTCTTTAAGAAAGGAGGGGGGGGGAGGTTCTGACTGTTGCATCTGAGACTGCAAAATGACAACATACTCAGTCGGTTAGATCGAATCATCAAATGCAACAATATAAATATTCTGCGGACATGGTACATTAAAACATATACGAATAATAAACAAAGGAAAAAATACGATGTGCACCGTTATCAAGCCAAAAATGAATTAAGAGTTATACTCGTAAATTAGGGTGACCATATTAAATAAAATAAAAACGAGACAGTTGTTACTCCCCCCCCCAAAAAAACTACAAGTTTTAGGTATTCGTGATTTGATTTGTCCTTCATAAAGGGTTGCAAATTTAGTATTTTTTAACGCTTCTAAAACTTTTTCCGTTGCAAAAGCGGCAATGACTTTTGATAGAATCAATTCACATTTAGTTCGAGTGCAAGAAAATTGTACTATGCGTTTTCTTTATAGGTGAAGACGTACAATCCATAGATCGAAACGAATGAATAAGCTTGCTAGTACGAAAAGCCAAACAAACCTTCTTCGGCCGTAATACGTTTGCTCTCATCCGATAACCCAAAATATGTTCCTTTATCGGTCAATAATGATGTTAATTTATACAATTTATACCTGTTTGATATACCTGACATCCCACCATATTCGATTGAGAAAATAGATTTACACTCGGTACTACACAGAACTCTCCTATTTCATCGGCTTCTTTCAAAAAAAACTAATACAAAAGCGTCCCGTTTGAAGTTTGTCGGGAAAATGGGACACGATGATCAAAAAAGGGACAATCCCGTTTACAACGGGACGTCTGGTCACCCCATCGTAAATTGTAAATAACATCATGATATAATATTATTAGGAAGACTGTATAAAGTCACGAGGGCAAGGGGGGGGCGTTTTAATTAATCTCTGTCGTATGCCGATAATTAGCGTTCCACGCGTTGCTGGACGAAAATGTTATTGATCAGTCGGACGCGTTACTTCCCGTTGTCACAACACGTACGACGGTCCCCGGTTCTATTTTTTTTTGTTTTCCAACACGGCGCTCTGTATAGGCAATATCGATACGGCCTCGCGTAGGAGAACCGCCTGACGAGAGATACGTATCTCTATAATAATTATACGTACACCATAATAATATAATACCGTCGTGCCGTTGTCTCGCCTGATCGGCTCGTCTCCGTACGGCTTACGCAGATGCCAGAGAGAGAATAAAGTTCCTGTTAAAATTGTGGTGAGTAAAGAAGTGAAATCAAATCTCAACATTTTGTGCTAAAACTAGCAAAATTGACTATTGAAAAAAATTCGATGACATGAAATTTCACCACATTTTCAAGTACAAAAAAAAAAAATTGCACAGAACGAAGTATATTCTTGGACATGCGAATTTTTTAAAAACATTTCTGAAAATATTTTTTTATTTTTCGCGTCGTCGTCATCGTTGTCGACGTGCGTGAAAACAATGAACGTCTCGAACAAGTGTTCGTACGTACGCGAAATAAATTTTCATAACTATTCCGTCGAGTACTTCGCGATGGCCTTGAAATACACATATACAGTAGTCGCCGCTTATTGGATTCACACTTTTATTGACTCATTCGTCTATTAGACTCAAAATGGCTGCTCCCGATTTACACATACTATCCTAGAACACGGCAAAAAATTCGTCTATTCGACTCACAAGCCGGTTTATAGGGTCATTTGAAAATTAGATTAAAAAAATGTGTACATAACATTATGTAAAATGAGGGTGGTTCTATGCACTCTGTCGTCGAAAAACAGAAAAAAAAAGTACTGAGAAGTAGTCCAATATACGTACATCCCAGCACAATGGGTAACACTTATAAAGACAGCAAAACAACACGGCAAAGCACATGAAGTCCTGACATCGGCTAGAAGTTCCATCTCACCGCCCTCGTGCTAAAAGTGACCAAGTGTTTTTTTAAAGTTTTGAGTAATGTCAGTTTTAAAGTTATAAGTACTTCTTTAAAAATCGAGAATTTAACCGATGTTTATGAACTTAGTACCAATGAGACCGCAATAGTAAACTTGATTACGTACCATTATATATATATATATACTTATTATAATTACATATTCGTTTGGTCAATTTTTGCACATGGTCACTTTTTGCACGAGGGCGACGATCTTAGGAAGAGAAGTTAGGAGGAGGAAGAGTGAAGGGACGTTCGTGCTCCGCAAGGAGGAAGGCACTGATCTCCTCCTCTAGGTGGTCTTCCTGGGCTGCAACCGGTTCCTCCGTCTCCATCGGTCGCTCCTCTTCATGTGGTTGAGTGACCCTGATCGCCAGTGGATCCATCACCTGTACGGTTACAGGTCGCAACGTCCTGTGCGGAAATCTCTTCGAAAAACGGCGGCGCGCAGCTACGGATTAATTTCGCTCATTTCACCACGTGTTCGTTAGTTTGGGTCGTACGTAAATATTAGCGGTGCGACTAAACCGCACGTTTATCAAATAACGTGATCTATCCGATCGTGTGGAGATTTGATTGTAAAACGAGTGTTAATATGTTGATCTACGGATTCCTTTCACGCGGGGATACGAACTAAGCTCGGCTACTGTTACGCTCAAACTATCGTATCGAATTTGTTTGTTTTCAGCGAATCGTCCGATGACAATGTACGAGTATTTTATTTGCACGGTAACATATTATGACGTTTACGTCTAAAACTCGATTATAATTTCGATCGTATTATGTTATATATGAGTAATGATGATAGCTGTTAATGGCATAGTACGACATGTACATTTTTTTTTTTTTAATGAAAATGATTATCAAATTAATCATGAGTATATTAGATTTTCGAAGTAAAAATAAGGTGTCGAAAAGTAATTATTTAGCAATCCACCTGATGTAGTGTTTAAAGTAATATTATAACTTATAAAATTATAATTAATATTATTTATTATTATTAATTATTATTATCATTATTAATTATTCATTAATACTTCTTAGGCTTCTGCAGTTTCGTACAAAGTATTGTGGCACGATTCAAACAAAATAGTTCGTCTAATTGTTTTTTGCTGAAATTCTGCGTTAACATGAATATTTTTGCAAGTCGATTACCCTAAAAATGCATATCACGTCATTCTCAATATTCTCGATATGTTTTTTTACACGATCGCTGTAATATTAATGTCTGATTCACGTAAAAGGTTATTATTATATTTCATGTGCAACGGAGTGCACACAATAATTCAATACCCAACCTGTACGAGAGTACTAAAGGTCTGGTGTTCATAAATTAAATATTTTAATCCGATCGTGTTGTATAACAATCAGTGCATACCATTCGATGACGATTCGTCGTGCGTAAATAAACGCGAACAGAACTTTGTTCAAAACTGAAATGAAACAAAAACTCTTGTCAACAACACAATTATGATGGATAATACGCATGTGCGTGCGTCCGTGCGTGTGCGTCCGTGCGTGTCTGTGTGTGTGTGTGTGTGTGTGTGTGTGTGTGTGTGTGTGTGTGTGTGTTTCTGTGTCTGTGTATGTGTTGTGTGTGTGTGTGTGTGTGTGTGTGTGTGTGTGTGTGTGTGTGTGTGTGTGTGTGTGTCTGTAAATGAGGGTATGGTGTGCGTAGATGTGCTATCGGATCGTAAAATTTAAATAATACCCGCGATAACCGACGTGTTGAATAATAATAATAATAATAATAATATCACGCGAAAATTTCATACGAGTAAGTATGTACGTGTCGTGTTGCGTTCGGAAAGGTATGAGAGGATACAGATATTTTATTATGATAACCTATTCAAATAACGGACTGATTTCGCGACACGAAAACGCGCTTAGCCGAGTGCCGTGTATAGTCCAAGTGCGAACCGACCGAGTGTATTATGTATAAAAATAATATGTGCGTGTGTAGGAAAAAAAAATCGTCGCACGCAAAGCCGCTGTCGTCGTACCCGTCACCGCGTGATAAAAGGTCTACGCGACGGTCGGAAGGGAGGCGCACACGTGCCCCGGGCGCGCAGCATCCGACGTGGTACGTACGCTCTCGTGTGTGCACGCGCGCGCGGTGAAACGCGACGGGACGAGACTAATGGTCATTGTCGACGACCAGTGTGTGCGCCTGCAGCACAATGTTTTGTGCACACAGAGCGTGTCAAATGCACCACTTCCCGGTGTAAACACGTACGGTGCGTTACGCTCGAGTGTGAGTGTGTACTCGGAGGTGTGAGTTTGAGAATGATTTTTACGTACGTACGAGTTTCGACCCGGTAAAACGCGTAAACTTGAATTTTTTCCACGAGCGATTCGAAACGCTAATAGAAATACATTTTTTTCTTTTTTTTTTTTTTTTTTTGTTAATAAAAAAATATACTTTATACCGTTATAGAAAATGCTTTTAGATTCCGAGTGAAGTGAAAGATCTATTGGTTTTACAATGATGTTGTTTTTTTTTTTTTTTTATAAATCTTTTTTCTGGAAAACTTTTTGACGCGCATTACTGTATACAAAAGTTTCATCCAGCAACTCTGTACGGCGGAAATAGCGTGTAAGTAGTGCTTCGAGTGTTCGTTTTTCTCTCTATTCAATAGTTTTTCCAGGCATAAGGAAAAACTGCCGAAAAATCTCGTGAAAACAATGCAATTGGTTTTAGTTATTTACTACACGAGTTCTATTGTGAGAAACAGGTATTTTTGACCATATTAACAAACCATATGTCTACGTACCTAATGCGAGTTTCAAAAAAAAAAAAAAAAAATTTGAAAGTTATTAGACTAAAAATATAACTTGAAAAAGCCTCGATTTTCAAATTTCATCCCTGAATTAGTTTTAAATATAAATAAACAATTTTTCTTAAAACTGAATGTAACATTACTTATGTTATATTTAATTAACGACACAAAAAAAAAAAATCAATATTCCTTAGTTAGAATTGTATATGCGTTGAAGTAAATAATTATTTTGTTGTTTTTCGGAATCGACAGTTTGCTCGTCGATTTTTCACTTTAAATGTATCCGAATTAAAATTGTATTTTGTTTTTTGTTTTTTAGTTTTGTACTTAAAATATAGTAGTGGGTCGTGATTATTCACTTTTCTATGAAAAAAAAACCAAACTGTTTGCTTTTTTTTACGAAATCGATTGTTTTTCAAAGTTAAATGTTCATAAACTGTAAATATTGGGTCATACGATCATAATGCGATTTCGAACACAAAGTGCATTGATCTGGTAAAACTATTTTAAACGGTTTACACAAAAAAGTGACCTACAGGCCGTGAAACCGAAAACAGTGAAATATATTTATTTACATGTATTGAACGGTTAATAATTTTTTCAGACTAAAGCTTTTCTCAGAGTCGTCCAACTAAAGATACGACGTGTCGTTTCTTTAAATTTCGATTCCGTCCAATCGTCTCGCCTTGCTCGTGGAACACTCTCGGCGCGAAGTATGTCCGCTTTTGATGACCTAGATGGTACTCAGAGGGTTTATCAAGCTCTCATATCATTGCTTTTTCCAGGCGACCGGAAAAAACAGCCTTAAATGGAACGAGATGGGCGAAAATAAAAAGACTTTAGTAATTTCATCATTACCAAAAAATGATGTTGCTGGAAACTTGAAAATTTGACCATGTTATGATATTCACGTATCACTACGTGTTTCAGAAAAAGTTTCAAAAAAAATGCAACAACTTTTGGCTAGAAATAGAACTTTAAAAATACCTTGTTTTTTCAAAATTGTATCATTAATAAAGTTATAAATATTTGACGAAAACTTTTGAAAATTTAGTATGACTTAATTCATACATTTCTCCAGCCACTCTTAAAAAAAATATATGAAAACTTTCTCCTCCAGATTTGTTTTTATAAGCGTTTATGTAAATTATGGTACGATTTTTACGTAATAATCTGTCTTTCGTCAATTTTCAACTTAAACAATTTATTTAAAGAAATCGATTAACACAAACATAATGAAACTTTGAATACATATAGAACTAGATGCTTGAAATATTTTTATACAAAAAAAAAAAATAATGTCTTTTTACAACATAAAACTTGAGATTATTGAAAAAAAAAAAATGTCCCGAAAATTAGTCGAAAATAGATAAAATATATTATGAACGGTATATTTTCAATATGTGATAAAAACTTCTGAAAATGTGATATGACATTACTCATATACTTTGCTAATGATTCTTAAAAGATTTCGAAAATCATGAAGAAGGATTTTGTTGCATAATTGTTGAAGCGAATTATTTTACGACTATTACGTAATAAACTGTTTTCAAGTCTATTCTCAACAATAACTGAGCTTTGCTCTGAATCGTTTAACTAAAGAAATTATCTGTCATTTCTTTAAAATTCAATACACCCATCTCCGTTATTAACACGTCCGAGTAGCGAAAAATATCTCATGGGGCGAAGTACGTACCTTTTTTTTTTTTTATTTATAATTTATATCAAAAAAAAGCTGAGTACGATTCGGACGTTGATGCTTATGCCTTTTTGGACTGTCGCTGCGGAATATTATTTTCTAGTTTTCCGGTTTGAGAATCAACTCTCGTCGACATACGGTCCTGGCGACGAGTTCGTGCGACGCGTTATGTGCCGCGACGACGCCGACGTGAGCTGCGACGAGTGTACGTGAAAAATCTGCGCTCGTAACGACGAAATAATATCTGGCGCCCCCGTATCGTTTTCGATTCGAAGCGAACGTTCGCCGTCAATCTGGATTTCACGTGATATTGTATTTCGGCAGATGTCGTCGTTTATTCGCTGACATTCAAAACCGCGGAAAACACATCGGAATAATAAAATATGAATAATGAAGTAACTCGAAGCGCATATGTATAAAGAAAAAAAAATGAAAAAATGAAAAAAAAAAGAAGTTTGTATTATACCTATATACGTATTTTATTTTTAAAGTAGTTTACTATATGGAAATTTTCGATTTAACTTGGCACTTTGTTCGCACACGAAAAACGCAATACCTACCGGCTTCAAGTTAAATTACTGAAATGTCGAGTACCAACAATATTAAAACTTTAAATCCGGATCCGTGCCCTAGGAGGAACTCTGATGATTTATGTCCCGATGAAAAACATCTGTTTAAAAATGTTCAACTAGAAACGTGTACGTTTCGCACGCGCACACACTCGGCTTGATTCATGTCTGGCAATTATTCAACACATCAAGTGCGTGCGAATATAACGCACGGAAAAATGTACATAATGTTATTGTATCGTACCCCGCGCGTGTACGCTCCGACGGATTCAAATAATAATACAAACAAATAGTCGGCCGTTTATTTCGTTTTGCATAATTTTTCACGGAACGCGTTCATTTCGCGGTGAGTGTGGGGGTCGGGAGGACGGAACGTTCGTTTACACGCGGTTTAAAGAACGCTGTACGTAATATCGTTCGGCGTGTAGACCGAAAAGACGAGGACGAAAGGTATAAATTATTATAATATATAACAATATTATGTTATAATATGCGTTCGAATCGGTCGGGCGTGAGATTATTCCGATTTGTAATAATGCCGTTTGTATATTATGAATTAAATAAATTTCGTCCGCGGAATACAGCGTTCGATTTATAATGGGTTTACTGAGAAATTTCGAAACAAATTACAGACTGCAAAAATGAATTTATTCTTAATCTTGATTGTAAAATAAAGTGTAATTTCTCGTTTCGTCACATTTCGATCGAATTCGTCAACAGCGACAGTAAATATTGTTCTTATTATTATTATTTTTTTGTTTGTTTTAATAATGAATACTTATATATATAAAAAAAAAAACGATTGTTATGAAATTGATATTCATTTCAAAAACAAAAATCGTTTTAACAGACTTATACAAAAAACAAAATACGCTTAAATAAAATATACACATTCATCGATATTTCTCTACCCACGTTTTCGTTTTTTTATTTCAAAGATTAAGTTATATTAAATTTAATTTTAAATTTACTCGAATTTATTTTGTTTCCATTGAACTTTAAATCAAACGTCAAACCGTCTAAAGAAAACATAATATATATATTACACATTGGTCCGCCGTATTTTCGGAATGATTTAATTATATATATTTTTTTGTTTTCGACGTATTCACGAAACGTTAAGCTTCAATCGAACGATAAAAAACACACGAAATACAATAATACAGTAATGCTTACATATGAACATGTTTTTCTGTGACTTATATTTTCTGACGATCGGAGAATAAATAGAAATCGGTTTTTTTTTTTTTTTTTGAGGTGAATTCATAATATTATTAAATCGATCGCTTAATCTAGAAATATAGTGGCTATTATAATCGGTAGACTATTATGTGTCATAAAATATGTTTATCTCCGGGGGGGTAAATTCCACATACAAAAGGCAATAGTATTACCGAAAACGCGAACCCTGCGATGAACGGTTAAAATTAGACAAATGATATTGACTACTTTATATTATCGTCGTTTTATTCAATATATTTTAGATATTATATAGATGGAAAAAAATGGAATAAAATTAAAAGCACACTATTAACGCTTTTCTGTAGCGGTGTCGTGTGCCATTTACAAATGCTATTTATCGTCTGATGTTATCCGTATAATCGTAATAATAGTTATGTGATTTCTACAAAAGTTAGACCCACGGGTTTTCAACGATTGACTGAAATAACCGATCGACATTACGGGGTACGCGTACAGGGGCCGTGGGTGTTTAAAATGTGTTGTAGACGCGATAATAATACATTAGAACGTCGATTGTTTATCGTTCAAAAAAAAAAAAGAGACCGCGCCACTTTGCTTCCAATTATTCAAAGAGCAATGGATCCAGGGACGACAGTTTTCTCGGATGAACGGCTGCTCAAACGACCGTGGCCATATTATGCACAATACCGTAAATCATAAAAATTATTTCATCGATCCGCAAACAGGAGCTGAAATTCGAACTATGGAATATTATTGGCGACATACGTATAAATATGAAATATGGTATAAAATCGGACGGTGCCACTTATTTGCTGGAAGGCAGCTCAAAGAAGAATGGTGGCGCTCCATAAATACAACAAAAACGTTCGGAACATTTTTTAACGATATGGAAAATACTTTCAATAACTTTAATTAAGAACACTCCATGACAATTTTCATTTATTTACAAAGTGCTCTGGTTTATTAAAACTAAGTAAGATTTTTTATAGGTGTAATTATACGACATGATTTAGCAATTTGTAGGTAATATTTATTGTGTAAATAGCATAATACGACACCGCTACTCGCTTTTTTACAAATACGTATCATAATAATATGTTTATTAAGGAAAACGACTGAATAGAAATTGAATTTTCTGAGGTACCACATTGACATATTTTGTGCTATTGACACAAGCACTTTTCTTAATTTTAACATGATATTATAATATTCGTAAATAATGATATCAATATTAAGACGATATAGTTCTCTGATCATAAAACGTGTACGTTCGTGAAAATGAATTATTTTTAAATATTACCTGTTTTTTGTTTTTTTTGTTTTAATCGATTATCTTTGGAGCGTGAAATTATATGTTCACCCCCGTAGATCAAACCACACACCGAACCGCTCTCTACCCTCGTGCAGCCGACGCGTTATGATCACGACTGTTCTACTATCATTTTATAATAGACGAGTCGGGTCGAATGGTTATGCCGTGTCGGCATGTAAAACGTCCGCGCGTATTTTCTCGGAAAAATACGAAAATATGTTATGACGTCAGTGTGGTTTTAGATTTGGCTTTGGGCTTGAATAAAACTAAGTGTTCATCGCATGTGTCGTATAATGTACGTAACGTAGGTACGTTTATTTCGAAAAAATGCAATAACGAAAGAATTCGGATTCCGGACACGGTTCGGAGTGTAAATAATACGCTCGTCTCGCGTGCGTGCGCGCATGTTTTCACTTTAACGCTCGACGCACGGGATGAAAAAAAAAAACACTACACGACACTGTAAATTGAAATGCACTAGAATATCACACGGAAGAATTTAATTAATATCATAACATTTTCAATCCCAATCAATTACTACGAAATAGAGTAATACCTGTTGATATGACACCGCACCTCAATTAATTTTATGCGTTTGTAAAAAAAAAAAAAAATATATCTGCACAAAAAATAAATAAATAAATAAATAAATAAATAAAAACTACGTCGATTTCAATTCAAATAATCGACGGCTTCATTTGGAAAATAATTATAGTCGTTTTACAACGATTTTGTTTCGTGTTTAATTTGAAAAATGTAAAACACTAAAACGACTACATCTTCGAGAACAAATCATTTTTACTTTTTTTTTATTTTGTCTGTTCACCAGTTTTTTTAAAAAGTTTTTTAGTTTTCATCAATCGCAACAATTATTTACAAAGTTTTAACGTAATATTATTAAAAAAAAAAAAAACTTTATTCAGAAAACATCATGTCTACATTTCCACGAATATACCAATTGCTTAATAGATGTAAACGTTTAAAGTTTAGAACAGTGGGGTCGCGACAATACATTTCTATGGGATACCTCTACTTGTTTGCTCCGATCTACTTATATACGAATTGTTTAGAGTTCTTTAATCATACAAATTTAATCCCTATTATTATTTCATAATCTACGTTGGTCAGTCTTATCGTATGTTTTTGATTCTATACTAAGTATAGAATCAAAAACATACGAAACCGGTTATAAAATTAAAAAGTCTTGTTAATTTTATAACCGGTTTCTTTGTATCTTGTTTTCTATATTTTACATATTATAAATGCATTATTATCTGTTCATTATTGTCAAATGTAAACTTTAGTAAATAACCTGTAAATTAACTTTACCAAAAGTCGACTGGCGTTTATTATACATAAATAAATAAATAAATAAATAAAAGTTTAAACATCGAAATTTCCAAATAAAAAAAATGATTTATGTTTTTTTGATATGATATTACGAATATACATGGGAAAACTGAAAGGAAAAAAAAACACGCGAATAAAACCCGGTAAATCATTTTTACTATTGAATTAGATCGAAGCTATTTATTTTACAAATTCGCAAATGCCTTTTAAATCGTACACAAAAACAATTAAATCTTTGCACAAAACAAAAAGCATAATTTGGCATCGTATAAATTCCCGCGTGACACCCTGTATGCCCGTGTATTATACGACGTGTAAAATTATTAATTTCACACAATATGAGTTGATTTTTTTTTCGAATGTGTGACACGTACAGCAAGCACAGACATCGAACCGTGTCGGAAAACAAAATAAAACGTCATTGCGAGACTAAATCACACGTAACGTTTCGGTGCGTATACGTCTAGTTTTAACGATGACACCGTAGGGGAATTTATACGTTTATTTATCTTCTCCTGCGCCGTGTCTGAGTTAAAAATCGTAAGTGCAAAACACTAAGATTTCGGGATTTTAGTGCGTGGGCCTCATGAAACGATGCTGATTCGAAACACGGCAGTTTCCTGTTTCGGCAAACGTTTAGACGAATATTGTAAAGCTAACGAATTTAGTCGTTAGTGATTTATAAAAAAAAAAAATCGT
Organism: Therioaphis trifolii; assembly: GCA_027580255.1. Taxonomy (NCBI): domain Eukaryota; kingdom Metazoa; phylum Arthropoda; class Insecta; order Hemiptera; family Aphididae; genus Therioaphis; species Therioaphis trifolii. The sequence goes on from CM050411.1 coordinate 4,090,797, forward strand.
TTTTCTATATCAACGTTTATTTTTGTAAATTAATTTATGATTCGATTTCAGGATTTTAATGCGTGGGCCTCTCGAAACGATGCTGATTCGAAACACGTCAGTTCCCTGTTTCGGAAAACTGAACGGACCCTTCCCACTCCCTTACGCCGTGAATCCGACGAACGAAAATAATTAATCAGCGATTTCAGATGCCGGCGCACCGCGTGAGATCTTACACTCGAGACACCTAACTGAGACAGGCTCATTTCAATATAGTTTGATGAATATTTCAACCAGCACTAATTGTCCGCGGTGTAGTTGTAAATCTTTTATCACACGCGTCTACACACACACACACACACACACACACACACACACACACACACACACACACACACACACACACACACACACATACACACGAGACAATAATTATTGTCTCCGTACGCCGAAACGGACGGGTCGCGACGATCGATATCCGCGGCCGGGATAAATCTCTCCGTGTTTTCGATTTTTGTATTTTGTTTTTTTTTTGTTTTTTTATATTTATCTATTCCGCTTTTCCGGGAAAACGCGCAGTAACGGGTCCCGAGCGTTTTGATTTTTTCCACTGGTAACAGGACCGGGAGCCGGCAAAAAACGAGTCGATTCAGCGAGGGTGCGATAATTATCAAAGTTCGATTTTGGAAAACACCGATCGGATCTCGCGTAAACTACGACCGACCCGCGAGCCAAACGACCGTCCGTTATCGACGTCGTCGGCCGCCGCACCGTTGTTTGGCCTGTATCGGTCCGTTTCGTAAGTGAATGCACGACGACGACGAAGTAACGGTGGGAGGGGTTGGGGGAAGGGCAATAATCGTATCGGTTTTCCCTCGTTCGACGTCGCGGCGAGTCGCTCGTCCGACGGTGTCGTAAAAATTTACGCGCGGTTCGGACGGTACGTGCCATTAAGTCCGGAATCGAATTTATCGGCCACGGTCGGTGTTGCGGGCGAGGGCGATTTTTTTTTCGAGAAAATCCGATTTCCGACGTGATCTCGAAGGGGTGACTCGACGACGACGATGGTCACGGTTATTTTCGCAACACTCGAGACTCGAGTCCGTTTTGATTTTTTGATTTTTATTTTTCCTAGACACGCTCATAGGTTTTAATTCGGTTTCGGTGCTCGACGCGTGTACAGCCGCGAACGCGGTGATCGTGCCAATATCACACGCTGCACGTGGAGGTGGGCACGCGTAATACGCATTGTTATCAAGTCGAACGTACTCGAATCGCACTCGAATGTTTACAACACGGGCCGCGCACACGTACCTCCACGCCACGACGCCGGCGGCGGCGGCACCAAACCTATGTCGATTCCGGTGTCGGCATTCAAATAGTGATGCACAACGATATCGTTTTTCGATATCGAACCAATTTTACGATATCGATGAGACTGATTTATCGAAAGTACATCGATATTCGATATCGAAATTGGATATCGCTACATTAAATGTTCTATTTTCTGTTCATCTAAGTTTTAAAAAATAATCAACGTCAAATAACGATAAACACTAGCGATAAGCAATGGCCAATGCTAATATAACAATAAGGTTCTCATGATAAACGTGTATCGCTAAGACCGGAATATTGTACGATATTAGTCTCGTTTTTTCCGTCGATCGTCTATGTCGGTTGTCGAGTGTTTCTAAGTTTATTTCGTTCTTGTTACTTAAATCGATTAACAATAATTATGAGTGATTTAAAACTAGTACCATTATCCGGAGGCCGTAGTCATATATGGAAACCGTCTGACGTCCATAAACTATACAAACAGTATGATATTATTTATTAATAATTAATCAATTGCTTCGGTTTTATAAATAATCATATCAATAAAGCGTATATCGATATCGATATAGTTTGTAATTAGATATCGCGATACGGTGTCGATATAACGTAATCGATATCGATAATTGAAAACGTATCGTTGTGTATCATTACATTCAAATACCTTGTTGGCAAAAATCCGATCGTTTAGAAAAAAAACCAGGCAGTTGTGGGACTGCCGACAGAAGCTATGCTTCAACTCCCTACCTAACAGCTTAATAAAAAAAAGAACCTCTTACGTAAAAGTTTTTAATTGAAGTTCGTCAAAATAAAATGGAAACAATATGAAGAAAATATAAAGAATAAAAACAAACAAATAATGATTTTAAAATGTAAGGATAATAATATAAAATAATAAAAAATACAAAATACCGTTCATAATTAATTCTGTAAGCGTTATGGGAATATATTATTATTACTATAGGTATTAGGTACTGCATCGAACAACTCGAACGTGTCTAATACTCTAATGAAAATACGAAATATTTTGTAGTCTAGTATTCTATATAGTACTCGATTGTAGTAGAACGATTGATAAGTATTAAGTAATAACTGTAACGAGCACTGCACGCGCGTAATTATCGGTTATCGATATAGTAATGTACCAAGTACCAACAACCTACAGCACATTAAACTATTCTATTTATAGAATTCTTCAAATTTAACCGTGGACAAGTATTATTGGCTATTTAACAATGCGCTGCTGCCGCAGCCTGCGGCCGTAGCACTCTCAACAGTCACTATAGCTAGTCGCTATTGCGGTAACGTTATATCATGTTATGTTATATTATTGGACATCTTCCATTTTTACCCGGCGGGCCCCTTCCCGCCGAACCCGCGTAAAGAAGCATAGCTTCAAAACAGATTTTATAAGTTGACGTATAAAGGAAATGATCCATATTGACGTAAATTCAGAAAAAATTTAGGAAAAAAGTGCAAAAAATTATATTATGGTTTGAGGATTCGAACCCGGTACACGCGTATTCATACTACTGTACAGTTGACACCGCACCATCATTGCGGTAACGCAACGGAACGGAACGTTTTTGGACATCTTCGATTTTACACGGCGGGCCCCAGCGAAACCGCGAAAAAAGCATACCTTCAACAGAACCCGCGTAAAGAAGCATAGCTTCAAAAAAAACACAAACAAACACTTTGCGATACGGATATTTAATACGTCTTCGGACGAGGTATTTGGCGGTGGCCGTATTTTAAAGAAACAATAAACCATAGGTAGTTTGGGGAAAAAAACAATTTTGAACGGATTAGCTTTGGTCGTGACTAACAGAAATTCAAATCCGAGTTTTATCACTATACACACGTAAAATAAAAAATAACTACATATTGACGGTTTTCGATATTTTTCGGCGTTGTAGGAAAGGTATAAGGAAATGTGAGATTATGATTTCTTTTTCAGGTCTCAAAAATTCAGAATAGAGTTGTTTGTAAAATCGAAAATAAATAATAGAAAAAAAGGTGTTGCATTCGTCAAATAGATCTCACTCGTCTGAGGATCTTTATCCACGGTGATTACGTGCTCAACATTTTATCTCGATGAAAAATCTCGTCGATCAGTCGAATAAAAACAATTCGTTTTGGTCTTTTGACCATAATATTATTATAATCTCGGGCGTTTCGATAAAAACAAATCCTATACACATAAGACCGTATTGAAACCGGGATTTGAGGCTGAAGCCCTCTCACTGCCCTCAGCCCTAATGGGGGTGTAGGGGGGTCCGTACGACGATCGCGTCAGAGAGCTGACCGGCCACTACCGCCGTTGCGGGACCGAGGATCGTGACTTTCGATGTCCGGGGTGAACGTAGAAAAACGCTCGCGGAAACGCGTGACGACCGAACCGTCGGACTGTGAAATTAAGAAAATATCTCGCGGTCGTAAATTTCAAAAACTATTTCTGACGCGACGATTTCCCATCGTCGCCGTGATAATAACGCGCGTCACGAGACGGCGGTCGTAAAACACGAATCTTCGCCCCGTGTTTTCACATATACGGCGCGAGATCGAATTAAAACTGCAAAACAATTACAGCCGACCCTCGATAATTCGAAGTTGACGGGTCTGTTGAAAAACTTCGAATTACCGAGAGCTTGAATTGTTGAGTAGTTCGAAATAACGAGAGGGCAAAAAAAAAATCGAATTATAGAGAGTTAAGAAAAAAAAAATTGTTTTTTAAAATAAAACTACATTTTGCTGACGGCTATCGACGACTCGACGAGTTAAATTACGATTGGAGACGATTAAGAAACAAAACGATAAAATTCTTACGATATTATTCTATAGTTGTCGAAAGCAATAGGCTAAATAATTTCTTCGCGATTGTATAGTAAATTTATTTGCAAAAAGATAATAAGAATACAGATAAAATACATTTGGGGAATGTACTTAGAATTTCCGAGCGTTGAGCGAATGATACTTCGAATTGTCAAGTGTTAGTGGCCAGTTTTCGCAAAATTTAATTTCGAATTACCGAGTGTACTTAAATGCACTTGTTTTTGTAAATTACTTGTTTTTGTTCGAATTACCGTGTGATTTTCAAAATATCGAGTATTTACTTCGAATTACCGAAGGTTTCGAATTATTGAAGGTTTGAATTATCGAGAGTCGACTGTATAATATACAGTAATATATCTATAATACACTAGCAGTTAAAGGACACAAAGTCCTAGAGTAGATTGATCCTCTTGGAGAATACGAAACTATAATACGTAAATTAAGTGTGCGATAAAAACTTCTTTTTTTTTTTTTTAATTTTGCATTTTTATTATGATAATATGTTCGCCATCATCTTTTGCTTTCATCAGATATCTCTAGATTCGTGAAAAAATGCTATACGTATATTGTCTGTATATACACAGATTTTTATATCCAATGTGGCTTAGTAGAAATGGATAACTGTGCACATCTTATGGGTCCAACTTGGACCGTCCAAGTCCTCTCGTTCTACGCCTATCTATCACTCGTCTAATGTTGCTCGTCATATTATTGTATTTTACGAACATTCCGTATGCTTTGCCGAAGTCACGTCATCCTACAACGACGAGGTGGATGACAACGTCACGTATTTCGTCAATCCCAAATCCTCAGGGCTTCCGAACGACGTGGGCGAGTGCCCGTTGCGTGTCAGGAAGGTATCCAAAGACATCAGTCAAATACGTCTGGACTTCGTCAATTTCGCGGCGTCGTGGTCGATGATATCGGATGAAATAAACAGTCGTTTGATACGTACACCACCGAATGGCGTCGTGGTCGTTGTGATCAAATGATTTTTTTTTTTAAATTTTTTTTAGATTTCGAGAGAAGCAAAAAATCTATATCGATTTCACGATCGCCGTATTATACGTGTTGACTACGTAGAAATATCGCAAAACGCCTTCGAAAGCTCTCTTCGACGTATGATTTTTCGATTGTAAAATAAATTTACCACGTGGTACATTTTATCAAACAATTTTCTAAATAAAATAATTACACCTAAAGAAAAGTAAATTATCCTACCGTACTACGGTTTAAACGTCGTGTTTGAATTTCATACGTTAATATTTATTCACTTGTTTCCTCCGTATAAATTATTATCTTTTTCTTCTTTTGTCAATGAAAAAAAGTAGTTTTTACAAAGTCACAAGTGCGGTAATTATTCAAAGGCGATATTATTCAAAACGATGGTTTTAGAGACACGTTTTCTGTTTTCTGCAGAAAACTCGTGGGTTTGGAGTTAAAATACACGAGAGAGAGCATAGCCTCTATTTATCAGTCAAAATCTTCACTAGATCGCGTTTGAAGAAACATCAATTGTCGTTTGCGAGCGGGACGTTAAGTCACGACGTTTTTTTTTCTCTTTTAGAACCACTGTTTTGGATGGTAGACATTTTGTCCGGAATTGTTTACGCTCAGCTCGTCTGTAGATCATAAATTGCTTCCGCCGTGTACTTGATATAAACAATGCTCCGCTATACTCGTACATTTCCAGGTGTGGGTGAAAAGTACCGTAAAATCGAGTATAAACCGTGGAACGCGTCGTAAACGAGAATTTCATTAAATCGATTTTAGGTTGTAGTCTCAACTCCGTAAGTAATGGCACTATAAACTTGAAACGTTCACAAAATATCAAAAACACTCTTTTCACACAGACTTATAACGATTTTCGAAAACATTTTTTCACTTTTGAGCTGAAATAAAAATCGGAAAAGAATATTGTTTTATAATACCCGACGACATATTCTAATATATCCATGGATAGATCGACGATAAGACCTCGAAACGCAATTGCATCTTCCAAAACAAACATACTCAATCGTCGGTACTGAAAAAATCTCGAAAATTGTTGTTCAACGTGATAATTTTTATTATTATTTTTTTTTTTCAAACATTTTTACATCATAAATTCCGAATTAAAAAGCGTATTGAAAACAAACGGTCCATCCGATAATTTATTATGATCGATTTTAGGTCGGGAAAAATTTTTACTCGATCTACAGAATCCACGGTTACGTATGTTATTTTATTTTCATTTTATTCAGTTACTCGGCATAATTAATTTCATTGTTTCAGTACAATATTATCGAATTACAGAATCACGTTATTACAATATTTTCAAAGATAAGAGCTCACACGTGTGCCGACTGAGCCGTCTCGTTTTTCTTGTACACGGAATTCCTGTACGTATTACATGTATATAATTCTTGAAAACGATACGTGTCATATACGATTGAAAATAATGTATTTTATTCTCTGAATATCAGTATCTTATAATTACACGACCAAACGATGTCAATAGATAATGCTTGAAATTTACACACTGATGATTTTTAATAATTTATTTTTACACACGTTCTCGTCAAGGCCATTTAATATTTTAGCAATTGTTTTCTCCGTACGGTTTGTATTAATTATAATTTTATCGTTGGTTTTATTAGACTGATTTTCACACTCATATTTTATCAGACTTTTTACATGATTTCCTAAATTTTAGGAATATAGTTTTAACCATAAAACCGGAAGCACTTTTCGTCAATTACGTATATTGTATACGTAGGCTGTGCGATCGATAAGGTACGAAAGCAAACCGAATATAATTAAAGACGAATTTACAACTTTAAAACTTTCACACGATAAAATAACGAGACGATTGTTTTCCGTTTTTCCACGTAATCACCGTTCGAATCGGTGCGTTTTTCCCGAAGACGGAGTAACTCGAAAACGCGCCATCTCGGAAACGCGCAGCACGTTTTTCGTCGTAAATCGAGAGTTTTGAATAAAAACTCGAAACGCGTCGATATCGATATGCGACTAGGGTCGTCAAACCTAATAGCCGGACAGACCAGCCAGTTTTGCCGAACATTTGGGTAGAAATAAGGACGGACACCCTACATTATTGATGATTTCGTCTGAGTATTAATAGGTATGACAAATAAACTGTACGCATGTGAAATCAAGCTGTTTTGATTATTATCACGAATAATGTTAAATTTTAGTGGAATAAAAAATAAAGTCGAATGCCAAATCAGTCTCGGGTAGGCATTAATCAGTCAAATAGTCATCAGTCAAAATTAAATTCTAGATATTCGAACATTTATCGACATATTTAAATTGTTCTTAAATACTAATGAAAGGCACAAATAAAACTTTTTTTTTTTTTTAAACTAAAAAACAAAATATTATAATCATAAACTTCTTCTTCGGCGACGGGCGGCACGACTTCGGACTGCGTGAACGACCGACAGTCGGCTCTCGTCACCCGCGCTCGTCCACGCTCGTTTGGTGAAATGTGAAAAGCCCGAAAAATGCCGAACAAAAGCCGGACACCGTTTATTTTGGCCGGACACGCAATCAAAAAGCCTACCCATGTCCGGCTTTTTCCGAACGCCTGGTAACGCTATACGCGACTAAAAACAGAAAAAAAATACTTAAACGGCGGAAGCCCTGCTCGAAATGCAACGACTCCGGGAAGAAGTTTTCTTTTTCAAACGCCCACTACCAACACCTCATAGGCCGGGCGTACGCTGAAAGAGCAAAACTGCTACGAGCCGCTCGGGTCAGCCCGGAGCTGTGTGAACACAATTGGAACGTGTGTAAAACAATTAACGCGCGCACACTAATCAGTCAACATCAAAACACGGCAAGACAGAACAAATAAACCTGATCGCTCGTGATCGGTCCGGTTCTATTTTTGCTCCGATCAAAATACGAAAATCAAAGCCACTGGTTTATTTTACGGATCTAAGTACATGATTACATCACCAAACACCGTGTGAACACGTGATTTTATTCTTATTTCTTCTTATTACATCGTTATTATATTTTAATCTTTTTAATTTTGATAAAAAATGATATTATATTAATTTAAAATTGTGTTATTTTCTAAACTTTTTTTGTTTATTTCATGCAACCAAATTTCGCGTTTTTATCATTAGTACTTTCACTATTTAATACAAATTGTCACATAAGTGGTACACAACAACGTTAGGTCTTCGTCAGCACTCATCTTGACAACTGGAGTTAGGTCACAACTGGTGTAACAAAAATTAATCCAGAATTATTGTCTTGCTGTGTTCTGTTTTATCAGTGTGAACGGAATTCGTTCCGAGCTGTTTAGAATAAAACGTTCCGAACAGCTCGGAGCAGTTTTGCTCTTTCAGTGTGTGCCCAGCCATACTGGTGTATGGTACATCGTCAACACCCGTGACGTAAAGTGTGTCCGGCCAATGTTCTTTCTCGTTTTCATAACTTTTCGACGGTCCGGACTAGGGCTGCGCGATAGTATCGATTAATCGTTTTTAGCTATCGATACTATCGATTAATTGATGTTTTTTACTAATCATAATCAACCGATGATGTATCGAGTACAATCGATACTATCGGTTGATCGATACTATCGGTTGATCGATACTATCGATTAATCGTTACTATCGGTTGATCGATACTATTGGTTTATTGTACGATTAATCGTGGTTTATTGGTTGAAAAAACGAACAAAATTGTTTCTATTTATAATACTAGTTATCATCATTCATCTCAAACCATAACAATCACAAATACTAACGTTTTCTTTTCATTGATGTTATTTACTCGCATTATATACACTACACTACTACAATACTTAATAGTTGATTTTAATATTATGCTTAAAAAAATTTAAATAATCGCTCTTACTTAACTTAAGAGTTACAGACAAAAACAGAAAAAACCTAAAAATCGTAATATTTTCATACTAATATAAGTATAGAAAATAATTTGAATTGCCAACTAATAACCAGTAGAAGTATAAATGTATAACTTCTTTTAATTGTATTCTGTATTCTATATAATTTCTTGGCCCAGGAAGTTTTGCCTTAATTTTAATTGTGTTTTAATTTTATTCCGAACCGATAACCTCCTCTATCGGATTATCGGTAATATCGGCCATTCGATACTATCGATACTATTGGTTAATCGATGCTGTCGGCGTAACGATACATCGGTTAATCGATACAATCCGTAAATCAAAAACAATCGATTAATCGATACAATCGTTAATTTTGACACAATCGACTATCGACCACTAGAAGAAACTATCGCACAGCCCTAGTCCGGACCAAAGTGAAACGAACGTTGTTTTTTTTTTTTTTTTGGTTTATTTATTTCCGTTCACTTAAACCACCGCGAGACTTTCTAATTAACAGTGTGGGATTTTTATCTTCTTTTCATTGACACGTGACGTGCGGTTCGTACGAGGTTAATAATTTGATTCGTATACAATATTCTCGTCGCGAAACGCATCGAACGTCTCTCGTAAATCGTATTATTTCTTTTGCGTGTCCGATTGATTTTGGACGGAAACTCGCCGCTCCGGCGTTCGCGTTCTTTTGACGGTCCGCGTTAAGAGCTCCCGCGCACGAGACGCGTTCCGTCAAAAGCTCCGACCTTAATAACAACGACGACGTCGATGACGATGATGTTAATAATAATAATAATAATAATAACTATAAATTACGTGTATGGAGGTAATCGAATTACGCGTACATCGTCGTATACGCGTATAATATACAGGGTGTTTGACGAAGATCTGACATGTTGAATAACTTTTGTTCTATTCAATATTTTTAACTTTTTTTTTTTAAACGAATACTATAGCCTAGCACTACAATAAAATTACGTTAAATTAATTTTTTATTTTTAAAACTCAAATTTCAAAATTTTAAATTTTATTTTAGAGTTTGAAAAAAAAATCAAAATAGCCATTTCGTAAACATGAATTTTAGAAAAATTTTGGTGTTTGAAATTCTTATACAGGTTGATCCGTTAATTTTCTATGATTTTTTAAAGTTTACGAAAAATCGAATTAAATTGCTCAATAGTTCATTATCTTACTAGTGATTATTATCTGATGACTGATAAACGATACATATTATTACATTTTTCGTAAACTTTAAAAATCATAGAAAATTAACGGATCAACCTTTATAAGAATTTCAAACACCAAAATTTTTCGAAAAATCATTTTTATAAAATGGCTATTTTGATTTTTTTTTCAAACTCTAAAATAAAATTTTAAATTTTGAAATTTGAGTTAAAAAAAAAAAAAAAAATAAAAATATTGAATAGAACAAAAGTTATTCAACATGTCAGATCTTCGTGAAACACCCTGTATACGTGTTGTGTGCGTGTTGCGCGCCGCTATTTACGCGGCGGACCCGGGGTTCCTTTGTAAACGTTCTCGGAACTAATAATAATAATAATTACTGTTCGGCCGCCGCCGCCGATCGCGAATATCGGTCGACGTTGCCCCGTGATAATTGAATGCACACGCGCCCTCCGTAGACGTGTTTTACCGGATTTTCGCGGGCCATAACCGCGCGGGTTCGTTCTCCGTTTTGAACGGGCGCCGTCGAACGGTTCGCGTGCGAAAACGCGATTTTCCCCGACCGGCTGTGTTAAAATTATAATAATAATAATAATACGATCGAGTGTGCTCTCGTCGTATCGCGATCGCGTACTAGCCGAGTACTTTTTCGTCATCTCTCCCCTAAACCACCCTGCGAATACGTAATTTTCGGCAAAAATCGACGTAAAACGGCATAATATCAAACATCGAATCGTGTCGGAGACTTTGTATCGAGTTATAAATACAACGCCGTATTGCGATACGATCAAATGCGAATATATATATTCACATGCAACCCGTTGCGAAAATTCGCAATAGATAATTTATTTATATAATTAATTTAATTAATTAAAAGTAAAGGTGTGATCGAATCAGTACATAAACACATTTTAACAAATCAATTAAACGAGTGTAATAACGAATATTGAAAGACATATCGAAATAACAGCGAGTGTTTATTAACATAATATATGTTCCGCTGGGTAAGAGCCAATGAAAATGCAGTGTTTGGAAAAAATTGAGAGTAAAATCGGTTGTGCACGCATAACTTTCCTCGAACTCAACGAATTTAAGCAGTTAACAGCTCAAAAAGATAACCTGGACCCCTGAGTATTCTGAGTGTGAAACGTTCAGGATCTATTCATGAGAAGAAGAGCTATGAGAATTCGAATCGCTTCAGTGAATGTGTCCCATAAGTACAGGGAAGAATCGCGTTTGAGTATAACATGGGTGAGGTGAGAGTTGAGTAAATTTCAACGATCGAAGACATATCTGTGTCTAAATACCTTTCATTTAAAAAAACGCGAAGGAAATCGGCCGGACGGACTGACTTTAGTTTTCATAATTTTTTTTTTTAATATTATATAAGATAAAATAATACTACTATTTTATATTTTTTATTTATTTTTTTATTATAAATAACAAGGCCTCGACTACATAGGGCATTGGCCGCTACTAATGATTACAAACTGATTAATACATTAAAGTTAAATAATTATTATAAATATATAGTAACAAACAATATGAAGTAATAATGAACGGAACGAAATACAAAACTGTACAGACAAACTGTAATCTTATGTAATCATAAAAAATCAATTAAACTATTACAATAATATTGAAATAATTTATGTTTCGAATTAATTCTAAAATGATTATCATAATAATTACACGAAAAGTTGATTGTATTAACTAGAACACTATAAAACGTCCCTAATAGTACCCGTCACACGATGACCGAAATCGGAGAGACTGGTGTGCTGTTTCTACAACATAAATTCGTGTCAATCTACGTCGGTACGTGATTCGATGTAATTGTATTAATTCACGCCGTTTACTATCGATTCTCACTAAAACACTGTATGCTGTAAGTGGGGGGGGGGGGCGAATAATGAAAAAGTAACGACTAGCTTCGTGTGAAACACCCGAAGGGTGTAAAAAGGCGAAAACGTAGAATAGTGTGTAGAAAGAGAAGCTAGTCGTTCGAAAGGGCGAACCTAAAAGGGATGAGCGCAAAGATGAAATTCAAAATTTATAAACATCATTATTCAATGGACCTTCATGAAAAACATTCTTCTAAAAAATCCGAATATTTTATGTACATTTTTAGTGATCGTAAATTTAGCCCTATATATATGATATAGGAACCTGTGGATTTTGCGAATGATCAGCATCTAAAAAACGAGTTGTAAAAAATCAAAAAAGTATTAAAAAATGTTCGAGTCAAGTAGTCCAGAAATGTCCATGCTTTTATTATATTTTATAATTGTTCACCGTGATCATATTTTTTTATTACGACCTATATTAAATTCAAATTTCAGACGCACAAACTTACAAATAAATTAAACATTTATTTATTTTTTTCCTAAATTAAATTTGATAAACAGAGGATTTAAGATAAAATCGGAAATTCTCAATGGCTATGAATTTACGGAATGATCTGAAAAAAAAAACTTTTTCAACTATAGTTTAAGTGATTTTCAAAATAGGTTTCATTTGATTGCACGGTAAAACGATTCGAATAATATTATAAATATTTGCTGCTATAATTAATGTGGTGTGCAATCTGCTTTCTAGAATCAGTCGAACACGTCACCTAGATCGTTCCCGGATCGCTTTATTATTATTATTATTATTATTCTTTTTTTTTATTATTCAGAGACGAATTGACGTGTTTATATTATATTCGATTTTCCTGTTGCACTATGTTGAAATTAAAACATGTGTTAACTTGGCGGAACACTAGATCGCGCCCCGCGATAGCGTATCCCATAAAAGTTTCTCATATTATCCACGGTTGCATCCAAAAACCGCATACTTTTGATTTTGACCCTAAAAAGGTCGATAGCCAAAAACCGCACAGCTTATCGGTCAATTACCGCACAATTATAGTGGGTTAAAACCGCACACTATTTTTAGTGATAATAGTGAAAAGATAAGATGATGATAGTGTCATCTATGATATCTACCAGTACCATAAGGGAATTCAAAATATAATCCGTCCAATTGAAAAACAAAAACAAGTTGTAAATAGGTAAATATTAATAATATTTTTGATTTTTCATTAAATTGTATTTATTTTTAGGAGCATTTGTTTATTTGTTGGGAAGAATTTTTACGTGACGGAAATCGAATTAAGTTTTTAAAAAACGTCGGCAGTCGGTTTCAACCAATCAAATTTTGAATGTTTTAGATTTTTTTTTTAATTAATATTTTAAATTATTGAATATATGCATTTTTAAGTTGACATTAATTAATATTATAGGTATTTTTTTGTTTATCGACATTTTTGGGGTTAAAATCATAACTGTGCGGTTTTTGGATACGACCATTTTTAAAATTGTGCGGTTTTAACCTATTAATTAATGTGTGCGGTTTTTGGAGTCAACGATTATCCACATGAAAAGTGATTACGGTTACACGAATTCCGCCTCCGATGGTAATTGTTCATAATTCATCATTAACAATCGAGTTATTTCAAAAGATTAATATCGCGAGTTTTTCAAAAGTACAGAATAAAAAAATACGGACATAACTTAACACCAAGAGTTATTCGTCGTCGTTACTCAGACCGAATAATACCATAGCGATGGGAGTATTGAATTTAAAAGAAACAAAAAAAACATTATCTTTAGTTTTACGATTCTGAGCTAACCTCGTGTGTAAAATATAATGTTTGTATATTTAACCATTTTAAATCAAATATTTTCGCTAGGTTTTTGATTTATTAGAGCCGTTCAAACTTTTTTACCAAACAAAAGAGACATTTTTTCAACTACAGGAAAATAAGTTGTTCTATTTATGCCCAAAATGTTATGATGACCGAATGGTACAATCATTTTTTATACAAATTTAAATTTGGAAATGTATTTTACAATCAGTCTATCTCGTAAAACCAATATATGCTAATTTATTCAAACGCATATTGAAATGAAATAATGATTCTTAATTTTCGAAAATTCGAAACAATCGGGAAACGGTCATAACACATTTTCAAAGCTTATTTTCAAATATTGTTATCGAAGATAAACTTTAAAAAACGAGGTATTTACAAAACTATTTTTACCTTTAAAGTTGTCAAATATTTAACAATGTGTCATTAATATTTGGTAAACCTTTCTAGTTTCCACGAACATTACTATTGAAGTCAAGTCCGAAAAACTAAAATCGATTTCGTGAAAACGTCGTGTACGTCAAATGTTACCAAATGTCACTCGGTTTTTCTTCGGGAAAACTTTAGATGAGAAAGCGACACTGACACTCCGAGTACGCTCTTCGTGGAATTTGCGATCTATAGAGTGGCCGTATGAAACTTTTGGGACGACGTTCAGTGTACCAAAAAGTGTGAGCAGGCAAAACAAAAATAAACGTCTTTGTGAAACCAATCGATCTTTCGCTTCGCCGGAAGTCTAAAATCGTCCACGCGACTCGATCGAGTCGCAACAATAGGCGTCGCAACGTGTGTGTTTACATTTTTGCTCACCGTCCGTTCGTTTTATCGCCGTTAGACGGACTCGCGTTTGATCGAATTCAGTGCGCGTTTTTTCGGGGCCGATCCGACGTGCGTCGGTCCGTACATGGAATCCGTTTGTGATTGTTTTTCGAGGCGGCGAGGCCCGCGTCGTACTTTTTTTTGGGTTTTTTTTCCTCTCTGTCGCGTCGACCGCCCGGCGGAAACCGTTTCGTGGACGGAATATTCAACCAGTGGACCGCGCGAACGCCCGGAGCGACAGAATAATAAACGCTACGGTATCGTCGCGTGACGAAATGGTCAGTAGCGCACGGTTATGTCGTTTTCGTTTTGTTCTCAAAAAAAAAAAAAAAAATACAAAACCTAGAACGTCAGTACGAGATATTTAGAACGCCGGGAAAAACCGACGGCCCCGTGTCCGTCCGAGCCGCACGTTACTACGCGACGTCCGACGAACCGTAAAAATTTCACCGTGTCTTTCAAAAGCCAACGGAAAACCGTGAAATCCAAAAGTAACGACGGGGTTCGACCGATCGTATATCGTGATCGAGCCCCTCCCTCCTATAGTTTGATGTTAATTTTTAAATTGTATCCATAATATTATATTACTATCTGTACCACATTGCCCTTCGAGAGTATTACCTTATAAATAAAAAAAAATTAAAATAAACACCCCCCCCCTTGACAAAAATCCCGAGAGCACCATCGAGTAGTGGTAGTGTCCGTTTGGAACGACGAAGGCTCGTGTTTCGAATCGTTTCGTTTTTTACGACGGCGGATCATTGTCGTCGTTTCGCATTTCAAACCGTGATGTCGAAAAATACGAATTGCGCACGTCGACGAACGTCCTCCTCGTTCATCACTTTCAACAATAATTGTTCTGCCTTTTTTAAATCGTTCAAAACATTCAATAACGCGAACACGAGACATGGTTTCACCTCCATAAGTTAAGAATAACGTTTGGTTTGTTTCAGGAGGCATTTTTCCAAGTCTATGGCAAAATTTAATGCGAACTATTTGTTCTATACAAGACGTAACAAAACACTTTACTCAATAACGGCTAGCAGCCGACCGAGTCAATTTCAATCAAATCTATATCTAATTTATTTTCCAAACATATACAGTTAGATAAATAGAGAACGGGCTAGTTCATACTCAAACCGGTTTACGATTAATCTTATCGGACACTTTTTGATTAGACCTCGTATAATATTATAATACACCTTTGGCGCCGTGTCCGAAAAACGGTCCGGAAACAACGTAGGTTTTTATCGTTTCGCCCGGACGTGAATCGCGTTCGACGGAAACCAACTTACCGGATTTGGTTACGGCAAGTGTGCACGACGACGCGTGTACCGGTGTCATTGATTCTCTGCGATCAGGATTTCGGAGCGCGGATCATTCGACATCGTCGTGAAACGCGATTTTCGGTTTATCGTCGCGACCCAACAGTTTTAGGGATGCATACGACGGAATACGAAAAACCCGACGGGTCGCGAACATCTCGCATGACGGCTGATTAAAAAAAATCATCGATCGTCTGTGCGTCGGACGGTAAAAAAAAAAAAAAAAAACTTCTCGATCTATTAAATAAAGTTTCGACACAGTGTCGAGTGTGCAGGTAAATAAATGGGCGTTTTCTCTCGTGGGCACTTTCGGAATACGTTCCCGTACCAAACGTCGAATAAAATTATGTCGATAATCGAGAACTTTCGGATTCCGAAGAGTCTTGTAGTTGACAGTTTTTCAAGTGGCGCGAAACCCGCTGACTTTAAATTGTAGTTTTTTTTTTTTTTTTGCTTTTAATTTTTTTTTCATTTTGTATTATAATTATTATTATTATTAATTCATTCGCAGCAGAATAAAAGTTTTCTCGGAAGTTTTTCATTTTGTAAAACAAACAGAAAGAAAAAAAAATTACATCAACGAACCGATAATAAGTTTAACATATTTTAATCGAATTAAAAATGTATGATTGCACAAGAACAAAATCGTAATTCCTTTTATTTATTTATTTATCTTTTTACTTATTATTATTATTTTTTTTAATTCGTTCGATTCGCTCTCTATTGTCTCGAACCGTGTTTTATTATTGCATTACAGTCGTCACACCGGTCTGGCCCGCCGGGTCCTCTGCAGAGATATATTTTACTCGAAAAACGTATTGACTCGTCCTCCATTCCCCGTCCGTCCGCACAGAAGTCGATTAATTTGATTTCCGGTTAATCGGATTTTCGACTCGACGACTTCGCGTCCGAGGACAGGCGCGCGTCGATAAATTATCATTATTTGCATACGTCGCAGCTCGCGCGGCAATGACGGTGCGTCGCGAACACGCGAGTCGGACGGCCACCGCGGTGTGTCCCCGTGCGTCGATGCGTCGTCGGTGTTTGCTGGCTGCATCCCCGAGCTGGGTTCGAAAACAATACTAGTTTTAAATTTTGTACGAATCGGGTCGGTGCGAATAAAATGTTTTATCTGAATCGGGTCCGGGCGTATCAAATGATGCGTTTGAATTGGGTCCACAAAAAAAAGTAAATAAATAAATAAAATAATAACACGGTAAAATTGTAAAACCTATTCGATTGATTGCTTCACTCAAAATTTAAAACCGAACGACGGTTTACGTATACGATAAGTAAAAAAAATAATGATGACATAATGATCCTAAAACAAAACACATACACATCGTATATTATTTCGTGTGATTACAAACGTTTTATAATGAAGTGATATAAGATTGTTAAAAATTAATTTGTTTTTATTTTTTTTATTTTTACTACTAAATTAATGCCAGATGGATATTCAAAATGGATACAAGTAAGTCTAACGGGAAAACAAAAACAAAATACAAATTAATTTTGTTTATTTTTCCTTAAGGCTTGTTTTCAATTTAAATATTTAACTCGAAATGTCATTAATTGTTTTCTCGCCTCAGCAATTTTAAGAACTCCTCACCTCCATCACAAGTACAGCTTAAACGAGAAGATCAAATACATGCAAAATAAATATGTACCGCTATGTTTGCGAAAATAAATAAATTAAAAAAAAAAAAAATACAAAAAATACAAACAACGACCAGTAGTATGATAAATTATGTCGAAGAACACACAAAACGTACAGAATGACATTTTAATTCGACCACGTTTTTTTTTAAATGTGATATCTGATTAAATTAAAATTTGTTCGATGAAATCGCGTTGGCAGTAAGATCGAGGAGGTGCTATGCTATATTTCGGAGTTTTCCTACCCGAAACGTACAAAAACATCGTCGGTCTTCCACCGGCCGTGACACGGACAACGTTTGATTTACAATACCGTACTCTCGATGCACGTCGTGTGATCCGTCGGTCGGCCTCGAAGAGTGTGTGTGTGTGTGTGTGTGTGTGTGTGTGTGTGTGTGTGTGTGTGTGTGTGTGTATATGTGTTAGCCCGTCGTACGAAAACGACTGTCTGCAAGAACATGAGTGCCGGACCACCGTGGTGATTTCGGATCCCGGAGCCTCTGGGTCGGAGACAAAGCTGATTTAAAAAGCTAGACCAGTCGGGCAACAGCGTTTTTGTTATTGTACCCGTAGCGTTCTCTCGATTCAATAATGTAGTTCTTAAAAGTCCTTGCGATTCCGTAATCCGATTCCGGTCCGGTCGTGCCACTGCGTCCTGTATAAGCCGTCGACAGACGAGTGTTTGGATTTGACACACTGCCTCACCCCCCGTTATCGTCATATAGGCTCTTCTGAAATTATTTGAAAAACTCAATAACTATTAATATAAATATTTAATTTTATGTACTATTACGAATAAAATATTAAAAATAAAAAATATTGAACAAGTAGAAGACTTTATATATTTAGGCAGCACTATAAGCTCAAATGGGAGATGCAAGAAAGAAATTATAAAAAGAATATGCCAAGCTAAAGTGGCATTTAATAAGAAAAGAAATATTTTTACTTCAAAAAGCATTGATCTCAATATCAGGAAGAGTCTACTAAAAACGTACATCTGGAGCATTATGTTATATGGATGTGAAACATGGACTATTGCAAGAGGAGAAATGAGAAGATTAGAGGCATTCGAAATATGGTGTTACAGAAGGATGCAAAAGATAAGTTGGACTGATAGAATCACTAATGAAGAAGTTTTAGAAAAGGTATCGGAGAGAAAATCAATGTGGAAGAGTATACAGAAAAGGCGAAAAGAATTAATAGGTCATATTTTAAGACATGATGGGCTGCTATTACTAATCTTAGAAGGTGTTATCGACGGAAAAAACCATAGGGAAAGACCAAGATTACAATACATAAGTCAGATAATGGAAATCAAGGATGTAACTCACACCAAGAATTGAAGAGAAAAGCTAGTGATAGAGAAGCATGGAAATTGCTGCAAACCAATCATTAGATTGAATACTGCAGAAGAAGACTGTTATGAATGTTTTTTTTTTTTTTTTTTTAGAAATGTTGATGTTTTTATTTATAATAAAGAGAAGCCAAAATAAAAAAAAAAAAAAAAAAACATGTTACGGTCATTCTAATTGAAATTAAAAAAAAAATAAATTTTACAGTTATATGCCGGTGTAAGAGGAAGTAAATAAGTCAATAAGCTTTAGAAATATTTCACGCTCGCCCCCCCCCCATCCCAGCATTATACACGAGGCCCCAAGTTGCAGGCGCGTCCCACAGTTTGAGAAACACTGTCTTAAGCCGTCGGTTCAATAATATTTATTGTTTTTATTATTATTATATCGAATGAAAAAATGTTATCTTAATGTTGGATTATGAGTGGTTGGTATTTTATGAAAACTAAACGAATTTTTTTAAAATAATATTTAAGTGCATTATTGGTAAAATTAATTTAAAAAAAAACAAGTCCTAGCGATATTTCATTTTTCGAATAGATTCGAAGCACTCTGTATACATGCAATGTAACGAGACATGTGAGGAGAATAATAATATTGTCACCGCGTCAATTGTATAATAATACGCCGCATGACCACGTGACGTCGTCGCCGCGTTGTAGAATCGACATGAAGAACAGTCGAGCCATTCAAAATACGAATGCAATCACTATCGAGCATCATTTAATACGCGCGTATTAATCGGTAAAAAATAGGCGATTTACTCATGTACCGATCGATCGCGTACCGCGAAAAGGGAATCGCATATATTACTAGCAGTTTGTTTTTTTTTTCAAATCATTTCGATGACTTTATAACATTATATTTTACCGGACAAAAGCGTGGACTGGACAGAGTATTTTCGGTATTATTCGTACGATTTCACACCCGGGCTCGACTACGTTTTTTTCCACGATAGTTTTGCCACCGGAGCTACGCTAATTTATTGAATACGCGAGTAGTACTTTTTTTTTTTTTAATTTATTTATAAGTGGGGCTAAAATCGCCCATTTTCCCGCAAGTTCGTACATACTCGACAATTCCGCAAAAAATGATCAACGTTTTTATTAGGTACGTCGTTTTAAATTTTCATAGTTTATCGTCGTATTCAAATTCGAAATAAAAAAGCGCACTGCGTACAGCCAATAATATGATGATGACACGACATGAATAACACAACGATACTGTACCGCGTCGAATCGATTATTCGTCGATCACGTGACTCGACTCGTATATTCGGTATCCCCCTCCCCCCATCGCACGCGCACATGTGTATTTTAAATATTAATTGTAATCGAAGAAAAAAAAAGAAACAAATAGCGAGGAAATATTCGGAGCTCGACGTTAAGTCATAATTTACATAGGTCATGGGCGGAAATCGGGAGGTGACTCGGGGGGCTCAGCCCCGCTGGAAGTTTAAAGTAGAGGTCTTAGCCCCTCTAACGAGCTTTAAACATTAAGTATTGAAAAATATTTGACTATAATGATAAATAATTAGGACACAGTTGATGGTTATTCGGCTTAAAACCGATATATTGTATTGAAGTGATTGAGTTCTGAGCACTTACATATTATTAGCTGTGTTTAGTTTTAATTAAATTTATGAATTTCATATTATGTAAAAATAAAGTTGATTCGTTTATTTATTTTTTTTTTTTTATATTTAAAAAAAGAAAATTGTACCTATATTAAGAGTTAATTGTTTTTTTTTTAAATATTTTCCCAAGAAAGTTAGGTACCAACTACTAAATATTAAATGTAAATAATATTTAAAAATAGATTGATTTATAATAGTAAATGAAGCGAGTTGCTTTGGTCGGTACAGTTCTTACAAGCGTACGAAACTTATAACCCCTAGTTTTTACACCTAATTTCTGACCTCACACATGGTTAGGATATATTATACGTTCTGAGAACCACTTCTCTAGTGTTTCGAACACGGCGAACATCCAACGGTTAACTAATTAGACTATTTGGCCGTTTCCGAGAAGTCAATAAAAACGTTACCGCCAGACAAACACAGTAGTAATAATAATAACAATAATAATAATAATAATAATAATATTTAACGTATTAACGT
Source organism: Therioaphis trifolii (assembly GCA_027580255.1). Taxonomy (NCBI): domain Eukaryota; kingdom Metazoa; phylum Arthropoda; class Insecta; order Hemiptera; family Aphididae; genus Therioaphis; species Therioaphis trifolii. Next base: position 4,111,975 of record CM050411.1, read on the forward strand.
GTTCGGACGGCTGCAGTGTGGGATGAGTGATTTCACGGAACACGGCCATCGTTGGCGACCCCCCAGTATTAATATTCGACCGGGGGGGGTAAATATATCCTAGGATATTATTACTCTCCCAATATTTTTACCTGGGATATAAATAGCCAAGGATATGTATACCCCTACGACTTTTATACCTCCTATTAGTATCACCCCCCCCGGTAAAAATATCCTTGGACATTTTTACCCTCCGGTCAAATTTTTATACCGGGGGGGGGGGTGATAATATCCTAGGATATTATTACCTGTAAGGGTGGGGGGCAAAAATAATAAAAAGTATAAAAATCCTGACACTGGTCTCGATCACTAACAACGATCGACATTTTCAGTCCACAGTCGGGCTGGCGGTAAAAAACACGCCCACGGTGAAGTCTCCCAGCACTTTTAGTTTTATCGGCGAGTATATATTTGATAACAGCACACGTAAACGTCATTAATTATTTTCCCGGTTTCCTCGCGAGACTTACGCCCCGGTAATTAATACGACACGTCTCGTGTTCGTCACGTGGCCCGGACGACGACGTGTGGACTATATATGTATTATATAGCCATATAGGTACGCCGGCGGCGACATACGTAGTGTCGTGTAAACGTTGTGCAAACAAGGTGTCTCGTCCCGTGCGATACACTCGTACGAGACGTGTGTTCGGCGGTTGAGATTTCCGAGAAAAGCCCACTTAACCTCCGGTAACGTGATCGCGTTGTTTATCAGAAAATCTTTGGATTAAACAAAAACCGAATTAAATAAAAACTAGTTTAATATAGAGTATTTAAAAAAAAATTTTTTTTTAAGAGCTTTCGGTATAACCACCATTATAGCTCAATTACTGTAAATTACACAATTAATTAAATTTTGCAATATAAATAAACATAATGGACACGCATTTCAATAAATTAAAATAATTTCAAAAAATATTTTTTTTTGTCACTATACTTAATAATATTTATTAATCTAATTTTTTTCTAAAAAAAAAACCCATCTGAATTTTTTTTTCCAACTAAAGTTTTCGAGCTGAAGGTACACTTTGAAAAAAATAAGGAACATTTCTAAAACTTACTTTATAATAATAATAAAAAAAAAAAATGTAAGTGGAATTTCCCCACGATAAAACTGGGTTTTTTCACTGGGTTTTTTTAAATATTGAATGGGTTTAACCCAGAAAAGCAGCCAGGGTTTTTCGGGTTGGGCTTTGTCGTGCCAACCGTGGTCGTACGTGATCCGTGTCGCAAGATCGCAGAGATCGGGATCGCCGAAATCAACAAAACGATCGAAATAAAAACAAAAATCGATATTATTTTCTCCGGAAAAGCGTTTAATCACAGGAAAACGTCATACTCGCATAAAAACGAAATTAGATTTTGATGTCGGGAGGATGTTACGCGACGATCGCTACCGACTCGTGACGTGCCCGGTGTCAAAGTGAAACCATTTTTTCCCCCCCGTCCATTCCTCGTCGTTCGTAGAGGTTGAAAATTCGTCCGGGGCACGAAGAATTCGTCTCTAGTCGTTTCGAGACGCGTCGGCGTTTTCGGACATAAAACGCAGAAGAAAAAAAAATAGAAAAAAAAAAGAAAACGCAGAAAAAAACGGATCGATCGTTCGTAACCGACTTGCGGCGCCCGCGATCCGACGACAAGACGAAAGTTACGGAATTCGGAACTAAAACGCAACGCGTTTCGAGCGAAGAATTTTCATTTCGACCGAATTATACTACCAGCACAGGCGCGCACGTCGCCACGTATGGCCGTTTGCCCTCCGGTAGCGGCTCCGGTGTCCGGTGACAGGAAAAATTCTTCGAATATTCCGCCGTGAAACTCGCGCGCGTCTTTCGTTCGTTACGTCCGACGACGAGACGAGACGTCATTCTCGGTGTTTAATCTTGTTGTAAGTTTCTGCCAGACGTATTTTTTATTTGTTTTTTATCATTTTTTTTCTTCTAATTTCATACGTTTTGTATCACGAAAACGTCGGGTTTATTGTCGCAAGTACGCGAGCGACCGGAGGGATGAAAAAAATGTAAAACTATACGACCGCGACAAACGGTGTACCGCTCGCTGAAACTGTGGAAGAATTTCCCCGGCGGAAAAAGACTCCCTCCGGTGGGTTCTGCTAATTACGGAATAATTGGTTGCGGCGCCGTCTGCGGACGTTTTTTTTTCACGTAATATTCTTTTTAGGAAAAAAACAATTTGTTTTTTTCTTTTTTTTTATGACGCAACACGACGATATTAATTTTCGGTCACGCGGCAGATCGTCGGCCGTAGTACGAATACGACCGTTTTTCTTCTGCTTATATATTATATATACACTCGATTACAAAAAAAAAAAAAAAGTCAGAGACCATTAATCCGAACACGACGCAAACGATGATTTGCTCCGAAATTTGCGAGTTTAATCACGAAACGAGATGTTTTATCGACGCCACGGGTCGAGTTTTTTTTTAGGTTTCTTTTGGGTTTAGGTAAAATTCGACTCAACACGCTCACCCCTCTCGTGTGACCCGGTCTGAGACTGTTGGTGAATATCACGGGAAAATTGAGATACGATTTCAAAGTTCGATTTAAAAGAAAAGCCATATTTATTATGACCGACTACTCAAATCTATCTGGTCTTACGGATTTCCACTCTGGGGATCAGCCAAATACACCAATCTGAACACAATTCGAACACTCCAATCCAAATGCTTCTGGCAGAAAACTAAAGCTCTTTTTTTATGTATCGAATGATATTCTGCACAGAGATCTTGTCATTGCGACAGTCAAAAACGTAGCGAAAAATTCATACAAACACTTCCACCTCAAACTAGCAAATCACAGAAACCCCCTCCTTCAAAATTCTCTTCCCAGGTGACCCTGGCCGGCGTTTAAAGCGCAGTTAGTGCCGTGACTTACTAGTCGACTAATCACCACTACCCACGCCATGAAGTGCTATTACTGAATAGTCTCTCTATAAAAACAAACAACTTCGAGTCTTTTCACTTCTACGCGAATATGAGTAAACAACTGTTTTCGATTCGTTTTGAAAACAATTTTTTTGTCGAACGAAACTCAATTCGAAATAAAGAACATCAATGCATTCACAGTGTAGAAGTAGAATAACATCGACCGACACCTTAGTTTAGAATCTTTTTGAAACTTCGAGTCTTTTCACTTCTACGTGAATATGAGTAAACAATTGTTTTCGAATCGTTTTGAAGAAAAAAAAATGTATTTCGAACGAAATTCAATTTGAAACGAAGAACATTAATGTTTGTTTTAACACAGATATATTATATAAATTGAAAAAAAAAAGAATTATGTACTTTTTTCAATAATACGGCGCACTAAGAAATGATTTTTGGAAATTCTTATTGATTTTGAGACAGAAAAAATCTTAGTGATATTATCCATTTTACAACTCAACGGTTAGTTCAGTTATTGTTTATATGGACATAGAGGTAAATCATAAAACAACTATGTATTATTGCATAGATATTTAATGAGTGTGTGTATGTATTCTGGAGTATTTATGGCGATTTATTATAATATCGTTATCGGGGCACTAGCGCTCCGTGGCAAATGAATGTATATTACTTTTGTACAACTTTTCAGTCCATTATAATTACCTGCACACATTTTACAATTAAAATACATCATGATAAATGGTGAATCAAGGATTCTCGATGTGAAGAACTTCCTTAAAGATGTTAAACAGTTTTATTTGAGTCCTCTAAATATTCCATCATAGAAAGACGTATTTAAAATGTAATAACTCATAATTATTATTCAAGTTAAAAAAAAAATAAAAAAAATAACGACACAGTCAAACTTTAAAAAACAAATTTGGAATATACTTTACTATAAATACAAATATGTTTATCATTATTTATTACTACTTTTTATTTTTACATGTGAAAATTAATAAAACTACAAAATTGAGATAATTTTCCGTTTCGTGTTTTTCCAAAATATATTATTGTACCTTAACACATTTTAATTGTATACACTAAGCACTTATTGAATTCAAAATATTTAAATCATTCTAAAATATTTATATAATTAACATAGAACTTGAATTAGAAAATAACAAAGTACCTTTCTGATTATTAATAATTTTTATTATATATTTTAAATTAAGCCCGTTTGACTCGATTGCTTACGGAACACAAAATACTCGATCTGGCTTTGTATATATTACATATTATTATACGTATGTAGCAGACTCGCGATAGTTCGAATAGCTTCTTGTATCGAACAAAACGCTTAACGCACTGCAAACATTTACAATTCCAATCTTGTGTATTTTGAATCCGATTTAATTGAAAAAAAAAATCATGTTAACACAATAGTAGAACAATTGTATTAAATTATGTACATTACAAGACAATATAAGAATAAAACACGGGTCTTCGGCAAGTTCATTTTGATTCATTGTAGTTGAACTCTGACCGGAACAATCATATCTGTGAAACGTCCCGGAGTTTGTGCGTCTTCCGAGCCGTTGTAATCCGACGACGAAGAGAAGAAAAACGGTATCTTCTGTCGTGCGCGATACGTCAAAAACATTTGAATTCGTCAAGTGCTAACCAAACGGTGGTGCTGACCTAGAAACTAGAAACGAGATCGCGAGATCGGCCGTGTCGTCCACCACGCATATTATTAGGTATTTGTCCGATGCGAGCCAAAGGTCGATGGTGACCACCTTGTATCGTACGGATGACGTACACCGAGATCACCGCCTAGATGCTGGACTATGCCTTCGTCGGACGGAGGCTCTTTGCGGCCACGCGGAGCAAATCCTCGGACGTAGACGAATAAAATTAATGTTTTCAATTAAATACACATACGTATGCATATACATTAAACACGAATAGTTTTTTTTTTCAATAATCAGTTAACCCTTGCCTATATAGCGTTCCCTACAGTGGCCAATACGGAAATTATCCAAAGGGGGCATGAAATTAACGGTTAAGGCGTATGGAATGGTCAGACTTAAGCAAACGGTAATTTTATATGTAAGGAGAAGCAGAATTAGCGAGAGGTCAGAAAGAGATGTTCGAACAATCGAACCGAAAGCGGGATACGACCAAGGCCGTAGACAGCGGGGTTAGGGTCTAGACCCCCCGAAATGGTTTTTAAAAATAAAATTGAATAGTTTTAAATGTCTATTTTATTTGAAACTTGTACATCGTACATGTGTCACTATGATGACAAGACACAATAAATAAAAAGGTGTATTTTATATTTATACTGTCTTCGGTAGGTTAGTGATAACTAATCTTAAGTACTTTTATAAAACCTAATGTAAAGCTCGCACAATACCTACGGTATGTAATCTTAATTATTTTGGTGATCGATGGCCAGTAGAGCCGTGTATTGGATTTTTTTTATGCACTTATCAGTAATCGCGGAGTGCATTCAACCGTACACACGACGTTTGTTTTGTTATAAATTATAACTTATAATATATAGCTCTATTATCGTATTAAAAGTTCGAGTGATTTTTATTTAAATATATCTACGAACGTGGAAGTTAATTATTTTTAAAAATTAATAAATCTTCACAATCAAATTTATCATCAAAATCAATAATACAAACAATTGACAGCGAAGAAATATTAAGTTCTAACAATCACGGGGAAGTTGAAGGTCAGTGCAATAATTTAGGTATGTAATGAATTTATAATAAGAGAAGATTACTAAACATTTGTCCCAGTAATTGATGTTACCGGAAAAGCGTCAAATATTTTAAATTCATTAAAAAGCCTGAAAATAAATTTAGACCTTTAATGTGGTCAAGGTTATGATTAGACGGCGGCTATGAGTGGCCATATAAATGGCGTACAAGTTAAAATTATAGAAAATTACCCTAAATCCATACCATTTGTAACTTTTTTAAATCATCAGCTCAGCGCACACATATTCTCGTATTAAAACTAAATATTCTTAAATATATACCAGGAACTAATAAAACTACTTTAACTTCAATGTGTGAAACGAGGTGGGTTACAAACCACGATTTATTCCTAAGATTCATTGAATTTTACCGTTCAGTTTTGTACACATTAGAAGAATGGGAAAACCACCATAATAATGACACTTTGTCTAAATCCTCATAATTACTTAATGCTATTATTCGAGAATCGTGAGAATAAGACTAAAATACTACGAGAGAAGAGTTTTCCAAGGCGTTATCTGAGTTTAAGAACAAAAATCCTAAAACAATGCGAGAGTATGAAGAAAAAACCTAATCGCAGAAACGTATGTAAGCATTACCGAGGAGGATTCGCACATTGCTCATACGCTCCTGAACATCACACGTACTTGTTATGAGCGCGAGCGCAGCGCCGCCGGCTCCACGTCCCGGCCTTACGATCCGGTTAACATCTCATAAACGTCCGCGGACGCTAGTCTTTTAGCCACCTTCTTGGTTCCGGCGGAGCGTTCGGCCGCAAATGTCGTGCCATCCACTTTAACGATACATACGGCCGTGTGGCGGTGAGCAACCATCTTCGTGACGGGATCGACTATGACGGCGACTTGATACTGGAACTCGGGCATTATCCATCCACGCGCCGTGCACAGCTCGTGGACTTTACCGATCGGGTTCCACGCTATTAAATCTCCTCGGTCGATTCCCGTCACAGGCCGCGCCGCGACATTCTCCAAACTGACGACAAACGAACACGAGATTCAAATACTTTTTTTGTTTTTCGTCGACGATATAATAAAGCGTTTTTAATGTACATAATGATGTAATTACCCGACGGAACTAACTTCGCCGTTCGCTCGGCCGTTACGGTCTACTTCGTCACCACGTCGTAGATTCACCTGTACGAACACGAAATCCATTGTTTTCATTCGATATCATCAAAATTTGAAGATGAAAATAAACGCTATGGCAACGTGGAACAAGAGGGTGTGATCGAAAACAGTTCTACCGGACTGCAACCGGTTCAGTTCGGTCTGACCTGCGTACCCGAGGGCGTATTTCCGATGATCTACGGCGTGCCACGGCGTGGGCACACAAATTCAAACCGAATAACTAACTATATCGTGCGTCTGATCAAAAGTCAACGGCGTGGGTGACATTCAACTACACCACACCGATAGACACCCCCCGGTCCTGTACCTAGACATTGATATTTTTTTATTTATTTATCAAACAGCCAGTGTTTTGACTATCCCGAACGGTATTCAAAGTCAGATTGTCCAATCGACCAATAGACAATCGATTCAAGTGAACACTGCGTACATAGTGTTCTATCCAAATTGTATTTTATTTTTTATAATTATTGTCGAATTATCATAGTTGTATACTGGAGGCTACTTAAAAAAAAAAAATTTAAAGATAGTATTCTAACGACAATAATGCGTACGGTGACGATGTGTGTGTGTGTGTGAGGGTAAAGTCAATCGAATGACAAAAATGATATAAATAGTATCGGGATGGACCGATTAAAAGCCGATCGCGCGTGTGTGTCAATGTAGCTCATTCGTCTGCGGTGACGATTGACACAAAATTATATTTATATTTATATGAAGGTGCAAAATAATTAGACATCAATGTCGATATCGTTTAGTACAACGATAGTCGTTATTATCTACCCCCTCCGATGCCCCTCGATTCCAACCGATATCTATGTGAAGGTCCGTTTTGAAACCCACTAGACTTTTCACGCTCCGGGCGTGACGACCCTTAGCAATTCTAATGACTTTATCACACGTTGAAACGAAACACACCGTCGATCAATAAAATTCCCCTGACGTACCCGATCTATGGAGGTCAGCCCAAAGTGGCCGCCGCAAATTGCGAGCGGTCGGCCCGGCGAGTCGCGTCGCGCTCCCGGAACGGCCGTCAAGACATATGGAGGCAGTGAAAACGCCAGCCGGAAGGCCACCGGGTCGGACCAGAACCCGTGGCCAATAGCGGCGTACGCGAGTCGCATACCCACGCGGTCTATCACGAACGCGGTCGCGGTTGATACCGCCGTGGACAGTAGTACGTTCGCGGGCCGCGGGTCTCGGCGGACTACAGCGACGGTCTTGTCGTCGTCGTCGTCGTCGTCACGAGCTGCCATCGCCGCCGTCCGGAACTCAGTCGACACGCGCTGCTCTACGGAGGTCAGATTTGTCGCTGAAAACACACAACATATATTATTAACATGATTATTTGCGTGGTGAGAAAACCGTCCGTTCGCTAAAAGTTCAAAGCGATCGATCGTTTTCACGCGTGTTGGCGGCCAAAAAATACGGGTTTCTTTTGAACCGCGCAGTGGCGGATGTATGGGTGTGTGAGAGAGAGCTCTGAGCACAAAAAATTACGCCCACGCTCCAACAATGTAGAATTTTAAGTGAATATATTTTTCAATATTCCATTGCTAAAATCAGGTGATTTGAATGTCGGTGTATCAGAATGGGTAGCCGGAGGGCTGCAAATGTTCCCTTTAGCCCCTGTCGGATCCACCACCGGGACTAAATCGGGACTCTCTGCTCTGATATGACGTGCGAGTAGAACGTTATTTTTCCGTGTTTGAAATTCGGAAAACAGGTCACACGCGTACGGATTATAGAAAAACGTGCGAAAAAATTTGGACTCCGATCGATTCCTCGTCGTTGTCAGGACTTTCTGGGGTGAAACGAAGACGCGTGGCAGTGATGACATATAAAAAAATACTCAATAAAATAGGCGTGGTCGGGCGATTTACGATGACCTCGTACTGGTGCGTTCGCGTTGTTTATCATTTCGGTCGACCGAAATTCACGACGACGGATGTAAAACGCGTACTAGAGACTCGAAAACACCGCCGAACGTTGGGGGAAAAATGGTCGGTCTAACATTATAATGTCCAGCCTAATGTCCGATTAGTGGACAGATCGCGATAACGACGAGGGATCGTCTTACTTTGTAGGAGCGTCGTCGATGGCCGTGCGATCGTCGTCGCACGGCTCGTCTCCGCCGCCCAAGCGTCGAGGGGTCCGTCGTCGACGTCGTCATCGGTGGTGCGGCTGCCCGCGGGGGCGGCGATCTCGTCGTATCGCAATCCCGCAGGCTCGCCTCGGCCTCCGTCTTCGGCGATGGCTGCGCAGCGTCCCGTCTTTCCTTCTTCTCGCAGCCCGTCCGGATGGTACGGCATCACCGTGGCACACGAGCTGCACTTGTCTCGTGAACGGCTGCGACGGCCGGCTTTCCCGCAGCACGGCATGACACACCGTACGATCACCCGGCCCAGTGTAGCGCACCCGCGTTTTAAAGCGCCGGGCCGCCGTTTTTCTCGTTTGCCTACGTCGTCTTGTGACTTCCGCTCTGCCGGGATGACATGCACCAAAAACAAAAAAACAAAATAGAAATAAAAACGTCCCTTTAAGTCTATGTTATATTATATGTTTTTTACCCGCTGGTTTTCTCGCGAACATCTGCTTGGTCACGAGAAAGAGGCGGAAGAGCTTCATGTCGAACGAGTCCATCGTAAAAATCCTGCTTGTCTTCTTGGTTGAAAATTCGCTGATTCGAAATTCTCTCCGAAATAAATGATTTCGATCGCTTACGAGCAATTGACAAGATATCAAATCGATTTTTAAAGTGTTTTCCGACAACGATACGTAACCATAGGTACGAACTATGTTATGTATTTTACCTGGTGAATATTTGGTTTTGGCCGGCATAAAACATTATACAGATATATACATACGTACAGAGCTGCAGTTATGACTTGGCGAGACTGGACAGGGCCGGGGGCGCGACGAATAAAGGAGCGCAAAACCGGAACAGAATACACTATCTGTATAATATATAAAAATTTCGTGTCATGATGGACGTTCGTGATAAACTCCGAAACTATTGGACGGATTTTGATGAAATTTGGTAACCATTTATAATACGGTCCGACCTAAAAGATAAAATAGTTTTTATTCAATATTTATTACTGTTATTTATCTGTATATATAAAAAGACTTGTCCTGGGTGATTCATCATCGCCTAGCCAAAACTACCGAACCGATTTATTCGAAATTTTCAGTTAATGTACTTATTACTATGTGTAGGCGCACTAAGAAAGGATTTTTCAAAATTCGCATTTTAAAGGGTAAAAATGAGCATAAAATAGTTAATTTAGCTAACCTAACCTAACGGGTATTTAGAATATTTGTTTGATTTAATGGGGTCGCCATTGGTTACGAAAAATATACATATAACGCGGACCATTTTATGAAAAATTATATGTATAGATTGGCGAGATATATAGTTGGGATTGGGGACGGGAAAGGAACGAGGACGAATTCAGTGACGAGGAGGTGTATGGAGATGAAAACGGGGATACACAAATATTAAAGTAAAATAATTATAAGATATTATAGACGGGGACGGGAATGGGATGTGGACGAGTACGGTGACGGGGAGGTGTATGGTGATATACAAATATTTTTCACTCGGGCGAAGCCGGGTACATTCAGCTAGTTATTAATAATACGTGCCGAGCACCGTGAATATTCTGGAACATTTTAGAATGTTCGTACGCGAGAAATTAACTAGTTGAGAGGGTCTTTCCGGATATATTGAATTATTATTAAGATCACAATTGGCTATGTAATCGTGCTATATTGGCAGCTAGAAACGTTTATGTGAACGGTATGAACTTCCATGTACAACTGATTTTTCCCGGTCATTTGATGTCTTTGAAATCAATCGACACAGTTATTGATGAAACCGAAGCCGTAAACTTTCCAACTGAATGTTTGAATTTTCTGGATTTGCCAGGAATGCCACCACACAACCTCCAATTTAAAATTGGTTCACCGATTATTCTTCTACGTAATTTAAACCCGCCTCAATTATGCACGGGACACGTTTAGTCATAAAAAAAATGACCAAAAATATTCTTGAAGCGACAATTTTTACGAGAAAATTTAAAGGAGATATCGTTCTGTTGCCACGTACTCCATTGATAGTGTCAGAATCTTCAATACTGTTTAAAAGGCTCCAACTACCAACTCGTTAAGCTTTTGCGATGACCATAGATCAGTGGTTCTCAATCTTTTTAGTACCACGACCCAAATTTCCCCCGAAAAATCTTTTGCGACCCACATTGTTTCACTTTTCAAAAAGTAGTAAAAAACAAAATTATATTATATAAATATGTATAAATTTGTATTAGATATTTAGTATTTAACAGGTTTATAGTTAATATATTTTTACAAATGCACTTTTAATAATGAGGTGTATGCGAAATGTGTGCTTGTTTTCTGTTATGGTTCATCACAGCATTGACATCAACGTCAATTTTAGTTATTTTCAAACGTAAAGAGTTCGATAAGTTTAGCTTGTTTCGATGTTTGTTTTTGATGCCCACCATTTCCGAAAATTCAACTTCACACATGTAGGAAGATGAGAATGGGAGTAGTATTTGTATAGCTTCAGCTGAAAGAATTGGAAATGTTTGTTTGGTCTCAATAAGTCGACGTAATTTATTAGGACGCATACTTTCGTTTGCAAGTATTTCATAACAAATAATATAATATAATGGTCAACTAATATAAAATAACAACTAACCAACGCTTGTACAACTTAATGACTAATATTGAATCAACGACTGATGTTCGCCGTTGTCGAGCTGCGACTTATCGTATTTTATCGCGGAATTTTTCCGATAATGGCGAATTAATCGGTAAAATTCGCAAATTCGGTAAAGGTACCCATCGTTGTAATATAACATTTTGCGGTCGAACCGACAAAACTCATAATATATTAATAATATATAATTGTATAGTAATAATACATTACTATAATAATATAAGTATATTTAATAATATAATAATATAGTTAATATTAATTTAACATGCATTTCTTGAAATCCATATAATTCAAAAAAATGTTCGCGACCCACCAAAAATTGACTGACAACCCACCAATGGGTCGCGACCCACACTTTGAGAAACGCTGCCATAGATACATATCAAAGCCAAACAACGTCTATTTGCGGTTTGGATTTGGAAAACACATGTTTCTCACATCGACAGCTATATGTTGCCTGCTCACGTGTAGGAAAACCATATATTGTCTTTCGGTAACACGAAGAGATTTGATGGTTTTCCTAATTGATAACAAAACTCGATGCAGCGAGAAATCGCTGCTTGTAGTCGTGGCGAATAAAATCGCTCCATGTGACAGCCCCTTTACCGTTTGGAATTTTAGACCGTCGGAATGAAGGGCTGAATTTATGACGTACCATTGTGCATCGTTCTTATTGTAATCGATTGAAAAGCTTGTGTGGGTAGGATGTTTGCTGGTTTGGTGGTACCTTTTATATTTGGATGTCGTGGGTCCATACTGACCTTAAGATTGTTAAATAAATGGTGATTTTATTTTTAACAAGTCGACTGTCTAGCCATTTTTATTACGATGGTCTTTGGCGCCGTGAGTACTAAAATCGGACTTCAACAATACCGTTTACTACGCCAAGCCAAATTTATCGGTTTTATTAAGTGGGCCTTGGGTATTTTCATTAAAATCTATTTATATGTTTATCATCGTATTTTATTATCGTACTTTAAATGACCGGTAAAAAAAAATCTGTCATAACAAAAAATGTTTATATTTCAAATTTAAAACGTACTTTTGTTTCAAACTCAGGTGTAATATATTGTAATAATGTTATATACTCTAATAATAATTTCCTTATCGCACGACCATCGCAAAGCTCATCGTCTTCTAAATTATATATAGCGCTCATGTAAACAATCTGATTATGTATTTTAGACTGTTTTTAGATTTTGTGTGACGAAAAAGATCTTTTTTATATATATATATTTTTTTTTTTTTTAGATTTAGCCATCTTTCATAGGCCTTCCGTATGTCGTAGGCCCTAGGCACAGTGCCTACAGTGCCTAATAGTTAATACGGCATTGCTTGCGTTCGATCGAATATTCAAACGATTGCATTCCGAGAGACTGAAAGAGGAAAAAAAACAAGTCAGCCGTCGGTTTTGGTAGGCGAACGCGTGTTATATATTTCCAGCCGTAAATAAAAACAAAACATTTTCAATACATAACACGTTTATATATTATTGTACCTTAACACATTTTAATGTATACACTATGAACTTATTGACTTCAGATAATTTAAATCATTCTAAAATATTTATACAATTAACTTAGAACTTGAATTAGAAAAAAATCAATGTACCTTTCTGATTATTAATAGTATTTATTATATATTTTAAATTAAGCCCGTTTGACTCGGTTGCTTACGGAACACAAAATACTCGTTCTGGCTTTGTATATATTACATATTATTATATGTATGTAGCAGACTCGCGATAGTTCGAATAGCTTCTTGTATCGAACAAAACGCTTAACGCACTGCAAATCTTTAAAAATTCCAATTATTGTTTACTGGAATCTCCATGACTTGAATAATTGATCTGTAATATTATATTGATGCCTATCGGATCTGAGTGAAATGATTAATTAAGTGGTTGTATTGTGACTTATTTTATATGTATACGAAGACGTTTTTTCGGATAAAAGTAGCTGTTCAAAATTAAACGAATGAAAAATGGCTTATTAATTAACATGCGTTTTATATCACAGAACTCAGTTTATCTTGTGTGTTTTGAATCCGATTAAACTGAAAAAAAAAGTAATCATGTTAACACAATAGTAGAACAATTGTATTAAAATATGAACAGTACAAGACAATATCAGAATAATACACGGGTCTTCGGCAAGTTCATTTTGATTCAGTGCAGTTGAACTCTGACCGGAACATTCATATCTGTGTAACGTCCCGAAGTGTGTGCGTCTTCCGAGCCGTTGTAATCCGACGACGAGGAGAAGAAAAACGGTGTCTTCTGTCGTGCGCGATCCGTCAAAAACATTTGAATTCGTCAAATGCAAGCCAAACGACGATGCTGATCCTGAAACTAGAAACGAGATCGCGAGATCAACCGTGACGTCCACCACGCATATGATTACGTATTTGTCCGATGCTAGCCAAAGGTCGATGGCGACCAACTTGTATCGTACGGGTGACGTACACCGAGATCACCGCCTACATGCTGGACTATGTCTTCGTCGGACGGAGGCCCTTTGCGGCCACGCAGAGCAAATCCTCGGACGTAGATGATTAAAATCATAGTTTTCAATGAAATACACATACGTATGCATAAACACGAATTATTTTTTTAAATAATCAGGGCACCCTTGCCTATATATCGTTCCATACAGTGGCGTATACAGAAATTATCCAAGGGGGGCATGGAATTAACGTTTGAGGCGTGCGGAATGGTCAGAATAAATCAAACGGTAATTTTATATGTAAGGAGAAACAGAATTAGTGAGAGGTCAGAAAAAGATGTTCGAACAATCGAACCGAAAGCGAGATACGACCAAGGCCGTAGACAGGGGGGTTTGGGGTCTAGAGCCCCCCGAAATAGTTTTTAAAAATAAGATTGAATAGTTTTAAATGTCTATTTTATTTGAAACATGTACATCGTACATGTGTCACTATGATTACAAGACACAATAAATAAAAAGGTGTATTTTATATTTATATTGTATTCGATAGGTTAGTGATAACTAATCTTAATGTACTTTTGTAAAACCTAATGTACAGCTCGCACAATACCTACGGTATGTAATCTTAATTATTTTGGTAATCGATGGCCAGTAGAGCCGTGTATCGGATTTTTCTTTTTATGCCCTTGTCAGAAATCGCGGAGTACATTCAACCGTACACACGACGTTTATTTTGTTAGTATATAACTCTATTGTCGTATTAAAAGTTCGATTAATTTTTATTTAAATATATCTACGAACGTGGAAGTTAATTATTTTTAAAAATTAATAAATCTTCACAATCAAATTTATCATCTTGGATTTCTACTGAGCTAAAATCAATAATACAAAAAATTGACAGCGTAGCAATATTAAGTTCTAACAATCACGAGGAAGTTGAAGGTCAGTGCAATCAGTTAGTTATGTAATGAATTTAAAATAAGAGAAGATTACTAAACATTTGTCCCAGCAATTGATGTTACCGGAAATGGGATAGCGTTACCATTTTGTAACCATGTACGGTGTACGGTACATTTCGTACAGTTTTGTTCGTATACCGATGAACACCATAACACGGCGTTCGTCTCCAATGTGTTAATACAGTTAATATACTATAATATAATATAATATGATATCGTATTATTATTATTCTAATAATTATATAATCATATTGTGAATTGTACTAAAAAATAGTTATTAATTACCTATTATATTTATTAATTATTTAATACTGTTTATAAAACGTACTATTAAAATATTAATATTTGTAAATAAATGTATAATATATATAATATATAATAATACATAATATTTAAATAAAAATAATTTATTAATACAGTATAGTTCGTATACGGAGGCGGCCACAATTCTTCCGTATTGTTATTAAAAACACCGTATACGGGAGAAAAATCAAATTGCTCAGACTTTTCTCATCACCGTGTACGGTTTTTAAAACGACTGTTTTCGGCCCACACACTGTCGGCGTACAGTTTACGAACTATACCGTACTCCGTACACGGTTGCAAAAACCGATACTGTATGGAGACTTCTAGAATCAGTTAATAATGAAATCGCTATGCCAAGAATTAATTCTCTTCAAACTAACCACATCAACAAACCAATGATCCCAAAGCAAATTTTCGAATTTCAATTTATAAACCTCTATTAGACAACTTTTTACAACAACAAAATGAAGGATTCAACAACAAAAAATAATTAATAACAAGCCTACAAAACGTTATCCCTTAATTTTGTATCTATAAAAAATATATAGATATTAAACCTTGTGTTGATTTTTATATTGATAATCCAAACTTACTAGCAGAATTTTCGTTATGGCAGACAAAATGGACCAAGATTTTGAAAAGAGATAGGCAATCAAATGTAATAAACGTGTTGCCCCAGTGCAATATAGATTTTTTTCCATCAATTTCTTATTTTTTAAATGTGTCGGGAACTTTGCCCGTATCAATAACAATACCTTAAAGGATGTTTTCTACTTTAAAACTCCTAAAAAGGTTTTGAAGAAACAGAACCGGACAAGACAGATTAGTAGGACTAGCCTTTATGATTGTACATCGAGATATTGAAATGGACACTGAAGAAGTTATCAAACGATTTTTAAGTACTTCAAGGATAATTAAATTAGTATTGTAGTACGTTAGACATTTTTTTATTTTATTTTTATGTGTATATTTAACTTGTATGTTAAAGTATAATAAATTATAATTTATGTAGACATATAAGATG
The DNA here is from genome assembly GCA_027580255.1 of Therioaphis trifolii. Classification (NCBI taxonomy): domain Eukaryota; kingdom Metazoa; phylum Arthropoda; class Insecta; order Hemiptera; family Aphididae; genus Therioaphis; species Therioaphis trifolii. Next base: position 4,128,298 of record CM050411.1, read on the forward strand.
CCATACGAACCTACCGAAATTAAAAAAAAATTTTTCATGTTCTTAATTTAAATAAAATTTATATAATTCCATATTTAATATTTATACTCTAATCCCCTCCGAAAAAAATTGTTTTTTGCCTACGGCCTTGGATACGACAACAGACGAAACAGAAGAAGACGACGTAAATGAATCGTGAGAGAGAAGAGTTTTACAAGGCGTTATCAGAGTTAAAGAACACAATCCTACAACAATGCGAGAGTATGAAGAAAAAAACGT